>CM058231.1:102906352-103506352 GCA_030180135.1 Orychophragmus violaceus | reverse complement strand
TCCATTTCATCGGAAATGCTCCCCACCGTTCGCTTGCTAACCTCTCTAGAGTTTATGGACCAATCATGAGTCTTAGACTTGGAAGTATAACCACAGTGGTCATTTCTTCACCAGAGGCAGCACGAGAGGTTCTGAAAACGCTTGACCATGTTGTCTCTGCACGAACCTTCAGCGAGACCGTTAGAACCCTCGGTCACCAGGAGGATGACTCCATCCCATGTCTACCTTCCACGGCGTCTCATTGGAGGTAAATTATAAATTAGTTAATTAAAATCTTAATATATTGTTGATTATTTTTGGTTTATTTTATTTTTCTTCTAAAAATGTAAATATCATTATAAACAAAGATTCTTGTATTACAAATTAATTGAACAAAATGTAAAACTAAAAATTTGGTTTCATGGTAGAAAATAAACTAAAGAAGTATAAAAGTAAATAACAATCAGTGATTTGATTATTTTGCTTGAGAGCAGTCGAATCAAATTAGCGATAAACACTTAAACTTTGGCTTCAAATGATAATTGTGGTTGAAGCAGACTAGTTTTATGAAGAAATAAATTTGGTCCGCGGCGCACTTCAATCCCCTCAAAAATATAATAGTTTAGTTCACAGTTAGTTTAGTTCGATGCGATTGCAGTAACCATTTGAAGCCTTTGACCGAAAGGTGGATATAGTAAAGAAATCATAACAGAAACATAATCGGACTAGAGTAACACAAATTCAAAACTAGAAAGTTGTTTCATTCGATAGTAGAAGAAAATAGTCAATCTTCAACGAAGACAAAAGAGGTCCGATCAAAGAATATTGTCCTACGTCTAACCGATCGATGCACACTCGATCCAACTAGATCCGACACTAACAAAGATTACACTAACTTAGAATGCTTAGTAGCGGTTAGTTTGGTTACCAAGTTCTATTTTTGGTTTATATGGTTTATAAATTCACTCATATTAATAAATGGATTACGTTCCACCTAGGTTATGGAGGAAGATATTGGAGAGACAGCTGTTCTCAAGGAACTGTATCAAAGCCACGATGACCGTAAGGTCGAAGAAAGTGAAAGAACTTATAACATTCATTATCGAAAGCAGCGATAAAGGAGAAGCCGTCGAGATTGGTCGTGCATGTTTCGTCACATCACTTAATGTAATTTCAAACGTTGTGTTTTCGACCGACTTAGGTAGTTACGACCCGACAGCTTCAGTGGAGCTCCGGGACTCGTTGTTTCGTATAACGGAAATCATGGGGAAACCGAATCTTGCAAACTATTTTCCGTCTCTTGGGTTTCTTGATCGACAAGGAATTAGGGAAGAGATGGAGATATGTTCGGAGAGGTTGTTTAGGGTTTTTCAAGGGCTTATTGATGCTCGGATCGTGGAAAGATCATCGAGGCCTGGAGCTAGAGATGCATGCAGCAGCGATCTGTTGGATTCACTTGTCGATCTTATTCAAGAAGATGGATCGGAAGTGGACATGAACGATATCAAGCACTTTCTATACGTAAGTGATATAAGTACTAAAATTTTATAAACTTAAACTCAAAACATTATAAAAACATTTTGTTCAAAAGAAAAAAGTTATAAAACATTGTTGGCATTATGATTTTCTAAAGGATTTGATTTTTATATATATAAAAGGAACATATTGTTTTTCTAGGAGTTTTTTTTTTCGTGGTTACCCACCAAATAGAAAAAAATTATATAGCAACAAAAAATTAGTCTGTTATAGTCATTTAGAATATACCCACGTAAAACCATATGTTTTTCTATGAATATAGCATCGTAGCTATATTTTCCGTGGTTATTTGAGTTTTTTCGTGACTATTTTGAATTTGTCGTAGTCTTTTATAGTTTTTTTGAAAGAAAAATCACGGAAAATCTGTGATCGATCTGTGATTATACGAATAATTTAGAATGAATTATTATAACAACATACAAAAAAACTTATATAGCCACGATGTTATAATCACGAAATCGATTTTTTCGTAGATATAACTTTATAGCTATTTTTGGTGGTTATTTGAATTTTTCGTGACTATTTCGAAATTTTCATGATTTTTTGTGGCTTGTAGAAACAAATCAACAAAAAATCGTGATTGGTCCTCGACTATACGAATAATTTAGTAATGAATTGTTGATTATTTGAAGGACTTGTTTATTGCGGGGACAGAAACGAACTCCACCACAGTGGAATGGGCAATGGTTGAGCTATTACGTAACCCAGAAGCAATGTCTAACGCCAAAGTCGAGATCAACTTTATTGTCGGCCCAAACCGTTACGTTCGTGACTCAGACCTCTTAGAGTTTCCTTATTTACAAGCTGTTGTAACAGAGACTCTCCGATTACACCCGCCCAGTCCATTCATCCCACGCAAAACAGATTCAGACATAGAAGTTCTAGGGTTCCTCGTACCTAAGAACGCTCATATTCTGGTGAACGCTTGGGCTATAGGACGAGACCCAAGCTTTTGGGAAAACCCGGAACGGTTTGAGCCAGAGAGATTCTTGGGACGAGACCTTGAGTCAATAGGTAAAGATTTTGAGATGATACCGTTTGGAGCTGGACAAAGGATGTGCCCTGGAATATCATTGGCGTTGAGGATTGTGCCTCATATGCTTGCTTCACTTATCTATTCGTTTAAATGGACTGTTGACGATGAAAAACATTATTCTGTTCCTAAGGATCTGGACTTGAATGAGACTTTAGGTCTTACGTTGCACAAGACCAACCCACTTTATTCTGACTTCGTCCAGAAAGCGTATGAATATATGTATTAGCCTGTGGTTTGAGAACTACCTGAATTAATAAATTAATTTTAAGCTTATTTGGACCGGTTTATATAGGCCATATTCGTTACCAGCGACAGTAAGAGTCGATGCGACAGTCGTTATGTTGTTCGTTTTAGATTCGCTGCGACTGTCGCTAATTTTTTTATAATCGCTATAAATCGCTATTAAAATCAGCGACCGGATTTTTAGTCGCCAATCGCTGATTTGGAGTCACTGCGACAGTCGCTGTCGATGTCGTTGTCGCTGTAACAGCGACTGTCAAACGAACATGTTTTGAGTCGATGTCGCTGTCGCCAGCGACTGCGAAACGAACATGGCCATAGTAAAGTGTAAGCATAAGACTTCGGTTCTTTGGTTCAATTTTTCAGTTTTGATTTTTTGGTTAATGATTTTTTTATCGACATTAGCCAAAATTTCGAATAAAATCGGTTAATTTTGAATAGTTTCGATTACTTCGGTTAATTCGATTATTTCGGATAGATGGAGTAGTAAGCTAGATGGGGGATTCATTTATGGTACAAGCTCTGGAAAAACTAACCGAACATAAACCGAAAACCAAAATTTCTGTTATTTTAAATAAAAAGTTTGTTTTCGTTCGGTTCGGTTCAGTTTAACTATCAGTTAATTCATTTTTTTAAAGCAAAATTAAACCAAACCGAATTATATATTTTAAACCCGAACTAACTGAATTATCCAAGCTAACCGAAAATAACCGAAATAACCAAATTTAACCAAATGTTTACCTAAATTTAACCAAAATCTAATCGAAAAATCAAAAATTCCAGTTCATTTTGGCACAAAATTGAGTACACCAAGAACCAAACTAACCAACTCGAATAACCCGAACTAAATGAAGTCGCAGCCCTATATGGTACCATCTTGAAATAATGAAGGGGCGTGGTGATTCTGATATGGACCACGTTCTTATGCAATAGAACTCATCATTGTAAGCAGTACTAACTATACAGAAATGACCCCCAGTCTATGGTGAATCTTTTGCCATTTTATGATTCTGGTTCCTTTTATAAGTTTTAGACTTTAGTTTATGTTTGATGCATGGTTTAAAGACGACGACCCATCATCTTTGTGGTTGTGGTGGACAATGCTTACTCTATAAGAATAGCTAGAAATAGTAGAGACTATATAGGTATAGAATTATAACAGCTTTGATCATTTTGAAGCATGCTAATAATTCTAGATGTTGACTTGTTCCTCCAATTTTGCCATTTAGTCTCTAGTAGTATTAGCTTCTTCACCATTCTTTTTTGTCTATTTGGTTTCATCTCAAAAAATTATCAACACAAGAAATGAGTAAGAGTTTTTTAGTGGTCCTAGTCCTTGGCCTCATCAATTATGTTTTTTTTTTCTATTCATATCACATGTTTAGATTTTATATAGGAACTATAGTATGTAGATATATAGAGGTCTCATTGGAGTCTAGGGTGGGTAAAATATCCGAACCCGATTCGAAAATTGGTATCGAACTAAACCTGAAACCGACAAAATACTCGAATGGATCTTAGACTCCTATATTCGAAGAATTGAATCCAAATCCGAACCAAACCAAAACTCGAATGGATATCTAAAATACCTGAAATATAGTTATATATCCAAAATATTAGTTATATTTAAACTTAAAATAACTAAATTACAGTTATAGATCTGAAATTATCATTTATTTATAGACTAAAATAAATAAAACATCCAAAATAGATTATTTATAATTATCAAATTTTAACCTAAAATTATTTAATTTAACTATTTATTTATTTATCTTTTACATTTCAGGTATTTGAACCTGATCTGAACCCGAACAAAACCGAACCAAACCCGAACTGAAATTCTAAAATATCCGAACGAGTTTTATATCTCTAAATCCGAAAATTCAAAAATTCGATTAACCCGAACCGAATCCGAAAGGTACCCGAATGCCCACCCTATTAGAATCAATCAAAACAAAAGTAGACCCCAATTATGCGGAAAGATGCCAATGTGGTGCCGCCGGGAATCCAAGACCTCGACCTTGGAATGGGTTCGGTAGGAACTTACTACCAATTAGTATGAAACTGAATGACTTGTCTATTGTTATGGTCCTATTCAGTTTGTACCTCAATTGTTTCTTGAGCTGTTTAAGTACTGTAACTATTCAATCAAGAACAAGAAATAGAGAGAGTATTGTAATTATGTTTTGGTCTTCTTCTTCATCATCTTCGTCCTTAACCCATGCGCGTCCCTGGTCCCTCTGTAACCATGAATTTCCTTTTACCATCATTACATTCAAAAGACTTCTTCTCTCTTTCTCTCTCTCTCTCTCTCTCACAGAACACAAGAGCTCTATCTCTATATAAAGCTTACTTTTCTTATTATGTTTACTCAAGTTCTTTCTGCGGAATAAAACCAGAAGAAAATGTGTCTAAGATCTTCAAAATCATTCCCAGACACACGCACAACCAAGATGAGATCAGCTTCGTGCCACAACAAACGTAAATCCAAGACACAAACCCATCTTCGAGTCCTCAATCTCAACAGGTTCAGTTTCAACTTCCTTATATATCAAGCTTCTTCAGACAAATCGACTGTTTTTTAGCGTTCTGAATAACAAACTCTACTCTGTTTTTTTGTCCCTTACCAGGAGGAGAAGAATACTTAGGGCAGAGAAGGAGATGAAAATGAAAAACTGGAATCTTTTCCTAAAGAATCAAAGCATCATACGAGAGAATGAAGCTCTAAAGAAGAAAGCTCTTCTTCTCCACCAAGAAAACAATGCTCTCTTCTCTCTGCTTCATCCAAAACTCTCCCCTGTTTCATCATCCTTCCTTTACTGATCATTGCCAATCACTGTTTCTTGATTACGCTTGTATTCATCTTCCCTACTCAAATAAAAACCTTGGCTCCAAACCCTTGTTAGAGACCTAGATTTATCTATGTACTAAGTATTAATATCTGCCCATGATCATTGTAAGTAGTAGCAACTATCAGCTAAATAGCCAACAAGAGAACTATAAACAGAACTTATCTTCAAGGATGACATCTATAAGCATTAAAATCAGAAGCCAAAATGAAAGATTGAAACCAGAAAAAAAGGAGAAGAACAAAAAAATCAGCACAGTTGGAGTAAAACCGGGCCAACGGATAAGCCGAGCATGTCAGCAAGATCAATCTGAACCTCACTATAGCCATGTTAGCAGCAAATCAAGTTTTTTTTTTCTTCAACGAAACTGAATCAAGTTTCAACCCTAATTAGCTCCCTTAATCATGCCCTAATTGACACCCAAAAATATAGTAACAACACAATTTAAAAGGTAACAAATCTTGCTTATATAAACCAACAACAATGTTATATATATGCAGAGAAACAATCTGGGTTTCACTTTACATAACCACACAACAAAGAAACCCCTACAGGCTACAACATACAAAACAAACAAAATACCCCTGAAGCCGTCTTATCCAATACATAAATATACAATCTGATCCCCAGTTATGAATTAGGGAGTGATATTCATCAGAAGATGTGTGAGACAGAGTGTTAGAAACTGGTTACCGTGTTTCTACAAAATCTCCCCGTGTCTGAATCCATTGTCTTCACAGTCCGTGTTTGAATCCAAACCACAAGGAGAATCATACCATTTGGAGTGTTCTTGATAGAAGCTATCGACTTGTATACCAACTAAACCTACGTCTGATACTATACCTTCATTGTGTCTCATCGGTTTCGTTAATTTAGAATCTTCACAGTTCTCATCGAAGCCATTGCACTTTAACCATTTCTCAGGCTTACATGTTTCAGACAAGATATCCTTTGGACTTCTACACCCTGATGGTGGTCTCATCTGTTCCCAAGGAACAACATCATCAAGGCTCCTCCCAAAACTGTCCTCATCATCTTCAATAAGTTCTGTATCCTTCCCATTTCCATATAATTGTTCATGGTGATGGTCACTCCAATGTGCTAAATCGTTATCTCCAACAAGTATTTCATCTGAACGTGCCTTGTCAGAAAGCAAGCCTGTTGTTCCCTTAACACCCGCATCATCGATATTCCTGATCTTGTTGAGTATCTCAAACAACTCTCTGGACACTGAACCCAACATCTCTTCTGGAATTTTCGCGATCTTTCCTTCTAGAGTGCCAAGTTCAGTTCTTAGTTCCTGCACCTGATGCAAGACAGTAAACCGCATATCTCCACCATCATCCTTCCCAATCAATCCGATTTCTTCAGTTTCTAATTCTTCCCTCACACCATAGACTATATCTTGGTCCATTAAAAACTCCTTATGACCAACAATCCGATGCATGATTCTCGCATTTCCATCCATTGCCCCAGGCTCATGTCCTGAATGGACAGCGTATAGCCTAAAAACAGCTGTTCCTTCTTCCTCATATATAAAAGTTTTGTCCTTTTCATTGTAGTTAGCAATGGGCACAATAGCTCTGATCCTAAAACCACAACCGCATCTCTTTGATTGATAAGGCTCCCTCTTCAGAATCCTAGACTTCTTTGAAGCTGGCTCTCCAGCTCTGTGACAAGCATAATCCTTCACCTCTGCCATAAATGGCTTATACCTAATATACTTCTGCCTAATACAGAGAACAACCTTATGCTTAGCAGCTAATTGCTGCAACTTATCCGGAACATCCTTAGCAGGCACATCAAAAGACTCAGTATACTCAAATCGCTGCCGTTTGTTCCTCGACCCAGAACCAGTGACAGCGTTACAGACACCACATGCTGCTACACAAACCCTAATAAAGCTCTCTGGAATTCCATACAACTTAGCACCAACAGTCCAGACTTGTTTAATTCTATCAATAGTCTCTCTAGGTCCTAAGTGTTTCAAATCGCCATCACCATGGAATCCCATGACTATATCTTGCCACTGGTTAATGTGGGAGACGAATTGGTGTGTGTTGTTTTTAAAGCAGAGAAATTCATTACCGGATGCTGGATCGAGACGTGCTGTGAGCTTATCCTGGATTCGTTTCCATGCCGTGAGATACGCTGTGTCCTCGTTTCGATCCTTCCAGACTGAGCGCCATGACTTGAGTACGGACCTTGGCGTGGCGATACGGATCTCCGTGGGTGTAGCGAGACGGCCCTCGCGGAGGCAGCGGATCATGAGAGAGTGAGAATCTGAGTTGAATGTGTAGAATTGAGATGAGATGTGAGGCTCTGGGTTGATGTAATCCCAATCTCGGACTTCATTGGAAACCCTAGGGTTTGATGAAGAAGTGATTTTGGGGATTATGGAGTTGGGATGAGACGCATCGTCTTGTTCGTCGGAGGAGTGACTCTGGGAATTTTCGGATGTAGAGGAACGAAAGAGGACGAATTCTGGGAGAGAAAACACGGGATCGTCTTCGGGATTGTGGTGGTGGTGGTGAATGGAGGGATGTGATTGTGCGATTATGTCTGTTGGGTCAAGATCATGATGGTGGAACAGATCTTCTTCGGTTTTGTGTGGATTCATCAGGAGGATGAAGAAGAAGCAGAGGAGGAGGAAGATGGAGAAGACGACGACGACTATGGAGAGAGCAAAAGAAGGATTTTTGAGTAATTTTTTGGTCTTTTTGTTTTCGATTTTCATAATAATATTCCCCTAGTTTTTTTATACTAACTTAAATATTCCTCTGGCCGTTCAAAAAAAAAAATATTCCTCTTCGTCAAGTTATTTTTTTTTTTTGTCATCTAATGGGATTATATTCATAAAAGTGAAAACAAAAGTTTAATACAAATTCCACACAACGGGAAACTAAAGCCCAACCAACAGGCAACCAAATACATTGTTCGAATACAAAAGCTGTTAGACAATTAAACAATCTCCAGAAACTAAACCTAAAAAACCAATTAAACCGACGGAAAACATGAATATCTCCGGAAGAAAATTCTATGAAAAAGAAGCTAAGCCTACAACTATAACAGACATAAATCGATGAAAAACAAAACCAAGCAATGACAATCAAACTTGCAAAATCAAACAACCGCAAAGAATTTTGAGCGAGATAAACTGAAATTGCACATGGCCTACCAAACGATAACATCTGCAATCTAGAGATCCAAAGAAAAACAAATTCTAAAACTCCCAAAAACCAAGATTTCACAATCCGACAAGAATGAACCACTACAAGATCCACTAAAACTGACTGCTTTGATTTATCAAATGAGTATAAGTGTATAACACTGTCACTTCCTAGAAACTTTGTACATTGACACATAAAACAGAAAGGGAAAACTAACATTGCTTGGAAAAGATTGTTTTATTAAGTGATCAACTGCCTTATTGTTCTGCCTTGGGGTCTATCTAAACTGAATAGATTGATTTTTATTCCTCCAAAACTTAATACCTCGAACCCAGTTATGAAGACTGAAGTTATTCTTCTTGTCTTCAACCAAAATTTGGACTGTTTTATTGTCATACTCAAAGATAACTCGATCATATCGTTTTAGATTAATGAGCTACTAGCATAAAAGTTAAAGAAAATATATTGATTAGTCGCACAAAAGTTATGGAAGACTCATGATATTCTAATGATTTTTTTGGATATGACACATCAAATAGGATCAAATTTGATTGTTGGATATTACATACTAAAAATCGGAAATGTTCACAAAGAACAAAGATATTCACTCTCAGATTTGACTAAAAGAAAAAGATTGTTGTTTAGAATGTGTTACAAATAATACTTATAGAAAAAGAGACTTAAGAGAAATGTGATAAAACTACGAAGACCTCAACTAAATTTGATGTAGACCAAAGAGTGGTCATTGCTTTGACCAAGGCCAGAAAAACCTTTAGCCTTCTTCTTGGACCGAGACATCTCATGCAATTTGAAGAAGAGATGATCCATAGTATAACATCTCATGCATTATAAGTCCGTTATAATTATGCTTTGTTGCAGCGTGACTTTGATAGGCATTGCATTTGACAGTAATATCCAAAGAAAGTAGGGAATATTAGAAAGAGTGTTCAAGGGAATATTAGGAAGAGTGTTCAACTTCCAAATTTATGGGGTGATTGGTAATGGCTTTAGAATCTCTCTAAAGTCTAATTTCTCTCCAAAGCACACAATCTAATCCAATCATACTTTGTAAATATTTTTCTGTCCAAAGCTCTTTCTCTCCAAAGCACACAATCTAATCCAATCATGCTTTGTAAATATTTTTATGTCCAAAGCTCTTTCTTATTTTTTATTTTTTGTTTTGGCTGTACAAAGCTAAATATGCAGAGCAAAAAAATTGAGCTGTGAAAAATAAAAATATTTTCACAGCCAAAAAACCTACATCAATTAAATTTAAAGCCAAAGCAAAAAAATCTACAGCATAATTTATACAGCAAAAAAATAAGCAGGATTATATATTATTTAAGATTATATAAAAAGTGTTGGAAACAAAATTTCCTTGGCATCTAATCCTAATTCATAAAATACATTTTTTTCAAAGAACTTGTGTGTTAGGAAAAAAAATTCTTTATTATATAATAGAGATGTCCAATTCAGTCATAATCCATTGATACATATAAAAAGATACTGTAATGATGGGAATATAGGATCGAATACGAAAAAATCTAATAATTTATGTAATTATTAATTGTTTATCCAGTTACAATATTTCTTTCATCCGTAAAATCAAATAATGGAGCCAATTACATTTCAAAAATCGGAACAAACCTTTTTCAAAATCAGAGGCTTTATTACTCCGTTACCAAAAAGGAAAGAGAGTTTTCATTCAACGGCTCAGATAACGCCACGTTATCACAAGATCGTAACGGACCCTCCTCCCGCTCCCTCTTCAAAATTTGATTTCCTCATCAGTTATCTTCATCACGAGTACCCAAATTCTTATAAACCCTAATTTTCGCTCTCTCCAGCTTTGATCATTTCTTCTCACAACTCCACAACTTTCCTTTTCGACGCTGAATCTTTGATCGAGGGTAAGTTCTATTTCTCGCTATTATCTTCTGTAGATGCTAAAGATCTCGACTTTCCATGACTGTAGTCAGTGCGATTTTGCGTTTCGTTTCCATAAATGTTTCTGAGTTGTTTGGTTTTCTATGATCGAGAACTGAACTTAGACGACGCATAGACTTACGAAACAATTTTAAGTTCTGGGGTTGATTGTACGCAACTCGATTTTGCATTCTCTGATTTCATGTTAAAATTTGGGATTTTTTTGTCTGTAGGTTTTTTTCTATAACCATGATTCGAAATTCAACGGAGCAGTTTTCTCGAATCGAGACTACATGTGGATTGTTGCTTCGCCAATTGCAGGTTTTTCTTGAAGGATATTCATTCATTCACATCCTCGTTGGATTTTTTTTTTTTTGTTTCTTTCTATGTAAGATTTGTTCAAAATTCGTTGATATCAGGAGATATGGAATGAAATGGGAGAGACTGAGGATGAAAAGGATGCAGCTCTGGCTGATATTGAGAAGGAATGTCTCTCGGTTTACAAGAGAAAAGTTGAGGAGGCTAGTAGGTGTAAAGCAAATCTCCTTAAAGAAATCGCTATGGGAAGAGCAGAAATTGCAGCTATTGGATCTTCTATGGGTGGACAAGAGATTCATGTGAGTGCTTTGATAACTTCTTCTTCATGTGTTGAGTTATGGGACATAATGATAAGCTGTTTGTGTTTTTGTTTCTTGCAGACTAACAGTAGGGTGGGTGAAAACTTGAAGGAGGAGCTTGAGAATGTTAATTTGCAGTTAGAGGGACTGAGGAGAAAGAGAACTGAGAGAATGGATCGGTTTAAGGAAGTCATTGACGAGTTACTGAAGTTGTCATTTCAACTTGGAAATTCAACAGATTATCTGAAGAAGTTTGCTGCAGAAGAGACTGATCTTTCACTTCATAAGCTGGAGAAGTTGCATAGGCAATTGGCTGAACTCCAGAATGAAAAGGTTAGTCTTACATTATCTGTTATATTGCTGAGTATCCAAAATATTCACTAGAAAAATCTGATGTCAAGAGATTACAATATTCTATGCTGTTCAAACTGTAGAGTAAAAGATTGGAAGAGGTAGAACGTTTGCTGGAAACGCTGAACTTGTTGTGCTCGGTACTTGGTGAAGATTTCAAGGACATGATAAGAGGGATACATCCATCTCTGGTTGATTCCAACACGAGAGATGTGAGCAGAAGTACACTTGATAAGTTGGATATGATGATTGAGAATTTACGAGTGGCCAAGTTACAGCGGATGCAGAAGGTTGAAACTCTGAGCTCTTTTTTGAAATTGTTGTGAAATTTTTTCTGCTTGTTTACAGTTTCTGACTCTATTCACTTGTTTTTCCAGGTTCAAGATCTTGCAGTCTCCCTGTTGGAGCTCTGGAATCTCCTGGACACACCTGCGGAAGAGCAACAGATATTTCACAATGTCACCTGCAGCATTGCTTTGTCGGAGTCTGAAATTAACGAGGCCAACATCCTGTCTGTTGCTTCCATTAAAAAGGTGAGTGCACATGAAAAAACTTTGGCTATCTTATTTAACAGTAAAGAACCATTTTTTATGGATGTGGGTTTGTTTTAAAGGTTGAGGAGGAAGTCACTAGGCTTAGCAAGCTCAAGATAACTAAGATCAAAGAGGTGATCCTTAGAAAGAAGCTTGAGCTTGAGGAAATATCAAGGAAAATGCATATGGCTCCCCAAGTTCTGAAGTCAGAAAACTTTTCAGTTGAAGCTATAGAATCTGGTAAACCATTATCACAGAAGCTTCTTTCACAACTAATCAAAACTGCTGAATGTATGCTTATTATAACGGACAATGGAGACACTTTTATCTTTCAGGTGTCAAGGATCCTGAACTGTTGTTAGAGCTAATTGACTCCGAGATTGCAAAGGTCAAAGAGGAAGCTTCAAGCAGGAAAGAGATTCTAGAAAAAGTGGAGAAATGGATGTCAGCTTGTGAAGAAGAGTCATGGCTTGAAGAATACAATCGAGTAAGACATTTGATCTCCAACTCTTTTGCCTGTTTAAGCTTTCCCTCTAAACATTATTGGATTCTCAGGATGATAATAGGTACAATGCTGGAAGAGGAGCTCATCTAACATTGAAGCGTGCAGAAAAAGCTCGTATACTTGTCAACAAACTTCCTGGTAACACTTCTTGTTCTCTAGATTACCTTTAGACTGCAATTATGATATTTTTTGCATTGCTTAATGGTGATATTGATGCAGGGATGGTGGAGGCTTTGACTGCCAAAGTCAATGCTTGGGAGGATGAAAGAGGAACTGAATTCTTATATGATGGTGTAAGTATCTTTACTCATCTATATGACTGTTCTACATACTTATAAAGTCAACATATTTACTCATCTATGACTCTGTTCCCTTCAGGTCCGAGTCTTGTCAATGCTTGAGCAGTACAAGACTCTTTGGGAAGAGAAAGAGTTCGAGAAACAGAGACAAAGGGTAAGGGAAACTAGTTTTACTAGCAACCAACATCTAAGCATTTGAGCCTATTGGTTTATGGCCGGTTTGCACCCATGATTTGGCAATTTGACACTGTTGTTTTCATCTCAGGATCTGAAGAAACTCCATGGACAACTAATCACAGAACAAGAAGCATTTTATGGGTCAAAACCGAGCCCGGTTAAAAGCGGAAAGAAACCACTAAGAACTCCTGTATCTACTGCCATGAACATGAACAGAAAACTCTCTCTTGGTGGTGCTATGCTTCAAGGCTCGAAGCCTGAGAAGGCAACATTCAATAGTAAAAGGACTACTTACCATGATCAGAACGCTACTAGTAGAAGAGATTCTACGCTCCCAAATCCTTCAGGTACCGTGTGGTTGACACTTTATTGAGACCAAGAGAGAGAGGTTTATGTTAATTGAGTTGTGTTAATATGTGTAGTGAGGAGAAACTCTGAGCTTCCTGGTCGACTCAGACCAAAGAACACTCCGGCTACAGGAAGAGCTATGACGAACAAAGGGAGATCCCCGATGCATAGGAAACCTCTTTCACCTGTGACGTCCAATATCTTGAACTCACCAGAAGATCCAAAGGATGCTTACACAAGAACTCCTAAAACCAACGAAGAGAACAGAAGAACAGCTGTTCCTGTCTCTGCACCTTCAACCCCAGCAGCTTCAGTCGCTATGACAGAGGCGACAACGCCGTTTACTCCTGCATTCAAGGCAGCTGAGAAGAGGATGGATGAAGAAGCTGTTGAGTACTCTTTTGAAGAGGTTAGAGCCGGTTTTTTGCTAAACCGGTGAAATCCCCGGTTTAGAAAGCTAGAGAATGGATTCGGTTGACTGATTTTGTAGAAACTTCAAATCAAGAATTCAAGATACTTCGTTTTATGAGAAATTTGACAGCAAAACACGATTTGTGTTTGGTCTTCACTTGAATACTTTCCCACGGTGGGTTTGTGTAAAACGTTTGCGGTTAGTATACAACCGGCTTTATGGTTTGCTGTTGCTGATGTACTACTTGTGTTACAAAACGTTTGCGTTTGACATCAATCGTTTACTTTTTTTATTTCATAAGGTTGAAGAGTTGCTTACAACCTTATTGTGTTTGGTTCATTTGAATACTTTCCACGGTGGATTTATGTAAAACGTTTGCGGTTAGTATACAACCGGCTTTCTGGTTTGCTCTTGCTGCTTTACTACTTGTTTTACAAATCGTTTGCGTTTGTATGATTGAAGAGTTGAAGAGTTGCTTAGTACTTAAGTTGGTCCAAGTACATAGATAGAGTGGGACGTGTCCAACAAGTTAGTGTTAAACCTAAACACAGCAAAAGCAAAAACAATCCTCAGCTACAACAACAGCTACAAACGTTTTGGTCGTTTCAGGATCAGAAACATTTCCGGTGAACCACCGATGGTCCAGTCTCGTCGTAGTCAGCTTTAGTAACATGCTGATTCTGTGGAAACACCACCTTGGCTAGAATTGCACCTCCTACCCAAGCCGAATACAGTCCCAAATCATCCGGCATATATTCCGGCGGTTTCACCAGCATTGGCCTAATAGCTGATGAGGACAAGCTTGCCTCTTTTTGAAACCTGCCTTCGAATCCTACCAATGACGAGTAACATCACAAAACTGAAGTTTTTCAATCCCCAACAATATCAAGATGCACATTTTGTACTAAGTTATTATTATTACCTGTCATGGAGGTTGTACCACCACAAAGTACAGTGTTCTCCAAGAGTTGCCTATGGTTCTCAGATGATACTGTGGAGATAATCCGGACAAGCTGTTCAACAATTCCATGCTCCTCCAGTCCCAATATTGATGGCTGAAACAGAGCTTCACCAACTGAGTATCTCTCTCGCCCAATGCTTATCACCTACAAGACCAGTCATCTGTTATATATGTGTATAAGGCAACACAAGTTGTAGACTCTTGATTTTGTAGACACACAAACCTGTCCATCAGGAAGCGTATGCTGCTCGATTTCACAGTTTTGGGTTTTCTCGTAAGCAACTTCGTCGTCAGCACAGTTTGCATACTGTTCCTTCAGTTGTTCAATATCAGACAAGATGAGATTCATCGAAGGGTTGGATTTTCCAAGCTCTTGGGCAAAGAGTTTTGTAAGTTCGGTTCCACCGAGCTCAAACCGTTTCGAGGCAATGTGCTGCACAGCACCTTCAAGAACTGGTGCAATATCTGTGTACACCGGAAAAGAGTTACAAAACAATTGACAGATCAATCACAAAGTCAAAACATCATACAACACAACATACTGATCATAACCAGCTACATACACAACGAACCTCCAATCTACGACAACTTCCATGATAAAATATTTGGTTTAACTAAACGTTTCAGAGCATGTAAGATCATGTAACATAACGCCGACCAAGTAAGATCAGATTATAACAACGGCCAACCAAGTTATTATACCTATCTTCCCATGACCAATATCAACAGTACAACCGGAGATCCTTCCAACAGCATAAAGAGACAACACTGCTTGCTCTGATGCATAGAATCCAGACACATTGAATGTTTCAAACATCAACTGCACCAATTGCTCCCTAATAGCCTGCCCCCAAAACAAACAATCACATAAACAAATGAGCTCCTTCTAATCACCCAATGGAGGCCAAGAATCAACTTGTAAAGTTCTTATCTTTTCAACTAAGAACAAAGTTGAGATACAATACAACAGACCTTAGGAGTACATAGTGGATCTGTGAAAAGTATATTGCCTTCGTTTCCCTCTTCCCATCCAAGCCCAGTGTATACAACATACTTCAACAGATCCTCCATAGCATCCCAGTCTTTAATGAATCCCCTTTCAATAGGATCAAGAGTGATATCTTCAAAAATAGTTGAAGGGTTATCAGCTGGAGAAGACCCATCATCAACCATTCGTTTCATTTGAGATGGAATTATCATTTCGGGAGACTGATCTGGAATCGCTGCTCCTGCTTTCAGGTGCTTAGAGCCAGCATCAACAACAAGTGCTTCCATTGTTTTCACACAGTCCCAAAAACCCTAAATTTCCCAACTTCCAAAAATGCGAAGATTACTAGTAGCACCAAGTTAGGGAAACAAAAGAAGAGAAATCGAGAGAACGAAATCGAAATTGGGGCAACCCACCTTCAACTGAAAAAGGAAGAAGCTTTACGAGTGAGAGACGGAGAGCGAGCGATCGGAGAAGAAACAGAGTCGATAAAGTGGCTGTTTGTCAACTAAAGCCCATTTTAGGCCCATTTGAAAGCCCATTAAAGGCCCATTTTAAAGCCCAGTTTTAGTCTTCGTCTCTTTTCGTGTTTACAAAGCCAGAGTGCTTTAGAGTAGACGGAGAGCTCTGTATTCTCCAATCTCCAATCTCCAATCTCCAAGTCTCTTTTACATTCTGTTAACAAAGAATTCATTTTGAGCTCAATGACGAAGCAGCACGCGAACTGGTCTCCTTACGATAACAATGGAGGGTACGGATCGTGTGACCCTTTATCGAGACGCTGGATTTCTTCGTCCAGTGTCTTTTTCGTTTTCTGATTCGGTGTTTGAGCGATTGTTTCGCGATTTTACTGATTAGTATTGATCGGTGTGTTTTTTATTTTCAGAACTTGTGTGGCTATCGCTGGATCGGATTACTGCGTTATCGCCGCCGATACTCGGATGTCCACCGGTTACAGTATTCTAAGTCGTGATTACTCGAAAATCCATAAACTGTAAGTACCCTCGATTGTTCTACCAAATCCCTAGCTTTTGATTCTTTGGAGAAGTAATTCAGTGCTGGCAATAGTTCACTTACCGGCTTTGTTGTAGATTATTAGGGTTTCTGCAATCGATGATTTTGAAGATCTGGATGAAAAAGATAGTGTCTTTAGTATGAGTAGTCGAGAATTTTGTTTATGGCTTTCTGGGTTTCTTGCAATCGATAATTTTGTTCATTGAGTATGCAACATTGCTGTCTTTTAATCTCTTCAGAGCAGACAAGGCTGTGCTCTCTTCCTCTGGCTTTCAGGCTGATGTGAAAGCATTGCAAAAAGTTCTGAAATCTAGGCACTTGGTGAGATTTGTTTGAACAATTATGTTTCTTTCCTTGCATAAAGATAAAGACTTTGCGTAATAGTGTTCTCTTTGTGTTTTGGTGTCCTGCAGGTTTATCAGCATCAGCATAACAAGCAGATGAGTTGTCCTGCAATGGCTCAGCTTCTCTCCAACACTCTTTACTTCAAGCGGTTTTTTCCTTACTATGCCTTTAATGTTCTTGGAGGGCTTGACGAGCAAGGTAAGGGATGCGTCTTTACTTATGATGCAGTGGGGTCATATGAGAAGGTTGGATACAGTGCTCAAGGTTCTGGTTCTACTCTCATTATGCCTTTCCTTGACAATCAACTCAAGAGTCCGAGTCCTCTTCTGCTTCCTGCTCAGGTTTGTTTCTGTGTTTGTGATTAGTCTTTAATCAATATAGGCTTTGAATGTTTACAATTTTCTCACTAAAACCACACTTAAACTGTACCACACAATGTTATCCGTTTAATCAGCACCGCTCTCTCTACCCGCTGTTACGTTTCAGAACCTTTGGAATCATTTCAGTTACTTATTTTTCGTCGTCTGCCTGTGTAGGATTCTATCACACCCCTTTCTGAACTTGAAGCAGTTGACTTGGTTAAGACTGTGTTTGCATCTGCCACTGAGAGGGATATCTACACTGTAAGTTTTCC
Source organism: Orychophragmus violaceus (assembly GCA_030180135.1). NCBI lineage: Eukaryota > Viridiplantae > Streptophyta > Magnoliopsida > Brassicales > Brassicaceae > Orychophragmus > Orychophragmus violaceus. The sequence continues at coordinate 103,488,432 of CM058231.1, read as the reverse complement.
CCAGTTATGTCTTCTTGTGATGAATGGCTCATCTATAGCTTACTAATGCTTTGTGTTTTTTCTTTGCTTGTAATAGGGAGACAAGCTTGAGATTATGATTCTCAAGGCCGATGGCATCAAGACCGAAATCATGGAGTTGAGGAAAGACTAAGCCATATGAGTGTTAAGATTTGGGAACCTTTGTTACTTCTGGTTTTTCTTATTCGCATCTCAACATTAGGCTCTCTTGGTTATCTTGAACTCTGTTTGAAGTTACCTTTTTAAACTGTGTTATGTGATGACTTTTAATGACTTTCGATTACATGCTTCAGTTGAATAACAATAGATTCCTTAATCAGAAGCTGTTCTACGACCCGCATCCCTCACCAGCTCAATTGATGTACTTAGTTTGTTAATTAAAAGGTACTGACAAATAATAGCAAGATGCCCGTCTAGCTCAGTTGGTAGAGCGCAAGGCTCTTAACCTTGTGGTCGTGGGTTCGAGCCCCACGGTGGGCGACAGTAGTTATTCTTTTTATCTTTTTCCCATAATTCATCCTTTTCCTTTTCGTTTTTGACTTTTCTTGTCTGTCGGGACAAAAGAGCAAATTAACATTCTGAGATCTGAAACCGTAAGTGCATACGCAATAATAAAAGTGAAAATCAAATCATGCAATAGAATTTGGGATCCTCAAAGACTTGATTGACTCTCAAAAAGTCATTAAATTACAATTCTTCGTTGCCTTTTAGCTCCGAAATTGGAAAACAAATCCAGAAGTCTCATTCTTCAGGCTCCATCATCTTCATAGTTCATGGGGTCTGCATCTGGGAATCATCACTCTCATTGTATTCCTTAAACCCCTTTGATTTTATTTCCAGATTATAAAAAAACCCTTTATTTTTTGGCCTTGAATTCAACCCTGAAGGAGAGTCTCCTGGAAATCGGACAAAGGTTTCTCCTTTTTTATTCTAAATTCTGTAATCGATCGTTGGGTTTGACTATGCATAGATCTGGTACTGCAATGGCGTGGAACGTATTCAAATTCTGTACAGCCTTACGAGGTCTCGGATCGATCATGATCCTCCTTGTTCTCGGTGTTGTCGGTGTTACCTATTACGCTGTCGTATTGACTAATTATGGACCAGCTTTGTCTCAAGGAGGGATTGATTCTCTTGCTGCTCTTACTATCCTAGTCCTCTTCCATGTACTCGTAAGTAAATCTTTCGATATGGGTTTCCTTCTGGATCATATATTCTTGTTTGAAAGACTTTGATGATTGGTAAAGCTTCAAGCTTTTAGTCAATTCGGTTAACAAAGGTTGTTGCTTTAGATGTGAAGTAGTCTTGTTGTTCCTCTTTGTTTTGTGAATTTAACCAACTCAATTGTCTCTCGATTATAGATTCTTGTTTGAAAGACTTCGGTGATTGATAAAGCTTCAAGCTTTTAGTCAATTATCTCAACAAAGGTTGTTGCTTTAGATGTGAAGTAGTCTTGTTGTTCATCTTTGTTTTGTGAATTTAGCCAAAGAATGTGTTTTTATTTGTTGCAGCTGGCGATGCTTTTGTGGAGCTACTTCTCAGTTGTGTTTACTGATCCTGGTGTTGTCCCTCCTAATTGGAGACCAACTCCTGATGAAGAGAGAGGTGAGTCTGATCCGTTACATAGTCTGGAGTTTGTCGGTTTACAGACAGATTCTTCAAACCCAAGATTTCGGTTCTGTAGAAAGTGCAATCAACCTAAACCTTCCCGTTGCCATCACTGTTCTGTTTGTAAGTTTTCTCAGATTCTATGCTCTTTACCATATATATATAGTCTTGGGGTGCTCATACCAATACCAATGCACCGGATCTCATAAGAACTCCGCAGTTGAACATGCTTAGGCGAGAGTAGTACTAGGATGGGTGATCTCCCGCGAAGTTCTCGTGTTGCACTGTCCAAAAAAATATATAGTCTTGAAATTGTATCTTGAGTTTGATTGTGTTATATAGGTGGTCGGTGTGTGTTGAAGATGGATCATCATTGCGTGTGGGTTGTTAACTGTGTAGGAGCATTGAATTATAAGTATTTTCTTCTTTTCTTGGTAAGTTTGTAATGTTTATAGAATCTTATGTTTGTAATCCGATCCTCTTTTCACATCTTTTGTGTGTTTTGAAATGTTCAATTGCAGTTCTACACATTTTTAGAGACGACTCTTGTGACTTTGGTTCTTATGCCTCACTTCATAGCCTTCTTTAGTGATGAAGAAATACCCGGAACCCCGGGCACTCTTGCCACTACTTTTCTTGCATTCGGTATGTTTCATCTCTTAATCAATCTCACCTTGTTTCATATGTTAATCAACCTCACCTTGTTTCTTGATAAACAACAGTTTTGAACTTGGCATTTGCTTTGAGCGTGATGGGTTTCTTAATCATGCACATTTCGTTGGTAGCTGGTAATACCACAACTATAGAGGTAATTCCTTTTCTTTGTTCTCTCGAAATGAACCTTTGATGTCTCACTACATCTCAGGCCAAAGCTTGAAGTTTCTTTTGCACATAAATGAGAATAATTTGGGTCTTTAGAAGTAAAACTCTTTATAGTTTTGGTGTATCCCCATAGCTCTGAGGTTTCTTTGCTTGAATGAGAAGTTAGGGCTTTAGTTGCTTTACATTTTCTCGGTGCAGCCCATTGCTAAAGCTCTGAGCTTTCTTTGCTTAAACAATGACTTTTCAACTCTCTTGTCTCTTTTCTCATCAAACTTTTCTTGGTGTTGAGTTATGAGCAGGCATATGAGAAGAAAACAAGTTCAAAATGGCGGTATGATCTCGGTAGAAAGAAAAACTTTGAACAGGTTATTTAGCTGAAGTCCTGACTTCATTTCTTCTGAATATATCGCTTTGCAAGTTATAAGTTCTTATCTTTTTCTCCCTCACTTTAATCTTGTAGGTATTTGGAATGGATAAGAGATACTGGTTCATCCCAGGATATACAGAAGATGATCTAAGAAGAATGCCGGAGCTGCAGGGACTTGAATACCCTTCGAAACCCGACTTTGATTCTCAATAATTCTGAAGAAGATGACTTTGATGATGATCATCATCATCTCCATGTAAAAGAAGAATACGGTAGAAAACAGAGAGACTATGGAAATGACATTTGAAAGAGAAATCTACTAACTTTGAAGAATGATGCTTTCACTTCTGGCAGTGTAGTGTCTTCCCACGGATGGCAGAAAAACGTCATTAAAATTTATGGGTTTTGTAATGGAGGATTACAACGTAGCTTTGTTGGTTACACATTTGTTCATCTTCTATAGTTACATATATATGATCATCTTCTTAAATTTAAAACCATATAATCCTCCCATTAATAAAGTAGAAAAGGCTAGTAAATAGTTTACACTATCAATGGGTAGACTGGAACCAAAAATTTCATCAAAAGCATTCAATACTAAAACCTTTGTTACCTTTAGGAAGTTTCATCAGCTTGGCTATTAAATTTGTATCACACAACTATTACAATGATTATTTTCATTAAAAAAAAATATTTCTAAACTTTGATTTACGATATAACACGGATTAGAACTTATAATGCAAAATCGTTATTTTTATTTATTTTTATTTTTATGATATACTTCATCCTAAATAACACAATTCATTTTAAAAAAATCTAAATTATTAACTCACTTTCTATAATGCGGGTTAAACAACTATAAAAAAAAATTAAATTGCATAATTAAAACTTATATCATATAACTTTTAAAATGGTTGTTTTAATATAAAACAATAACAAAAAAATTATTTTTAAACTATGATCTTACGATACATCGCGAATTAAAATTTATAATACAAAATTATTATTCTAGTCTATTTATCTTTACGATATACCTCTTCCCAGATAACAAACAATTTAAAAAAAAAAATCTAAATTATTAAAACTTTTTGTAATAAGAGTTAAACAATTATATAAAAATAGATTGTATAATTAAAAATTAAATTATTAATAACAAAACTAATAAAATTTTAAATTTATAAAAAAATACATTTGCACTTTTCGTAACGCGGATCAAAATCTTATTCAATACTAAAACATTTGTTACCTTTAGAAAATTTCATGAGCTTGGCTACAAACAAGTAAAAATATGGGGTTATGGTTTTAATTAGACATACGGACCAGAAATTATCATTAGGTGTGAGATGTGTGACGTATTTAAAACGTACAAATTTGGTGTTTCCTTTCTTGGAATGATCCCATAAAATTTTACAATCATTTTAAATTAATTTCAAAGTTTGAAATTCTATTGTTAATTTGGTGTTTTCTTTCTTGGAATGATCCCATAAAATTTTACAATCATTTTAAATTAATTTCAAAGTTTGAAATTCTATAAAAACAATAAAAGATCAAAATCCCAATCAACGTTCTTGCTTACAAGTTATAACATTAAAAGGAACTTAAAAATCTTATCCCTTAATGGTCTTATTATTAAAAGGAACTTAAAAATCTTATCCCTTAATGGTCTTATTATTACCCAAATCATTTTTTACTAACGCTTAAACAAATGCTCCTCTCCAGATCGAGGATCAATATGTTTAATCCAACGGCTAGGAACCTTCTTCAAATCACCACCACCACTAGCTCCCACGTGTACGATATCTAATCCTTCCCCAACCGGTAAAAACACCGATCTCACGACACGTGTGCCTCGTCTCAAAACACGTTGCCACTTAAATCCAGGGATAGATTTCTGCGTGGCGTTTTTACACACCAAAACGGCACCCATTTTGCTTGTGTTCGCTAACCCCAACGCCTTGACGTACTCACGACGTTTCGAGTCAACCACCATGAAATCCACGCCGGAGAGTCTCTCCACAACGTCCTCCGGCGATTCTCCGACAACTATCTCCGTTGCTTCACTTGTACCCGCTCCTTTCATCACGGTCTCGTACTCCGTTCTTGACTCCTCGTCGGGAACTATGCACACGTGTCTTCCGCACGTGTGGATGGCCGCGACGGCTAGCCCGACGCTGGTGGCAATAGGGTCTCCACGTGTCCAAGTCTCGACGATCAGCCTCGTGTTCCATCCCGCCGCCGTAGCCGATAAATACTCCGCCACACTCGATTCTTTGTAGCTTTTACACTTCAAGAATCACATATATATACAAATTAAAAACAAGATCAAAATTCTAGCTAGCTTCATATACATCATCAAGAACATCAAAAACAACAATCACTTATAAAAAATATCGTTTTAAATAACTATAAAGTATCGTAATAACCATCAAATTATAACTCATATACAGATTCAAGAAGTTCTTTTAAGAACAAAATATCACAAGAAACTGAAGATGGTGCAACAAATATGCATGCACCATTGATTTAGAGTATTATCTTACAGTTCTAACGGTGTGGATGTAAGCGTTAGAGGCAGTTTCCGGCGACCATACGAGCTTCATGATCGATCTTGATTTGTTTTACTTTGATTCTATATTTTTTGATGAAATCTCAAAATGTGTTTTCTTTAAGGAGAAGAAACGTTTATATATAGAAAGGGAAGTTGATGAAGGAGGAAGGTGATGACAAGAGACGGTTAGGCAGTTAGGTTAATAAATGGGTGAGGTTTGGCTTTAAGCATCAGCTTAGCGTTGACATTTGTTTAACTCAATCATCACGTGTCTTTCATTCTTCCATTTGTTACTTCTGCTTTGGGATGCTCAACTTTGTTTTTAATACTCTCTCTGTTTCAAAATGTAAGTAGTTTTGGTTAAAAGCACAAAGATTAAGAAATTTACTTTCTGATTTAAAAATAATAATAAAGATATAATTAAAAACAGTTTAACCAATCATAAAAAGAAATAATAAATTATGATTGGGTACACAGTTTTTGATAAAGTTAAAAGTTGTCTAGATATATGAAAACAACTTATAATATGAAACAAACAAAAATAGCTAAAACTACTTACATTTTGAAACAGAGGGAGTACCATTTAACTTAAACGAGAGGATAGGTCTAGGGTTTAGATTCTATAGCTTGCAAAAGATTAAATCTGGATTCGACTTTTTTTTATATGATTCTTTATGTGTGATGGGAATGTCGTTTGTGGTGTATTGTGTGTATGTTGAAGATTTGCACACTCACTATCAATCTAACGTTTTTGAATAGTAAAAATAAAGTTAAAAACTTCAAAAAAACAATCGAATACCATAAACATTTTCTAAGAAAATAAAAAATAAAAAAATTATATTAAATATGGTTCTCTCGACATTTTTATTTGAAAAACCGTTCAGTAAACTCAAATAGTTGGTTTTCACTAATATATATCTCAACTGATAACAAAACAATCTCGTTCAATCATTCATATGACATGGTAGACTTCAAATAAATCTTTATCAATTTCAATTTCGAATTTTTTTTTATACAACTCACTTCAATCATTCTCGATATTAGTATGATAAGCAATTTTGTGTTATTATAATAATCATCCATTTCAAAAATCAGTATTTCGATAGAGTTGCGAACTTCATTTGGTATGATTCTCTATTTCTTTAATTTCATAAACAAGTTTTCACCATAATGTTTTTTTTTGTAGTGTAATATTAGATTCCATTATGCCTTTCATTTTTATACCATCTACAATGTATTTTTCCATTTTATTATCAAAAATAAAAGAGCTATATAGCAGAGTTAAGTTTCTTTCTAATGAATTACTTTATTTTTCTTCTAAAAAAGAATATTTTATTTAAAATACTATTTTTGTTTTAGTATTAATACACATTCTGTACAAAAGTTGGAGAATTTTACTATAAAATAGAGTTTAGAGATAAATAAATAGAAGTGGATTAAAGATGTCTTTATAGATTATGTATTTCCAATTTTTTTAAAAATATATATATTATGAAAATATATTTAAAATGTCCTTCTAAATTTTATTTAAATATATACTTACAAATTTTTCATGTATCTCGAATTGTATGATTTAATCGCTGAATTACCTCGTTAATATATGGACAGCTATAGGAATGTGAATCTTGGAGAATTTTTTAATCTTGGAGACTTTCTTACTCAACTAACAGATGTGTGATGGTCAATTGCACCAATTCGACATCTAGAGGCGTTACTCAAGTTAGAGAAGTGTTGAAGTATGATTACGTGATTTCTATTTAGGAGATCCTCGATATTAAATCCGAAGAATCATTTTGAATATTGTACAACTCGTATATAAAAAAGTGTGAAAACTGTTTGAAACCATATAAACTGTTTTGGAAGAGAGATTTCATTATCTTTTGAGATATCTCGAAGAATGTGAAAACCAACTGTACAAGCAAATATGTTCACAACAAAAAAGATTAAGATTTCATACTCACTTTGATAAGATATGTATCTAGTTGTTTCTTTTGATAAATTTTCATTTAAGTTTCATTGATTCAATTAACAAAAGATATGTATCTAGTTGTTTCTTTTTGATAATTGGATTTGATCATATAATGTTTGTGATTAGATACTCTCTTTTCAAAGCTATAACAAATAAGTATTCTTTAACCCTAAGTGTGTGATTGGTTTCCTATAAAGTAACTCCCTAAAAATAATTATATACTTGTGATAATACCATTAAATAAAATGTATATATCTAGAAATAGAAAGAAAAGTGTGCATGCCAAACTAGCAAACAATTGAATACAAAACTTATTGATTATTAAAAAAAAATTGATCTAAAATAACAATGGACTGAAACTTATAATTTAATAATTAAAGCAATCTCCATAAATGGTTAGGCAAAATGGCTAAGTTGAATTCATTGATTCTCATAATGTTCGTTCCCCAAAAATTCTGGAGGAACACATTTTTTATGCACATGTGACTGAATAGAACACATGAGAAACTTCTTCTTTCTCTGAATAAGAGAACTTGTGTAACTTTTCTATTCGAATTTCTCTTGCAAGTTTATATGTTGCAATTGATGATGAGTTGGAGTCTTTAGACACTTGTAGCGAGAAAAACTAGTAAATAGTTTGATTGTTTCCCATCTAAACGCATTTTTTATACTCTGTTGTCTTAGATCATGTATCACCAGCATCTACTGTAAACAATTTATGTGCATCATTTTATCGTAAAAAAAAAAATTTATGAATCAATACTTTTTCATTTTTTTTGAAGGAGCATCATTTTACCGTATTGCAACGGGAGACATAAAAACTACAAGGTGATATAGAGAAGATGAGAAGCGGGCTAAGGTTTGTGATCAAACCTTAATAGTTTTCATTTGGACCAACATTCTTAATATCTTGTAATATGCTATTAACCAATCCAAAACTTAAGAACTCTCACTTTTAAACAGATGAAATTGATAAGGTCAATGCTGGACAACGCTTGGATCTGAATCTTGAAAGAGGGTATGAAAACTCCACATTATACACACCTTGCAAGGTTTGAACTTGGCTCGTCTCATTTGATAATCAGATTTTGACTGTCTTGTTAATTACAGTTGCATACGTGATGAGCTAGCTAATCAGAATTCCAAAACTACAAACCTCACAAACAATATGTAGCCATGAACTTCATTACACACTCTTCATTTGATAATCAGATTTTAGTTCTCGAACGAGCTAAAACTTGGGCGTAGAAGTTTAATTCGATTGGATATTGTTGTGCTTTACTGGGCCTACAGAGGCCCATATCCCCATCAACTACACGTTAAATAGAAGCCGAATATGCTTGCTTATTCTTGAAGCATAAAGATCTTCTCCATTGGGATATTCTGAGAGTTGTGGGTCTCACTTGTGTTTGTCGTCATGATGACAAGCGACAAACGTAGCTTTCTTTCTCTTGTTAGTTAGGGTTAGGATATGGATAGATATTTGGATATGGCAAGGTTGAAACTTCACCATTCCTTCAATATCTCTTTTTGAACAAACATGGGCCCCAAATATAGATGAAGATATACCTTAAACTTTAAGAAGAACCAAACCTTTTTGTGATCATTTGTGTCCATAGAAAGTCAGTAATACTGACCAATGTTTGTGTCTAGTGCTTGGACTTCGGTTATTCGGTTCGGTTTGATTCAGTTTTTCGATTTTTCGGATTTTTTCTATTTTTGAAAAGTTACCGAAAGTAACAGACTTTTCATATGGTTAGTTTAGGTTATCAAACTCTAAATAAAAACTAAACAATTTTTTATTTTTGAAACGGTTAAATTCGGATTTTTGATTAATTTGGATAATTTGGTTCGGTACATTTTTTTTTTAATGTATTTTAGTTAAAAATTCGATTTATTTTAATTTATAAAAAATCTTCGGTGACCCGACCTCGTCAAACTGAACTGAAATTAATTTTCAAATTTACTGTAGTAATCAAACCAAGCTAAACGAACCGAATCGAAAATCAAAAATTTTGGTTCGGTTCGGTAAATGGTAAGTTCAGCCAATTTTCCCAGGGCTATATGTGTCTGATTAGGAAGGTCATTTTTGTCTGTTACCCACAAAGAACTTGCGGGAAAGTTTGCTGAAATTCATGCATATAACAACAATACACGAATGCTCATAAGAGTTTTACATCGTCTTTCTACTTTGTTCTCTTCCCAAACCCAAAACCTATGTTGACCCGAAATACAAGAAAAAAAGTCTGTGTCTTGTTGCACTTTATTTTGAGATAATGTTGTGAATAGCTTTGCTTCCAGATCAAACGGATGGTCTGATCTTAAATCTCTTAGAAGAGTGACTTAGCTGCATCAACAACAGCTTCAACGGTGATGCCAAACTCCTTGTACAGCAAGGGCGCCGGTGCACTAGCCCCGAACGAATTAATACCAATAGACTTTCCTTTGCCACCAACAATCTTTCCCCATCCGAAAGTCGAAGCAGCTTCAATACTAACTCTAGCTGATACATCTGATGGCAAAACACTCTCCTTGTATTCATCTGATTGCTCATCAAACAACTCCCAGCAGACAAAAGAAACAACTCTAACGGTTTTGCCTTCTTTCCTAATCACCTCTGCAGCTTGTGCAGCAATCTCTAGCTCAGATCCAGTTCCAATCAAGATCACATCAGGTTTGTTTCCTGAAGAGTTGTCAGAAATTGTGTATCCACCCTTTTCGACTCCTTCAATGGATGTACCTGGAAGTTGGGGAAGCTTTTGTCTAGACAAAGCTAAGATAGATGGTGTCTTGCGTTTGGTGACAGCGATTTTGTATGCACCGGCTGTTTCGTTTCCATCAGCAGGACGGAACATAAGTGTGTTGGGCATTGCACGGAAACTAGCGATGTGTTCAATGGGTTGATGGGTTGGTCCATCTTCTCCAAGACCAATGGAGTCATGTGTCATAACATAGATAACACCAGCTTCGGACAACGCTGAGATTCTCATGGCACCTCTCATGTAGTCAGTGAAGACAAAGAAAGTTGCACAGTATGGGATAAGACCGGGGCTGTGAAGGCAAATGCCGTTAGAGATGGCTCCCATTCCGTGCTCCCTAACACCAAACCTGAGATTTCTTTCTTCAGGTGTGGCCTTTTGGAAGTCACCAAACGCTTTCAGTAATGTCATGTTGGAAGATGCAAGGTCAGCACTTCCACCAAGGAAACCGGGAACAACTTTAGCGAGTGCGTTAAGACATTGCTGGGACAAGTTTCTGGTGGCATCACCTGGTGACTCTGGTGTATATGTCTAAAATAGAAAAACAAAGATGTTGTAAAACCCATATCTAGAGTAACAATTGGACAGTAAGATCTACAGATGAGAGTTTTACTTACTGGTAGTGCCTTCTCCCAGCCAGCAGGTAATTCACCAGTGATAATAGATTTCAACTCTGCAGCTTCCTCTGGGTACTTCTTTTCATACGCTGCAAACGTTGCATTCCAGTCAGATTCAAGGGCTTTGCCTTCAGGGGTATGACGGCTCCAGTGGCTAGAGTGCAAAGCAGATGGTGAGTCATCAAAGCAAATTATACGGCCATCCGAGGTTGTTTAGGTTTACTTACCTTTTAACTTCATCAGGAACCTGGAATGGCTCATACGGCCATCCGAGGTTGTTTCTGGTAGCCTCAACTTCCTTCTCACCAAGTGCAGCTCCATGGACACTGTATGAGTTCGCCTTGTTGGGAGATCCATAACCAATTGTAGTAGTCACCTACATATTCATTGGGATACAAGCAAAATGTAAATCAATACCAAAGGTCTTTAGACCAACCGGTGTTTGAAGGCTAAGAATTGTGTAGTTACCTTGATCAATGTAGGTTTGTCTGTAACGGTTTTAGCTTCCTTAATGGCAGCACGGATCTCATCGTACCCAGTGTTTCCATTCTTCACCCAGATTACATGCCATCCAAGGGCTTCGAAACGCTGGTCCACATTCTCAGTAAAGGCAATTTCAGTGTCTCCATCAATGGAAATGTGATTATCATCGTAGAAAGCAATGAGCTTTCCAAGTCCCCAGTGGCCAGCTAGAGAAGCAGCTTCATTTGAAATACCCTCCATCTGACAACCATCTCCGAGGATACAATATCTAGAGAATCAAAACCAAGAAAGTGTTTTCTGATATCAGAGCCTGAAATAAACCAAGAATGATAACAGAAGCACATATATATTTATCATATATTACGTGTAGTGGTCGACAACTTCAGCATCAGGTTTATTAAACCTAGCAGCCAAATGCTTCTCAGCAAGAGCTAAACCAACAGCATTTGCGATTCCTTGTCCAAGAGGACCTGCATAGCAACAAAAACAGAGAGCCGAAATCGTAAACATAGTCATAGAAAGCTCAGTAATTCACATGAAACCACAAGCTAAATCTCAAACCAGTAGTGACTTCAATTCCAGGAGTCTCGAAATTCTCAGGATGTCCTGGTGTCTTGCTTCCCCATTGACGGAAGCCCTTCAAATCCTCCTCCTAATAAACAAATCCAACACTTTTTCAGTGAAATCGAATGACTTTCAACTGCTTTATCAGATGAACAACAAAACAGATTGAATCTGTAAACTTTTTACAGGTATATCTATCCACTAAAGTAACTACATTCTTCAATTAAGAACAGATCACTGACCAGGACACTGTCGTAGCCGGCGAGATGAAGCAACGAGTAAAGCAACATACATCCATGTCCAGCAGATAGAACAAACCGGTCACGGTTAAACCAATAAGGGTTCTTGGGGTTATACCTCATAACCTCATCATACAAAATATGAGCCATCGGAGCACAACCCATAGGAAGACCAGGATGACCTGATTTCGCCTTCTCAACCGCATCGATAGCCAAAAACCTGATCGTGTTAACCGATTTGTCCACAATAGACGAATCAGTAGTCGGCTCAAGTGTCTCAACAGCTGCGGCGCGTACAAGAGGGCGAAGAGATCGGATTTTGCTCATGGATGCGGCGTTGCGTCGACGAGATGAAGCGGAGGCGCGTGAGGCTGTGGATTTGAGTCCAGAGAAAGATGGTAAGGAGAGGCGTTGGTCAGAGCCATGGTGAGAGATGGCACGAGTAAGGAGAGCTTGAGAGAGAGCGAGGGAGGAAGTTGAAGCCATGGATTTGCTCTCTTGGTGTAGAGAGAGAGGGAGTTGGTGGTGAAGCAATGAAATGTGAGACTCTCTGCAAACTTATTTTATCAAACAAAATTTGGCCATCTCTTCGTCTGCACTAAGGGACAGGTAGGAGCAAATCTGACCGTTGAATTACATCAAAGGGTATCATCGTGACCGCTGATTGAGGCTAAGAGTTTAGTGATCCTCTATGCCTTTCGCAATTTTTATTACATTTTTCTTTTTCCAAATAGTCTTTGGATATTCCGCCATGATTAAAAAAATATTCTTTTAATAATTAATATTTCTTACCTTAGAATTTATAAATCCAGAAAGAGATTCAAGTCACAAATTTGGTACAAGGAATAAATACATTGTTATGCACAGGGGTGAAATTTTTAACCGAACCGAGCTAACCAAACGGAGCCATTCAATTCGGTTTGGTTAGTTTGATTCAGTTAATTCGGCAAATTTTTTAAAAAAGTTCGGTTCGACGAACCGATCAAATAATCGAGTTTGTTTTTTATAAACCGATTTTAATCAAAATAAATCGATTAAACTAAAATATATTAAAATTTGTAAATCAAATCAAACCGAATCAATTATCTAAATTAACCGAAATACCAAAATTTAACCGAATTTAACTAATTATATATATAAAAAATCAGTTTAGATTTTAATAATCGAAAAATAAACCGAAACAAACAAAATTTTAGTTCGGTTAGTTTCATAATTCTTTTAAAAAAAATCTGAACTAACCGAAAAATCGAACTACAAGAATCGAACCGATCCGAAAAACTGATCCAACTAGCTAGCATTCTGTAATAGTTAAGTCAAGCCATTATAGAAAGTTTTATGTTCAAGTGTTATGGGCCAGGCCCTGGGCTTATCATGGGCTTAGCGAGCTCATCGTCTTTCTTTGTGAATTCTCGCACCTATGATTGCTCGCCTGAATCCCATTTTAGTTCCGAGAGAAAATTGTCGGTGAACATATTGATTGGTCTTACGGCGGGAACTTATTGAATTCGCTTCCGGTGGAATCTCTTCTACATTACAGTTTGACAGTGAGAAGCAATGGCAGCTATAGAAGAGCAAAGGTTGCCGGCGAAAGTCGAAATCGAGGCGGCTGTGGTGAATAGAGAAGAGGAAGAAGACGACGAGCATGATTCCAAGGAGAGAGTTCTACAGAGATACTTTTTACAAGAATGGAATCTCGTTAAATCCCTTCTCGATGATATTGTTTCAAATGGCCGTGTCATTGATCCTTCTTCTGTTCAGAAGATCCAATCCATCGTAAGCTCCTTACTGATCCACTTGATTGAACCGTGTATCCCCAATGTTATGTTGATTCCTCTTCCGAATTGTAGATGGATAAATACCAGGAACAAGGTCAACTAGTGGAACCCTACTTAGAGAGCATAATTTCTCCACTGATGTTAATCATCCGCTCCAAAACAGCTGAATTAGATGCTAGATCCGATGAAATTCTCGAAATAATCAAACCCATATGCATCATTATCTATACCTTAGTTACTGTCTGTGGGTACAAAGCTGTTATCAAGTTCTTTCCTCATCAAGTATCCGATTTGGAACTCGCTGTGTCGCTCCTGGAGAAATGCCATAGCACCACTTCTGTTTCTTCATTGAGGCAAGAAAGCACTGGAGAAATGGAGGCTAAATGTGTTACTCTGTTGTGGCTTTCAATCCTTGTGTTGGTCCCGTTTGATATATCTTCTGTTGATACAAGCATTGCAAACGACAAGAGCTTCGGTGTGGATGATATTGCTCCTTTGGTATTGAAGATTTTAGGTTTCTGTAAGGATTATCTGTGTAATTCCGGACCTATGCGCAGGATATCAGGATTACTCCTATCTAAGCTCTTAACGCGTCCGGATATGGGGAAGGCGTTCACAAGGTATGTACCTATCACAATCAGTGCTTCAGTTTTGAGTTTAGATTAGCTTTGAATGCTTTACTTTTCTGTAGCCTGTACGAAGTACTCAGCTTGAACGAATGAAGTAATATTTCTTTGTTGTGTTATGGCTCCCTTTCAGTTTTGTTGAGTGGACACATGAAGTTTTATCTTCTAAGGAAGATAGTGTCGTTAACCACTTTCGCTTGCTTGGTGTGATGGAGGCTCTGGCTGCCATTTTTAAGGTTTGTTTTTTGTAACTTTGAGTTGTTCACTTTGTTTTCAATAATGGTCCATACTGAACACGTTAGAGGTATATAGATGTGTTTTTGTTTGCTAGAAGACATATATAGATGTCAGTAAAGTAAATATCCGACTTGATTTGAATGTTTTGATCTTGTAGGAACTGTTACTGGTTTTTAGAATAGAAGTTTTTTTTAAATTATTTTGATAATATGGTTACTTTTCGTATTTTTGCATCTGGATCCTATATGTCTACTATCAAATTTGCAGACTGCTAGCCGGGAATTGTTGCTGGATGTGCTTCCTACTGTTTTGAATGATGTGACCGTGCTAAGCAAATCGAATGCAGCAACTAAAAGTTCTTTGCTTCGAAAGTATTTGATCAAGTTAACTCAGAGGATAGGGCTTGTTTGTCTTCCTCATCGCTTACCTTCGTGGCGCTATGTGGTACATACCTTTTTAGCATGTATAATAGTAGTGCAAATAGAAATTTCCTCTTCATAGGTTTTCATACAATTTCTAGTTTATGCACGTATTTTATATAATTGCATTCTCAGTTAGTCATCTGAAACTTGTTTGTTAAATTGCCATGCAGGCTCGAACCGCCTCCCTTTCTGAGAATATATCTACGGCCCAAAGATTGGTGCCTGATCATGCTGTTACTGCCATCTCACAACCAGAAAGGTCGGATGACCAAGATGATGAAGATATGGATGTTCCTGATATCTTGGAAGAGATAATTGAAATGCTACTCTCTGGTTTGAGAGACACGGTATGTTTAGTGGGTTAGATGGTAGATACTACTGCTTGGCTGATAACTAGAGGTGGTTACATCTCAACTTATACAACTGGATAACCCAAATGATAGTTTGTTTTGAGTAAAAATACGCTGCTATGTACCAAGGTACACACTGCAGTGACCAGTCAACACTCAAACAGATCTTTATTTCTTAAGTGCTATAATATCTGTACGCCACATAAAGCTGTGATGGGCCTGACTTGATATCCGATGCAAACTTTTTGCGACATGAATCAGCTGGCATTTGCAAGCTTTTTCCTTTCAAGAATTTTACTGTCCTTTGAACTGTGCAGGACACCGTGGTTCGGTGGTCTGCTGCAAAGGGTATAGGTCGTGTAACTTCACGGCTAACATCTGTTCTTTCCGAAGAGGTGCTGTCATCTGTATTGGAGCTGTTTTCACCAGGAGAGGTATGTGGCAGCATGGCTTGCATGTGGTAAAGTCTAATTAAAGCAGGCATTATCTACTATCTAGATGATAATTTTTGTGATTTTCATGATATTCAGGGAGATGGTTCATGGCATGGGGGTTGTTTGGCTATAGCTGAATTGGCTCGTAGAGGGTTACTGTTGCCTAGAAGTTTTCCACAAATCGTCCCAGTTATTGTGAAGGTCGTACTCTATCCCATTTACCGGATTACTTATTTCTCTTGTCAACACATACGAAGCAAAGGCATCACTCAACCAAATTATGAAAAAGCTATGGATTTACATCTAAATATCATTTACAGGCACTCCATTATGATGTCCGTAGAGGTCCGCACAGTGTTGGATCTCATGTGCGTGATGCAGCTGCCTATGTCTGTTGGGCATTTGCCCGTGCCTATTACCACAAAGATATGAAAAACGTGCTGGATCAGCTTGCTCCAGATTTATTGATAGTGGCTTCCTTTGATAGAGAGGTATTAATGAATAATGACTCTTTTGGCTATAATTTGTTTGCCGTTTCCTGATTGGTCTGAAGAAGTATGTTTTTTTGTAGATTTCTTCAATCTTCATTGCATAAAATTTATTGATTTCTTTTACCAGGTGAACTGTAGAAGGGCTGCTGCCGCTGCTTTCCAAGAAAATGTTGGAAGGCAAGGAAATTACCCTCATGGGATTGACATAGTGAACATCGCTGACTATTTTTCCCTCTCGTCTCGGGTGAACTCTTACCTTCAGGTTGCTGTTTCCATTGCTCAGTATGAAGGGTATCTATATCCTTTTGTGGATGAATTGCTATACAACAAGATCTGCCACTGGGTATGCTTTGTTTGATATTGGTTCGCCTCTGATTTCTATCCAAATCCAATATCTTTTTAAGGGCTTGTGTGTACTTAATACGCAACGGTTTTCTCCTAAGTGTCTCAAATCGTTGTTCCTAGTTTTATCTTTATAATATGATGATTATTCAATCTTATGATTTCAGGATAAAAGCTTGAGAGAACTTGCTGCAAAAGCTCTTGCTGCTCTTGTTATATACGAGCCTGAGCACTTTGTCAACTATGTGCTGGAGAAACTAATTCCTTGTACCCTTTCAACTGATTTGTGCATGCGCCATGGTGCCACATTGGCAGCTGGAGAGGTTGTGTTAGCTCTGCACCAGTGTGGCTATGTCCTTTCTGCTGGTTGGTACCATCGCTTTTTCAGCTTTGACTTTTCTGGCATCTTTGCATATGCAACTACAAATCATTTCCATTTTGGAATCTAGACCTTATCATCATAGATGTCCTCAGACTGTCTTCACCCCATTTTTAGGATAAATTAACAAGTTCGATGGTTGGTATCCTTATTCCTTATATTAAATGTTCCTGATGCACTTAATTTTTACAGATAGCCATAAGCGTATTGCTGGTGTTGTCCCTGCCATTGAGAAAGCACGCCTTTACCGTGGAAAAGGTGGAGAAATAATGCGACTGGCTGTCTCACGGTTTATCGAGTGTATCTCGTTATCTCATGTGACATTATCAGAGAGAACCGAACGGATCCTGCTTGATACCCTCACTGTGAATCTAGGACATCCCAATTCTCAGATACAGGTACCTATCTTTCTAATTGTCATCAACTTAATTATTTTATCCTGTTAACATAATATATTAGTTGACAAGTTTCACTTATTATTCAGAATGCAGCTGCCAATGCTGTTAAACAGCTTGTGCAATCCTATCTAATTGGCAATGATAAGAAAGCTGTTGAGTTAATATCAAAACACCTGAAACATCTAACGGATCCAAACGTAGCTGTTCGAAGAGGTTCTGCACTTGCATTAGGTGTTTTTCCGTATGAACTATTGATTGCAAAATGGAAGGATGTAGTTTTGAAGCTCTGCAGTGCGTGTATGATAGAGGTAAATAAGACTTCAGTTCACCAGTCTCTAATCTTTAGAAAACAATATGAAATAATGACTGTGGATGTTTTTTTTTCTTCCAAGCAGGCGAATTCTGAAGATAGAGATGCTGAGGCACGCATGAATGCTGTAAAGGGACTCACATCCGTGTGTGAGACTCTTATTCAGCGAAATGCTAGTGATCCTGAAGACGATGACATATCTCTTTTTATTCTTATCAAGACCGAAGTGATGGATACTTTACTGAAAGCTCTTGATGACTATTCAGTTGATGACAGAGGTGATGTAGGTTCTTGGGTTCGTGAAGCTGCAA
Source organism: Orychophragmus violaceus (assembly GCA_030180135.1). Lineage (NCBI taxonomy): Eukaryota > Viridiplantae > Streptophyta > Magnoliopsida > Brassicales > Brassicaceae > Orychophragmus > Orychophragmus violaceus. The sequence goes on along the minus strand of CM058231.1, from coordinate 103,470,363 downwards.
TCCATGGACTTGAGAAATGTACATATATTCTCTGTACCGATCATAACAATGATTCATCGTCGCTTTTCGATTCAAATCTCGCAAACCGTTTGATTGGAGGTATTGTGAAGCAAGGAGTGGAGAAAATGGATAAGCTAAGAGAAACATCTGCAAAAGTTCTTCAAAGGATTTTGTATCACGAAACAGTAACCGTCCCTTTCATACCTTATAGAGAAAAACTGGAAGAAATCATTCCCAACGAAACAGGCCTACGATGGGCGGTAAGCAGAACCCGAACCCGTGGTTTGCTTCTTCGGTTTCAAACGGTTTATCTGACAGTTAACTTATAATATTCTTTTGTAGGTACCGACTATCTCTTTCCCACGGTTCGTCCAGTTGTTAACATTCCGTTGTTACAGCAAAGAGGTGGTGTCTGGATTAGTAATTTCGACGGGAGGATTACAAGAATCACTTCAAAAGGCTTCATTCTCTGCATTGCTGCAGTCTATGAGAGAAGGTGAAGCTAATGAACAACGATCAAGAGAGTCTGCCATGTGCGACGACATCGTATGGGTACTTCAAAAGTACAAGAAATGTGACAGAGTTATCGTACCCTGTCTTAAGGTAAATAAGCCACCTTATATATCAATCTCTAGCTTCAATGTGGTTATTAATAGGCCTGTGCGTTCGGTTCTTCGGTTCGGTTCTTTTGATTTTCTGTTCTAGAGGTTTAGGTTCCATTCGGTTATTTAGAAAATTCGGTTCTTTCAGTTTTTGGTTTGGTTCGGATATTAAACTTAGGAACCGACTAATACCCGGAAACAAATTCGGGTTCGGTTCGGTTCGGTTCTTTCAGATAATTTGGGTTAAAAAAAAAGGGTAATTCGGATAAAAATTAGGATAATTAGGGTAATTCGAATAAAAATCGGATAATTAGGGTAATTCAGATGAAAATTGGGTACATTCGGGTATTTCGGTTAAAAAAAAAATATTCAGGTTATTTCGGATAATTCGGTTTTAGTAGTAATATTCGGTTAATTTTGGTTATTCAATTACTTTAAATCTATATATAATTAATATTTTTAGGTATAAAAATCATATGTCTGTTAGTTCGAGAACCCACTCGGTTCTCGGTTCGGTTATAGTTATAAAAGTTTAGGAATCATTCGGGTATTTACGAAACTCAGATCGGTTTTGGTTTCGGTTCTTTTGGTTCGGTTCTTTGGTTCTCGGTTTTATTGCCCATGCCTAATGGTTATGTCTTAACACTTTTCTTTTTACACAGACAATTGCAGAGCTCTTCCGTCAAAATATTTTTCTGAATCAAGAAGAGGTTGGTTTAGATAATTGTCAAAGCTTGTAGATTGATCCACATAAAAGCTTATCTGTCATTTTATTTCAGGCTTGTACATTGAGTTTCTACAAAGGAGTTGTGGATTCGTTAGCCATCGAACTAAGAGTCTCAAAGGTATTCGCAAAGTTGAATGCAGGCGTTACAATACTTGGGTATATTGCTTCAGTCTCGGAACCCATCAGTAAACAAGCCTTCTCTCAGCTTCTATCACTCCTTGTCAACCCATATCAAAAGGTTCATCCCTCACTTATCTGTATCTCAAACTCTAGCCCTGGGACTTAATCGAACCGCAACCGAACCAAAAAGTTTCGATTCGGTTAGCTCGGTTCGGTTACTTCGGCGAGTTTATAAATTATTTTTGGTTTTCGGTTCGAACCGAACGGTTAACCGAAGTTTTTTATAAACCAAAATAAGCTGATTTTATCTAAAATACATTAAAAAATTTCGAACCGAATCAAACCAGCCCAAAATAACTAAATATATCAAAAATTAACTGAAATTACCCAAAACAAATCGATCTGAATAATTGAAATTATTCAAACTGAACTGACTCGAATAATATAACTAATATACCGAAAATTAATTGAAGTAACCAAAATTAACCGATTTTATCTGAAATTTCAGTTAATTTCGAAAAATAAAAAAAATCAATAACCGAAAAACCAAAGTCTCATGGCTTTTAAACTCTGTTTAAAGAAAAATTATCTTGGTTACATGACTGTTTTTGTTTTCACCTGATCCAGATCCGAGAGAAGGCGGCTGAAGAAGCCTGTCTTGTGCTCTTCCAAAACAAAACCTTAGTAACGGAGGACAAGATTGAGAGAGTGAAAGAAATAGTATATACGCCTTGTGAGAAATCTGGCATGGAATTAGCTCAATCTCAGAGGTTAGAATTGTGTGAATTGACTGGTTTAGATCATGGAGTAGTGTTCAGGACCAGAAACAGAACGGTGACTAAGACCAAGACGGCTTCGGACGAGAATGCGTCTTACTCAGCTCTGGTCGATTCCTCTGGCTTCTGATTGGTAAGCATATGCATTGTCCTCGAGACGATTTTTGAATATTAATGTTTTTGTTTCCATAGTGGTGCAGTTTAGCTAATTAAACTTATTTTAATGCAATTTGGTTTCAAAGAAACATAAATATTCTAAAATGTATGTTCACGTTGATATTATCTTGAATGGCTTAAAACCGACTCACACGCCGGCCAAGAACGGCACACCGGTGATAGGGATCCAATATTCTCCTTGTATTAGTCGGCTGACGGAGAACGGAGAAGCCTCTTCCGGGCCGTGAAGGATGTGAAATCCCGGCCAACTCACTCTTCTACTAGTTCCCGCTCCACTTCCCGTGTTCATAAACTCGCCATAATACAATGTCGACAGAGCGAAAGGGCCACTCCATTCTCTCCACCCTCTTGGGTCAATCAACCTGTCGAGGTCCGTCTTGAGAAACACCGTCCGAGAGTATTTCTTCCACGGCCGGCCCAAGTAGCTCTTAAACCGGCCTTTAACCGCCTCAAATTCTGGCGCGGGCCGGACCCTTGAGTGTTGGATCGAAATGCCTATATTCAAATATCATAAAACAAAGGCAATGGTTAACACTTAACACTAACCATGAATAAAGTAAACTATCAACAGTAGGAACGTTCTAACCCGGTTCAGGTTAATATTTCATGTTATCTTTTTCCGGTTAAACTATGATGTTTTCATATGAATTATTTTAATGATCTGAGTTTTAGTTTCTAATGACTTGCATCTTCACATTCATTTTTTGTATCAAAATTGATTCGGTTGTCATGTTTATTGAATATGGACTTGCAACTCAAAACCAATTGGTGATAAATGGAGTGACTCATCTTTTATATATTACTTGAGATTCTTTTCAACTACCAATGTGAAACATTATGTTTTAATACGTTTCCCCGAGATAATGGTTCTTTCACTATTAATTTCGGAATGTTTGGGTTTGGAGCGACGACACCAATTTAATATTGGTTTATCGATGGTTGGACCAACTTTAGATCGGATCGGATTAAAATGATGTAGATTGGGCTCCCTCTTATATCATATTAAGTTATATGAACTGTTTTTAGGTTGGAAGTCCATATAACTTAATATTGAACACGTTTAATTGATAGTCAACGATTGGTCACACAAAAGATTACATACCTGTATTTTCATGTGGGTCGTCTCTTCCTTGAGCCGTGATCATATTGCCTTGGTGATCCATAGGCCGTCTCACAAATATATCACAGTTTTGGAAAACAGCAGCCGCATCTCCAAATATGAAATCAATCGTACCTATCCAAAACATATCTCCCCACATTCTTAATCCATATATGATCACACATTACCAGCTTAAATAACAAACTAATTAACAAATTGTATATAATACCATAAATATGGCAATCGCGGTAGAATTGACGAAGCGAGTGAGTAAAAAGAGTGTCTTGATATCCTTTGAAACTACATCGATAGAACAAAGACAAATCCGAGCTCACTCTCAATGCCACGGCTTGATGTTTATGTGGTCCTGCCGTGTTCTCAAACGTCATGTCCCGTGCCCAAAACCCATCTCCGGACACCCCTACACACATGCAAAAAAATAAATATCAACATGCAAAAACATATTTGTATATAATATGTACGTTAATAAAATGTTTATATATGTTATACCGAATGTGGCTGATCCATAAGTTGTGGAACCATCCGGGACGTTTCGGTTATTGGTGATGATTGTACGGTCCATACCATCACCAACTAGCATGATATTCTTCATGTCTTTATTTATTTCGATTTTTTCGTTATAAACACCTGCTTTTATGTATATTATCACTCTATGCGACCGGCTTTTACCCATTCTTGAAACGGCGGCCAATGCTTGGTTTATCGACCGATGAGTTGCCGAACCGTCCTTAGCCACCACGAAATCTGCCCTTGACCTTGTCGGATTCCATGACACTAACATTCCTCCGCTCTGGTTTGGTCTTGCCGGTCCATGGTATGGTCTCGCTGGTCCATGATTTGGTCTCGACGGTCCATGCATATGGTGTAGTCTCGTCGGTCTATGGTTCGGTCTCCCTGGTCCATGCATCTCAACACAATATTAATAGTGATTTTGAAGCAAATCGTGTTTCTCACGACAAAACAAGGCATTCTAAGAGAAATCAATCACTAGCCAATACGTAATTTTTTAATACCGTGAAAATTTCAAGCTTTACGTTTATAATCTCACTTGAACTCATAATCAATATTTAGATATTCTGATTTAAAGAATAATTTTTCATACACACTAAGTTTAAACTCGGGATCGAAGAGAACCAACCCCTTTATATGACTATTAGACCAACCCTTTTATATGACCATTACACTACCACATTTTCTATATATTTATATTTATATTCTAACAACGTAACATGCATTCTATCCATTTGATTTGAATTTAGGTGGTAATGTGCACTGACACTTATACAAATTATTAGGTTATTTATGTAAATACGTATACATGATCGTATATATGTTCTTACTCTTTTTCAAATGACTTCTATATTTTTTGTAGAAAGCCAAAGCTTCACTGAGCACAACCGTGACGTTACTATGGACCAAAGTCTTGTGGACTTGACGTGACTGTTCCAAACCGTCTAAACAAGTGTGATGGTTAGCGAGCACGCCGCTTAGCCACGTTCTGACATCATCAACGGTGAAACTATCACGAGCCACGACAAGCTTTGATATTCTGGCTTCACTCTCATTATAAAGCTTCTCACAATCACTTAAACCCAAATTATAATAACCGCTAGCAACTTCATTTGTTGCCTCAACCGTTGCCACTGACCAAAACCTAGTTTTTGCTTCAACTACTGAAGCTCGTGTCCTCTCGAGCACATCTAATTCAGATGTGTTTAAGGCCATTGCGACGGTTGCAGTGGCTAGAAAGAACAGGATGGTGTTAACAAACGTGTACATTTTCTAAAAGAAAATTTTATTAAGATGTTTGGTGTTTTCTTAATTTTCTTGAAGTGGTTTTAAATTGATAGTTGTTGTTGTTGATGTGTATTTAATAGCAAACTGCAAACGAGGAATGGAACTTGTCGTAGAACGTAGATGAAGATGGTGGCGAGGAATCTAACTAACACATGGAGAGATATATAAGGCACGTGTGAGACTATGTGTAAGCTTGTGTTTCTATGATGTTGATGGCCATGCATATGAGACTGGTTTCATTAATTACGTTTTACATTCCACGTTGTAAAATTTACGCATCGGCGTGTCAAGGTGAACGTATACGTACGTGTACATGGCTAAGATTGATATTAAATATTACTAGATTTTGACCCGCACTTCTAAGTGCGGGTATAATTTTCTTTACAAATTTTACTTTTTATTCATTTTGTTAATAGTAGTTTAGATTTTTAATTATGTAATCTAATTTTGATTATAATTGTTTAACCAACATTATAAACAGTGAGTTATCAATTTAGTTTTTTTAAATGAATTATGTGTTATTTGGAGGAGATATATCGTAAGAATTAAGAGATTAAAATAACGATTTCGCATTATATATTTTAATATGTGTTGTATCGTAAGATCATAGTTTGGAAAAATATATATATGTGAAAACAACTATTGTAAAAGTTATGTGGTATATGTTTAATTGTTATTTTATTTATCTAAAATATTATTTTATAAAATACATGTTGTAGTCGTATATATAATTTGCAAATTTGATGGAACTATCCGTTAAAAACTTCATTCAAACATAAAGCATAATTTGACGCTTCAAATATTTGAATAATATAAGTATGAAATCATTTTAATATTTTAGAAAATTTATAAGCGAGATTGGCTAATTAATTTTTCAACCCGTTTAATTAATTAAATATTTTTCAGTTTGATGGAAAAACCTGCTAAAAAGTACAATCATAAAAACCTCAATCGTAATATGTATATATATTATAAATATATTTTGAATTAAATCATAAATTAGAGAATCTTAATTTATATATAATAGTTGATGTATAAATTATTAATTATATTTATCAATTAATTTGTTTTGATTTTAATTAATTAGGAAAGTGGGACCCATTAGATTTTGGTTGTTTGGCTACATGTTTAATAATTGTCTTGTTTGGAAACATGGATTGTAGAGATAATAAATCAAATATAAATTGTTTTACAGTTTTACCCTTAATGAAGGTTACAAATCCTAATAATATCAAGGACAAATTTCGGGAACAACATTTATGTACCATGGCAAACCTTCCTGTTTTAATAGTATTGATTTTTGATAGATGAGAACCATTTTTTTCTTTCTTAAGTTTATTCATTTCAAGGGTTGAGACTTGAGAGAACACTAGATTAAATCGAAATTCTTTTTGATATATAAGAAGAAAACCTTTTGAGAGAAAAAAACAATTATAGTCTCATTATTACATATGATAGCTTATCCCCGCCCACCACATTGGAATCTTTTAAAATTTATAAATAATATACGAATGCTTAATAATAAACTAAAATACATAGTGATATAAAATATAAATTATCATTTGTAGAAGTTGTACTTTGTAGAACTAATGAAAGCTGTCCCCTGTTTTTTCCATAAACTTATCTAATATATTGTAATTTTTTTTTGACATCTCATGGATTATATTAAATAAAGAAATCACCTATTATAAATTAGACACCAACTTTCTTGTCCCAACACACGGGGCTCTTTACAACCAAAAACGAGTCCGACACTACCAACGAAAGACCAAACCTCAACATAGAGATAAAAGGAGTCACAACATAGAAGCGACAAGCGAGATACAACACACGAGAAACTAATGGTGAATTCCGATCCAAACAAGTGGACAAGTCAGAAATTGTTACAACGCATTAGCAAACTAGAAACAGCCTTGTTACAAGACTTAAGAGACATCCAAAAGGCATTCCCGCACATACAAACTTCAAACACTATTGGAGTTTACCCGGCAACAATTCTCGAAATAATGATGAGCCAACTTCTTTGATTGACATTGATAAGTTTGTTCCGGAAGATGGAACTTCAAGGAACTTCCTTCTTGCGGCCGTTGAACAAACAGGAGATAAGAGCATCAACCCAACTAAAAACCAAAGAGAAACTACAATTCTACAGCAAGACACTCAACTAGAAATTCTCCATAAGCTACATTCACACATAACGAATCATGTGAAGGAGGGTCAAAGCTCCATCCTTATATGAGAAATCATAAGGAGGAGAAACATACACATACTAAAAGTCACAGCAAGTAAAACCACATCTAAACCACATCTAGACCACATATATACCATACTAAAACCAACATCTACACACGACTTAAAGAGACAGACCACACAACCCATACCAAAATCAATCGGAAGAGGAGCCCGCTTACAAAGAAACCGGAGAGCAGCCACGGAAAACCAGACCGAGACGACCACAGCCACCATCCACGACCATGACCCACAGAGACGACAACAGAGGAGGCAAACCACGCACAAAGACATTGGACACCGCCATAACAAACACACCACATCCGCCATCAGGAGCCATAACAGCAGCTAGCCACCGCACGCCAGGAGCAAAGGAAGGCCACACTAACCTCCGGAACAAACCAAGGATCTCTCCAATTGAAGGTTGAAAGGAAGCTATAGGACTGCTTCAAGCCGTCAAAACACAACACAGAGACAACTTCCCGGCTCAGGCGAGACGCGCCGTCACCAGGAAGCAAGCGGAGATGTAGATCTAAGGTTTCCGACGCACCTCGAAACTTGTGTCAGAGAGGAAAAATTAGGGCGGCTCTCCCTAATATATTGTAATTTATATTGATAGTATAATATAATTTTATTTGAAATCACATTATTATATGAAATCATAAATTTATAGAACATTCTCTCTAGTTTTCTTAGTTGCATGAAAAGTGTTTTAGATATGTTTACCAAATAGGCTAGTGGTTAAGTGCATGGCTTGATCACGTAGCGCTGCTCCTAGTTCGTGTTCTGATGGAAAGAATGTTTTAGGTGTATTAGCGAAGACTAGTTTCAGGTTAGGGATCGACTAAGCCCATACTCAAACTGTTTTAACAAAAACAAATGTTTTAATGGTCCAATGGAAATCTGGTGCGACCATAACTAAAACACGAACCACAGGTTGAATAAACCTTAGAGCAAGTGCAATGGGGGGTTCATAGCCAAGGTTCTTAACTTTTTAATAATAAAATATTGTGGGTCCTACGTGGGACCCACATGAATAGTAATGAACCCGGTTGATAAATCTCTTATTTAAGAGCAGGTCCATTAGGGTCTCATAAGGGTTTTTGGGCTCAGTTTTCTATGGCAAAAGGATTAAAAATAAATGGATCAAATTAAATTGGGTAAGGAACGTTCCTTAGCTAAGGGTTTTAAGAGCAAGTCCATTGGGGGATTTTAGGCTGGGTCTCTTAAAAAAAAAATGTTAAAATAATGTGGGTCCCACGTGGGACCCACATTTTTTTTTAAAAACCGTATCCCCAGTCGCTTGTTTAAGAGACGGTTTCATACCTCGTCTCGCCACGTGTCGCTGGTGGATTGGTCGATTGTTTTTTTTTTAATTTTTTTTTTTTTTTCGCCTTTTCAAAAAAAAAAAAAAAAAAAAATAATAAAAAAATTGAGTTAAGAGACTTACCTTGAGTATCGCCGGTGGAGATGCTCTAAGGCACGGTCTCTTAGACACGTGTCAGTTCTCTATTGGTTTTTTTTTTTTTCTGGTAATGTTTTTTTTTACTTCTCTTTTGTTTCATCCCGTTTCAGAGAAAGAGAGAGGCGATTGGGATTTGGCTCACCTTGATTCGATTCTCTTTGGTTGTTCAACGATTTAGGGATTCAATTCTGTTGGGTTTGAAATCGATCGAGAACACACATGAAGATTCCGTTTGGGCGGCGACTTGGGTTCCGGCGACGGAAGATCGACCGGCATTGCTTTTAACTGGATCTCTCGACGAGACGGTGAAGTTACGGCGAGCGGACGAGCTGGATCTTGTGAGGACCAATACCGGACACTCGTTAGGAGTAGCAGCTGTGGCGGCGCATCCTTCCGGGATTATTGCAGCATCTTCTTCGCTCGATAGCTTCGTCCGTGTCTTCGATGTTGACACTAATGTTACCATTGTTGTTCTGGAAGCTCTTCCTTCTGAGGTTTTGGGAATGCAATTTGAACCGAAGGTAATTAACTCACTCTCTAGAACTCAGACACTCAGTGATCTTGGGGGATTTTGAAGGATTTGTGTTGTTTTTATGGTGTGAGAATTTGATTAATGCTTAGAAACTATTTGGAATTGTTGAGCATCGTTTGTCACAGAATAATACTCTGCTGGTATGTGCTAACCTATTCATTTTACATATTCCAAGGGTACAATCCTTGTTGTTGCAGGTGGAAGTAGTGCCTCGGTCAAGCTTTGGGACACTGCAAGGAAGAAACCACATATGCAATAGTGCCTCGTTCTGGAGCTCTCTAGTTGTTTCACGACGGCGGAGGAGGAAGAAAACCAGCGGCGAGCCATGGACATTGTTTGGCAGTGCAACAGTGTTTGGGGTTTCGACAGAGTCAATGCAGTTATCATATGATTCGAGAGGGAACTGTGTTCCTGTCATACTCCTGCTATTAGTGAGTCAATGAATCATTACCAGTCTTGTTTTTTAAATTCAACTTCAGATCCCAAAGCTGTTGAAAATCTTATGTGTCTCAGGTAGAAGGAATATTCAGAATAACAGGACAGAACAGTGAGGAAGAGTATGTAAGAGAGCAGCTAAATAAAGGGATGATACCTGATGGGATCGATGTCCATTGTCTAGCCGGACTTATAAAGGTTTCTTCTTCAGCAAGTCTTCTTCTTTACCCTTAAGCACTTGAGTTTGATGATGTGTGTGTGTTCAGGCTTGGTTCAGAGAGCTACCGAGAGGGGTACTGGATCCTCTGCCATCTGAGCAAGTGATGCAGTGTGAGTCAGATGAAGATTTTGTCAAGGTTGTGAGGCTCTTACCTCAAACAGAAGCTTCTCTTCTCAATTGGGCAATCAATCTCATGGCTGATGTTGTTCAGTTTGAGCATGTTAACAAGATGAACTCTCGTAATCTTGCTTTAGTCTTTGCCCCAAACATGTCTCAGGTCAGTTTTTTATAAGTCCTAGGGCACACTGTACAGAGAGCTATTTAGCAGTTATATAGCCTTTATAAGTCCTAGGTCAGTTTTTGGAGTGTTTCCATATTGTGAATTGTGTTGGCTCTGTTTTGGATTTCTTGTGTAGATGGCTGACCTGTTGACTGCATTGATGTATGCGGTTCAAGTGATGAAGTTGCTGAAGAGCCTCACAGAGAAAACCCTGAGAGAAAGGGAAGCCACGTCTTCCCAAGTTGATACTAGATGTAGCAATGAAGGTGAGAAAGACGAAGACAATGAAGAGGAAGAAGAAGAAAACGAAGAGGAGGAAGAAGGAGATGGTGTGTACATAATTGAGGAAGAAGCATCAGAGAGAATAAGAGTGGTTGCTGATGAACACAAGACAGTAAGTACTTCTGATTCAAAGGGAGTTGATGGAGTTGTGCAGCCACTCATTTGCAAACCAAACCATATAGGAAACAAGTGAAATTGATGGGGTTTTTTTTCTTTCTTTCTTTAGTATATTGTGTGCATGGATTGCTTCATCTTCACCATCTTCTTCTCTAAAAATAAAATTTTTTTTTTTAAGAAACCCATTAAGGGTTCACCAATGGAGCCTAAAAAAAACACAGTTTCTTAACTATTCATAATCAACAAAAATATTGTTAAAATATGGTTAAGAAACCCATTAAGGGTTTCACTAATGGAGTTGCTCTAAGAACCGAGTTCAACACTGTTCCGCCACTTGTCACTTCGTGATTGGTCCGTTTAATTTTAATTTTTTTTTTTTTTTTTTTTTTTGGCACCTGCGAAAAAAAAAAAAAATAATATTAAATTTTTTTTTTTTAAGAACCCCAATGGAGTATTACCATTGGGGATGCTCTTAGAGCATGACCATCAATGAACCTCCTATGGGGGTTCTTAAAAAAATTTTTTTTTTTTTTTTTTTTGGGAAAAGTGTAAAAAAAAAAAAAATTCGAAAAAAAAAATTAGACGAATGATAAGCCGCCACGTGTCATGAACAGTGTAAGAACCGGTTTTTAAATAAGGATTTTTAGGACCCGGGTTCTTAACTATTCACGTGGGACCCACGTGAATAGTTAAGAACCCGGGCTTTAAGATACCTCAATGGCCATGCTCTTATAACTTATAAGTTCTTTTTTCCCCGGCAGAACCATTAAAGTCTAAAGATACGCAAGTCAAATCAAGTTAGTCTCCGAAATTATATTATCTTTTACGATTTAAGTATGATGAGTATCGAATAATTGCGCCTGCTAAGGAAAGTGGGTATAAGCCTATAACTATTTTATGGAATAAAGCTATAGGCAGACAATACGGGTCACTATTCAGTTTCTTAATTATACTTTTTGTCGAATAAATTTTTAATTATACATCATAGCTAGATCAGAAATTATAGATCACTACGAAGGTTTTTACCTCTTGATAAACCAAAAATAATCGACGATGTAACGGATATGCATGTTCCTACAAAATAAGAGAACTAAAAAAAAAACAGGTCCCTCTAGAATCTTTTATCCCAAATCATGTCTTCTGTATATCAATCTATATCAATCTGCAAATCAGCATCATAAAATATAAGATAATGATAATTCTTAAAAGACAGTTAAATTAGGCAAGTGAGTATATACTTACGCATGGAGTTTCTGCAAAGGGAGAGGAGAACAACAAGTATTGCGAATCCAGCAATGACTCCTACGATGATCGCAATTGATTTCCCCACGTTATCTCCGTTCGTTGGATCTTAATTACGAAAGTAAGATTAGTTTAAAAAGATCTTATAGTATGTGACATAAGTATACATGGTAAGACCATAGTATCAAGCTAAGAATTAGAATTTCTAAGTTGTAGTGATATCGATCAAGCTATAAAGAATAAATTAAAATAAAGTTGGAATTGGGGACATGTGTGGCTATCCCTATTAAGAAAAGAATATTATATTAATTGAAAATAAACATTCTTTTCTGACCAATCATATTATAATCATGATGCTCAAATTTTCCAGCGAATAATTCAAAAGATTTATTTTATTTTATTCATTAATGGTGTCTTTGCAGGAAAGATAATTTTGTATGGTTTCTTCAGCTTTCTCGTGATTTTTCACATTTGCGAGCGGCGGATTTTTAAACTAGGTCAAATTTTCACACATTTCTATTAAATTTAATACAGGTTTAAATTATATAATTATGGCACTAAGTATAGTGCATGAAAGATAACTAATGAATTCAATATATAACTTCTAATTTAGTGTTGACAAGAAAAACTTAATTAAGTTTTTTTAATAACTAAGAGGTTTCCGAGATTTAGACCCGACTAATTCTCTGAAATCGAGACCAACAATTACTAATTCTAAGACATGGAGTAAAGTGTCTCTCTTCCGACGGATTTCGAACTAGGGATGCATTGGAACCAACTCCTATACCAAACCACTAGCTTACATATGCGTTGGTAACTTCAAATTAAGGAATTAATGTCTATATATGTCATTATTCAAATTTTAACTATTGTGAGTTGACCCCAAAAAAAAAAAATAGTGTGCATGTACAAATTGTATAGAGGAAAAAATGTAAATAAAACAATAATACTCAATAGATGAAATGAAGAATTTTAATTATGAACCGACCTGGAGAGAAGTCATAGTAACCAGAACCCCAATAATGAGCATAACACTGAGCCAAGTAAACCTCAGCTGCAACCGCAGAGCCACAAAGATTCTTTAATTTCCCAACAGATTCAGCAAGACAAGCCGTACAGTCACTAGAACTCAAGTCACCAACACACTGAGCATAACCTTCAACTAAACCAGACCGGCTAACTTTGTAACCAAGTTGAATCGACTCAAGATCCGACAGAACATCATCTCTCCGTTTAAAGAAATCATAATCATTCTTGTGAAACCTTGGACACTATCCAAGCTCAGATTCAACTCGATTGAATCAACTCTCCAGAATCGCAAATCACAAGAACCGAAAGCAAGTAAAGAAAATGGCACAAGAGATTGTTCACCCGGTGTTCACCTCCTCTCTCAATCTGAGAGAGAGCTATACTCACCGGGGCTGGGATTGAACCAGCAATACACTAAAAAACCTCCGACTAAGACTCGCCGGAGCTTACAACCCTCACCGCTAGTTCTCTCACTCTCTAACTCAGAACAACACACTGAACCAAGAGAGAATAATGAACCGGGTTAATAGACTTTTATACAATCACCTAAGTCTAATCTCGACACTACACGTGTACGCATCTGAGCTGACTTCTAACGGACTAAAGAGCCGTTAACAAACCTTCTAGCAACTTGAACTTTGCCGTTGGACCAAAACTTATCCAACCGTGATCTTGAGCTCTCTGACTCGTGGACTTGAGCTATCCAACCTAGCTCATGATCTTGGTCTATACTCCAACAAAACTCCACCTTAGACAAGATCAACTGACTTCATATCTTTGAGCTTCTGAACCTGAAACTCCTTGTGTCCTTGACCGGACACCTCATCCATGGGATGAGTAACTTCTTTTAGTCTTTAGTAACCCGAAGCATCTTCAATGCTTCCTTGAGCTTTGCGACTGGTAACACTTTGGTGAATATGTCTGCTGGGTTGTAAGCAGTAGCAATCTTAAGTACTTGAACTTCCCCACTGTTGATCAAGTCTCTGACGTAATGGTACTTAACTGCAACATGCTTCGTCCGATCATGATGAACAGCATTTTTAGATAGTGCTATAGCACTCTGTGAATCACAGTAGACCTCAACTGAATCCTGTGGAAACCCAAGTTCTTCTGCAAACCTTTTCAACCAAACACCTTCTCTTACTGCTTCTGAAAGTGCAACATACTCTGCCTCCGTTGTTGAAAGAGCAACCACCTTTTGAAGGGTTGATCTCCAACTTACAACATTACCTCCTGCTGTGTAGACCACACCTGTGATTGATCGTCTTTGATCCCTATCTGCTGCGTAGTCACTGTCGCAATACCCCTTGATCACAAAATCACCTCTGTTCTTGAAACTAAGCTTTGTGTCAACTGTTCCTTTAATGTATCTTAACACCCACTTGACTGCAAGCCAATGTTCCTTTATTGGCTTGCTCATGAATCTACTCACAATGCCTACTGGATAGGCCAAGTCAGGTCTAGTACCCACCATTGAGTACATAATACTCCCAACAGCACTTTGGTATGGTATCTTGGTCATGAGCTCTTCCTGTTCTGCATATTCCTTGTCTGTTGCAGACTTGAGCTCAAAATGAGCACCCATAGGTGTTGCTACGGCCTTGCATTGATCCATTCCGAAATTTGAAAGTACATTCATGAGATAGCCTTCTTGAGATATCCATAGGCCTCCCTTAACTCTGTCTCTGGCAATTTCCATGCCTAGGACCTTCTTAGCATCCCCGAGATCCTTCATTTCGAATTCTGAACTTAGAAGTGACTTTAACTTCTGTACCTGGTCCCTATTCACTGAAGCTACTAATATATCGTCCACATATAAAAGCAGATATATATAGGTGCCGTCTTTGAGTTCTTGAAAGTAGACACATTGGTCATAGTTGCTTCTGGTGTAGGAATGTTTCTTCATAAAGTCGTCAAACCTTTTATTCCATTGCCTGGGAGACTGTTTGAGACCATACAGAGATCTCTTTAGTAGACATACTTTGTTAGGATGTCTCATGTCAACGTATCCTTCTGGTTGCTCCATCACAATATACTCGTCTAAGTAGCCGTGGAGGAACGCAGTCTTAACGTCAAGTTGCTGCAGTTCCATGTTGAAATGAACTACAGCTGATAGCAAGTACCTGATCGAAACATGCTTTACTACAGGAGCAAAAACTTCAGTGTAGTCAATGCCCTCCTTCTGCGAGAAACCCTTTGCCACTAATCTGGCTTTAAATCTTGGCTCCTCAACTCCTGCAATGCCTGGTTTCCTTTTAAAGATCCATCTACAACCGATGGTCTTTTGATTCTTTGGTCTCTCCACTAATGTCCAGGTATTGTTCTTCACGAGTGATCTCATTTCCTCATCAGCAGCTTCTGACCACTTATCACTATCAGGGTCATTCATCGCCTCCTTGTATGATGAAGGTTCACTACTTCCGTCTTCAGACATCGAGCAAACCAAACACTCATACTCATTTACTGCATCATTCAGACCACACTCATAGTCTGCTAGTCTGGCTGGTGGCTTCCTTTCTCTTATAGGTCTTGGTTCAGCAGGAATTGAGGATACCAAATCATCTGTATCTGATGTTTCATACTGCGAGCTTTCAGTATGTGCTCCACCTTGAGAAGCGTCTTCTGTAGGATCAAAACTGGCTTGAATATCAAAGCTGATCTTATCCAAGTGTTCAGTTCCCACATCTTTATTGTCTGACCCATCTTTAATATCTTTAAAGACCTTATCTTCCCTGAATACGACATTCCTGCTTACTGTGACCTTTTTGTCTTCTAATAACCACACTTTGTAGCCTTTTACACCATCTGGATAACCTGTGAAAATGCCCTTCTTGGCTCTTGGGTTCAACTTACCATCATCTGAATGGACGTATGCTAGACACCCAAATCTTCTCAAACCTGACATACTTGGCATGGTTGATGACCACACTTCTTCTGGTACTTTGAAGTCTAACACTGAGGAGGGTGATCTGTTGATGAGATATACTGCAGTCGCTGCTGCTTCAGCCCAAAACTGTTTCCCTAGTCCACTCTCGCTAAGCATGCATCTGACTTTGTTCATAATTGATCTGTTAAGCCTTTCTGCAACCCCATTTTGTTGGGGGGTATAAGCACACGTGCGGTGTCGAACAATACCCTCATCTTTGCAGAACTGATCAAACCGTTGGTTGCAGAATTCTAAGCCGTTGTCTGTCCGAAGCTTCTTTACCTTCCTGTCTGACTGATTCTCCACCATCTGTTTCCACTCTAAGAAGCATTTGAAAGCTTCATCCTTGAACTTGAGGAAATTAATCCACACCTTCCTAGAGTGGTCATCTGTGAAAGTGATGAAGTATTGACTTTTGCTTAGACTTGGAGGAACATTGGGAGATCCCCACAAATCTGAATGTATGTAATCCAGTTTGTCTTTGGTAACATGTTGAGCTGGACCGAAACTAACTCTGTGAGTCTTCCCAATAACGCAGTCTTCGCAAAACTTAAGGTCTGTCACCTTATCACCATTTAGAGAACCTTTCTTCGATAGTACTTCTAGGCCCTTCTGGCCTATGTGACCCAATCTGCTGTGCCACAGTTGCGAGATATTGTCTGGCTTGTCCTGTGTCTCTGATTCAGTAGAGTATGATGAAGCAAGCTTTGCTGTCCCTTGGAGAATGTACAGAGACAATCTCCTTACACCTTTCATGAAAACCGTACAGCCTTTTATCACCTTTAACACACCATTTCCACCTTTGAATACACATCCCTTTGCTTCAAGCCATCCCAGAGAAATCAAGTTCCTGGAGATATCCGGCATGAACCTGACATCGTTCAACACAAATGTAGTTCCATCTGGGTTCTGAAACCTGATAGAGCCAATCCCTTTTACTTCTGCAACAGTGTTGTTAGCCATTCTGACTTTCCCATTCTCAGTCTCTTTGAAGTCTATGAACAGATCCCTTCTTGATGTCATGTGAAAGGAGCAGCCAGTATCCATGACCCACTCCTCTTGATCTGCATTACCTGTAGACAAACACAATTCTGACACTAAAAGACCAACAAGGTCGTTAGCATCATCTCTCGCACAACCAGCTTCACCTTGACTATCATTTTTGGATTTGTTTCTTTCAATCCACTTATAACATTGTTTCTTATAGTGGCCCTCTTTTCCACAGATCCAACAAACACGTTTACCATCTCTAGACTTTGATCTAGACCTATTATTCTTATTCTTTCCAGAATTAGAGTTCTTGTTATCTCTACTTTCGGATCTACCTCTTACAAAGTTCCCTTCACTAGTAGGTTTAGAGCTAGCAGATTCTTTATATTCAGTTTCCTTAGACTTAGCAGCACTAGCAACCTCTTCTAGTTTAATTGCATCTCTACCATATTTCAAGGTTTCTTTGAGAGAGTCATACCTGCTTGGAAGAGAATTGAGTAACAAAATAGCTTGTACCTCTTCAGGGATGTCAATGTTTAGGTTGTTCAGATCCGTAATGAGTTTGAGGAAGTCGTCCACGTTTTGCTCTATGGACTTCGTATCCTGCATTCTAAAAGAATATACCTTGAGTTGCGCATGAACTCGGTTTGGAAGCGTCTTCACCATGTAGAGCCTGTCAAGCGTAGACCATGCTTGAGCTGCAGTAACGCACTTGTCCAGCTTCCTGAGTACTCGATCTCCAACGCACATGAAGATCATATTAAGAGCTTTCTCGTCTCGCTCTAATCTTGAGGCGTCGTCTTGAATCTTCTTAGCCGACTTCTCCGGATCTTTGTCATCTTCCTCCTTGGTTGCCGAGTCTTGATCCTTCTCGAACAGTACATCTTTCAGTCCTTGTACCGTGAGATTCGCCAGCATCCTTTTCTTCCATATGCTGAAATCCCCGGATCCATCGAACAAGCTAACTTCGATTCGCTGCGAAGTAATCGACGTCGACGAGGTCATCGAGGTAGTCATCTTCCGATTCGACACAATCAACTCCTAAACCCGGAGCTCTGATACCAATTTGTGAAACCTTGGACACTATCCAAGCTCAGATTCAACTCGATTGAATCAACTCTCCAGAATCGCAAATCACAAGAACCGAAAGCAAGTAAAGAAAATGGCACAAGAGATTGTTCACCCGGTGTTCACCTCCTCTCTCAATCTGAGAGAGAGCTATACTCACCGGGGCTGGGATTGAACCAGCAATACACTAAAAAACCTCCGACTAAGACTCGCCGGAGCTTACAACCCTCACCGCTAGTTCTCTCACTCTCTAACTCAGAACAACACACTGAACCAAGAGAGAATAATGAACCGGGTTAATAGACTTTTATACAATCACCTAAGTCTAATCTCGACACTACACGTGTACGCATCTGAGCTGACTTCTAACGGACTAAAGAGCCGTTAACAAACCTTCTAGCAACTTGAACTTTGCCGTTGGACCAAAACTTATCCAACCGTGATCTTGAGCTCTCTGACTCGTGGACTTGAGCTATCCAACCTAGCTCATGATCTTGGTCTATACTCCAACAATTCTCAACGCTCTTGGAACTACACTTCTTGTACCTAAGACTCGTGTCTGGTTTCCCAAGAAAATCATTGGTCTCGTAACGTAAGAAGCATCCTTCGAGCTGGAGAGAAGCACCGTAAGAGTAAGGACAAAGGAGAGTGATTTGATCGACGGTGTTTTGGATACATTTTGAGCAGTCTGATGATGGGAGATCGTCACGGCATTGATAAAGACCGAAGACCGCAGAGGAGGAGGAAGAGGAGTCGTTGCCGACGGCGAAGCTATTGAAGGAGGCGTCGGAGGAGGAAGTAACGACGGAGGAGAGGAAAGTGTCGCGGTTTGATTGGAAAGGAGTGTTTGGTGTGTATTTTTCCGGTGAACATGCACCGTAGATGAAGATGTGAGATTCTGATGAAGATCTTGAGGAGGATGATGAGTGAAAGAATAGGAAGAAGAAGAGATAGAAGAGAAAGAGTATTCTCATATTTTTTTTGTTCTTTTAAGTGTTCTTTAGGATTGTTTTGAAATGGTTTTGGTTTTTGATTTTATGGCATATTCATAGTGTTTTATTTTAGTTAATATTCTTTTAAAGTATGAGAAAAGTCATAAAATAGCACAAAAAACATACCTTATCATAAATATAGCACCAAGGAAAATAATTCACATTTTTAGCATTATTTTAATTACAAAGACTTTTATAGCATTATATAATTTAGGGTTTAGGGTTAATTATTTAGGGTTTAGGGTTTATTATTTAGGGTTTAGGGTTTAGTATTTAGGGTTTAGGGTTTATTATTCAAGGTTAGAGTTTAGTATTTAGGGTTTAGGGTTTAGTATTTAAGATTTAGGGTTAGGGCTAATTTAGTGACAAAACATGTTTTTGTGCTATTTTTATGATTTTTCTTCCTTGGTACTATATTTTTGACAAGTCATGTTTTTGTGCTATTAATGCGATTTGCCCTTAAAGTAATTGGTTTCACTAACTTGGTTCGGTCCACAAAATACAAGAAAAACTTTATAAATTCATAATAATGAGATATAAATATTTTATTAGATTAAAGAAACTATTTTATTAAAATATTAATTAAATTAAAAACAAAGTTTATGAATTATAACGAAGAAATTTATTAATTAATCGAGCTATTAAGTTATCAAATATTAATTTATAGGGTTTTTAGTTTTTTTACCATATGTAGATATGTCTAGAACGAATATACAAACCAAGATAAGCTTAAGACTCGATAATCTTAATTATGATTTGGCAATTGGCATATAAATGTAACGAATCAATACCAAAAAACTCGACAAATTGGATGATAGAATAATTGGTTTTTTATTTGAATAAACAATAGAGTAGTGCGTAAATGATTTAGCCATAATTAAAGAAGATTTGGATTTTTGGAGCAATTTTCTTGAGACTTCTTTTGTGAAAAGAGGGTCCCATTTTAATCATGTCCTTTAGATTAGTATATGTTCGCAAGATCGATTCCACCACACATATTCTCCTCATGTTATAGTGGAGATGAAGAATATGTAACCTTTTTTTTTAAGTGGTCGAAACAACTTTACCAAATGAATTTCTCAAGCCGAAATTTTGTTGGCACTTGACCCATCCTCACCTATACAAAATATCGATTTGGAAACGTGAGAATTCGATATAGGACGCTGCTAACCATAGTGTCAATTTGGATTTAATTATGGGCTTCCAACTTAAAATCAATTGGCGATGAGTGGATTGGTCCTAACCTTTTATATATTAGTGTTGGTCCCTTCATACTTCCGATATGGAATCCTAACATGCTCTCTCGAGATGATGGCTCTTATCGACCCATTTCGAACCGAATCTCATTTTAGGACCGATAGTAAATCTTTTTTGGGCCACCCTACTTGGGTTCAACGAGGCTCTGATACCATGTCAATTTGGGCTTAATTATGGGCTTTCAACTCAAAACCAATTGGCGATGAGTGGATTGGCCATAACCCTTTATATATTAGTGTTGGTCCCTTCATACTTCCGATAGAGTCAGCTTCTTGAGACTTATAGCATTCTTTTATATATTAGTGTTGGTCCCTTCATATTTATAGTGTTATTACAAACTCGGTTTCAGCTTTACGGCTTCTCTCTTGGCTAGGCCCGGGCGTCATTTTTATCTCCACATACTCTATAGATGTTTTAAAACATTGTGACCGGCATAGGGGAGCTTGCGATTTCAGCTATCTTTGGATAACCATGAAGCCTCTACAAAGCAAGCAGTCTTATAGTCATTACACTCATCGAGCAGCTAAACTAAAAAACTTGCATAACAAGGAAAACACAGAGAGAAATCATTACCAAGTGAAGATATTTTAGGTTGGGACATCTCGAGAGATATATAGGCAACGTCTCTGACAAGCGGGTACAGAAACAAGGGTTCAGATGAGTCAAGTTCTTGAATTCAGACAGTTGTTGCAGTTTGGAGTGAGGATAGCTTCCTTGGAATTCAAGAACCAAACGCTTTGTAAGTAAGAACGTCTCTTAGCACACACACAAAAAAAAAGGTAAGAACGTCTCCAAACAAGTACTTCATTTTAAGTAGAGCAAATCATCAAATTAAAGATTTGTGGGTGGATTGCTCCAACCATAAACCCTAAAAAAATCTTTAAAATTTTGTTTATTGCATTATAGTCTTTGATATTGACAAAAGTTACTAAGAAATATATATAAAACATACATTTAATATATTATACAACATTTGAAAGTTTAGACTCCGGTTTACCGGATAAATATTAGTATTTTAGTATCATTCGTAAGATATGTAATATTTATGTATTTATGTAATTTGCATTAATTTATGTTAAGTTTGTTTAATGTATTTTTATTTGTGCGAGTTCTATTTAATATAATTTTTTTGTTGTGTTAATTTTGTTTTAATGTTATGTAATATTTATTCTATTTTATTTTTGTGTACTTAAGTTATTCTAAACTAAATTTAGTACATTTATTTGTGGAAGATATCCTATCCTATATATAATTAGAGAAGAGGGCTCTCTCAAGTTTACACATCAGCCCCCTTGATTGATCAATTTAAATTAAAAGTTTTCACATCATCAATTAAACTAAAAATATATTTACTATTTAATGTAAAATCATTTAATTTAAATGTAATTAGTTAAAATTAAAATATAAATCTAAATTTAAATTTAAATTTAATTTAAAATCTCATAAATATATAATATTATAAATTTTAAATATAGCTTCTAATTTTTTATGCAATAAATAAATAAAAATAAATAAATCTTAATATAAGTAAAATATCATATTATAAGACTAAAAATATTAAAATATAGAAATAATAATTATTAACAATAGATATAAAATGTTACAAAATTAGATAAAATGATAATAAAAAGAAATTATATAAAATATTAATAACATAGAAAAGAAAAGAAAACAAATAAATTAAATATATATATATATATATATAAATTAAATAACAAATTTTAATGAAAACTAAAACTATTAAAATATTATGAATGAAAACTAAACACTTAAAAGTTTGATGAATGAAAAACGTATAAATAACAAGTATATATTTTTTAAAAATTTAATTATTATTTTAATTTTTATACGTTTTTAATAGTTTTCATTATCATGGGGGACGGTCGTTAGACGGCAACAGCAGCACCGGCTCCACGAAGTCTGAATCGAATCTTTCTGGGAATGTGGAGGAACCCGTGACTTGAAAGAACCCTAACCTAAAGTGACTTACTGATCAAAGTACATAGCCATGTTGAAAGACAGACGAGTACAAGTCCCAAAGATGATTGGGCCCGTGGTAGACGTGAACTGATGTGCTGGAATGGAATCCCGTACAATCAAATCAAGACAAACCGGGCACTACGGTGAGACGTGAAAACACCCGATCCCATTCCAACCTCGATATGTGGAATCGTCTTGCGCCATATGTACTGAGATTGTTCGGGAGACATGGTCTAAGCCCGGTGAAGAAATGAAATGCAGAACTAGCATGAAAGTTCCATTTCAGGGAAGGAAGCGGGATGCTTGCTAGACTGATAAGTCAGAGAGAGGAAAGTAAGTTGATTCATAACCACGCTAGTAAAGTTGCCTTTGGAATTGGAAGTTGAGTAGGTGTAAGTAGATTCGTAGAAGTAGATTAGGAGCATTTTCATGCTGCTTATTTCAGTCTTTCATCAAACTATATATATACTATTAAAATTAAAATAAAAATTCATCAAACGTATAATTTAAAAACGTATATATATATAATGAAAACTATCATCTTCTACCAAGCCCATCTTGTACTTGAAGACTGATTGAAGATGGCATTCAAAACAAGCTGGAACAAGATGACATTCAAATACAATGATGGCAATGAAGACCGATTGATTATTCTGAATGAGTATGAGTCGTCTTTTAATGTATGTACTTGAAACTATCTTCAAGTAATATGCAACTTGATCAACAAAGTAAATATGAAACTAAATTATTGAAATCTTGAAATACTTTTTTGAAGCAAAGCCTTTAGCCAATTATGGTTAATCAATACATCACTTAGTTTTCTTTGGACTCAATAAAAATTCTTAAAGTTATATATGCTGCTATTTCATTACCAAATTATCCAACTCATCATTTTTTGTTGCCGGAGAAATTCGTAAAATCATCTCTTGAAATAAAATTAGGGCGACATGTATTTCAAAATTCACGATCGTCTAGGATTCGATTATAACATTTCTTAAGTTACATTGCTATTTTACGTATACCTAGAAATACTAGGGACTATTAGCTGAATTCAAATAACTTAACTTGAAAATTCCTATATAAAATCTTGTTTTATGTGAACCTTAGTTCTAAGTGTATTCTCCAACCCTAAAAAGTTAAAGATGTCGGACTGAGACGGGTGCAGCATCAAACAAGCCACCGAAACAGTCGACGGTGTTGATTCCATCAGCTCTATGCCGGATGAGATCCTCCACAATATTCTCTCCTTTCTTCCAACTCCTATCGCGATCATAACTTCTGCCTTGTCCAGACGATGGAGACATGTATGGTGCGAGACACCTTGTCTCGACTTTGATGAATATCGTGATGATTACCGAAGGCCCACGACGGTTGGAGAAATAAACCAAACCCTAAATTCATACAACGCACTAAAAATCAAGCGTTTCCATCTTTGTATAGAAACCCATCAGGTCCCTAAACCCCAGCTTGATAGCTGGATCGAGTTCGCTATATCCCGTAATGTGGAGAAACTGTCTCTCGACTTAACTTATAGGGTTGGTCCCGAGACTTATCGTTTCCCAGATTTTTTCTATCTTAGTTCCTCTTTAGTGAAGCTCAGCGTGGATCTTATGTTTCCCGAGTGCACTGTGTCTTGGAAATCCCTAAGGAAGTTGACATTTAGTTGTTGTAAGCTCTATGATGAATCTATTGCTAATATTCTCTCTGGCTCTCCGGTTCTTGAAACCTTGATATTGGATTTCTGTACCGGACTTGACCGTCTTGATCTGAGTAAATTTCATAGTTTGAGGAGACTGGAGATCGATGATGATTCCGATGGGCCAACCGAGATTGTAGCGCCGTATATCCGTTATTTGAGTTTGACAAGTTCTGATAAACCATGTACTTTGGTTGATGTCTCTTTTGTGACGGAAGCTAGGCTTGACATTGACGACGATGCAATACCCCTTCCTTTGAATTCGAAGGCTGATTTTCTTCAAACAGCAGTGTTAAAGATGCTGACAAAACTTCAAAACCTAGAGAGGCTTACTTTTGGGGGGAACCTTCTTCAGGTAAGTTCTATGAATTTCCAACCTAAAATCAATTGGTAATAAGTGGAATGATTCATATACATTCTTTCTAATTTCCGATGTGGAACATTATGTCCTAATATATGTTTATTATTATTTCTTGCATTCTATACAGATTTATGTTTCATTGCATTTCAATCGTTTTTGCTAGATTCTATCTCTCGCTGAGCTCCGTGGTGTTTCTTTCCCAACGTTCAAGGTTCAAACTTTAACGGTTGAAACCAAGTTTGTAAGATCTTTTATTCCTGGTATAACAAGGTTGCTACAGAATTCACCTGAATTGAAGAAGCTAATAGTAGAAGAAGCAACATGCTTGTGTGGCATAGAGGTAATATTTTTCTTTTCTTGTATATTAAAAAGACAATGCAAACTAACATAGAAACATTCCAAAAACATATCTTTCAGTTTTTTTGTTCCGAGCTATCTATATATAGGATGAGATTTTGTAAAAATCAGTTGTGGTAAACTGGTAATATGCTTTGGAATGACACATTTTATGCTCTACAGGATATGGATATGGATCTGGACAGCTATTTGGATTCACAAGGCCTGGATCCTGATCAATGTTGGAGATCAAAATATGAGGTGTTGCCTACCTATATGAGCTTATTTGGATCATATCTTGTTGTAAGGACGCAAAACCAAACTTGTTTCTTCATTCATAAAACGGTGCTGAGAAACGTAATAAGGACACTAGAGACGTTGGTTGTGGGGTTGAAAGATGTCTACCGCAAAATGGTTTGAAGAGTTGCTTCTGAGTGTTCAAACACTTTATAACAACAATAATTCTCAATTGTGCTCAAACGCTAAGTACTTGCATCAATGTTTTATTTAATCTTTATTTTGATAGAATATGATAAATTTTTTTATTTATGATAATATGATAAGTTATAAAAAAAAAACCCACACATAATTCATGGATTTCTTAGCCGATATGTGATTTGAGTAAAAAGTTTTTGATTGTTAGCGATGAATAAATATGCATGATATACCTAATGTTATAACTGGCGCTAATGATTACGGGGGAATTTTGTACTTGTTTTGGATTCAAATTCAATGGTTGGTGGTTCCAGCTCCAATATGGCAAGGTTGGAGATCTTGGGAAAACAAGCCGGAACGAGATGCCATTCAAATACAGTGATGGCAATGAGGTGGATTGATTATTATGAATGTGGGTCTTTTTATGTATGTACTTCAAACTATGTTGAAGTAATATGAAATTTGATTGAAAATGTAATATGAAACTAAATTATTGAACTCTTGAAGAATATTGAAAATATTTGGTTTTTTTGAAGCAAAATCTTTAGCCATAATTAATCATTACATCACTTTAGTTTTCTTAGGACTCAATAAAACTAGGCTTGGGCAAAAAACCGAAGAAACGAAGCGGAACCGATCAAAAAATTTGGTTCGGCTCCGGTTTCGGTTCCGGCCAAAATACCCGATGAATCCTAATGTCGGAGAACTATGGGTATCGGTTCGGTTCCGGTTCTTATCCGGAAATCGAAATAAAGAACCAAATATCCGAACATATATATACATTTACTTATATGGTATTAGTGTTATCGACATTTTAGGTAGTTTCTTGACATTTTGAGTATTTTCTTGGCATTTCATATAATTTATTGATATTTTGGGTATCGGTTCCGAGAATTTTTTTTGTTATTTCGAGTATTTTATTTACATCTCGGTAATTTTTGATATTTCGGATATCAGTTCTGAGTTTTTTTATCATTTTTGGTATTTTATTTGCATTTCGGATAATTTATTGATATTTCAGATTCAGATTCCGGGTATTTTTTAAAAAAAATCGTGTATAATTTTTACTATTTCGGTTCTGGGTACCCGGAATCGTTTAAGAACTGGAAATTTCCGGGTATTTAACGGTTCCTACAATTCTACACCCGAACCGATCTGGAACCGATAAGAACTAAACTAGAATCGAACCGGAAATTTATAAATACCTGATGGATCCTAAATCTCTAGAGCTGAAATACCCAAAACCGAATGGTTCTTATCCGAAACCGAATGATTCCTACCCGGAACCGAACCGAATATCCGAATCTAAATATAACTTTCTTAAAAGTTATACTGCTTTTTCATATGTACTTGAAGATACTAGGGACTAATCTGAAATCACCAAATTATCCAACTCGTCAAATTTTTTTCTTTTTTGCCGGAGAAATTCGTAAAATCATTTCTTGTTTCGGAATAAAATTTGTCCGATGCAATTCTTCTGAATCAAACCCTACTCCCGGAAGAAACTAACTGTGCTCCGGCTTCTCCAATACCTTTGCTTGTGGAGTGTCTTTCATTTGGCTCTCCCAACGAACAGGTTTCTTATTAATATGACAAAGAATATCCAAGCAACTAATATGGATTGAAATAAGACAAGTTAAGTAGGTTTGTGATCACTTCTTTATAATTGCAGTTACTTGAGTCAGCTTGGTGTCTTACAAACATTGCTGCTGGAAAACCTGAAGAGACAAAAGCTCTATTGCCTGCACTTCCTTTGCTCATTGCTCACCTTGGAGGTTTGTACTGGCCAACTAATTCTGTTTTTCTTTTTGTTGGATTAGACTTCTTATGCTTCCAAGTTAATATTCAGAAAAGAGCTCTACGCCGGTGGCTGAGCAGTGTGCTTGGGCAATTGGTAATGTTGCGGGTGAAGGAGAAGAGTTGAGAATTGTACTTTTGTCTCAAGGGGCTTTGCCACCTCTACCACGTATGATTTTTCCCGACAAGGGTTCAACAGTAAGAACAGCTGCATGGGCATTGTCAAATCTGATTATGATCACAAATCCATTGTTATAATGTCACTATACATTAATATAGGGACCTGAATCAAAGGCAGCAGCGCAACTTATGAGAGTGGATGGGATCACGGGTGGAGTTGACATAGCGGAGGTTGTAGGCGAAGAAAAATGGGGGCCTTCATTGTAAAAACATAATAATTTTCTAGTAAATTCAAAGGATTTTCAATATTCAAAATAACATGAAAAATAACTTCTCCAAAATAAAAGCCAAAAAAACTGATAGTAAAACTACTGATTTATAAAAATTATTTTTCTTGTATTTTTCCTAAAAATCATTAATCAAATTTTGATAATCAAGTTTTTTAACCATATCCCGCTCAACTCTGTTTTTAAATTGGTTGTATTCTGTTTTTGAGTTTATCAGTTTGCTTTTCTCTCTACTAAAACATCAAACATGATCCTTTTGAAAAACGGGGCCCTAAACAAATGCCTCAAATGTCTTTGCTCAGCTCCGCCACTGGATGGGATAGTTGAGGCAATTCTGAAAAAAACGTGAGCAAAGTTTCATCTCTCTTATTGCAGCAAGTGCTTAGCTTGTTGTGATGTCTTGCTTCTTACTGATTATTGAGCTTCATTCGGGTCTTTTGCATGTCATCGATATTCTATTGTTTAACTTTGGTGGATAATTTTATTAAAGTGTTATTGATTGTTGGATTTAGGGATGAAGAAATTGCCACGGAATTTGCTTGGATCGTTGTTTACCTTTCTGCACTCTCAGATATCGCTACAAGTATGCTTTTGAAGGGAGGCATTCCTCAAGTACTTATCGAAAGATTAGCAACTTCAAACAGTCTACAACTTCTCATCCCGGTAACTTTCCAAGACACCTAATTGTTCTGAAAGAAACAGGATTCTAGTAAATATAAAGACAGAGAAATTTTTTTGATGATTTGAGAATTGATTGGAATGATAACTAGTTGGAGTATGAATGATATTGCGTTGAAGTACATATATGCACACCTCTAGAATATTGCCAGAGATGCTAAGATTTGTGACCCATATTCAGAGATCCCTGCAAAGAAAGTACTAAACGCTTGTATATTTGAGGAGACATCGATATGCATCTTGATAGAAGAACTCACGCTCACCAACCTAAAGTTTTGCAACGGAGCATCTATGATACACAGAAACTCTAAGCTGGGAGTGTCAATCACAACTCCATAGTCTCCTCCATCACATGGACAGATACAGTTGAACAGGCCTTGAATACACCATAGAAGAAGAAGACATCGGCTTGAGATTCTAAACAAGGTGGAACAAGAGATTCAAAATCTCAGGGACAATAACCATACGGATGAGAACGATGTATGGTTGTGAAAAAAGAAAAATGATATATACAGTCATGTGTTTGGTTCAAAGGCGACACTGACTGCAATCCGACATGCTCAACCGACAGTAAGCTGGTACAAAGGCGTTTGGTTCGCTATATCTGTTGGAGTCGGTTTACTTTGGCCCAGTGGTACTCATGCTTATATGAGGTATAAGTAGCGGGTTCAAATACAGGGGGTGTGATCATACCAGCACTAATGCACCGGATCCCATCAGAACTCCCCAGTTAAGCGTGCTTGGGCGAGAGTAGTACTAGGATGGGTGACCTCCCGGGAAGTCCTCATACCCCTCAAAATGGCTCATTCAATTAATAGGATCGGCCCGAAATAGAAGGCATTTATTATGGATAATTACGATGTCGATAAACTGTTCACCGTGGAGCCGGTTGGACGAAGCGGTGGATTAGCTCTGTTTTATATGGATGACTACGAAGTCACGATTCTTTATTCGAATGATAGAATGATCGATGTTGAGGCCAATGTGGAAGGCCACAAAGTCTTTATAACTTTTGTTTATGGTGATCCGGTTGTTGAATACCGCGAAAACGTTTGGGAGCGTCTGACGCGCATTGGCATACAAAGGAAGGGGGCATGGATGATGATGGGGGACTTTAATGAAATAACGAACCACAGCGAGAAAAAAGGAGGCCGCAAACGGCCAGACTCCTCCTTCCTGCCTTTCCGCACCATGTTAGCCAATTGTGGCATGCTCGACTTTCCCTTTAAAGGAAATTCATTCTCTTGGTCTGGAAGAAGAAGATCATGACGTATCCAATGTCGACTGGACCGATCAGTTGGCAATGAAGACTGGCACAATCTATTTTCCCACACTGATGTGGAGTATTTGTTAAGGTGGGGTTCGGACCACCGACCAATCTTGACCCGTTTCAAATCACACGAGATTAGACGAAGAAGGGGTTTCAAGTTTGATAGAAGATGGCTTTCCAAGGAAGGTTTCGCCAAGGTCGTAAAAGAAGGCTGGGGTACGGAAGCAATCGCAGACATACACGATTTTGTAGGGAAGATAAGCGAATGCCGCAAAGTAATCTCATCTTGGAAGAAATCCAATCCGACTAATAATGCAAAGCTAATCGAAGAAATAAAGCTTCAGCTCGACACTGCTCAAGGAAATGACTCCATGACGAGCGAAGAAGAACTCGAACTCAAGTGGAAGTTATGTACAGCCTTACGAGATGAGGAATTGTACTGGAGGCAAAAAAGTCGGGTCATCCACCTGAGGGAAGGAGATCGCAACACAAAGTACTTCCATGGAATAACTAAACAACGTAGGGCTCGCAACAGGATCACAAAGCTACGGAATACACGAGACCAATGGGTAGAAACAGAGGAAGGAATTGAGCAAGTAGCCGTATCCTACTTCCAAAACCTGTTTGCAACGTCTAACCCTGCAGACATTGAGGATTCTCTCCGGCTTATTACCGCGAAAGTTTCACAGGATATGAATCAGACCCTGAATCGAGTCCCCTCGGAGAAAGAGATAAAAGATGCAGTCTTTGCAATCAATCCAGATAAAGCACCAGGACCAGATGGAATGACAAGCCTATTTTACCAACGCTTTTGGAACGTAGTGAGCAAAGACGTGGTCAAGATGGTTCAGACCTTCTTCGATACAGGGGAGCTGGATGAGCGAATGAATCAGACTAATATATGCCTGATTCCGAAGGTAGCCAAACCATCTCTAATGGCGGAATTCCGACCGATAAGTCTCTGCAATGTTAACTATAAGATCATTTCGAAGGTACTCACGAACCGCCTTAAAAAAGTGCTGCCAGATTTAATTTCGGAAACACAATCGGCCTTTGTGGCTCGGCGACTCATTACGGATAATATTCTCATCGCTCAAGAAATGTTCCATGCGCTGCGTACAAATCCGAGCTGCAAATCGAAATTCGTAGCCATTAAGACAGACATGAGCAAGGCGTACGACAGGGTGGAATGGTCTTTCCTGGAGGCCCTACTCCTAAAGATGGGTTTTGATGAACCCTGCGTACGAAAGATCATGCGATGTGTTACATCAGTCACATACAAGGTGCTTATTAATGGAGAAGCAAGAGGACATGTAGCTCCGGCTAGAGGGCTACGGCAGGGAGATCCTCTCTCTCCATTTCTCTTCATTATGTGCACGGAGGTATTGATAGCACATATACAGGAAGCAGAACGATCAAAGAGAATCGAAGGCCTAAAGATTGCAAGATCGTGCCCACCCATCTCACACCTCCTCTTTGCCGATGACAGCCTCTTCTTCTGTAGAGCAGAGACTGAACAATGCAAGGAGCTTATGCGTATCATTGACGTCTACGGATATGCCTCAGGACAACAACTGAATAAATCAAAGTCTTCAGTTCTGTTCGGTTCTAAGGTCGTAGCGTCCCTTAAAACAGATCTTAAACGATCAATAGGGATACAAAAAGAAGGAGGTATGGGAATGTATTTGGGAATGCCAGAACAAATATGCGGATCCAAAAAACAGGTCTTTGCTTACGTCCAAGATCGTCTGAATGGGAAAACATCCATGTGGACAGCCAGATTTCTATCAAAGGGAGGTAAGGAAGTTCAGATCAAAGCGGTCGCACAAGCAATTCCGACCTTTGTAATGTCGTGTTTTCTCCTCCCCAAAGATATCACGAAAAAGCTATCGAGTGCCATAGCTCGCTTCTGGTGGGATACCAAGAATAATAACAGAGGAATCCATTGGGCATCATGGGACAAACTATGTGTACCTTTCGACCAAGGTGGTCTGGGATTCCGGGAACTCGAAGATGTCAACTTGGCCCTCCTCGCAAAACAGCTTTGGCGATTGCTAAAATACCCAAGCTCACTCTTAGCCCGAGTCCTCAAAAGCAGATACTATCGCTACTCCAACCCGATGGTGGTAGAAAAATCAAACAACCCATCCTTTACATGGAGAAGTATCCTGGCCTCAAAAGAAGTTCTCAGGGATGGACTCAGAAGAACAATAGGTAACGGAGCCGAGACCTATGTGTGGCAAGACGTGTGGATTCAAGACGAAAAACCAAGAGCAGCCAAAGATTGCGGTAATGGCCGCGACCCGGACTTGCGAGTCTGTCATCTCATCAACGCCGAGGACAAGACTTGGAACGTACAGATTTTGCAAGAACTGATCGCAGAAGATGACATACAGAGGATAGCATCAATCCGAATCTCTCCAACTAATAGAAGGGACGGATATACTTGGGATAAGACAAAATCAGGCCTCTACACAGTCAAAGCAGGCTACACCATAGCGAGGGAGCAAAGGAAAGCTGGACAAGCACAAGAAATCTTAGAACCGAGTGTAGTAGCTCTCAAGAAACAAGTCTGGAAAGTGAAAACAGTGAAGAAAATCCAACATTTCTTATGGCAAGCGTTATCGGGCTTTGTATCAGCGGCGAGTCGTATGGTCGACCGACATTGCGGACAAGACAGATCCTGTCAAAGATGTGGAGCAGAGCGAGAGGACATAAACCACATATTGTTCGAGTGTCCCCCTGCGATTCAATGTTGGGCTCTCTCAACAATCCCGACAATTCCGGGTCTATTCCCGTGCGGTTCTCTGTACCCGAACTTCGACTTCCTCCTGCTGCGAGCCAAAGAGATAAACGTCCCGGACCACGCAATGGAGATGTTTCCTTGGCTGGTCTGGTACATCTGGAAAGCTCGTAACGAGAAGATCTTTAATGGCCTGGACATATCTCCGGAATATACGGTGCAATTAGCTTCACATGAGGCAACAGCCTGGAAACTAGCGCAAACCCTCCCGGAGGTGGATAAGGAAGATCAAGACCCGGACCACATACCGAGAGCCTCTCCGGAACCAAACCAGAACCGGCCGGGTCTCAAGTGCCAAATCGATGCGTCATGGCTGAACAAAGAGACGACGACCGGACTGGGCTTTGTGTTGCTCTTTGATGACCATACGATCCGAACCGGAAGCAAGGGATGTCCAAATATCCAGTCCCCAATTCAAGCTGAACTGGAAGGGCTCATCTGGGCTATGAAAGAGATGATCGCTGCGCAACACATGACGATGCTGTTCGAGACGGACTGCCAGCAACTAGTGTCAATCATTGAACGGGAAGAGGAGTGGCCAGCTCTTGAGGCGGAAATGGATGAATTTTTACATCTCCGAAAATCTTTTGTGGACTTTCATTTAGTTTTTATTCCTCGCTCTTTAAATGTCCGTGCGGATGCTCTAGCCAAAAGAGCACGATCACGTGTAAACTCTCACTCTCTTGTAACTCCGGGAAACACCACCGGGCTAGCTGATACTAGCCTAGTTTTCACAGGATAAATAAGAGAAGCTTTTGATGTCAAAAAAAAAAAAAAATTACGATGTCGATGAAGATAAATGGCAATCTTCGAAGATAATCACAAAAGGAAAATATCTATTTTCTTTTGTGGAAAATATCTATTTCTTTTTAAGAAATATGACTTTTTATGCCGGCCTAAAACTCTATATAAGAGAATGAGGACATTCAGGCTAAAGGATGAAAAATATAGAAAAAGAGAGACAACTCTGAAAGTCGACTTAAATCTCTACATGAGAGGATGAGGGTATTCAGGCTACAAGAGATCGATCTATAGACGACTCTGTAAGCCGACCTAAACCTCGACATGAGAGAATGAGGGTATTCAGATTAAAGGAGATCGAAACACACACAATACAATAAGTCGCTAAGAGACGACTTAACTCTTTCAAAGAACTACGAATGGCTTGATCCCTTTCCAAAGGGTACGTAGGCAGCCTTTTACAAGGTTCAGATATAAAACCTAATTCCCTTTATTCTGATTCACCGGAACGCCAATTTAGCTCTAATTTCATCATCTCCGCCGAGTTAGGTTTAAAGACTTTGAAGAATCCCTTAAGAAAAACCCTAAAACTCTTTCTATCTTCGGATAGGCGAGTTGAGATCTTACAATTGGCGCCGACTGTGGGGATTTCTTCAAAGGTCTTTTATACAACATGCTCAACGACGAAATAAAGACGACAAGTCATGATCGGCACCTTGGTAGTTCATTACTTTATTATCAACGTTCATGGAACACGTCACGGCTCCATCAAAATCAAAGATAAGAAGCATCGGTACCCCTAATTCAAAGATCATAGAAGAGATCGGCTCAAAACCACTCAATGATCTGTTACGGCATCAAGCCCAAAAACCTTTGACGACCATCACACCAAAACTTGAAAAAGGACGTCTTTATTGACAACGTCTTTGAGAAACAACCGACTATCAAAGATGTAGCCGACGACGACTTCAATCTCGGCAGCAGTTCATGTTCATCGGCTCGTCATCTAGTTTCCAATCAAGCCCGCAAATCACATCAACTTGCTGAAACAACTCGGCCATGTCAATGTCGTTTTTAAAGCTCGGCCACTCAACCGATATCGTTGATCGTCACGCAACAATCGAACTCGGCTGGTCAAATAATGAAACCAATACTCACCAAATCCAAACTGGATTCAAAGCTTAACGATCTCGTCGGCAATTATTAAACGAGCGCCACAGTATCCTCATGCTCCTCCGTTTCGATTGCCAGAAACTATTCCGAGGCCTGATCATCTTCGATTCAATTGGAATCACTGATCTCTCGGAACATATCCACAAAGTTCGCCTTGTCGTCTTGTCATCTTAGAGATACAACTTGAGGTCGTCAAGAACAAACTTCGAGTTCATGAGTTCACCGAAGACAACATTTACCGAGTTTTCGTAGGGGTTATTAGTCCACTGATTATGGGATAATTTTGAAAATTTTCACGTCCTTGTTTTAATGCATAGTCATATCCACTATAGATATAGAAACTTGATGAAAGAGGTTTCGGCCCCTAATTGTCCTTAGTTATTCAAAAAATGAAGGTGTCATTAGAATCATACAACCGATTTAGGGAGTATCTTAATATTTGTTAAATTACTTGTTAAAAACTAAGAAATATGCATTATGGACATCAAAATTATTTTACAGAACATTAATATAGAGTTAGGATGTAGTTAGATATTTTTATAATTGACTATAGGAGATCAAACTAAATATTTACAAAATTTACCGAGTTTTCGTAGGGGTTTGTCCACTGATTATGAGATAATTTTTGAAAATTTTCACGTAATTGTTTTGATGCATAGTCGTATCCACTATAGATATAGAAACTTGATGAAAGAGGTTTCGGCCCCTAATTGTCCTTAGTTATTCAAAAAATGAAGGTGTCATTAGAACCATACAACCGATTTAGGGAGTATCTTAATATTTGTTAAATTACTTGTTAAAAACTAAGAAATATGCATTATGGACATCGAAATTATTTTACAGAACATTAATATAGAGTTAGGATGTAGTTAGATATTTTTATAATTGACTATAGGAGATCAAACTAAATATTTACAAAATTTACCGAGTTTTCGTAGGGGTTAGTCTACTGATTATGAGATAATTTTTGAAAAATTTCGCGTACTTGTTTTAATGCATAGTCGTATCCACTATAGATAAAGAAACTTGATGAAAGAGGTTTCGGCCCCTAATTGTCCTTAGTTATTCTAAAAATGAAGGTGTCATTAGAACCATATAACCGATTTAGGGAGTATCTAAATATTTGTTAAATTACTTGTTAAAAACTAAGAAATATGCATTATGGACATCGAAATTATTTTACAGAACATTAATATAGAGTTAGGATGTAGTTAGATATTTTTATAATTGACTATAGGAGATCAAACTAAATATTTACAAAATTTACCGAGTTTTCGTAGGGGTTAGTCCACTGATTATGAGATAATTTTTGAAAATTTTCACGTAATTGTTTTGATGCATAGTCGTATCCACTATAGATATAGAAACTTGATGAAAGAGGTTTCGGCCCCTAATTGTCCTTAGTTATTCAAAAAATGAAGGTGTCATTAGAACCATACAACCGATTTAGGGAGTATCTTAATATTTGTTAAATTACTTGTTAAAAACTAAGAAATATGCATTATGGACATCAGAATTATTTTACAGAACATTAATATAGAGTTAGGATGTAGTTAGATATTTTTATAATTGACTATAGGAGATCAAACTAAATATTTACAAAATTTACCGAGTTTTCGTAGGGGTAGTCTACTGATTATGAGATAATTTTTGAAAAATTTCACGTACTTGTTTTAATGCATAGTCGTATCCACTATAGATAAAGAAACTTGATGAATGAGGTTTCGGCCCCTAATTGTCCTTAGTTATTCTAAAAATGAAGGTGTCATTAGAACCATATAACCGATTTAAGGAGTATCTAAATATTTGTTAAATTACTTGTTAAAAACTAAGAAATATGCATTATGGACATCGAAATTATTTTACAGAACATTAATATAGAGTTAAGACTAAAGGAGATCGAAACACACACAATACAATATATCGCTAAGAGACGACTTAACTCTTTCAAAGAACTACGAATGGCTTGATCCCTTTCCAAAGGGTACGTAGGCAGCCTTTTACAAGGTTCAGCTATAAAACCTAATTCCCTTTATTCCGATTCACCGGGACGCCAATTTAGCTCTAATTTCATCATCTCCGCCGAGTTAGGTTTAAAGACTTTGAAGAATCCCTTAAGAAAAACCCTAAAACTCTTTCTATCTTCGGATAGGCGAGTTGAGATCTTACAATTGGCGCCGACTGTGGGGATTTCTTCAAAGGTCTTTTATACAACATGCTCAACGACGAAATAAAGACGACAAGTCATGATCGGCACCTTGGTAGTTCATTACTTTATTATCAACGTTCATGGAACACGTCACGGCTCCGTCAAAATCAAAGATAAGAAGCATCGGTACCCCTAATTCAAAGATCATAGAAGAGATCGGCTCAAAACCACTCAATGAT
This sequence comes from Orychophragmus violaceus, assembly GCA_030180135.1. Lineage (NCBI taxonomy): Eukaryota > Viridiplantae > Streptophyta > Magnoliopsida > Brassicales > Brassicaceae > Orychophragmus > Orychophragmus violaceus. The sequence goes on along the minus strand of CM058231.1, from coordinate 103,433,915 downwards.
CTGTTACGGCATCAAGCCCAAAAACCTTTGACGACCATCACACCAAAACTTGAAAAAGGACGTCTCTATTGACAACGTCTTTGAGAAACAACCGACTATCAAAGATGTAGCCGACGACGACTTCAATCTCGGCAGCAGTTCATGTTCATCGGCTCGTCATCTAGTTTCCAATCAAGCCCGCAAATCACATCAACTTGCTGAAACAACTCGGCCATGTCAATGTCGTTTTTAAAGCTCGGCCACTCAACCGATATCGTTGATCGTCACGCAACAATCGAACTCGGCTGGTCAAATAATGAAACCAATACTCACCAAATCCAAACTGGATTCAAAGCTTAACGATCTCGTCGGCAATTATTAAACGAGCGCCACAGTATCCTCATGCTCCTCCGTTTCGATTGCCAGAAACTATTCCGAGGCATGATCATCTTCGATTCAATTGGAATCACTGATCTCTCGGAACATATCCACAAAGTTCGCCTTGTCGTCTTGTCATCTTAGAGATACAACTTGAGGTCGTCAAGAACAAACTTCGAGTTCATGAGTTCACCGAATACAACATCATGGCTCGCATGAGCATTATGTCTCGTACGTAATCACACCAAGAAGAAGAAAAATCAGATATAAATTTGGTTGGTTCGTTTTTCTTAAAAAAAAAAGGAGTAGGAAGTGGGAGCCACTCTCTGAACTCGTCACTGTGAAGAAGAAGAAAGCAAAAAAAAAAAACTCAAGATAGGACTTTTTGCAAGCAGTTTCTGATACTCACCACTCAACATAGATCATATAAAGGGCGTACAATTACATAATACATGTCAAAGAAGCCATAGGAGCAATCACTATTGTTAGAGGAGTGGAGACAAGGCCACAATTGTAATTACTTCCTGGATAAGAAATCCCTTTAACCAATATGCCATGGCCCATTATCGTTCTCATTATGGCGATCATGTCGGCTTATCACCCTCGGCATACATGACGAGCCCATCATTGCACCATCTCATACGCAAGCTCTTAGTTCGTCGAGTTCATCTATATCCGACAACTCATTGACGATAATCACTAACAGAACACACAAGCTCAAACGCTCATCGTCAATTCGCCATCCTCAACTCATCTATATCACACGCCACACCTTCATTATCTATTGCGACAAGTACAATTCATGCCGCTTTCTGATCTAGAAATAGCGCGTCATACTTGACACGAAGACATTTCCGTGTCATGTCCTTTATTCTAAATCAGCAAAGAAAAATTTCACAAACTCGTCACGCCAGCTTACAATGTCGCGTCGGCATTTGGTCTTGTTTAGCTCGTCAACTGACGATTTTGAGCAGCCATGATCCGACAAGCCCGGACATCACGCAATATCGACAGCTCAATGAATCCTCTCTAGATTCATTATGCTCCAATCATCGCTTGTGCTCGTCAAGCGTTAACCAATTAAAGCTAAGTCCTCTTACAACAGCATGTTCAAATCACTTTTATCACTTCATCGTTTGGTCATATTAAGTCCCTAAAAACTAGATACACGTTTGCAATAATATGTCTGAGTTTATTGGTTTTTAACTTTGATACGTCATGTTTAGTCCTTAGGTTTTAAACTGTCTCCGATCAATTAATAATAAAGATAAGTAATAGTAGAATTATGGTTTATTTTAATTAGCTCATGCTTTAAATCTCAGTTGCACTTTGTCATTAAAAGTTCATGTGTCACCAACTCCATCATAGGAGATTGATATGATTGTCTGTCTAACTTTATAAACTGATAGATTTTTATGGTTTAAGTTAACTCTCTCAGCTGTTTCAGTAAAAAATAGAAATCTAATTCACTGCAGACGTCTATTTGTGCAGAATCAATACTCGCTGAATTGTTCTTCATGAACGATCTATCTCAACAAGAAGAGAATTGAGTCAATTACATCACTCATCAGACCTTAGACTCGACATCACGAGAACAACATAGCTCCGGTTAATTCATCAGCTCATCAATCCGCATACGGCGATCTGCTCAACGACTAGCTACACAGTTCAGCTCGATCTCACCGGTCCAATGATCTCTACGTGCCGCGATTCCATCTTGAGAGCATTATCCTCTATTCCAATTCAGCTAAGCCAAAGACAGCCGAGCTCTTAGGCTCGCCACTCTCCTTTGCAATCTTATCACTCGATAACTCATCAAGTCACTGACTATATTGACTGAGGCATTTTATCATTAACTCATCCGATCAGCTCGCCGTCATAAAGATCTTCTCGAGCTAGGAGAGAGGTGACGACCTCAAAACAAAAAGAAAAGTTGAACCGAGATGTGCCGCATGAGGTAAAACAAAATCAAGAACCCAGTTAACACAGTCAAAGCCGTGGTGTACTCCTTGAACTCGTCGTTTTCGGTGTCACAACCACGTCATCTCGTCATCAGCAACTCGCGAAAACATCGAGCTACAGCCATCAAGATAAGTAGCACTTTCCTATTACTCTTTTAAATATTTGCATCACGACATTTAACCGATCGCTCGTCATAATCTGAAATTAATATTTTGGCTATTGAAATAAATGTTTCAATACTAATCATGTTTAACGATTGTATTGTTACCGATCACATATTTAAACACAAAACATACCTACGAATTATCGTAGTTAGATTGCAAGGCACATGCACCATTAACTTGATATGATATAGTACTTTATTATGATTCATCGATTATTGCTTTATGGCTTTATCATGAAGGAAAAAGCTATTTAATGTTCTTTTTATTATTTTGATGCATGTAAGTCGGTCTCTTAGATCTCCGACACATGACGGCGACGACATGGATATCTCCTACGAGATGAACTAACGTACCGCCAAAAAAATTCATATTACGAGCTCGGTCTCCTGTACTCCCCGTCAAAACGTGGGACACACTAGTAAGTCTTCTTTAATTTAAATATATCGGCTTGTCATTTAGTCATTGCCCGACATCCGATCACTTTATACATGAATTCATCAAGTAAGTATTTCACTTTTATTATTATTTTATTCAATCTAATTAATTTTAAGCTGAGTTTTGACTCGCAAATCAAAGTCAGGTTTAAGTAACTCGCAGAAATCCGAGCTACTTAGTTCGCAAAAGTCGGGTCTAAGTAACTCGCAGAAAGCCGAGCTCCTTAGTTCGCAAAAGTCGGGTCTAAGTAACTCGCAGAAAGCCGAGCAAAGACTCGCACTAGCATCATGCTCCCTGGCCAGGAGTGTGGTCTTCCTTGCGCATGAGGTGCACATCGTGGTAAGGAAAAGCCGGGATCCGTCCCGCAAATTCTTCGCGGTGGGTGATAACAAATAAGTCGAGCACAACATCGCACATTCGCCCACCCTTAGAATAAAGCCGAGATCCGTCTCGAAATTATAGATACGGTAGGGCGTAAGCCTTAAAGTAAAGCAGTTCAACGCCGATCTATGTTTTAATCGTCGTTCGCCAAAGATCCATACAAACAGATCAAAGGACAGAACGACCCGATTAACTTAACTACGGAAAAGATTATTCTTCAACGACAAACATTCAAAGGAATACCGGAGATTCATGCCGATCTTTTATACTTCATGAACCGAAATGTTTTCTATCACCGATCATCGCGCCAAACGCTCGAATCGCCGACTTGGGGGGGGGGGCTTACTGTTGGAGTCGGTTTTAGCACCCCTCAAAATGGCCCATTCAGTTAATAGGATCGGCCCGAAATAGAAGGCATTTATTATGGATAATTACGATGAAGATAAATGGCAATCTTCGAAGATAATCACAAAAGGAAAATATTTATTTTCTTTTGTGGAAAATATCTATTTCTTTTTAAGAAATATGACTTTTTATGCCGGCCTAAAATTCTATATAAGAGAATGAGGGCATCCAGGCTAAAGGATGAAAAATATAGAAAAAGAGAGACAACTCCGAAAGTCGACCTAAATCTCTACATGAGAGGATGAGGGTATTCAGGCTACAAGAGATCGATCTATAGACGACTCTGTAAGCCGACCTAAACCTCGACATGAGAGAATGAGGGTATTCAGACTAAAGGAGATCGAAACACACACAATACAATAAGTCGCTAAGAGACGACTTAACTCTTTCAAAGAACTACGAATGGCTTGATCCCTTTCCAAATGGTACGTAGGCAGCATTTTACAAGGTTCAGCTATAAAACCTAATTCCCTTTATTCTGATTCACCAGGACGCCAATTTAGCCCTAATTTCATCATCTCCGCCGAGTTAGGTTTAAAGACTTTGAAGAATCCCTTAAGAAAAACCCTAAAACTCTTTCTATCTTCGGATAGGCGAGTTGAGATCTTACAATATCCACGCCCAAATATTCAGTCTTTCACCTGGTTAGCGGCCTTAAACAGGTTATCAACAAGTGACAGAGCTATGATATGGAACAGTCAGCTCGACCCAACTTGCATTCTCTGCAACAACCATGTAGAAAGCCGAGACCATCTTTTTCAGTTGTGCATTCTCTGAGGAGGTCTGGAAACACTTGGCTCAGGGCCTTTTCCAGTCCCGATATACTGCAAATTGGAACCAGATAATGGAGATTTTGGTGGATTCAACTATGGGAAAAAACAAGACTATATCTTTGTAGATATAGTATGCAGATAACAGCTTACTCATTGTGGCATGAAAGGAATAAGCGAAAGCATGGTGAAGCCCCTCAGAACCCTCTGTCTTTGATTCGCTTCATAGACAAGCAAATTCGAAACCAGATTTCTTCAGTAGCACACAACCGTCTACCAGATGCGATGCAAATGTGGTTCGCAGCAAGGAGTTAGATGAAGTCTTATCTTTGTCAAATTCTTTCAATGGATCTCCCTTAAAATCTTGTATCTATGAATCTGTCCATTTGTAAAGTGAACCAAGATTTTTTTGAATGAATTTAACAGTTATTTAAAAAAAAAATAGTAGCCTAACTATATATTATGGTAATGTTATTACACCTTAACATGGTAATTTCATTTCGTTTTCAGAATATAGTATATATATATATATATGTGTGTGTGTGTGAGGAAGACATTGTATGAAAGTATATATGATGTTCATCAGTTTACTATTCTAATAGTGTACCAAAATAATATATAATTAATTCGGTTCAGTTTGGTTTGGTTATGAAGTAATGAAAAAGGAGAAGGTTAACAGGTCGTACGTCTAACCTGGTCTATGCCTTCGGAGAAGAACAATCATTGATTGTTACAGGCACTACTTAGTTTCAACTCAATAATTTGGACCAATCTATGAATCAACTTGGCACTTCAACAACCAATCTAGTCCCAAAGAAAATATGAAAAATCTCCCACTAATTTGAATATTAATTGATATTTGAAGATTGTAGTTTGCTTTATATTATAAAAAGACACATAACTGAACAAATATATTTAAATATATCAAATACTTTTGTATAAAGGTTTAGAAAATACTAATTTCTTTGAAATCAAACTAAAATGTACAGAGGTATATATTGTTTTGTTAAACAAGCATAATTAAATCGATAAATTTGTTGATCCAATCTATAAACTGGAGAAGTACAAAATTCCATGCAACTCAAAAAAAAAAAAGTTCGCCCTAAGTCATACGCTCTCGGGCACGATCTTCGAGGCGCCGCCTCATCAACTCTGACCACCATGGACTCTCCAAATTGAGCTTTTTCCGCCGGATTCACTGCCTGAGAAGCTATGCTGCTTCTCGCTCTCGGGTCCCCGCCTAGGATTTCCCGAAGAATCATCTCACCTCCGCGTGTTGAACCTTTGCCCGTCTGGAAACGGCGACGCTCACCTGCTCAATCACCGCCGTCGACTGTCCTGTCACCGGTGAGTCGTTGTCGTTCTGCCATGTTCATAGATCGTGAGTTTAGTCCGGTGTCAGACTCGTCTTCGAGACTACCTACAGAGCATTCAACTCCACTTCCTTCAGAGCCGTGGGAGGCTCTCCAGTTGCCTGAGTCGCCGGATCCGCCACCTGAGCCACCAGATCTGCCAGTGTTAGATTGCGACGCGAACCCGCCTGAGACACCGGACCCCCGACCCTCCAGATGAGTTTGGATCTCGTCTAGCCTTATCACCTCAACCTCTGATCTCTTTCTCTGCTTCAGAGGTTAAACTCTCGACTTTACCATCTACTCCGACTTCAACCCGACCACATACTCTGGCTTCCTCTCCTGCTCCGGTCTTTTCTTCCGATTGGACTTCATATCTCGCTCCGGTGTCAGTCCGAGTTCAGATTGTTAGGAGCTTATTCCCATCGCCAGATTTCCTGTCCCAACCTGCGATTATACCTCATGTTAAGGTCCACATCAGGTGTTCACATCCTACTCTGAATCTTATATTGTCGCCTGCTCAAAGCCCTTGTTGTTGTGAGTGTTTTATGCCATTGGTCCCAGAGTTGTTGTTGAGGACGTGTCTCGAGGTTTGCTTGCTGCTACTTTGCTCATGGTGATGATAAATCTTGCTCTATCTGCCATTTCCGTCATGATGGTGAAGACGGTTTATTGGGACTTAATTTCAGTCCTTCTTAGTCCTTTAGCTTTATCCATTAGTGATAAATCTAGTCAAACTTCCTTCTGCCAGGGCCAGGAAAGATCGATTTCCACCTCCTCTTTTTCGGAAGAGAGACTCTTTCCATCAAATTTCCTCTCTTCGAGAGATGTCCTTCTTCCGGATCTATTCCCGATGAAGATGATTACGCTTGTAACCGGTTTGCATTCTTGTGTGAAGGTTCTTATGGAACTGAAAGATGCAACAGTTTCCATCAAGGTGAAAGCTGAGGTTATGAATGTTCTTCCAAAATCACATGTTAAGGTGATCCCCGTATGGTCATGTAAATGTTTCAGAGTGAGTCTCTTCTCCTCTAAACTTTTCCAAGAAAGTTGTATTCTCGATAGTTCTTGTGTTGACTTCCCAATCTTCGTTATTGGATATCTATCTTCATATTTATGTATTTGCTTTAACTACGGCTTTGAACTCACACGTCGGGCTTGTCCGATTGTGTTCTTTAAGTTTGTAATCGTCTAGTATTAATGAAGTTGATTTTGCACACACACACAAAAAAAAAACACTTCCATGCAAACAACACGTGATAATCCTCGTTTTGTTCCAAGCTAAATAGTAAAATATTAGTACTATTCTAAATCTTATCATTGATCCGATAAATTGAACAAAAAATATAATCAAACCTTAAGTCAAAACCTAAGGGTGACTGTTATGCTTGAGCCAACTCAATTACATATTTTGTTGTTCACAAAATAAACTTAACGTATGAACGTGATTTTTTCTAAATATAACTTTATATAAATTAGTTTGTTGGTCGAAAAATAAACTTAACATATGTATGTGATTTTTTCTAAATGTATTTTCTATAAATTCCATGATTCTTCGTGGATTCTCCACTAAAGAATCATCGCTACGTAGATAGATTACGAAAGGGACTCTAATGGCGACGATCACTTCAATGCCAAAAAAATGTCATTTTAACAGTATTTTCGCATAATTTTTCCCAGCCATATATTCACCAATTGAACAGTAGCACGAAATTATGATTGAAAAATCAATAATATCAACTTTGCATGTATAGACTTATTAGTAGTCCATTCACTTTTTGTGTTGGAAAATTTATGATCTTTAAAAAAGAAAACCCTCAAATATTTCCTAATAAACACGTATATATATTTTTGTTATGGTTCTATATAATAATTAGTGGGATTAACAATGATGCATAATTGTGATTGATAGCAAAATCTTGTATAGGTCCAAAAAGATGAATAGAATCGTGTTAAACTTCTTCTTGGGTTATATTATCATTTTCATAATTCGCCTTTAAAATCACTATCTTAATAATAAATTCATAATCATATAATCCTACCAAAGCATTCATGCAATTATGAAAAATATCAAAATTGTTTACATCATCATAGTTTTTGAATGGTAAATGCGGTCAAGACAGACAAAATCAACTGTGGATTGAAGATTTGAATAGTATTAGCGGTCAAAGCGGATTAGATCGCGAGGATCAAAATCGCTTTTGTTTACTATTCACATTAACTAATTTAGAATAATGCAGACAAAAAGAAATAAAAAGAGTTCGTTGCGGACCAAGAACAAATCAGTTTTACGAATAAATAAACTTAGTCCGCATCAGACAAATAGTTTGCTCTAAAATACAATGGTTTGGTCCGCACTTAAATTAGTTCGTAGTAACCATTGTTACCATTCGAACCCCGAAACATTTTAATTTTAAAACGGACACAATTCGTTACGGACCAAATTTATTTTTTCACAAAAAATAATCCACACTTAATCGCAATAGACTTCTTTCTTTATTTTCTGACGGCAATAAATTTAAACAAAAATTATGAATGATAAAAAATGGTATTGACCAATGGTGAATTAGTGAGTGACCATAATTACCATTCAAAACTTTAGTTTTTTAAACTAAACCATCTCAATTCTACATTATCACATATAAACATATATCTAACAACAACAAAAACACATATATCTAACAAAGGGTAAAAACTAAAAAGTAGTAAGAATAGTGAAAAGGTAAAAAAAGATAGAAATAGTAAAAAGAGGTTTGTCTTTTCCCGTCGTTATTGCCGGCGCCGGCACCAGGGAAGTTTGCAGAAACCCGACCCAGATTCAATTCGGGTCTGGACCCTTTTAAAATCCGAATAAGGACAAGGGATAGTGATTCCACCTTGTTGACAAAACCCAAACTCTTCTTCTGCCTCTCTCAGAAGCTCCCCGAACAGAGGATGGTTAAAATAAACGATGGGCACCAGAACTCTGTGAAAGTCTCCGTCTTTTTTACCGACGTAAACAGCCGAGTGACCTTTCGGAACCGGGTCTGGTTTATTTTGAATTGGATCCTTACCAATTGGTATGTATCCGGAATTTGATAATTTATACCCGAGAAATCTGGCGCTGTGGGATGTGAGACTGCGACCCCAGCTTATGAGTTTTGTGATGGCTCTTGGTTTGCAAACCGGTGGAGTCGGACTTAACCGGATGTATCTTGAACGGCGGAGTCGGGTCTTCCGAAGGATCCATCTTGAGATTAGTTGAATTGGTCTTCTAATCTTGATCCCTCTTAACCTCCTCATCGTTGAAAAAACAGAACACGGAACAGAGCAAGTTACAGACAAGAGACAGATAAAAAAAAATGTCTGACGCCACAAAACTAAAACAAGACTCTTTACTCTGTTTCAGAGCAGACAAACTTGTGGAGTTTCAAAGCTCTGTTTTTATAAATATCGTTAGATTGACTGAGTTAGATAACAACGGTGGAGATTTAAGAACGGAATGAGGAAGATGGGTTGTGAGGATTCTGTGGCTGTCTAAACGCTAAAGAGGAAGAGCAGAGTGAGAGACAAAGAAGTTTAAATAGAGAAGATGATAATGAGAGAAGAGGATGGACGGTTGGATGGAGAGAGCAATCTCAACCGTTAGATTAGATTTTTTGGGAAGACGTCTCCTTTTTTGCATTTCTTAGAGCATGTACATCCCTAATACCCATTAGGGGTTCTTAAAAAAAAAAAATTTATTTTTTTTTTATTTTTTTTTTTAGATCCGAAAAAAAAAAAAAAAAAAAATTAAAAAAAAAAAATGGACCAATGGCGAGAGGACACATGGCGTGAACAGTGTAGAATCGGTCCTTATATAAGGATTTTAAGAGCCTGGTTTTTAACTATTCATGTGGGCCCCACGTGGGACCCACAATAAAATATTAATTTTTTTTTAAGACACTCTGCTAAGAGCTCTGCGATGGACATGGTCTTACATAGAGAATTCTCCATTAACTCCATAGTTTTTAATTAAATGACATTAATCAAGCATTAAACACCATATGTTAATGCATTCACCTTTAGCTCAATTTCTTATCGTAATGTTTAACTTGCTAATTAAACCCTTATAACTAATTTTGGTGTAGATGCAGAGAATATAATGAGTCACGAGAGGTTCAACTGCTGGAACATATGTCTTTTGATGACTGACAATTATGATTCCAGCACACGTGTGATAACACTTCGCAAGAGATCAAACAGCATTTTCTAAATATTTTGTTTTTTTCTTGAATTTTTATTTATTTTATTGTTGTCATAGATCAATTTAGCTGCACATTATGTTGGCAACAAGGTTTTTAGTTAAAAAAAATGTTGGGTACGCCTGAGTTTCAGACGTTAATTAAGACCAGTTTGTGCTAATCTAATCAGACAACAGTTTGTGGAGTATTTTAATGCATATAGGCCAAAAGACGATTATTGTTGTACTATTAAAAATTTTGGATAGTCCTGTACAACGAACATTATAAGTTTTTTTGGTTTAATGTGGGGTATCCTGAGCCTATAGAGGCTCAAACTAATCCCCAATGAGAAGTATAGCCTATGGATAGACTCTCTTTTCGGGTATTCAAATGGGCCGAAAGCAATGGGTTCATATCCATATAAATATTCAAGGAAATGTGATTTAGTTTCGCGTAGCAGGTGGATCGAACTTATAATGTGTTAGCATCCTAAGACCCTCTCTTTACCACTTGACCACAAACCCTTAGACAAGGAACATTATAAGTTTCAAGGTAGATCGCGGTGCCATTTATTTCTTAGTTGATTCTCGGATCAACAGGTTATGAGATCCGATTAATTTTGGGGTCGGAAAAACAATGTAAAAGCTCACATTTTCATATAGTTATGATTTTGTTTCGAGAAAGGTTCAACCCAAAGAAACACTATTAATATATTTTTAAGTCTCGCCCAGGGACGGACGCAAGTGTAAGAGTACAGGGTCCCGTACCTCCAACTGATTTTTTGTTTTTTCTTGAGTAATTTAGGCTATTTTAAGTAAATATGTTCAATTTAGTGAAGAATAATGTATAAGTGCCCCGATTAATTTTTTTTTTGCTATTTCAAATGCTATGCCCCTGATTCAAAATGTTTCTAGATCCGCCCCTGGTCTCGTCTACTATTTGACCATGTCCTTTTATATATGTGTATGTGTTTAATCAAGTAAATTCGTCTCTATAACAAGAAAACGGACAAGAAAACATGTAATATTCCAACAATTTTTTTCCAACAATCATATTTTGTTGCAATTTTTTCAATAAATATTTCACAATTTTTTGTAAGTTGCTTTATTTTTTGGAAATTTATTGCAAATTTTCGATAATTTTTGTCATAGCAAATACGTCGTATAATTCGTAGGAATCCCGTTAGTATTTTCCAACAAATATTATATCGTCGAAATTATCAATAATTTTAAAGTTGCCGTAAATTATTAACAAAATATTTATTGGAAAATAATTAGATTTTTATTTTTAAGGATTATTTATTTATCACAATTTTGTGACAAAAAAAATCTATTAGAATTTTGCAAAAGGAAAAAAAAAAGAAAAAAAAATTCTACATATTTACTTTTTACAATTTTGTGATAAAATATCTGTTGAAAATTTGCTTAAAAGGAGAAAAAAAAAGAAAAAAAAAAGAAGAAAAAATTCCTACCATAAAATTGATGTCACCTAGGTCATTCTCAGTGGAAAAATATTAAAATCGCTTCATGAACTAAGTGCTCTCAAACATTTTCTCTACGTTTAATCTCCTATACAAAAACCAGTAAGCTCTACGTTTGATTTCCTATAGACTAGCTGTGTTATATAAGGACATGATTAGAAAAAGTGCAAAATTTTTAATGGTTTTGTTTTTGGTGAAGGTTGCAGAACGTAGAAACCCACTAAGAGCAGATACAACGCCGACTCTTAGCAAGAGTCCTTAGCAAAATAAAATAAAAAATATTGTGTGGGTCCCACGTGGATTCCACACAAAATTGACAACCCGGCTCTAAAATTTCTTATATAAGAACCGACTCTTAGACTGTTCAGCCACGTGTCAGCTATTCATTGGTCTTTTTTTTTTTTTGCATTTGAGAAAAAAAAAATATTAAATTTTTTTTTAAGAACCCTAATGGAGTATCACCATTGGGAATGCTCTAAGGAGTTAATTTACCTCACTCAAAGCTACTTGCGGTGAATTGGGATCCGCATAAGTGAAAAAAATAATATAATACTCCTTCCGTTTCACAAATAGTGTCGTTCTAGCATTTTTCACACATATTAAAAAAAAAATATATATATATATATATATATATATATATATATATATATATCTATTATACTCTTAATTAATACATTATATAAGTTTCTTTTTTTTTGTTAAAACTACTACTTCATTTCATTAAGATTTAAATCTGGTCCAAACTTGCAATGAGCCCACTAAGAGCCAGCTTAGCAACCCCATCTGCCAGCCCATTTAAGGCCCTTTTAACAAAAACTACACTTAATTTAGAAAAGCAAAGGGAAAGGTGATCAATATCGTCCAAAACGCTTTGAATCTCGAGGATCGGTAAGTGTTTGGTGATCGATCGGACAAGGAGAAGGGAGTCTGAACGGACTTCGAGTCTTCTGTGACCCTGCACCAGGGCAGAGATGAGCGCAGATCGGAGGGCCAGGGCTTCCGCCATTAAAGCCGATCCAATCGAGGCGCCGGTAGAGGAAAAGGAGACAGGGTCGTCTTCTTCCGATAACACGATCCAGCCCAAGCCTGCTAATTGTCGATCAGCATTCCAGGCAGCATCCGTGTGTAAGATAGTTGAGGGTTCTTCCATCCCTTGGTTGGTTTGTATCATCGGTTCAGGGGGATGGTGAGGTTGTTTCAGGATCTCGATCTCTTGGGCGAGCTTCCACTCTCTGGCACTCTGAATCGCTTTCGACATAGTTTCTGCAGCAGAGAAGGTACGTTGCTCAAAAACCTTTTGATTCCGCCTGATCCATAGATGCCATAAGATCCAAGGCACTAATACTTTGGCTTCAACTCCAATTGGTGGTAGTGTGGTACAAGATCTCGCTTGGTTACAGAGCTCGGACAGAGATTGACCCGCATCCGGACTGAATCCAGTAGCAAAAGGTGCTAGAGTCCATACCTCAGCAGCAAAGGGGCAGGAGAACAGGAGGTGGGTAGTGCTTTCTGTGCAATCACAGTTACTACAGCCAGATGCCGTGATAATTCCCCTCCGAATGAGGTTTGTTTCCACTGGGAGGGCCTCTTTGAAACATTTCCAGAGAAAAGTTTTGATCTTAGGGGCAGTTCTTTGGCTCCAAACTTGTTCATTCCAGTTTATTTCCATGCCATGTTCTAGATCCTGAGCTTCATGCTCTTCCAAACTCTGAGAAGCCACGAGGTAGCCTGTTTTGGTGGAGTAGACTCCTGAGGTGTGGCCTAACCATCGGAGCTTATCAGGCGCACCAAAAAGGCTTGGCTTGATCAATAAGATCGTCTCTTTCCAATCAGGTAAAACTTCTTCAATTTTCTCCAAATCCCATTCCTTAGTATTCCGCATCGTTAGATCAGCTACTGTTAGATTTTGGTGGGCTTTGGGAGGGGGACCTATAGGCTGTCTTCTAGTCTTGGTAGATAGCCAGGGATCCGACCAAACATTTATAGATTGACCATCACCAACTGTCCAACCGAGTTGAGTTTTCAGGAGGTCCCTGCCTGCAAGAATGCTACGCCATCCATGGGAGATTGAAGTTGGGGGTTGGTGGTTCAGGAACTCCTCCGGTGAGCAGTACTTGCCAAAGAGAACACAGCCTAGCAGGCTTTCTGGCTTGATCAGTAGTCTCCACCCTATTTTGGCTAGGAGAGCCAAATTGAAGAGATGTAAGTCCTTGAAACCCAGTCCTCCCCACTTCTTTGGTTTTGTTAATTTGTGCCAAGCTACCCAGCACATACCACGTTTCTCAGTTGATTTGTCCCACCAGAACCTCGTGAGAGCTGACTGTATACGCTTGTGCAGGGAGCTTGGTAGCAGGAAGCAGGACATAGCGTAGAGCGGCATAGAAGCTAGGACACTTTTCAATAAAACCATCTTTCCAGCCCCTGACAGAAAGCGAGAGGACCAGTTGATGGCCTTCTGCTTAATTTTATCGACAATTGCAGTGAAAAGGTCCTTCTTTCTTCGGCCAAAATGCTCCGGGAGTCCTAGGTATTTGCCAACTCCCCCTTCTTTGTCTATTCCAAGAATAAATTTAGCCATACTCTTAGCTGGACTCGGGGTTTTCCTTGAGAAGGTAATAGCTGATTTTTGACAGTTGATTTTCTGGCCCGAGACATCTTCATAAGCTTTAAGAATTCTTTTCAGTTCTAAGCAGTTGGCTTTGTTTGCCTTGCAGAAGAACATCGTGTCATCTGCGAAGAGAAGGTGGTTCAGTTGGGGAGCTCCTCTAGCAACTCTCACACCTTTAAGCTGTCTATTTTCTTGAGATCTTTTGCATAGCCCCGATAGCACTTCGCTACAGAGGATAAAGAGGTAGGGAGAGAGGGGATCTCCCTGCCTTATTCCTCTTTCTGGTTCAACTCTTCCCACTGCTGCTCCATTCACAATGTAAGAATACTTGACTGTTTTAACACATTGCATTGTCCAATTAATCCATTTCTCATGGAAACCTAATCTCTTCAGTACCTCTTCAATGAATCTCCATTCTAGCCTATCATAGGCTTTACTCATGTCTGTTTTGACAGCCATATGACAGTGTTTCTCAGCCTTTGAGTTCTTTAGGAAATGTAGTATCTCATGAGTGATTAGCACATTATCATTGATAGCTCTCTTGGGCACAAAGGCAGATTGATTTTCTGATATCAGGCTTTCCAAAACAGGTTGCAGACGCTTGGTGAGCAGCTTGGAGATAATCTTGTATGTTGTATTGCATAGTGCGATGGGTCTGAAGTCTGCCAGTTTAGATGCTCCAGTCACCTTTGGGATCAGTCTAACCAAGGTATCGTTTAGATTTAAAGACATTTCTCCTGATCTGAAGAAATCCTTTGTTTCCTTAATAACATCTTGTCCCACTATTTGCCAATTAGACTGGAAAAAGCTTGCAGAAAAACCATCTGGCCCAGGAGCTTTTTCAGGATTTATAGAGAACAGAGCTTCTTTTATCTCAAGGTCAGATGGGTCTCTGGTGAGGTTTGCATTTACTTCTTCAGAGATGATGGGATTTAAAGCTTTCCAGACTGTTTCATGGATCTCAGTCTCCTCACTGTTTTGAGACTTGAAGAGATTTTGGTAGTAATTGGTAATGACTTGGCAGAATTGTTCTTCTAGATAGACAGGTTGGCCATCATCCTTTTCCAATACTGAAATCTTGTTTATAGCTGCTCTTTGCTTCGTAGCTGCGTGAAAATAACCTGTGTTTTTATTTCCCAGCTGGAGCCATAGCTGCCGGCTTCTTTGCTTCCAGAAAGCCTCTTCCTCCTTGTACACATTGTTCAGCTCATCAGTTATCTGCTTTATTTTTGTATCATCAGGTATACCTTTACTCAACTCCTGATCCAGTTCTTCTTGAAGCTTCCATACACGTTCTTGACTTTTCGCAAGTTGCTCCCTATTCCATTGAATTATAGCTTGGCGCACTCTGTCAATCTTGCTTTTCATACACAGCGAGGTAGCTGAATTCCAGATTTCTTCCACTAATTTAATTACCTCTGTATTTTCTTTCAGTCGCCTGTCATATCTGAAGATTTTCTTTTTTCGCTTTCTTGAGGGCTCTAGAGTTGTTATGATTGGTCTGTGGTCAGAGCTTTCTAGCTTCAAGTATTCGCAGCTTGCAGACGGGTAGAGTTCTGACCATGAGCTGTTAGATAGTGCTCTGTCCAGACGACATTTGACCACTTGTTCATTTCTGATACCTCTCCATGAAAGTTTATCTCCAATGTGTTGCAGGTCATAGAGGTCGTTGGCTGATATGAAAGATCGAAACGCTCCGAAAGAGCCTTCAGGTCGTACTGCTCCTCCTTCTTTTTCTGAATTATCCAAAATATCGTTGAAATCCCCAGATATGAACCAAGGTACTGATCTGATTGAGTTGATTTCAGTGAGATGATCCCAGAGAGATTTACGGGTGGAGACATCAGTATCAGCATACAGGAAGGTTGCATGGAAAAACTTTCCTTCATATTTGATTTTTGTATCGATGAAGTTGTTACAGGAGGATAAGACTTCTAACTCAATGTGTTGATTCCACATAAGGATAAGGCCTCCAGCCGCTTGTCTTACAGGTGGGACTACAAGGTGATGATCATAGTTTACATCCTTAAGCTTTTTCAAAACAACTTCTGTGGGGTTTTTTGTCTCTGAAAGGAATAAAATGTCAGGATTGTAGGTTTTCTTTATCCTTTGGAGACGACGAACTGTCTTGGGGTTCCCCAGACCCTGACAGTTCCAGCAGGCTATTTTTAAGGAAGAGGAAGAGATGGATTGTGAAAATCCATCCTCTTCCTTGATGAAGGTGGTATGATGCGTGTATTTCCTGGCTGTCCCATTGGCAGAGAAGAGGTACCTCCTATTCCTGATGTATCTCTAACTCCTTTTGAGGTTTGTCCCTTATCGTTTATGCGCAGGGAGCTTTTAGCAGTTCTTTTGCGGGGTGATGGGCCAGCTCCTGGGACTTTGCGTTTCTTTGTAGTTAATCCCCCTAAGTTCTTACTTGGGGGCTTCTCATTTTTCTTTCCTGGTGGTCGACCTGGTTTGCGCTTTAACTTAGGCTCCAGGGGGCCCAGCTGGTCATTCCCAGTAGAGATAGGAGAGGGTCCCAACCGAAGAGGAGCTGGGATCCTCTCAGAATGTTCCTCAGTTCTGGTCTGAGTAATGGTTGGAGAAGGTCCCAATCTCAAGGTAGCAGAAATTCTTTCAGATTGGGGAGATTCAGCAGGTTGTGTCTGAGCCAAGGACACGTTTAAGGTATTAGCCCTGATCATTTGAATTGCAGCTTCTTCAAATTGTCCTTGTTCTTCTGCCTGACGAATCCTTTCTTTTCTTGCAGCGCTTTCTGTTGGATCCGCACAGCTAGCGTACTGGATCATTACATCTCTTAATTCCCCAACAGCTTCTGCAATAGCTTGAGGAGGTATATCTTCTGCCTCTCTCTGACTGATGCCTGCAGACGAGATGAAAGCTGTACTAGCTTTAGAGATTGGTGATGGGGAGCGAAAGCCTCTCTCAGCGTTCTTAAAAGTGTCTGAGGATCTACTTTTTTCCACCCAGACTCTCTTCCCCAGCTCTTGTCTTGGGATCCGTTGGTCGTGAGTATTCCTCTGGAGCCGTTCTCTGAGATCATGGTTGGCTCCTGAGTGGAGGCTTCTATTAGGTTTGTAAGGATGGAATCTATCACTCTTATCCGTTCTGATAGTGTGGTGATAATTTCTGTCTCGAGATCTTCTTGACTCCATCTGGGAGTAGTGGTGCAGATCTGATTGGGAAGATGTGTAGGTTTCAGGGCGTCTATGAGATTGGGGGCGAGGACCACTTTCCTTTGAGTGTCGCAGATTTTGATTACTAACCCCAAGCCCTGATCTATGACTGCTTTGTACCTCAGAATGTCTTCTTACGGGAGAAGCTTGACTACATCCGTTTGGAGGTCTTTTAGAAGGGCAATCATTGTGCTCGTGGTCCAGGCAGAAGCAGATGGAGCAGTGGTTTCCAAGTTTCTCATATACTAGGGTAGCTTCCACTTCTTCACCATCTTCAAACTCAACTATAGTCTTAGTGATTAGCGGTTTTAGACCATCAACAAGGACTCTGACTCTTGCAGCTTTAAGGGATATGTCCACTTCTTCATACTGACCAATGTT
Organism: Orychophragmus violaceus; assembly: GCA_030180135.1. Classification (NCBI taxonomy): domain Eukaryota; kingdom Viridiplantae; phylum Streptophyta; class Magnoliopsida; order Brassicales; family Brassicaceae; genus Orychophragmus; species Orychophragmus violaceus. The sequence goes on along the minus strand of CM058231.1, from coordinate 103,416,236 downwards.
CCTTGCTATGGAGATCAGAGTTGGTGTGGTCCACAGGTGTATTGGGATTCCTTGTACTGTGACCCAGAAGGGAATCAGCGAGGGGAAAGATCTGGCAGTTGTGGGTTCCCAGCGCTGTAAAATAACCATCCAGCGAGCAAAGTGGTATGGTCTATTGAGCAGGACTTTTTGGATGTCTTCTTCATTTGCAAAGTGAAACTGGAAGAGACCTTGACCTAAGTCAGATCCAACAGGAGGGCTAGAGACCTTCCAGTGTTCAGCAAAGAACGGTATTAGCGACCAGAGTCTTTGAGCTTTTGGATTAGTAAGCCTTCCCACTAGGGTTAGCTCATGTTTCCTCAATAGTTCGGAGTTATCAGAGGCTGGGACTCTTACTCTGCTTGCTCTTGGAGGATCTGACTGAGAAGCGACACTTTTGCCTTTCTCTGCATAAGAGAATCTGCGGCTCATCTTGCTTGAAGAAAGTCCGGCAGCCTTAGAGAGAGCAAGCTTTCTTTATCTCAGGATATGAGAGTTCTTTCTTGGTGTATAAACACACAAGATGAAGGTTTCACTGCTCAAAACTTAGCAAGAAGTTAGGAAACGAGAGGTTCAAGTACTATAAAAGTGATGTAGTACCAGATTTTCTTTAAGAGAGAGAGGTTTTGACAGAATACCAGTACCCCATTTCAACCGCCGGAAGATGAAGGCCAGAGCTTAGAAGGTCCTTACCAAGCATAGGAGACCGGAGAGGCAGCTAAACCACCACTCTGGCTGACCCGCCGAGTGAAATCGGGGGTGGAACCACGGGAGAACGGAAACCAAGGTGGTTTAGCTTAAGTCAACTTACTTGTTTTGGTAATTACCGGGTAGATATCAAAACAGGGGTGGAAAGTATAGCTGTTTTGTTTGAATTTTTCCTAAAAATAGAACTTTAGAAACTTCCTAGGTTAATGTGCCTGAGAGAGAACTATTTATAAGTTTCTCTTTCTAATTAATAAACTATAAAAGTAGGGATAAAATTGAGATTTTATTTAAAATTCTGTGTTGGACTCTTTGTGAAACAAAAATTAAACTCTACAATGACACTCTTTGTAAAACGGAGAGTGTATATTTAAAAAGAGATGTTCAAACATCCCACATCGTTAACATGCTCAAGCTGATACCAATACATGATTCTATAAATATAGGTATTCTGCTGCTTACTTGATATCTAACATGCTCAATTAAGCATTGGCCCAGTAATTCTTTTGAGCTTAAATAAATCGGATATTTAGTCCGATTTTAAGCGTCTAATAACATTACTCGAACAATTAATTCTGATTAATTGTCTAGCGATTAGTTAGGTCGAACTGGTCAAAATCGCGGCGGTTGACCACCGTTTAGCGAATTAGCGGCCGCAAACACGGCAGTACGGCCGCGTTTTAGAACAGAGGTAAATATTGTTTGGAAGCATTTGTATTCAAAACATCAAACATTTTTAAAGAAATTTTAACAATTAAACCGTTGGAAATTTCCTACAAATTATCAAGAACACAAATCAACAAATTTTCAACGAACATGTTATTAGAAATTTCCCATGTAATGACGATCAAGTTTATTGAATATTCAACACAAATTACCAATAATTTTCGAACAAAATATTTGACGGAAGTTTTTGATAACGTATTCATTGGAAATTTGTTGATAAAATTTCTTGATAATTTGTGGAAAACTCCACGGTAGGTTCCAACAAATTTCCAATAAATAATCTATCAGAAAAATCCAACGAATTGGCGATAAAATTTATTTGTCGGAACCGTTCCCAACAAATTTCCAACAAATCAAGCTTTCCAATGATCATGTTCCAACAAATGTATATTCTGTTGGAAATTTGTTAAAAAAAATATATTTTCTATGAATTACTTACTAATTTGTCTGTTGAAATACATTTTTTTTTTTTTGTAGTGATCAAGTGCTGTTGCTCGGTTTCGGAATCTTTCCGATGAATAATTGGCAGATTATTATGCGTACATGGACTTTTTTTTGTGTGATAAAGATGCGTACATGGACTTGATACAATATATACATTTATATATTCGTCTTTTTTGTTTATTCAACGTATATTTAATTGTTTGTATGTGTTGTTTTATTCAACGAAACTAGAACTGATGTATAATTACGCCATAGAATATAGGGTTTACGTGTGAGAATAATGTGTTTATTTTCAATTTGAAAACGACAATTTACAAATTACAATACTAGTGTATATTCAACTATATTCATCGCTGCATGACTCCGTACATATTTATCAAGGTACACGAACTCGAACGTGTCACAGTCGCAGCTTCAAAATGTATAGGGACCATTTGACTCGTGTATGTCCAAACTTCAAACTCCAACTAAACCATCTCTATATTATTTGATTCTCACATAGTTTATACGACAAAAACAGTAGTATACAATATTAACTTGTCAACTGTGAGCTTCCTCGAAGTACCCAACAACTCAATGCAACGACTTTAGAACAACGCTTTAAGTTTTCAACATTTTCAAAGATAGGTTCAAAAAGAAAAAGGAAAAAAATCCAAAGTTAAGAACAATATTTTGCTTATATTTTTCCTATTAAGGAAAATTCAAATCGAAATTCAACGAAACAAAGGCATAGACATCCCTAGAAAGTCACATAACGTTTTATTGTTTACGTTAATATTTGATTGATGTCAAGCTAGGTTATTCAATTTGTTGACAACAAACTATATAGATATTTCAATTTGGCGGTTCCTCTCTCCAACTCCAACAAGTGATTATTTTCTTTGATTGTTATATATCAACATAATTAATAAACTTTCATGCATTTGTAACAAAAGGAAAAAAAATGTAACAAAAGAAAAATATATAGAAATAGACTATGCTGCATAACTCGTATTGCATTTGGTAAACTGAGACATTATGCGAAGTTATGTTTTAATGAGATTGTGTAAAATAAAATGTTGAAACATGAAATTCAGTATTCTTTTAATATTATTTGTAACTTGAATGATGCTGAAATATGTAACTAATGTGCATTGAACATTATAAACAAACAAAAATAATATTTCCTTTGTTTCATAAAAAGATCGTTCTAATATTTTTATGCATATTAAAAAATTATATAAATTTTTATTATGTCTAATTAATAAATTATATAATTTCTTTTTTAATTAATAAAGTATAAAATAAGGATAAAATTGTGATTTAGGTTAAAACGTAAAACGACACTTTTGTAAAACTTATGGAATAGTATAGTATGATATTGTAAATGAAATTCAGTGAGAAAAAAGGGTTAGTGCTTAATGTTGACACACAAAAAGATGAATAAGTGGGTGTTAAAGATGAAAATTTCGATTAGAGATAATGTAAAATAGTATTAAAGCATGCTTATATTTTGTCTATATATGTACGGATAATCGTACGTGACGTGTAAGTAACCCTTTTCGAGACCTCGAAGGTCAGTTAAAGGTTTATCGGGGAAAAACGTCCGATTAATTAATAAACACGTCGTTAAAGCTTAATTGCCCTCTCATAAAGCAAAGATAATCGTTGTTCGAAAAACGCTTGTCGGTTCCTTAATCCGCGGTAAATTAATTACCTTTTCTTACAACATTAAGTTTTTTTTTAAATCGACAAATTAGTCTCAACCCTTGTTCTAAAACTCGGTCGCCTAGTCTTTTAGACGTCTGTCTAGGCGTCCGTCTAGGCGATAGGCAGTACTCATCCGCCCTGATTTTATCCAAATCGGTTGAATAAATCGCTAGCCGATTTTGTGACAGTCTAGATCCGCGTAATTCCGCCTAATACCGCCTACACCGCCTAATTCCACCGAACTGACCGCCTAATTATTTTATTATTATTATTATTTTTTGAAAAAAAAACTTGAATCTAAAATTTGAATTTTTTAACTTATTTTCATAATTTTAATAAATATCATATATTTAATATTTAGATATTTGTTTTTATGTGTTTAATGCAATTTTGAATACTATATTATATCAAAATAGTTAATTATAGTTGATTAATACGTTTTCGAGACATTAAATAACTCTAAAACAAAGTTCCGACTAATCTCTGCGTAATCTCCAATTTTTTTCTAGACACTAGATCCGGGTCGATCACATATAACGCCTAGCGAATTTCTGAACAAGGGTCTCAACTCTCACTTTCTTGCTCGGTAAATCGACAGTGAAAGGAGAAAAAATCTAGACAATACTCAATATATTTTAATTTTATTATATGATCAGTCATTGAAGATCGTATACAGAATACAATAATCCTCTTTAGTCGTTAAGCTTGTCGTTTGATAGTACGTCGTACCAAATTGTACAGTTTGGTCAATCCGTCACGCCAACCAAAATTTCGAAGGTACGACAAAAGGAATGCTTTAAGTTAATTCCACGTGTACCTTTACACACCTGCACTAGTTTTCCATTCATTTGGTAATGGACGGGCCTAATAAAGCCCACAAATTAGTTAATGCCGAATAGTAATCGTCTGATATCACTGAACAGCCCAGATTTAATGTTGACGGTAATATACCACATTAGGGCCTAAGTTTTAATAAACATGAGAGCAAACATGGGCATTTTAATAAGCCCATGAATATATATATTAGGGCCGAGTTCAACATGTTCGTTTTGCAGTCTCTCTGGCAACAACAACGACAACGACTCCAAACATGGACTATGTTCACTTCTCAGTCGCTAGCGACTAACGTCAACGAACTTTTCAGTCGCTAGCGACTAACGTCAACGAAAATCAGAATCGCTAATCGATAGTTTTGAGTCGTTATCGATAGCAACTGTCAACCAACATGTTTAGAATTTAGAATTGAGGTCGTGCGACTGTAAAACGAACAAATAGAAATGCTTTGGTAAAACAACTAAATATCACATGTGATCAAATAGAAATGCTTAACGCTTTGGTAAAGCTTACAATCAATCTGTTACAAGTAGAAACACCACAGCTTTCTATACATTTCTTAAGGAAATCAAGAACTAAAACCAAGAACACAGTTAATCACACATGTAAGAAAGTTAAAAAAAAAAAAAAAAAAAATTTATATTCTTCGAGCTGCTAAGTCAATTGAAACAGCTTAACGGGAGGAAACTTGACCGATGGTTCATTTACAATTGAAGCTGGTACGGTAAACTTGAGACTGGATCACAGTGCACCCGACTTTAAACCCAGGAACCACAGTAAATCCAACTTTACCTCGAGTACGATTCATAAACAACTTCTTATCTTGTTTTCTTCTCAATACATTCTCCATAAAAACAATCGAAAACTCAACTCCACTTTCAACTTTAAAAATCTCAACTCCAGGATCAAAAGCCAACGCTAACTTACGAAGTGTCCAGATCGAGCTAGCCATCATGACAAAAGACTCATAGAATGTGCTCACCGATCTCCAAGAACTCAACACAGCTTCAGTTTGATCCATGTTGCTAAACATCGAAGATTCCATGTTCGGATGAATAAAGGTTTTACTCTATGATGTGTTTCCTCATAATACGACCAATATAGCATAACAGATAACATCAATTCATCATACCAAAATAAATACCAATGAGTGAGTTAATAAAAATGTCTGTAGTAGTAGTATTTTAAGTCGGTTTAATATTTTGTTGTCGGCTGTTCGGTTTAGTTTGTTAGTTTGGTATCACTATCAGTGGCCAATTTTTATGAAATGAAATTCAGTACCGGTTAGTTGTTTACTTTTCTGTGTTCATTTTAAAAATGTATATATTTTCATGTGATCTGCATTCTGCGGTATCCACTTTCTACATTCTCCTCTCTTTGTACAAAAATTATTAAAACGAAGCCTTTTGCTAATTGCTGGTATAAAACTTTGATTATTGATAATCAATTGACCACTGAAGACTAATCATAGCTTTAAAACACCTTTACAAAGACATGTCTTCTGAAACTCATCTCCCAGATTCTCGCTTTGTTTATTTTCTCTTTTTTCTTCAAGTCTTTGTGATGCTTTTAGCAAACATTTCTTAGTGCTGATTGTTCATGATGATTATGTTAGTAATATTCACGGTTTATGAAATAACTGATATATAACCTTAAGCCGATAGAAAGTAGCCCAACGCAAATGTAAAAGGCCCAAGCCCATGTAGGTAAACGAAAATGACCGGTAACTAGAATAAAGCGTTTAACGATAAAAGGGGACAGCTGGATCGAATCGGATCAGATCAAGAAACAGAGGGAGTCGTCTTCTTCTGCCTGAGGCTGCTGCTGCTATCATCCGTACCAGACTCTGAGCCACCTCTCTGTCTCATCTCCTCTCTCTTATATACATACATATACTACATTTAAACTTATTTTATAATTCGTTTTCCTTCTTAAATTTAAATTTCATTTTCACTAAATCGTACTACTCAAATTGATAGCTGATTTTTATTTTCAATTGTATAAACAAAGAACAATATAGGTGGTCTAGTGTGAGTAGGTGTATTTTTACTAGTATAAGCAAAGAACTAATAAAAGACCCATGCAATACTGGTTCTCGAGAAGAGTCTACAGCTGTGTGTGACAAGAGGTCTTTAGACCCTACTCTTTCTTCTTGGAATTTGCTCTCTATTTTTAATATATTCAACAATATATCAATAAATTTGTTTATCATACATTTATGTTTTTTTTTGTTATAAAATTGTGCTTAATTTAAATTTGTTTGCTATGTGGATTGTGGACTACTAAATTGGGTTTGTTATTCACATTTAAATTTATTGTTTTGGAAACAATTAGTAAAAAGTGAAAATTGTTTTTTACTTTTTTTAGTAAGTATGTATAGCTTTTACGAAATTACCACTGAGAAAATGAAAAGTATACTGTTGGGGAGGAGGGGGGAGTCTTGTCATCTAGCACGTATGCACAGTTAACCTGACAGGTAGCCAAAAAAGAAAATAAATAACAGCTTCAAAAATACTTATTCCATACTAAACTATTGAGCTAATGATAATTACACCAATAATCATATCTTATAATCAGCTTTCTCTCATCAACACACGTAACCTAAGTTGATCTGATCCTAAATGAGATAAATTCTCTAATGATACAATTAAAAAAATTAAAAATCAACAAATCACAGTTAACTAGCAAAACACATTATTTAACGAGGAAGAAAGATACTGCACGTCCAAGAAAGGACGAGATGACTCACTTAAAATCAAGCTAGCTAGCTACTGGTCACTCTCTCCAGGCGCCGCTCTCTCCTCTCTCTCTCTCTTTCTGGGAATGGTTTGTCAATTTCACCACTGAGAGCTCAAATTCGCCTGACCTTGACCTTACTTCATCCCTTCCCCGAGAAAATACAGTCATGGTGGGTTTTGGTTATGATCCTTTCTTTTTTCTTTTTCGTTCTGGGTCTGTTAAAAGTTTTCATCTTTAGCCAAAAAAATCCAAAATTGAAACATGGGTATTGATTCAATTTTGCAGATGGACACTAAGGAATTCCCTGCATGGCTTGAAGTTTTGTTAAAGGAAAAGTTTTTCAACGCTTGTTTGGAGCATGAAGATGTTAAGAAGAACGAGAAGAACATTTTGTGTATTGATTGTTGTCTTAGTATCTGTCCTCACTGTCTCCCTTCACACACCTCTCATCGTCTTCTTCAGGTCAATTTTCAGTTTTTTCTGTGAAAATAAAACAAAGTCTAAAACTTTCTGTTGTTGCTTGCAGATAAGAAGATATGTGTATAACGACGTTTTGAGGGTAGATGATGCTTCAAAGCTAATGGACTGCTCTTTAATTCAGGTTTAAGTTCATTTAATAATCTCTTAATCGCAATTTTTATGGGTTCTTGAGCCCTAACTTTACAGCTACTTCAATTAATACGCGTTTGTTTCGTTTTGTGTGTATGGGTTGATGATGATGATGATTAAAGCCATACATAACGAACAATTCAAAAGTTGTGTTCATCAATGAACGTCCTCATGCTCGACAGTTTCGTGGTTCCGGTAACTTTTGCAAAACCTGTGACCGGTCTCTACAGTCTCCGTACATCTTCTGCTCTCTCTCCTGCAAGGTTATCTAATCTGCTTAGCTTCTTATTAAAAAGGAAGATTTTTTTCTTGTTAATTATGTTTTTGGTTTCAAATTTCATCAAATACCCAATTCTTATCTCTGGAAAATAAATAAAGGTTTTGAATGGTAATTTTGCGGAATGGTTCCACAAGTTTTGCTTTTAAACACAATTCCATCATTCCGTTTGTTACCGATAAAAAATATATATAAAAACATTCAATTTTGCTATAATCCACTTAAAATTCAATTTTTTGTTTAATGAAGTTTTTTAGATTTTTTAAATGAAAAAGCATTTTTTCTTATATTCAGCCAATTTTTATAATTGTAAAAAATTTGAGGAACATTAATCTTTTTCATATCAAAATCTTAAATTTTCATTATATTTATATCAATGAAAAAGCTTCCTATTTTTCACTTAAAATTCAATTTTTTTTTGTTTAATGATTTTTTGTGTTTTTAAATGAAAAAACATTTTTTTTCTTCTATTCAGCCAATTTTTATAATTGTAAAAAATCTGAGGAACATTAATCTTTTTTTTTTTCATATCAAAATCTTAAATTTTCATTAAATTCATATCATTGAAAAACCTTCCTATTTTTTCATATCAAATTCTTTCAAAATGGCCAAATTCAATTTAAAGTTTCTTCATTTCTGCGTTTATGTTCCCTTTTTGTTTGTTCCTTTTCGATGAAACATTAATCACACGCTTGTACGATCATATATTTACAGAAAATTTGTCTCTTTTGTTTTGTTTTTTTGTAGATTAGTGACGTCATAATGAGACAAAGAGGACTCTCAGGGTTTCTCCGCGTCTGCAAGTTTCTTCCTTTAACCGACGAAGGAACCATATCGACGCCGAGCTCCACACTCGAACCAACCGGGTCGACCCGTACATCTTCTGGGTCTGGTGGTGACGGAGGAGTTGACATGTTCTGGTGTCAGGCGCTCGCTTGCACCGCTAAAACGGAAATCGTTAGGAAGAAAAGAAGTAGCTTGACGACGACTTGCCGGAGAGTTACGACGGCGGTTTCTTCGAATAATACGGAAGCTCCGGTGAACTTTTTAAACCGACGGAAGAATACGCCGCCGCAACGGGCTCCGCTTTATTAGGGCCGTATGGATTTGGTTGAAGTAGTAATTAGTAGAATGAATACACGTAACGTAACAACAGTTTAATAGAATGTTTTTAAATTAAGAAAAATCAATATCTAAATTACGAGCCGAATTATTATGATTTTAGTTAAAATTTTAAAATATATACCAGAGAAAAGAAAGGAGCTCTTGTGATTTTGTCTTGGTCTCTGTAAATGGTAAATTGTTATTTTATTATGTTTTTGGAGCCAAAGCTCAAATGAAAAAGGCAAACAAAACGCAAACTACCTTAAAGAGATGAAAATGAACCAATAGATACAACAAGAAACTAAAATCGCACTCAAAACTACCATTCAGAAAACCGCCACAACCAAACCGAAAAAACCATTTTGACGTCGGCAACAGGAAAAAAAACATGAGCCGCAAAGCCTCACTAAGGATAAAACCACCACAAGAAACCAAGACAAGCAAGAACAAATGCCTAATGTAACTTGTTATTTTTTTTCACTGGAATATTATATTCATATTAGATCAAACCAAAAACATTACAAAGAGTACACTAAAGCTGGCAAGTAAACATAATAACTTCCGCAGACATAAGCCGATGGACAAAAAAAACAATCCCTTGAGCCAACAAAAGAACGACATAAAATTAAACACACATCCAAACGTTAATTAGCAATCGCCAAAAAACAGAGCAAGACCAACAACAAGACATCCAAGTAGATAACTCAGGTAGATCTATCGGAACTCATTATATTGGACCTAACACCTTAGAATATTGAATATTTTCATTAATCTTTCATTAACAATAGAAAAAATTGGTAAAGGAGGTGATTCTCTTGCTTTCAGTTCACATTATTAAGTCGCCCTAGATTTATTAATTCTCAACTCTTGAAAAAAAAAAAAAAAAAAAGATTATTAAACTATTAAATGCGTTGGACCCGACCATATCTTTCTTGGGTGAGTTAAATGATACGTTTGAAAAACAACCAAGTAAGATGATGATGGAGAACTCTATATGGTCTAAATTCTAAAACGTGGCTGCAGAGAATTTATGATTGTCTCTTCATGTAAGATAATAAAGTTTAGGTTACAAGACAACATACTATAAATGAATTATTTGATACTACATTAATGTGAAAACATTTATATGCGATAAGAGGACTTGTCTTTATGCATAATGTTTTTTTTGTGTCTTTGCACGAACGAACGATGACTAAAATTGAATAATTGGTTTATATGTAAAAGAAGACAAAAAGATTGGGACAGACATTATGGATAAACGTGAAATTGTTAATGTTTATGAGGCAAATAGTCTTTGCTTTCCTGCTTTCATGGACCACCTTCTTCATTTCCATATTGGTTCTACACATTCATGAATAATATTGCTATGGAGATGTGGCTTTATGGGATTTTATGTTTTTTTTCAGAGTTGCTTTTTGAATATATCTATCTATTGAAATATGATATTTTATCATGAAAAAAATGAGTATATATATATATGCTACAAAGAGATAAAAAAATTTTAATCATATGATTAACTGATTTTTTTAATGACATCGAAAGATCTCTATATTTACATTATGGCATCATTGCGGTGGAAAATAGGAGCATATCAAACTAGAAAAAGTGTGAGGTGAGACGGAAAACTTTCCACAATAAAATCTACAAGATTTTATAATTTCATATAAAACTGAAATATCCGATTCAATTTGATTTTTAAAAAGAATATACTAGTTGATAATAAAAATAGAATAATAATGATTTTTTTAGATAATCGTGGAGATTCTACAAGTTTTTAAGTTCAAAGACTAATTCTACAAAACTTTGCATCCGAATATGCGTTTAGAATTTTTTTAAAATTTAAAGTGAGTCAAGAAGATTCAAACATGAGTAGCGGAAAGATATTACCACTATCTTTACCACTAGGATACGAGCTAATGGTTTGATCTATTCGGATTAAAACGTCCATAAAAATAACAATTGCCTTACAATTTAGCTGAAACTATAAACTAAGTTTTAAACAGAAGATATAGCTTTTTAACATTTCGAATATCTGTTTAGGGCATCTCCAACCCCACGCTATTTTTCACACTAAACGCTATTTTAGAGTAAATTCTTCTCCAACTCCACACTATATCCCACACTAAAATAGTGTAAACCTATTTCTTACACTATTTTTAGCGTAAACTTATTTCTTACTCTATTTTAGTGTTAAACTTTTTTATTTATAAAAAGATTCTTTAACTTTTAAATCTTTTATTTGTATCTATAATAAATAATAAGTTTAATCATTATTAATTATTAAATTATTATTAAATTATTAAAAATACTGAAATACAAAAATACCAAAACTTAAAATAAACAGCATGAAAAATATTCAAATTTAAGATTAAAAACATAAATAAATACTACACACAAAATTATAACTTAATAATCCGGTAAGTCACTTTCGATTCCTCCAAGATCGCTAAAGTACTGCCCGAACGAAGTAGATGAAGGATCTCCCTGTTGATTTCGTCCTTGATCATTCCCCTTTTGTAAAATTCGTGTTTGCTCGGATTGAATATGTGCACGGATGATAATATCCGGTTCCAAGAGTTTCTTGGTAGATTTAGAGAAATCAAATATAGAGAAGCTCATTTTTCACTTTGAAATGCGTTAATCGATCATTTGTGGGGAAAATATAGTAAATGTGATATTTAAACTAAAATCTATTATATTTTATTATTTTATATTATGTGATGTTATTTTATATTTGATAAATGTTTAATTTAAATAATTTTATAATGTATAAGTTATAATATTATAATTCTAGAAAATTTTGCAAGAAAGAAATAAGTGGGGTTGAATTGTAAACTTTATAAATAAAAGGTATTAATAGTAAATAAAAAATAGAATATACTTAGAATATTCCATTTTTAGTGTGGAAAATAGAGTTGTATATTGGAGAGAAATCCAACTCTATTTTAGTGTCACACTATTTTAGTGTGAAATATAGTGTTTTACATTGGAGATGGTCTTAGGATGAACCTATTTTTGGGTTTTGTTTTAAAATCTCGTGTGGTCTATTTGGGTCAAACGTTTACTCTAGCTTATATAGGCAGTCGCACCATCTACGATCCTTGGAGGTTTATGTTATATTTACAAACTATGTACAGCTAAACCAAAAGTCAAACTAAATAAAAACGGAAACCGAGTTTTGTTACTTTGTAGATCTGAATGTGACAGGCCATTTGTGTGCACTGGAACTTGAACCAAAATATAATACTAAAATAACTTCCACAAACGCTTGGAGAGACATAACGTTTAAAATACTACACAGGTAACAGAAATCGAGTTTTGCTATTTTTGTGCAAATATGAGAAGCCTTTTAATCCCGACATTTTGTCCATGTTACAGCAAATTAGTTGGTCATGGGCCTATATGGGCCTGTTGGGCACAACAGTCTAAAAAGAACAAGGCTTAATGCGTTCAATAAGCAGGTAGACCTTCTACAGTTGAAGGAGGCTTCTGAGGTCGTTTGTGACCATATACATAGCAATAAAATCAAGAACCTATGTTACTAAATAATTTAACATATGTATTGAACAATATCAAGAAAATCAAGAAATGCAACCAGAGTATTATTGAACAATATCAAGAACCTATTGCTAATTAGCTCATATATTTTCTTTCTTTTTTCACTTACGTTTCATAACTTAAGTTAAAATAAACAAAATATTTCGGTTTTATTATGGAATTTCAAAATCTAACAGCTAATTTACAAATAAGAACTTTCAATTTTGTGCTCTAACCTTTTTAGTAAAGGTGTCAGTAACTACATTATCATTACGGTTAATGTGAAACATACTAAAATATAAAATCTCTCTATAATAGTGATGATGATATCCAAATCTAGAATAATACTCGGACATTTCATCAAATCTTCAATAATTTTTAGAAGGTTCAAATAGTCGGTTTCAAAGATAACACTAAAAATATCCCAAATAATCTACATAGCTCAAATGATTTCGTCTAAATCCGCCTGAAGCAGTGATAGGCTTATCTTGTACTTATTTTCCTTTGTTAGGACCCAATCCATATTATCCGTACACACCATCCCAGTCCGCTAACAAAACCATAATCAATACAAGAAACATCAATCTAGCATGATATCCACATCCACCTCAAATTCTATATAGTTTACTTCCTTCAATTTTTCGTTTCAAAAATGGTATATTGAATGATATTTTTTTTGAGATTTCTCGATGCCATTTAAAACTTTATCATTTTTATTTTAATTATAAAGCTAAGAAAACTAGGTCGTTTGTGACCATATACTAAACGAGTCAAAATGTGGACATTCTTCGTGGCTATAGTAACTATATATATAGAAGCACAGTATGGAATTTAGATCAACAAAATGTTAATTATGTTGAGGTGGGTGCGTGGTGGGCTGCATATAATCGAGATTGAATCCGGGATGTTCATGATCTGATCTAGGCAGCTGCTTCTTTGAATATTCGGGAACTTTCCAAGTTCTCGAGACTCTTTTAGACAATACGGTTTTGTCTAGTGAAGCTCGTTTTACTCTGCAATCGTCCTTCATACTCTTCCCATTGATCTGACCATGATAAGCTGCGGCATGTTCGATCGGTGCTTCGCTTGATAAGGTTTTTGCCTCGTTTGTTGACGGAGCTTCTAGTTTTATAACCTCTTCGTTCTTCTGTGACATGGTAAAATAATTAATATTTTTCTTTATTTGTAGTTCTGTATAACTAAACTAACTATACATTTTATGTTTCATACAAACCAAATTACAAAAACAAGATATTTTATGAAATAATAAGTGAAGCTAGCAAGTAGCAACACTCAGTAACCATATAATGTGCTATCACACTTCTTATTGGCCTTAGTACGTTTGGATTCTACATACGTACAAATCTAAAAATATAAGTAGATTTGTTTTGAAGAGAAAGAAAATATGATTTTCAATTCATCTATATACTAAATAATAAATATACATGCATGTTTAAAGTTATCACAACCTCATACGCAAATTAATGAACCAGTTGCAACTTATAACAAACGGACTGTACACATTCAACAGTTAGGAAATAGTCGAACTCGTGTTTTGTTACTATATATGCGCATGTGAATAGGTCAAAACTGTTTTTTCAAGAATATTCCCTATGTATTGCACACACAAAAAAAAACCCTAACATCATTCAAAATAACACATGCTCAGAAGCTCTAACATCATAAAGCAAAGGGCTTACCTTCGCAATGAAGTGATCATGATTCACACGAAGCTTCTTCGCCATGGGTCCAAGACGGCAAGAATCGCATAAGTAGGTCCAAGAAAGGATGACAAAAACGATAAAAAGGAAATAGAAGCAACTTGCCTTCAACATATCAAAGATGAGTATAAGGATGACTATAACCGAGACGGTTGCCGACCAATATATATATATAGAGATGGAGGAAGATATGACGATTTGAAGATATCGTGATTGTTATTTTGATAATTACTACCGAGCGGCGGGTAGAATCTTTTGCAGAAGACTTAAATATGCGAGGGGTAATGTAAGTGGCAGAGTAGCCTTGTTGTCACGATCCACTGAGATTCAGCCCTTTGTCGCTAAGATTCGGAAAAAAAAAATATGTAAATGTATGGGTGATAACAAGAAAAGATTAGCAAATGTGTGACCCTCTCGTCTGTCTCTGAAGAATCTACCGAGCCAAACCAGAGAAACGTCCTAGCAAAAGTGAAAAAGACCAATCTTGTGTCTCCTCTCTCGTATTTATAGCCTCCTCAGATTGACCTCTTAATGATTTTATTATGTATATTTTGTATATGTATTAAAAATAGAGCGAAAATCTAGCTAGCCATCGAAACATGCAAAAAGGAGGATTAGGGTTTTGATACATATGCTTCTTTGTTTATCCCAAGAAGAGGGTTTAAATCTACCTCTTTGTCTCTATGCTGAGGCCTTCAAACACTTTGCCTGGTTTTATGCTAACTTTGTCTCCTAACTCATTCTTTAATTCACTTTTATATATCTTCATGTGTGTGTTTCTCGGGAAACTTCATCCACGTAAAGGTCGATATTTCTAGTGGTGATTAACATAGAAAGTAAGCAGTCTTTTTCTGCCAAACATTCTTCAAACGGATTGTTTCATTTCTGAGAGGTAAAAACTACGTTTTTCTAACGAATTTTCATAATTAATTGTAACATGAGGAACGGGAAATAAAGTAGATTACGGATCTTATAAATGCTTACATTTTTGTTTCCCACAAAACTTTGAACCAAGTGTGTCCTAATTTTATTTCATTTATTATATGCATGGCTTATTCATTAACTAACGCATTATTCAAAGTCCAACAGGACCAACACCATATAAGTATTGTGATTAATGGTTGATAATAAGTACTAAGTATGGAACGGTCTTGTCTGTGATTCATTGCGTTTGTCTATGTATTAATATCACATAATTTACATTGAATATAGTGGTCAATTAATTCTTTATAAAAAAATATTGGTCAATTTTATACATGATGCATGATGCATGTTCAGTTGTTCATGTCTACGTGAACATGACTACATGAGTGATGTTAGTTACAACCACCTAGCTGTTTCGTTGCATTAGGATGAGTTTATTGCACTTATATATATCTAATGGTAATGACATAGTTTGTTTTTTTCAACAAGTGAAAACTGGTTAGTGTCTGATTTTTTAAATCCTCAGTCTTATATATTAGATCCATTAGAATTCTTTTTTTTTTAAAGGGCTTTTATATTAAAATATTTTTGGTTTTTTTTTTTTTTTTTTTTTTTTTACAAGAAAAGAAAAAATAAATGCAGAAATTTAAAAAGAGAAAACACAAAAGGGCTCGGGCCCAAAATAGAAACCCCTAATGGGCCCGACTCCTTAATGAAACCTAAGCAATTACTGGCCCAAAAGCCCATTTGCAGAAACCCTAGTTGGAGGAGACAATGGAGACACCGCCGCCAAGGTAGAATCGCGAAATGAGAAAACACCGGAGATGAGGGATGCGGCCAAAGAGAAGATCGGATGACCCGAGCCACCGACACGCCGAACACGGATAGCCGGAACAGAGAGCCGGAGAATGGCCGCCGAGGTGGCGAAACATGAAAGCGATGCCTAAATCCGAGAGAGGAGAGGAGCCAACCTCCCCACACCATAATCAGTCCACCGCGGGAGCGATGCCTAGGTGAGCTTGGCCGGGAGGCTTCCCGGATTATTATCGGTCCACCACCACCGCCGCGAAAGCCCTGTCTCTCCCTGCCACCGTCCTCTTAGCGAGCAAGGAAGAGTCACGACAAACCCAACGGAACATGCAGTTGCCACCGCCAACCGGAAACCCACCGGAGAGCTGAGACCACACCGCGCAAGACTCCGACGCCGAGAAGAAAGGAGACACCGATACTCAGAGAGCTTTGGAGAGGAAACCGCAAACGGCAAAACCCGGATCTAGTCCCCGTAGATCTGAAACTGGCGCCGTAGCTAGAAACCCTCCTCCACCGAACCACACCGCGACACAGAAGACCCGAGTCTACGCCACCCAGTCAGAGACGAAGGAAGAAAGGAGCCGCAGATGAAGAGCAAGCCTGAGCTTAAAAAGAAAAAGAGGAGAGGCCCTCTCCGGCGAGAGTATTAACCGGAGAGGCAACGAAGTTTTAGAGAGAAGCCGAGAAGAAAAAGTTTTTAGAGAGAGAGGCCACTCAAAGGCTCCCCATTAGAATTCTATGAATCGTTGAGTTAATTATTTAATTACTGGAACACATGTTGAAATTACGGACTATGACTCATAGATATGATAAATACATAATTCTCTTACCAACTTCCATGTAATCATAAACTAAGAAGAAACAAATAGCTCACATTAACTAAGTACTCAAAGACAATCTTGTAAGCTCATTGGTGATGACTATGAGAATCATTAGAGAAGGACAACTTGGCATGAGCTAGAGAGTCTTGTAATGGTAAGGATCTCTTTGAAGATGGCTGATTTTTCTTTCTTGATGGAATCATCCAAACGTAAGGTTAGTTTCTTGAGGATTATTGAGTTCTCAAGTAAGTAACTCACTAAATTCATCTCCATCTGGTCCCCTTTGAATGAGATTATCTCAACATACTCGAGAGATGCTAGCAAACACCGAGGCCCATGTATAGTACTTCCCTCCTTCTCTAGATATTTAGTATATATCTGAAAGTACAGCCAAGCCAAACAAACAAACGTGAGTGTATAATACTTTCACTATAACAAACATTGTTTTTAAGTATAAAACAATCCTCACCACGACAAGAGATTTTAGATTCGGACAGCTCTCAAGAAAGGTTGGCAACATATTCCATGTGTATTTGCAGCTTCCAACATGCAAGGAAGATAGGTTACGGAATATGGGTAGTTGTTCAAATTTTGAGTAATCAAAGAACATCTGCAAGGAGGTATCAAGAAATATAGTTAGGATAAAAAGCTTAAGCATTCAAACAACTAATTCAACATAAAACCAATCCGCGTTGGTCTAGTTAGTATAAACTGTCTAATAAACTTCCGTCAACCTGAGTTTGATTCAGATTAACTTTCACATGGGTTTTCCGACCCAAAGATTAGTTAGCTAAACCGATTAATCTTTTTAAAAATTATACCTTAAAAGTAAACGAATTGATGGCCATATCTTTGACTGTAGAGATCCCGACGAGTAAACTGCGAATCATATTTAACCTTGGTAGATAAACATGATCAAACATCCTTCCGGAAATAAAGTGAAAACCGGTTCTGATATCCACTTTCACAAGGGAAGTTGTGTTACTTAGTTTAAAATTTGAAAACAGATGATCATGGAGCTTCATATACTCAAGCCTAGGAGCATCAATAGCAACTACAAGTTCTTTATCAGGATCCACATAACCATACACAAGATAAGTGAAGCTCAACAGAGACTGAGAACACACATGTAAAACTCCTTTAAAACCACTCGTACACACGAATATATATAACCTTTCTAGCACTGGACATCCTGAGATCAACGTTTCTAATGACATCAAATCATAGCCAAAACCAACTGCATCTAGATACATAACTTTGAGAGAGGGTAAAGAAACAAACTTGGGACTATCTAGGGTTAAACTACATTCAGAGAGCTTTAAAGATACCAAGCTCTCACAAGTTTGAAGTGTTGTCGGCATCACAACATAACAACTATTGAGAAGATGGACATGCTGAACATTCCGGTTAACAATAGTGTTGATCCACCGCGTTACAACATGACTAATATCATGTTCTTTATACATGTGTTCAATATACATGTGTTCAAGGTACCTCAACTTGAAATTTTGTAGACGCGACTCGGTGTTCCAACCTAGAAACCTATCGACAAAACTCACAAAAGTGTTGTAGTCTGGAAAATCATCACGAACATTTAAATCCAAACTAGGTATGTATCTCCATAAATTTCTCCAGGTGCTAGATAACACACTTGTTTTGACCACATCCTTCGTGGGAATATTCAAGAGTATTTTGAATATCAAGGAATCTGGTAAGTTGCTTATCGAATCTATTTCACCCGATAGATTGACATGAACACGTTGCTGTCCATCTTCATCCATGTACGCAAACGTCGAAGCAATCCCACGAGAGTAATGGAGCCCTACAAAATTGTTGACGACTACGAATGATTAGGTCAAAAAGGTATGAGTCGTCCTATTTATTTGTATATACTTAACACTATTGGGCTTTATAACGGGCTATATATATTCGTCTGATTCTAAATATACAAAATTGAAGTTTCTACAGAAAATATATATCGATTGCAAGTAACGAAAGATTTACAATTTATGAATCAGCAATCATTATGAGCAGCTCTAATCTAATTTGATATACTAGTGGTATCACTCCCCCCGCGCACGCGCGGGGGTCATATTATTTTGAATATTTCTTTAAAACAAAGTTTGCTTAATATTTCTCCAATTAAGTTTATTTTCCATGTTCAATATTAGTCACTATTTAGAACTATTATCCTTCACCTATTGAAGGTTGGTTTTATGTTAATTTTTTCTTATCTGAACTTTATTTACTGTATAGCTTAATTAATTTAATGGGTAACAACAACTTTGTCCCAATGTTATTTCTTTTATATATTAAAATTAGTAATTTAAGAACTACAATGTTATTTGTTTTTGTGTAATTTATTTTTATTATTATTTTTTATTATATTAAATTATTACTTTTATGTATATACCTTAATATGTATATATATGTTTGAATTAGTAATTATAGACTTAACATTATTGTTTCAAAGACACCATAAAGCCACTAATGGCTGCACTTTCTTTCCATCACTTTTTTCAAGGTCTTGGCCTTGGTGGCTGCATCTCTCGTAAGCATCGACTCCACTTACCTTGAATTGATTTTGATCTTAAAACTTTTAATACAGTTCTGACAATATTATGTATATGCGGAGTTACAGTCCACATATATGGTGATAATCGTGAATTTTTCTCAGTGACAGCGCCTGTGGGGATAAGGATGAGGATGGGGATGTCGAGTGGTTTAGGGCAATAATGGTTGAAGGACTATTGAACGCTGCATCACCTGGGATTCTCATTTACATGTGACTCGTTGATTTTCTTGCTCCTGATTTCGTCAACCCAAGATTAAAATCTAACATGTGGCTTCACTTGGCCGCTTTTCTCTGTCATCCTAGGCGCCGCTTCGATGTCTCTCCCCGCTATTTGGGCGTAAGCCATTGATCCCGGCAGCTCTTTTTTTCTCGAATCTGTAAATCAATACTATTCTATATTGACGCAATGACTTGCTTTATGATAGAGACAAACAGTAGTTAAAGGCAGAGAGAGAGAGAGGCCAGCTATTAAATTAGCATTGATTGATTCATTTCTATGTAATGGTGGGATGCTTTTCACTTGCAGTTCTGGTAGAAATTACAATCACGGATATAGAGAATTTACATATGTATGATATAACAGAGTATTTGCTTACCGACCACCGTGAATTCTGTTCCACGACAAGCAAGTAGGATCTCCAAGTCGCCTGCAAAAAACCCCAACACCAAATCAAAATCTATATACATTACTGTTATAATCTTAGTATCATACATTTTATTGCCAGGGGTAGGAAAAATAGGATATATACATGGGTTTCACAACATACATGATAGTAAATGCAAGTGCCAAAAGAAACAAATTTCTCCAACTGTGAAAAAAGCTTATTCTTCTCATCGAAACTGTATGTGGTGTAGTTGTTCTTCAGAGTCACGTCAAGTGTATGGTATCATTCTTCTCCAGGTCACTCTCTATCTTCCTATACAGTTTTCTAAATGTTTTGGCGAAGCTGCTGTCCTCATCCACATCATCAGATCTTCTTTGTCACTCAGCTGAATCACCATAAGTGACATAAAGAAAGAGATGGGTAAGTCGAATGTTTTGCAAATGATATGACCGAGCTTGAGAATCTACCAAAGCATTCACGGCTTACCCGTTTTCCTAGAGCTGTACTGGGACCACCGGTGAGATTGCCCTTCTGAAAGTTCTTGGGAAATACAATTTTGCCATACTTGTCTTCCTTGTTATTCTTCCACGCAATTCCGCTCTTGGTTAAATATAAGGCTGTTTTTTTTTTTTGATAAAGCGTATGTGTCTTTAAACAGACTCCAAGCAATTAGACCACATGGAACAATCGGCTGCCCATTAACATCATCCTCAGGCTTGCATGCATCTATCTGATTCGCATCTTTCACACTTCTCAATTGTGCATCACTTCGTCTTTTAGGATACCTGTGATATCGAAAATACCAATGCCAGAAATAGATGTAAGGAATTTAAGTCGCATAAAATATCAAATGTGCGCATTTCTTTCCTTAGGAACCCAGCTACTTTGTTAAACCAATATAGCATTTCACTCTGTCTAGCACTGTAACCCCATACATATTAGAAATCTCAACAATACCTGCGATGATTCTGGTATAAGTTCTCAGGCTGGTAATGAACGTAGATAGGCTGCTTCATACGCTTAGGAACCTGACAATACCCAAGGGGAAAAGGAGAAAGTAAACAACGACATTCAGAAGCCAATCATTCTCTCACAGAATGAAACAGTGTTGTGTGGTGCGTAGAAGCGAAGAAGACGACGATCCGTGCTCCTGAAGGTCGTACGGAGACAGATTACTTCCTCTCCGCAATCTATACCTGCGGCGGAGGAAGGGAGTAGATAATGGATCGAAGAAATTGTGATGTCGGTGGAGTCGGAAAGGTAAGCTGCGATGGTGTTGTATTGCTCTTCTTATTTATGTCCTACCATATTCTCGGTTCTCTTCATCTCCTTAATTAGATGGCTTCGTTTCAGCTCATCCTTGCTCTGTTTCGTTGGTTTTCTTTTGCCCTTCTTGTGTTTCGTGGCTCCTGGAATCTCGTCGATCTCGTGAGAAGTGTTGAGTTCGAGCATGAGACTGAGAAATTTGGGTTTTTCGTGTTGGGTCTGATCTTGCGAGACGTTTCAATATTCGAAGGTGGCTTGTCCATGGAACTGAGTGAGATTGAAGGCGATGCGTTATGAAGGAGTTTAGTGGAAGGTAATTGTAAAAAATCGCCGAATTGATTGCAGAATCGATTGAGCTGCCGTTACTCTGAATGCATTGGCCGGCTGCTGTTGAGATAAAGGGAGAAGAAGAAAAGTCAGAGGTGCAAGAGATTAAAAAAAAAAAACAGAATATGGGCTGAATTTGTTCACTCCAGTTCATTCAAAATAAAACGAAGGCCCAATAACAAATAGAGACACGTGGATGCTCTAATGGGAGAGAGCATCCTCTCATTATATAATAGATTCACACTATTACCACTTAAATACGTATAAGCAGCCACTTCATTTGACCAAAAAAAAAGAAGCAGCCACTTAATTAAGTATTAAGATTCTGCAGTGAAATTGTGAACATAACATTCTTTATCGTAATCCATAACATTCTTTATCGAATATTGTCCTTTGCAAGAAAAACCTCTCTCTTCTTTCTTTCTCTAATTATTTTATCTCGTGCAGACACCAAAAAAAAATTCTCTGTCTAGAAGGTTTTCCCGTTTTTCGGCGTCCTTCATCGTAGTAGGGTGAGGTCGTCCGCCATTTGTGGTGCTTCAAGAACAACCGCGGTGGCAGACATGAGCTAGAAAATGTCTCCTCCTTCATCTGCCGGCTTCGCGTGGTGTGGCTTTCCTCTCGGCAAAGCGGGTCGGAACCGGAAAAGCGGCGAGTTGGAAGCCCCCATCAGATGTGAGCCTTGAAGTTGCTAGAGGACTGCGGCGGATAGGGATAGCGCAGAGGCGGAAGAAGAGCTGTCGATCCGGATCTGGGTTTTCGCGGCGGAAGATGCTGAGAAGTTTGGAGGGTAGCAGTGTTCATCGAGGAGGTGTTGCGCGGTGGCAGTGTCTTCGATGCGACTCCAGTGGGGATTTGTCGGTGGCAGACAGTGCGATGCCTGTTTGCATGTCTATCTATCCGGATATCTTTCTCGGTTCGGTGGGGTAAAGTGAGTGGAGATGACTGAAGCAGATCGAGTTTTGGTTTAGGCGAGAGGTTATGGAGGCGTCGCCGCCAGTGGAGCTTAGCTGGGAGCGGCTTCTCTGGGCGAGACCATAGGATTCCGAAAACGAGAACCATCAAGGCCGTGAGAAGACGAGAGGGGACCAGGCCCTACGGGATTGGAACGGCGGTTGAGGTCGCTTCTTCACGCCGGTCAGGAAGTCTCCATCAGTGTGCCGCAAATCGAGTTGTATCATAAGCGACGGTGGCGCCAGTTCGAACTTTAGGTCTGACCTAAAAAAATGGCATAGGCGTTTCCGTAATTTTAAGCCAGTTTAGAAATTTCTGTTCGGTTATCTAGGTTTTTCGTTTTACTTTTAGTTCGGTTTGCAGTAAACCCGGTTGATCTCCGATCTAGATATATATATATATATATATATATATATATATATATATATATATATATATATATATATATATATATATATATATATATATATATATATATATATATCTAGCCAATGTCTTTCCACTTCTCAATCATTTCTTAATTTCTCCCCTTTATTATCATTGATAATTGATTATTCATTGTTACTTTTCTTTTTCATATAGATTTTGATTTATATAATAACTCTAACTAAAAGGTCTGCTTGGGAACAATGCATTCATTATCATCCCCACATGATTTAGTCCTTTCTCTTAGAAAAAAGGGAAAAGAAAAATTGAAATGAATCTCTAGTAAAATAACCGAGAATTCGCCTATTGAACCGGTATTCACATCGAACCAAAGAATTGTATACCGGTTCAAACAATAAACCTGAAGCTCACCACCAGAATTCATTATCATTTTTTCGAATTTTACTCTCTTGGAGGGAAAATATCGAGCCCGGTTTTGCAAGTCTTCTTGACGCTATGATAATTGAGTTCGTAGAATCAAACTCCATGAAGCCTTACGAATGAGTAGGCTAATGCACCAGTAAATATGTAACTATCAACTCTGTCCAATATTCCACCTGCAATTACACAAGAACCGGTTAGAAAGGGTCTAGACAAAACCGGAGCTGGTCAATCGGTTAATTACCGTGTCCAGGGATGAGTGAGCCGGAGTCTTTGACACCAGCATCACGTTTGATCATTGACTCGGTTAAGTCACCAAAAACCGATCCGAAGAAGTTAAGAACTCCAAAAGCTATTGTGCTGTAAACAGAACCATTCAGAAAGACAAAAACACATATCGATTTAGGGAATTTGATCGGATTTAAGGTTACCTGACTAGAGACTGAGGCCATGACAAAGATTTGGAGAGTAAAATGGTAATGGTAATACAACCAACAAGTCCTGCAACAGCTCCTTCCCATGTCTTTTTTGGACTAATGCTAATCAGAGGAGTCTTACCAAATGCCTGAAAATTATACTTGATTAACTACAGACCGCGAAAACAATCTTCTTACTGTAAGAGCCAGAAGGATAAAGCTCACGACTTTACTAGTCAATGCAAAAAACTATCATTAACCCTCAAAAACCTGGACGGTTTTATCTACAAAAGTTCGAGTTTTTCGAAAAATCATAATCCAACTAGAATAAGAAGACAATGTATAAATGTGTTAGATCTAAACTGAATCAGAGACATACCTTGCCACCAAGAAAAGCAAATGTATCCGAGGCAATTATACCGCAAAATGAAATCAATATTGCCACAAGTCCAACTGTCCAATGTGCTTGACCACCAAGAAGAACTGGCCAGCTTCTTCCAATTCCTATATGTAATTAAACTGCTCAGAAGACTTAGTCTTTATGCATACTGAAAGCTAAGAAGAAGAATCATTGAGTGCTTGCCGGTGTTTAGAACAGGAGCAGTAAGACCACAGCGTAGCTTAACCCAAAAACAAGGAAGATAGCCACAGTAAAACAGCCCAAACATAGTACTACTCAGTTGAGAGAACCGCGGGTTTCCTCTCTGTAACAACAATGCCATTGCAACAACAAATGCAGCTGATGTCACCGAGATATCTATATGACCAAAATACCTATAAAAATAGTTAAACCTTCAATCAGAACAAGATTAAAAGTCACAAGCTTTGAAAGTGATTACTGAATGAAACTAACTCACAATGTAAGTATGGGCATAAGGGCACATATAACTGAGCAGACTCTAGATAGATACCGCGGAGGAGGTGTCATTCCTTGTGCAATTCCTTTACTTCTCACTAACTCGAAATATTCTCGAGCACTTAGAAGAACTGCAGCTGCTAGTGCTGCTGTGAAAACCCATCCTCCAGCTAATACAACACCTCCTACAGATAGTCCTATTCCTAGACCGAAGATTACTCTTTTCTTAAACTGGCTTCTTGATTTCTGCTTCTGTTGATCTATACTTGAATCTTCCTCTACATTATCCAGTTCTTTATATCTTTCATGTTCCTAAACATACCGGAGTTTTCAGTAATGAGTAATGTCAGTGAGAGCTCACACAATCAAACAACAAGTGTCTCAGTAGTTCAACAATCAAATTTGCCAATCTCGTTCAAGACAAGTATACAACTTTATCTTTCTCTCCTACTCAGACACACTGGAGAACGCAAACGAGGACTATAGGATTGAAGGGTAAGAAGAAAGAAGCATAAAGTTACCTCCTTTGAGTTGCTATCATCACCAAGATGATCTGATTCAACTCGAGCGACGGCGGTGATGACACGCCGGTTAACGGAAATTCCACTAATGCGAGAATGAGATGAAGATTTGGAATTGGCTAGACGCAAAGTGGAATACTTTTCGGAGAGTTGGGGAAGAATTAGAGATTTTCTTGGAGTGGAACGGCAAGGACATGTACAGAGAGAGGTTAATGAGAATGGTATAGGCTTATACCTACATACTTCAACAAACGGTGCCATTGGAATCCGAAATTGAATAGGAGAAATTAGGCTTTGTAAATGGAGTAAAAGGAAAAAGCTTTACGAAACTCGAATCATGGAAGGAGAGAATTTTTGAAGATTGTGATTCGGTGAATCTAATCGGCGAGTAGAGATAATAGTGGGGGAAGTAGTGGTGGTACGACGGAGAGGTTATGATCCCTACGCGCCTTGGTCAGCGCGTGGATAAGCAAAACCTCTTCCTCTCTAAGAGTCTTTCAGAGCTTGAAATCTCCAGTCCTATGTTTTCCAACATCCAAGGACTTGTAATATTTTTTTCCAGTTTAGTATTTAGCTTATTCGAAAATTTGCTAGGCATTGGAGATTACGCGGGATGGTTCGGAACCTAATTTTAAAACTATTTAATGTCTTGAAAACATATTAATCAACTATAATTAATTATTTTGGTATAATATTGTATTCAAAACTATATTAAACCCATGAAAACAAATATTTAGACATGAAACAAATGATATTTAAAAAATAGATGTTAAAATAGATGTTAAAAAAAAAAACAAATGATATTTATTAAAATTATGAAAATAAGTTAAAAAATTTAAGTTTTAGATTCAAGAAAAATTTCATAATAAAATAATAAAAAAATAAACTAGGCGGTCAGCTAAGCGGAATTAGGCGGTCTAGGCGGAACTACGCGGATCTAGGCGGTCACAAAATCGGCTAGCGATTTATTCAACCGATTTGAACAAAATCGGGGCGGATGACTAGTGCCTAGCGCGCGGCCGAATTTTAGAACAAGGGTATTTAATTTTCTCCAATTTATGAAAACTGATCATCACCAAGCTGATCTGATTTAGCTCGAGCAACGGCAGTGACATGAACAGAGAGAGAGCTCAGTGAGAGTGGTGTAACATTCAAGGAATCAACCAAAAGTTATTGGATTACAAAAGAAACAGTTAAAAACAAAACAAACTGAGTTATGAAATTATCACTGCCGTAACACAAATCAAACCCTCTAGAGGCACCTTTCTTAGGTGTAATTGTCAAATACAGAGAGAAGAAAAAATATGTCCGACTGGAAAATGAGTTAAAAAAAAAAAAAAAAAAAAAGTCTGTTTCTTTTAGTTCTTCCTTCGTGGTGGGGTGTGTGGGACTAAAAACTCGATGTGGGGATGGTTAGGTGCTCTTCATAATGTATCCCAAAATTAGACCGATTAGTCCGACCAGAAGAACGTACATCAAAGGGATACCACTTTGGCTTCTCTTGCTGTCACGCCTCAACTGGTCCTGCAGATCAACCAAATTTTTGTCAGAAATAAAACTCAACATCTAGATGAAGGAAGCCTTCGGAAAATATAAGACTTGTTTTGGTTGATAGATCAACCATCTTCATTCATGGGGAGTTATATTGTGAACATCTAATGACGGAGAAAAGTAAAAGAAACTAAAGACCAACGAACTGGCCTTCTTCTGAAGGCCATGAAGAAGCACTGAAAATGCTTTTCCTAATTGCTAATCATCGAAGTAGTCATCTTTTCGTTCTAAAATCAACATTATGGAGGATACATTCTGAGATATATATAAAGGATTCAAGTGAGAGTTCTTTACCAATTCTCTTTGAAGTTTGTTGTTTAATTGAATGGCAGACTGTTTTTCCTCGGTTAGCTTTGTGATGAGAGCCCTTGCCTGAATCACACAAAACTCAGCTCATAATAGAAATATTGTACAATATTTCTGGTAGCTGGTGTCAAATTAGAGCTTGTGGATTTCGCGCTCATCACAAATATGCAAAAGGATCCACAAAGTGATAAATAAGTAATGGCCAGCTTGTGGACTGGACTGGGTTCTAACATTGTAATGAACGTTTTAAGTAATCAACAAAGATAAAAGATTCCCCACCAAATATCCAAAAGCATCCACAAACTGATAAATAAGTAATGGGTGGCTTGAGGACTAGACTTTGTTCTTAAAGTGTAATGAACCTTTTAAGTAATCAAACAAAAAGAAAGATTCCAGACCTAATACATCAGCTGTTAAAGCCAACTTTCCAATAAAAGCAGCTAAAGGCAACGGTTATAAACAGAGAAAAAGCAACGACACTAACAGATAAATGTCACCTAGTGTTGATGGTTAAAAATGCTTAGAAGACTTGTGCCAATAAAAATACCTCAGATGTGTTTTCTTGAGGTTCAACCTTGTCCGCACTAAATTTCTGAAACTAAAATCAAACACAAAACACACATGAGAATATACTATAAGTAAAGAAGAAATCTAACATCCCTGAAAGATAATACTTACAGAAAATTCAGAAGTCTGTCCGTTATCAGAAACAGAAGCCCTTGGTGAAGAACCCTCTTCTGAACCTTCGTGAACTGGTGATGGCGGTCGTGGTGGAGCCACATAAGTAACTCTCAGTTTAGTCTCCTCAACCAGATACCCTGCCTCTTTGCTAAACTGCAAAGTTTCATTAGAAGAAAAGAAACAAAATCAATTTAACGAACCAAGAACCAAAAGATGATGTGAATTGCGTTACCATCTCAGGAGTAACTTCCTTAGCCGTGACACCAGGACTAGCAATTACACCTTGAAGCAAGAACTTGTCCTTACACACCATATCAGAAGGAGCTTCCTTTTGAGCTTGCATAGTCACTACACAAACACCAAACAAGAATTCATCAAAATTCCTAATCCAAGAACCACTTTAACAATTGAAATTCAACAAAACAGAACACAATCCATCATCAGAGAACGTACCAAGAACTTCACAAGTGGACCTTGGAAGAACAACACCAGTGTTAGGCCTAACGCAATACTTTTTCGGATTCGTCGTCTTAACCTTAAACAAAACACAACCGATAAGCCTCAGAAACACAAGAGATCACCACAGGAATTTCCTGATCCAAAATCTGAATATAATAAGAGAAATTATAACCTTAAAGGCCACATTATTGTCGGTCTTGTTCGTCAAGTAAAGAGAGCATGAGATCTGCTTCCTCAATTCAACTACGAAGATCACGAAGAATCATTAACATCATAACTCATAAGAAAATCCAGATCTGGGACAAGAAGAAGAAGACAAGCGAAATAATGATTCCAAAATAAGCTTACAAGGGAATTGAAGGTCCAGAGGCTCGACGGTAAGAAGCTCGCTGATACTCATCCCGATTAGATCGCCGGAGATTTAAACCGATTTCCCTTACAAAAAAAATATAGTTTCCCGGCGAATAAATTCGTCACGTGACGCCGTCTCCGGTTGAGAGAGAGAAAGCAGTCGTCGATCGAGAATGGAGAGAATTGGGACATCGCTATTTGCCTTGTTCAGTCTCAAGGTTATTATTGTCTTTTGATGTAAATCAATTCATTGATTTGAAACGCTTCAAACGCGTAATAAATCTACCTAATTGATTTCAAATTGATGCACACAGCGACATCAATTCAAAATAAGTGTTCTTTGTTTTATAATATGCTAAACTATCTCGATCCGAATACAACCTGACTCGAAAAGGTAATACCGAACCGAATTTAAAACCGATAAAATATTCAAACCGGTCTTACATCCCTATATTCGAAAATTAAATTCGAATTCGAATCGAACCAAAAACCAAATGGTACACAAAATACCTGAAATATAAATATATCTCCAAAAATATTAATTATATATATACTTGAAACAAAACGAATATCCACAATTACAACTATAAACTCTAAATTATCAGTTATTTTAAAACTAAAATAATCAAAATAGTCAAAATAACATAAATATTCTAAAAATATTTATTTATAGTTATCAAAATTTAACAAAGTTTTATTTAAATTTATTTTCTGTTACTTTTATATTTGGGATATCCAATTCGACCCGAATCTGAATGACACCAAACTAAATCTGAACAAAAATTTTAAATTATATAAATGTGTGTTTATATTTCTAAATCAGAAAATCCTAAAAGAACCAAACTTGAACGCCCAAGCCTAAATATGAATGTAACAACAACATATACCTAACCAATACAGAGAGGAATATAAAGAATATGTTTTTATTATTATCACCAACTCACCAAAACTATACAGTAAAGAGTTACACATCCTTCTCTATCTATCCTTCCTTAGAAGCAACAGTTTCTGGTTGCTGATTTGTTGCTGATCTAGATGCAAAACCAGCAAACCAAGCAACTCTCATGAGTTGCATCCCCAAGATCAGCACCCACCAAGACACAAGCCCACGCAACATATGAACCACCCAAACCGGTGCATTAACCTCAGCACTTAATTTCAACCCTCTCATCAACTGCAAAACTCTGTAAGCCTCATAGACAACCGGTGTAACTAGCCACACAGGTGATTGCCAATTCCATGTGAGGATCTCAGTTAGTGTCTGAACCGCGAGGAGAATGAAGTACGGGAAGAGGAGAACAGCAGAGGAGATGAAAGGAAGCTCAGGTTGGAGAGAAGCGAGTAAACCGGTTTGGGAACCAAAGAGAAGTAACGTTGGGACGAGAAACCCGGTTATGAGTGCAAAGATGTTCCAGAACTTGTAGCTTAACGGTGGTTGGCTTTTGCAGGTTTGAGATGGGTCTTTAGGACGAGCGCAAGAATCAGCCATTAAGAGAAAAAGGGTTGCTCCGAGGTTGAAAATGCAGTCTAGACCGATCAATGAAAGGACACTAACAACGTTTGAACCGAGGAAAACTGATGATAATGGTAGCCATAAAGTGGGTGCCATACCACTTGTGAGTAGAACTGATGGACCTAATAACCATATTGGCCATTTAAGAACCTGAGTTTGGGATGCTGAATCTACTTTCTCCTCATCTGTAGTCTCTGATATAATAGACTCGAACACATTCGCGGTTTTATCCAATACTATACCATTAGCTTCTTCTGAAGAAGCTTGAATGAATGGTGATGGTTCCCATTGAGACAGTTTCGTGCATAAGACAGGGAGGTTTCTCAGACGGAGATGGCAATGGCAAGACCGGGTGTTTAGGTTGTGCATCATCTTTGGATTCTTGAGACGGAGTCTTGGAGTCATGGTGCATAGAGACTTGGTAAGAGATACCATTCCTTGGCTCACCATTGAAGTCTCTATTAAAAGCTTCAACTATCTGTTCTTAACCAACAGAGCATTTCAAAATTATCAGGAACAAAGACAATACATGGACAAAACAAACACTTGAAGATATTAAAAACCGGATAATCAAAATCAAATCAATACAAGTCAGAATCAAAACCTGTTAAATAGTTACAGTCGTAAGAATCTTATATTCGTTTCTTTAGATTAGATCAATACGCATACTTTGGTTTTCTTACTAGTAATAAACTTATAGTGAGTGATTCATCAAACTGAAGCCTATTATCAAAATATATATACCGATCATAAAATATCGAGAAAGCAAACAGTAGACATCAAATGAAATCAAATTAAAGCGTAAATCGACATGAAATCCGAGAAATTATAACTCTTCGGCGAATCCAGCAGAGAAGAATTACGAGGTAGAGAAAGCGAGGTTACCAGATCTGTAGAGAAGATAGTATGAGAAGGGGAAGAAGGAAAAGGAAAGACAAAGGAGGAAGATAGCGTGAAGGAGAAAGAAGAAAATGAGGCCCAAGTTTTATGGCCCATTTTACTTTTCATTGGGCTTGTGAATTATCTTACACAAGTAGTATTCATTTTGTTTGGACAGATGACCAGCGATTGTTATTGGCGTACTTGATGAAACGCAGAAGTGTGGACTGTGGAGATTAATTGGCTGAGAGCTACTAGTGTTAAACAACGAACACCTCCTAGTTATAGTAAACAAGTCTCACTCAACAATGGGATTTTTAATATTTTGTTTTTGTTTCACAAAACTATTGTCTTGTACGTCCAATAAAAAATTGAGTTTGATTTAATGTATTAATACGAGATAAAATATAATTTTATAGTTTTTGTATTTGAAATGAAAACATATTTTTTGTTAATAATATAATGAAACCTATGATTAATCATCAGTCATTCAAATTAGTGGTTCTGGATCAACATAGACGATATATGATGACTTAACTCGAAAAACTTTTGCTAGTTTGTCCTTTTTAAATTTTGTACGCATGGAATAAGTTTGAAGTTGAAAGTTGTGAAAATTTACAAATGATATTTACAATATTTGCGTTTGCTTTTGAAACGATCTTGCATTTTATTTACAATGAATATAGGGTTGAGAAAGCTACTTTGAGAGGAACTGACCAACCACTAAAAGCATGCACACGTTATTCATTAATCAATTCTTTGAAACACAACTGAAATCGTTATTCAAAGTGGTTAATGTTCTTGAAAATTACTTAATGAATCAGTTGACTAGCGTTTTACGTTGAAGTCACTGTTTTTTTTTCTCTAAAGAAAAAAAGATTGAGATATTTTTGTTCTCAGACTGATAACTAATAGTATGAATTTCTAACAAGCCAGTTGGTTTTCCAAATATAATTTAGTTAACTGAAATCATGGTGATATTTGTTAAGTAAAAAATCATTAATAGAAGTTTGTTTTTTCATATAGATAAAACAAATTGAAGTTAGGAAAAGCTGAAAAGGCAGCACTCGAAAACATTAAGTACAGAAGAAAATTGAATGAAGAAGACTTGAAGCTCAAGCTGGTGCATTGAGTCAGAGAGTCACTTTAATCACGCCCAACCAAACATCTTTTCTTCTGCTTCTCTGTTTTAAACCACACACAATGTGATTTGTCGCCTTTATTTGTTTGTAACATTATCAAATTTAAAAATACTACTAATATTCTCAAAGTCAACCAATTGTCCTTTTTCATTCACGGTTTGGATCTAACTTAGTCTCAATATTTTTTTTTTTAAAAAAAAAAAAAAAATCAAAAGTAAAAACTAAAATCAAGATCCGGTATTCAGGTTGTTTATAACCCGGTTTAGTCTTTCTTAAGCATGAGTGGAATGAGATATCGAGAAAAAATCGACCGTATAAAAAAAACGAAAAGAATCTAAAAAGATTGAGAATAATTCGGAAAGATTGAGAAGAATATCGGAAAATAGAAAAATAAAATAACTCAATTTTTATAATTTTTTCTCGATCTTTCTTGAAACAGTCGGTTTTTACTCGATTTTGCAGTAGAGTGCATGTCCAATCAACAACAACAAAAATGTGAAGTAAGTCATAAGTTGAGTAGACCAAACTAGTTCAACTTTTTAATCGTTTGGGTTTGCTTTTGCTTTATTCTTTTCATAGGCGAATTTTAGTGATGGCTAGGCTAGTGTCAGCCTCAGGATCTTTGTACCAACGGCTGGCATCAAATGGGCTCACAATTTTAGTCAGACAAGATGCATTTATTATAAAAAAAAAATGTGATTTCATTTACTATTTAACTCTAGAGTTTTCCTGATTCACTCACTATACTTTTCATTCCAACTTCAAACACTTTAATGCCTCCAAAATTTGGAAAATGATCATATCAGATCAAATGATTTCACCAAATCCCAAGTACTTAGTCTCACCAATGAAATGGTGTGAGATTAGTCAAGCTTGCAATAACTTGGATACAACCACTTTGAATCACAATGTGTTGGATTCTATTGGTGTGTTGAAAGTTAGTGGGGTTGTGCTTCAAGTCATAAGTAAAGAATAAAGTATACTCGAAGAATAATTCTACATTTGTGGTAGACCAAACGCAAATCTACTTATGCAACCAAGTTTTTATACCACTTTGAAAAAAAAAAATATATTATAAATTGAGTTAAACCTAAGTATCAACTAAGAATTTGTGAACCTAAGTACATACCTTTTGTTAACAAGTATAGCTTTGAGTTTGAACACAAACAAATGTACCTTGATTGGGGCAATGTAGTGTGGTAACCAGTCTACTCTATAGCATTCTGGTGCGTTACCCCCAAAACTAACCGGATAACCGATAAGGTTTATCAAAAAAGAATATATACCGGACTATGAAGTTGGAAGTAAGGCTTTATGATTTACTAGATGATC
This sequence comes from Orychophragmus violaceus, assembly GCA_030180135.1. NCBI lineage: Eukaryota > Viridiplantae > Streptophyta > Magnoliopsida > Brassicales > Brassicaceae > Orychophragmus > Orychophragmus violaceus. The sequence continues at coordinate 103,382,737 of CM058231.1, read as the reverse complement.
AAGTGTTGTTTGTGACAAAACTTCTATTATATGTTTTGGTTTCGGATTTGGAGATATTACGAGTTTCGGCCCAGAACCTTCCGGTAATCTAAGAAAAATATATATTTGGACCTTGAATATAAAGCTAAATGAGATAAAGTGTGCACTATTGGTAGTAGCTTTCAATAACAAAGTAGAAGCAAGTGCAAGAAGTTCCAAAACTATATAATTCAACATAAACATATACATTAAAAGTCTATAAACTACTAAGTAAAGCTTATTTGAATGTTCTTCAAATGATATGGTTAGGCCAACACGACGTGAGGGTCAAACGAAAAAAAGAACTAGCGTTAGAACACGTAAAAGTAGCCACCTTTGAATTTAAAATAAACATTTTTATTCGATTTCAACCCCCAAAAAATAATTAAAAAAGATTCAAACTTTACGAAAATTTGGACGACCCGGATCACGCAAAGTCTGTTACCTTTTTTCAGCATTCATTGAAACACCACAGAGACTTCGTCTTCTTCGTTTGGTGCAGGTTGATTAAGATCTATCATCCTCTGTTTCACAGACTCAATTCGATGAACTTGATGATGGTTTACAGACAAATTCCCGACTCCGTGAGATCTCTTATGACCTCCAAGTGCTTGTCCTGATGCGAAAACTCGAAAACAAATCGGACATTCATGGATTCTCTTCTCTGTAACAAGAACTACATTATCGTACTCTGTTTCGCTTCGTTGCTCTGTTTTGTTTAAAACTCTGTTCTTCTTGTGGCTTGCTCTATGCCCACCTAATGCTTGATAAGATTTAAACACTTTCCCACAAGTATCGCACGTGTATCTCCCTTTAATCTTGCTCGATTTGTTGTAACCTTCTGAATCCTCTGTTTCGATCTCTTCCACTAATTCTTTACTACTAGTTTTGTTCTTCTTCCATTTGTCTCTTGACAGCATCATGAGACAAAAGGCGAGATCTTCATCCGTCGTCGTATCAGAATCTGAGCTGTGAGGTGGCTCGTACTCTGTTTCAGGCTCTGTTTTGTACCCGAGTTGACTCGTTTTCGTCTTCTTCGTCAAGAACGAGTCGAGCTTCCGAGTTCGCTTGGATCGTTTCCGTGTCAGGTTAATAATATCCCTCGACGACTCAGTCTCGGTTTCATCGTGAAGAACTGAAGCCAACTTCGGATCATCATGGCTCTCTTCTTCTTCTTCTTCAGATGAAGAAACATTCGACTCAGTCTCATCACTGAGTTGACTCGGCCTTTCATCTTCTTCTTCTTCAATGCAAAATTTATGAGATCTCATGTGACCACCTAAAGCACTTCCATTAACGAAGCTTTTGAAGCAAAACTTGCACTTGTAACTCTCCTCCATCTTCAATGACAATTACAGAGCAAGAACAAGAAGAAGATGAACAAAAAGTGGAGAGAAGTGGAATCTATAAGCTTAGTATTTGTATACAACACGCTCAAGATTATATAAAAAATAACAAAACAAAAAAACTAAATTAATTATGTTTAGTTATCTCTCTTGCTGTTTAACAAAACTTAATTTAATTTTGATCTGTAAAACGGAAAGTTAAAAATCTAATTAAAGCGTATGCATGAAGTTGAAGATGAGACAATGTAACATGCGAGCCTTGCCCGTTTTTGCAAATATTTTACTGAATTTCCCGATTTACCCTTCTATTTAAGTTTTTGTTTAAAAATAGTTAGAAAAAGTTTTCTGTTCACCAAAAATAGCAGATGCAATGCAGCTGCTTTTAACTATTTTTAGGTCCGTGATTTTAATTTTTTTGCCTAAAATAAAATAATTTACGTGAAACTCTGTAAGGGTATTTTCGGAATTTGAGAATTTGCTGTTGTACCAAAGTCTCTTTAGGAAGAGGAGTGTTTTGGTTGTAACGACGGACCGGCAAAAACAAAACGTTGTCCAAAATGAGGAGAGAATGTTAACATCATTTGCCTGTGAGTTTACAGTACGTGACAGCCACGTTGTACACCAACGACGGTTGTTTAAGTTACCCTCACAGACCAGTAACTTTAACTCTATTCTTATGTGAAAAAATTACTTTGGTTTAAAATTTAAGGTTCTCTTTAATGTGATTTGACCATCTTACAAGTTACTCATAACATATTCAAAATGCGTTTATAACATATTTAATTAAGGTTAAATGCATAGAACTAAAAGTCTTAAACAAAATGGCGACGTGTGATTATTTTTTCCTTTTAATTTGGGTATGTCTTGGTAATAAGAAAAGGTAGGAAGAAGAGCAAGTCAAGATGCCATAATTTGAGCAAACCCATTACCAATTTAGAGTTTTTTTCTTCTTATAACAAAAAAAAAAATAACAGTATATTTTCCATTCATATTTGTATGTTCTTTTAAAACGCGTTTTTAACTATTAACCTCAAATATTTTCATATAGTTAGGTGGTTTACAACAAAGAGACTTTGTAAGTGAGTTTGAGTAATCTTTATTTACCAAACTTGTGTATAGGTTTACGCTAATTGTGTTATGTGCATCACCTTTTTGTTCACACGGGCTATAGACTAATGTTACACATTCAAAGCTTAACCAAAACAGTTTATATTTATAATACCATGGGCTTTTTGGGCGTATCGACTACAACCCTAAGCCCAAGCCCACATGAACGTAAGGTACGCCAACAGTGTTATAGTTGTCAAAACAATTTGAGTTATGTACACCATGTATGACACTTACCACACATGAATTACAAGGTATGTTACTGAGGCATTCCTAATCAACAAATTAATGTTTTTGAACCCAGACCAGACCGTGTTGAACCATGAACCGGAAGTATTTCCAGGTTAGCTTGATCATAACCCACATGTTAAACCGGTTAAAATACCGAGTCGGACCACCACAAAAACAAGAAACCATCAATCCATTATATTTTTAAATGAGATTTAACTTTTAGTGTTTTATGTTTCTTTTTCATATTTTTCCTCTCTTAATAGAAAACTATTTCTTTCTCAATTCTCATAGTTATTTTCTATATTGATGGTTTTGTTATTAAAGTTTTATTTAAAATCAAAATCTAATTATACTTTCTTTTTAAAAATAAATGAAAGAAATATATAATTTTATTTTGTTAATATTCTTCCTTTTTGAACCAATTTTTTTAATAATTACTATTATACTTTTTCAAAAGTTATATTACCATATTTTATTTGATATTTTAAAAAGTAATAAAATAATATTTATATATAATCATGAAAATTATTGTTGTATTACCTTAAATAATATTAGAATTTTGTCTACTTATGGGTACAAGAACATCTAACTTTAGATTTAGAAAATGTGACGTAAAAATGTTTGTTTTCGTTTAATTTCTAGTGCAGAAAGACCATTGATATCTCAGTGTTTTTTATTTATCAAAATATAATCGGTTTCAAATTGGTTTACTAAAATAAAATGTTAAAAGTTATGTTGATTTTAAAGTCTCTGGCTTTTCTAAAATATGACATGATCACACTATTTTAGTACAGCCAAAAACTATACCAATTGAATGGGATTAAAAGAGAAGAAAGAAAAACTAAGAAGCAGAAATGAAGAAGACTCCAACGAGACTTCTTTAATCTGCATTCATCTTACACTATTTGTGTGGGCCTATTTGTAGAAAAGGCCCATTATATTGTTTTCTAATTTCCTAATTTACCCCTGATGACGTTACGACACGCTTGATCTGTTTAGCCAAGCTCCGCCTTGCTTCTCCGAGCGTCGTCGTCTTCGTTTGTTTTTCCGTTTATTCTCCGATCATTCAAGGTAATTTTTCTCGACGAAAGACCTCAGATGATTTTACATTCACTTACCGATCGGCCCTACTGATCTCAGCTACCTGTTTAATTTCGTGTATTGAATCGTTAGGAATTGCGGTTTTAGTTTTATTCTTCGGAGATGAGGCCGGTGTTCGTCGGGAACCTCGCGTACGGTACTCGCAAGTCGGATTTGGAACGATTGTTCAGAAATTACGGGAAGGTGGAGCGAGTTAACGTTAAATCTGGTAAAGTGTCACGTTTCTTGCATCTTCTAGTTTCTTCAGAGAAATGTTGTTTATCTGGCAATGTAGAGTTTGGCTTGTGTTTGGTCGATCATCTTGCTGATGTTTAGATTCTAGAATCTCTATGTCATGGACTTCCCCATTCACAGATGGTTTGCTGTTTTCTGATGATGATTAGGTTATCGAATCATGGTTTGTATTTGAATGTGTTCGTGTGAAGTAGTGTTTATGCAGTAGAGGATCCTTGTACTGAGTATCTATTTGGTCGCAGGAACAAGAGTTTCTTTACCCGGGCTTGCCATCTTCTTCCTGCACGAAATATCTACATTTTCATTGCCATCATGTTGTGCCTACCACCATCGCTGATTATAGAGAAACTTTGGAATATGTCGTTCAGATGGAAGTCAATTGAATCCATCATGCCTAGCTCTCTGAATGTTGAAGCATGCCTAGGAATCACTCGGAATTTCATTGGAAAAATTGGTGTTTTTTTTTTTTTTTTGCTTTGTTATGCTACAAATGTTGATTGTCTACTACACCATGGATCGCCTCTGTACACCAGCCTTCACATATATGCAGGTGTTGTATATCTATTTTTATAGGGGAAACTTGTTTTGCTATATTGGCTAATCGACAGCATTGCATGTTTAATTGACTGGAGGGAATGTGTGCAGCATTTTCTTATTCTCGTACTTCTATATTGCAGGATATGCTTTTGTGCATTTTGAAGACGAAGAGGATGCTGAAGATGCAATCCGCAAGCTTAACAATTACCCTTTTGGATATCCGAAACGCAGGTTAATAGTCGATTGGGGAAAGGTATATATATATATATGTTTTCTGGTTGTTTCGGTATTCCATTCCCGCTTTGTTTCCTACTTATGGAAAGTTCTTAATTCTTGTCTGGTTTTCAGGATGAACAGGGCAGATCTCGTGATGATGGGAAGGCAAATCTGCCTACAAAGACATTGTTTGTCGGCAACTTCGACCCCTTTAGAACAAAACAACACGACATTAGACATCACTTTGAACCGTATGGTAAGGTCATCAACGTACGTATCAGGCGCAACTTCTCATTTGTTCATTTTGCTTTTCAAGAAGATGCTACGAAAGCCCTTGAAGCTACTCAAAGAAGGTAAATTTCAACACAATCGTTTGATATTGTTTCCCCTCAAATATCTAACTACTTTTGTGCCTGCAGCAAAATATTGGGCAGGGCTGTCACTGTTGAGTATGCGAAGGATGACGATGAAAGAGATGATGGTGGTAGTCCGAGGAGATCTCGTTATGATGGGAAGGCAAATCTGCCTACAAAGACATTGTTTGTCGGCCAATTAGACCCCTTTAGAACAAAAGAAGACGACATTAAAAAGCACTTTGAACCCTACGGTAAGGTCATTAACGTACGTATCAGGAGCAACTACTCATTTGTTAAATTTGCAACTCAAGAAGATGCTATGAAAGCCCTTGAAGCTACTCAAAGAAGGTAATAGCAACGCATTGATATTGTTTCCCCCCAAACATCTAATATATAACTTCTTTTGTGCCTGCAGCAAAATATTGGACAGGGTTGTCACTGTTGAGTATGCGTTAAAGGATGATGATGAAAGAGATGATGGTGGTAGTCCGAGGAGATCTCTTAGCCCTGTGTACCGTACGCGTCCAAGTCCTGATTATGGTTGTCGTGGAAGCCCTGTATATGACGCATACAAAGGTCCATCAGCTTATGAAAGACGCAAGAGTCCACCACCTTATGAACGACGTAGGAGTCTATCACCTTTTGAACGACGCAAGAGTCCTACTTATGAACGATACAGAAGGTAAATTATAATGGTTTTGGTTTTGGTAAAGGTATCTTACTTTTCGGCTGACTAACGCTTATTCGAATGTGCTGTAAAGGTTGATGTAATGTTTTGATGGAACAGTCGATCTCCAGTTCCAAGAGGAAGACGCTGAAGAATATGAGAACAATATATGCAGAGTCAGAAGCTACAAAGAATGTTTGTGACACAATAGTGTTTTGGCAGTAGAAGGGTAGATATGTTTTTCTATGTTGTGTTGGAGCTAACAAGATGTTTTTGATATTAGTTTTTAAACACTAATATGATTTGTGTCACTAATGATGATTGTTATGGTAGTTCGACTATTATCCTTTACAGAATTGGAGTGAAGACTCTTATATGTGTTCTTTGTTTCTGGTTAGGCACTGACTTTTTGATTCGTAATTATTAATGACAGAAGAAAGGGATTAGCAATCATATCTTTGGTCGGCTTTCGACGTGGCGGTAACTTTTTCCAATAGTGTAACCGTAACTCTTTTGTTTTGCTGTTCGTTTGCCGGCCGCCGCGGCAGATCATAACGAAGGTTGTTGTTTATTTACCTATCTCAGCTGTTAGTCGTAGCCATCAACGGGCTGGCAAAGGAACATCAAAAATATGTATACGTTTATATATCGTGTAGTATAACGTTATAAGAGATTATTTACAGCTAAAAGTTTTGAGGGCAACGCTGCTCATCAGGTGGATTCGTGGAGTTAAGTGGGCCGGGAAAGACCCAAAAAAAATTCAGGAATCTTTTTGTCATAGTTTTGACAGTTGACCGTCATGAAAATAGTTTATATAAGGCCGGGAGAGGCCCAGAAGATTTCGGAAATCTTTTCAGTCACAGCATCGGAAGATTTTATATAAGAAATTAAAAAACGTATAATGTTGTGAATAGAAGAGAGATAGAAGAATTGGTGATGTTTATTCCAATGAATGAAGGCTGCTTTATATAGGAGTACAAGAATTTGGAGACCAAGTAAAACCTAGTGTACAAGTAATTCTAGAAGCTACTACGAGATGGGCCTTATAATGGGCATCCATCTTATTATTCATAACACTCCCCCTTGGATGTCCATTATAATGGAATGGTTTGTAATGCGTTTAAGATGTTGCCTCATTAAAAACCTTACCAGAAAAACCCAATGGGAAAAACCATGGTTAAGGGAAAAAGAGTGCAACACGCAATTACTCCCCCTCATGAGTACACATGTCGAGATCTTTGAGACGCCGTAACCCGATATGATGAACTAACTTCTTGAAAGTAGAAGTAGGTAGCGCCTTTGTAAATAAGTCGGCCAAATTATCGCTCGAACGAATCTGTAGAACATGTATATCGCCGTTCTTCTGTAGATCGTGTGTGAAGAAGAATTTTGGTAGAATGTGCTTTGTTCTATCACCTTTAATGTATCTGTCTTTGAGTTGTGCGATGCATGCTGCATTGTATTTATACATAATTGTTGGAGCTTCTTTCCCTACAGAAATACCACAATCTTCTTGTATATGATGAACGACAGATCTTAACCATACACATTCGCGACTAGCTTCATGGATGGCTAAAATCTCTCCACAAGTGAACACATATCCTGTTTGCGTTTTAGCAGTATGGGGATCGGATAAGTATCCTGCGTCTTGGAGGTAACGAAGTATATGCTTAATCCCATTCCAATGCCTTTGAGTTGGGCATAAGCTAAACCTTGCTAACAAATTCACCGAAAATGATATATCTGGTCTTGTGTGACTAGCAAGGTACATTAATGCTACTATTGCACTTAAGTTTGGTACTTCAGTGCCAAGAACTTCTTCATTGTTTTCTCGAGGATGGAATGGATCCTTTGACACATCAAGTGATCTTACAACCATTGGACTACTCAAGGGGTGTGCTTTATCCATAGAGAACTTTTTGAGCACATTTTCTATGTATGTTTCTTGATGTACTAGAATTCCATTCTTTACATGTTCAATTTGTAGTCCCAAACAAAATTTTGTTTTCCCAAGATCTTTCATCTCAATTCTTTCTTCAAATACTCTACTTGTGTCTGGAATCTCTGCAGGAGTTCCAATAATATTTAAATCATCAACATATACTGCAATTATCACGAATCCTTTCTCAAATCTCTTTATAAAGATGCATGGACTAACACGGTCATTCTTGTAGCCTTCTCTTAACAAGTACTCACTAAGACGATTATACCACATACGCCCTAACTGTTTTAGTCCATAAAGAGATCAATTTAGTTTTATGCAGTATTGTTCTCGTGAGTTCGAATTTACTACTTCAGGTAGTTTAAATCCTTATGAGGTTTCCACTTTAAAAACTTCTGGAACTTTCACATAAATGTCATTGTCCAATGGTTCTCAATTTGTTTTCTTGTTGCCAGACTAATAAGAAACTTTAAAGTAATTGCTTCAACCACATGATAATAGTTTCTCTATAATTCACTCTAGGTCTTTGTGAACCCTTTGCGCAACTACTGCTTTACATCTCACAGTTTCATCATCTCATATATTCTTTCATATAAATACCTATATATGTGCCACTGGTATTACACTATCAGGTGTATGGACTACTGGTCATAATACTCTTTTCTTTCAAAGAGATTTTAACTTTGTATCTATTGTGTCTTTCCCTTTTGGCCAATCATTCCTTTGTGTACACTTTTCAATAGATATATTTGATCCTCATTTTCATCAACTGCTACACTGCATGCATAATTATTAACGACGTCGATTTGATATCGGTTTCATATTGTTCCATACATGACATAGCTATTTGAGATTTCTTTATTCTCAGGTACTTGAATTTCTTTCTTGTCATGTTTACATCCTCTTCTTGAGATCCTTAATATCATTCCTCGGTCTTGCCATTCCCATTCATGCTCCTTTTCTTTTCTGAGGATTATTATTTTAGAACCGATATGTCTATCACGCTTCATGCGCTTTTTAGACTCACTAGCAGTTTGATATTGTCCTTCTAGGACATCCATTTTAACTGGAGCATTTACAGCTGGTACATGTGACTTTGTCACTTTATTAGGTCATCAAAAGTGTCTGGCAACCGACTTACTAATCTTTATAACTGAATTATCTTTTTTACTTCTTTCATATCATTTGGACTTTTAATTCACATCTTAGTCCGAGGATCAATAATAATTCAACTCATTTCCTTTTCCAGCTGTTTATTTTCTCCCCCTAATGTTGGATAGAGTGACTCATTAAAAGAGTCTCTAAATAAATCTTATAGATTTTATCTTCAATGGAGATCCATATCCAACATATATTCATAACCTTCTTTAAGGTCCCATCTTTTAGCTTTGTGGTGGATAGACCATAATATACCACTTATCCAATTTCTAGATGTGGATCTTTGGTTCCTGACCCAAAACCAATTTGATGGGGAGAGCTATTTTACTTTTTTGGCTATATGCGAATCAATGCTGCTCAGTTTCACCAGTATTACCAATTAGTCTCGCACACTTTAAGTTGCAGATTTATGACAAGGATACATACATACGACAATCTTATCGATGTGTTAATATATAAACATATGGTGGATGATCAGTCCACTAGTGGGTGATCAAGCCCACAAACATTTCCTTGTATACTTTCCATAAATTAAATAGATTCCAAATCTATTTTGGCTGGTGAAATCGTTTTATCGTATTGCCTTGTGAGCAAGCAGCATATAGCAGATCATTCGTAAGAATCTCTGGTTCTTCAACGAATGTCGCATCATTACAAAACCGGGATGGCATAACCGGTTTGCCAAAAATTAAACTTTCAGTAAACTTCTGGTTTACTATAACATTTATCTCCATTTTAATAATCTGTGTGTAGTAGTGTAGTACAATTCAATAGATAATGCATGTATTTTCTCCAAAATACATTTATTGCCTCGGGTATTACTTCTGTTGAAGGCATTCAACATTTCCCTTATTGTCTCAACATGATTAAATTTAAAATCCCTTTGGATTTCTTTATAAATGATTCATCAAGTCTATTTTCAGTGTGAACAGAACATAATCTTCAGGATGTTCCACTTAGTACTTAGAATGGATGTGGGATTCTCTAGTTCTCCCCCTCGAGATAGTAACACTTCATCTATCTCGAATTGAATCCCACGAAATCAACAACATACCCAACTTAGGTCATGTCTTAGATTCTTTTGACCTTTGAGACTTGGGAAAATATAACACATTAATGATTTCAAATTGCTTTCCCATAGGCAATTCGCTCTTCTAGAGCTGTCACACAAATTTCTTTCATCATCACATATTGCTACCATCATTATTTTCTCACTTCTAGCGAGGATATGATTTCTTGAAAGAAACTCATCGGGGCTCGACCTTGACCATATCCATATTCATATCTATGACCATTTCTATATCCATTTCCTTGACCAAATTTATTGGTCTGGTCTTTCTTTTTTTTTTTCTTTTTTTCAATATAGCATATCACATTCTTTTCATAGAATGGAACATAACTAATTAGACGTGATTCATGATTTTTTTTTCATCCATAGCTCCTTAGTTTCTCATCGACAATGAGATACATATAATTTCATAGTATTTCTTAATTCACTTTTCATTCTATTGTGTCTGCAGGACAACAAGTCTTTTAATCTTTACTTAGCCAATCATAATGAGTTTCATACTATATCACATTCGAGTGATCATATATTTTAGACTATAATAAAAATGGATCTTTTATATTAAAAAAAATCGATGAAATTATGTAGCTGATTAAGCAAGAGGACTTAGCTTAAAAGATTGAAGTCGTGAGGTCAGAGAATGAAATAGGGACTAACATCGAAGATCGGATCTTTGTTTTCTCCGGTAGAAAAGGGTTTTGAATCTTTTGCGAGGCTTGATCATTATCATGTCCAGTCTTCCCAACAAATGCCAAGCTAACGATTCTTTGCCAATAATTCTTAAACCAAAAGATAAATTGTTAATACCACTTGCTGAATTCAACAATAAACAAAAGAAACTAAAAGCAAATATGGCACTACAAAAGAAATAAGAGCACAAACATGACAAATCACGATATAATGATTTTAATAACCATTAGGAATTCAATATTCTTTTTCATGATATATTTTGCAGTTTTGCATGAACAGTTCATGCTATATATATTAAAAAAAACGAGAACTAAACCAACCAACAACCAATGATTTTCTTATCAATCTCTTATTGCTATAACGATTTCTAATTAACTGATGTGTCAATTTTATCAAGCAATCAAATCAAACAATAAGGCATCATATAAAAGCAATAAGAACTGTAAAACCAATTATAATAAAACAAGCGACGATAGGTATAAATAAGACCAGTCAGATTAATCTCTATAATAAAGAGAGTTATAAATATTAAAGTATAGATCTCAATAACGAAACATGGAACAGCGATTAAAGCATAAATAGCAAGCTTTATGGATTACTAACAAACTCAGTTAAATCATTAAATAAAGCATATATAAAACTTAGCTAATTGTCAGAAAATTTATCGAAGATTGACGGAGACATGTGGGTTGGGGATTTTGGCAAAGAATCTATTTGCCTTGGTGAATTGTCGTTCATTGGCCATATTATCTTTTTCGAAAATACCATGAAGGCTCCTCACACGTTCGGTTATGTCTCTCGCAAGCACATAAAATTAACATGTTAATTAGAAATACGTTTCCGAAACAGATACAACATCGACAATGATTTTGAAGCAATTAAACCAATGAAAACCAAATAACCAAATTAACATCTTATGTCAAATTATAATAATCGAACTTCAAGTCATGTATAAAATCTAGGAACATCGAAGTATGTGTAAATTAAGGCACTTATCTTGACAAAGATGTTTTCGGAGAAGATGACGATGTTGAAAAAGGAATACGGGTTCGAGGGCTAGAGATGTCGGAGGAGAATGGAGACTGATTAGGGTTTTGTTTAGGTGTTTAGATTTTGGGTTTAGCTCAGACGACTAGGGTTTCGTTTACTCAAACGGCTAGGGTTTCGTGCTGATAACGTGTTGTGAATAGAAGAGAGATAGAAGAATTGGTGATGTTTATTCCAATGAATGAAGGCTCCTTTATATAGGAGTACAAGAACTTGGAGACCAAGTAAAACCTAGTGTACAAGTAATTCTAGAAGCTACTACGAGATGGGCCTTGTAATGGGCATCCATCTTATTATTCATAACATATAAGTAATTGTATATTTTTAGACGTCTGAGAAGTAAGAATCGGTGTGACACCTCGTTATTACTTTCCAGCAGTGTTCTAAAATACGGCGTATATGGCCGTATATACGGTGTTTATACGCTATACAGTGAAGGACTGTATTGTTTTTAGCTATACGGTGATATAATACGTTTTAAATGATACAATCAATTATACGGCGTATATACAGCGTATATATAGCGTATACGACTGTATATACAGCTTATTCGGCCGTATATACGGTACTTATACGTTTTTATCAACGCACATATAGTTTATAAAATATATATTTTAAATTACAATTTTATTTATTATCATACTATTTGAGTTAACCTTTTAATTTAGTAGTATTAATTGGAGAATTATAAATTTTTTACAATTTTAGTTTAAAAATATAAAATCTTATTATAATTTAAATACCATTCTTTATCTATAATTTACTTTATGTTTATTATTCATATTTTAATAATTTTAATTTATAAAATCATAAACTATATTAGTTATAAATTCATATTTTATTTAATAAATCAATATAAAGTTATATATGATATATATATATATATTTAAAGAAAATATTCATCGTATATACCCCGCATAAACGTCTGTATATACATTTATACAGTATACGGTGGCCAACCGTCCGACTAGCGTATAGCATATTTTAGAACACTGATTTCCAGTAGTATTTTATTGATACAGACTCATTTTTACTTTCGAGACAGGTCCTTTTATTCCTTCGATTTCTTTGGCCTGAAGATAACAGCTTTATATATTTAAGAAAACAAATATTTATATATTTTTTTTTTTTTTTGTCAACAGAAAGTTTATTCGATAATGGGCTGGGGAATAATACAAGTGGGCCGTAGCCCGAATACATGAAAATGATCCGAGAAACTCGGCAAACCGACAAGCTGAAGCGGTGGACACCACGTGTCAGCAACAGCAGAGAAGTCGACATGCACCACGCGTCTCTCGTCTGACGAACCGCCGGAAAGGAGCAACCACCGTGGAGGAAACGGAGCAGCGCCTCACCGAACCGATTCACTGCATCGGCCAAAGTCCACCTGCGGATCGAAGCCTTCCTAAGCCACCGTCAGACAGAACCTGCAACAAAGAAAACCAGTCACTGAAAAGCACCAGAGACCACCGGAGCGAGGAGGCGCCATCGCCGTTTGGTCATGGACCAAAACAGAATCCACCGGATGCGTGTCCTCTAACGCAGTGGCACGAGGGCGATATTAATCCAAGCCAATCGGAGGAGCCGGAACTGAGCAGAGCAAAACCAGGGAGCTGACGGCAAAGAGAGATGAAGAAAACAAATATTTATATAGTTGACTCGATGGACCATGCGCATATAAAACTAGATTTGTTATAGACTAGGAGAATATCGCGTTTGATTTTATCCTATATTATATTTAAATGTAATTGGAGTATTATTCAAACAGTAGTCAGTATTTAAATAACACAAACCCAATGAGAAAATTTCATGTTTGGTTGGCGGGCACTATAAAGTAGATGTGCATCTACTTATACATTTTAAGCCAGCTACTAATCATCATGTGTTCATACTCGCATTTATACGTATTCTTAGTTATAATATTCTGACAAAAGCACATCGAATACTTTTATAATAATCTAAATATTATAAAAAAAAAAAAAAAAAAAAAAAACATTTCTTCCAATCAGAACCATAATCAGAGCTGAAATATTTAGGATCTATTCAAAAAAATAAAAAAAAATTTAGTTTTATTACGGTTAAAAATTATATCTAAAAAATTATATCTAAAAATTATATATTTTATACAAAATAAAAACAGAAAATAATAACAAAAAGTTTTAAAATATAATTTTATAGACTAGCAACTTACATATGTTTTATTTTAAATATATTTTCTAAAATACTTTTATATTTTATGTGATACAAACTTTCTATAAATTTTAGGACATTTATATAATAGAGATCTATTCAAAAATTTAATAAAATGTGTTTAAATCCGGCTTTGTTTCCAATATAATTAGTTGATGAAAGTATATATATATATATTTTATAGTTTTCTGGTTTTAAAATGAGAAGATAAATGTAGAAGAAAAAAATTTAAAATTTGTTGGTGTCACGGGTTATGATAACTTTTACAGAATTAAACTGTAATTTATCTGAAATGTACAGCTTACAATGAAGATTATGGGGTTGATTGGAAGAGCTGTAGCTTTTATTTTTTTGCTGTATAAATTATGTTGTAGATTTTTTTGCTTTGGCTTTAAATTTAATTGATGTAGGTTTTTGGCTGTGAAAATATTTTCATTTTTCACAGCTCAATTTTTTTGCTCTGCATATTTAGCTACAGCCAAAACAAAAAATAAAAAATAATAAAGAGCTTTGGAGAGAAAAATATTTACAAAGCATGATTGGATTAGATTGTGTGATTTGGAGAGAAATTAGGCTTTAGAGAGATTCTAAAGCCATTACCAATCACCCCCTATGATTGTAAATTTACGATTTTTTTAATTAATCAACGTTAAGTGTGTATACCCTTATCTTGGATCAAGTAGAAGGTTATTTTTCCATCTAATTGGAAGATTAATTAGCGGATTAGGTGGATGAACCGTGAAGGTACAGTCTATTTATTATTATTATATTTATTTAGATAAGGAAGACAAATATGTTGAGTGGAATGTGACATTGCAGTGAAACTGATAATAACGAGAATCGAAGAAAAGTGTGCTGTCGTCTACCAAAATCTTAGTGGGTGTTTGCTTCAAGATATTTAATTAATTTTAAATACAAACGATTATGATTAATTAATTGTAACCAAATTTTACAGATCCACATAGCCCTGGGCAATCGGATACCCAATCGGTGTTCGGTTCCACCCATTCGGTTCTTCGGTATTTCGGTTCTATGCATACAAGTCCCAATCGGTATTTTACAAAAAAATCGGTTCGGTCCGGTTCGGATCATGTCGGGTTCGGGTCGGTTCTCTACTCCAATGTAAAATCCGAATAAAACCGAAATACTTTCGGGTTTCAATCGGGTTCGGTTCTTTTGTAACCAAAGTACTCAATGTAACTTAAAAACCCCGAAAAACCCAAAAAATATCCGGAAAATCCGGAAAAATATCCGAAAAAACCCGGAGTAAAACCCGAAAAACCCGGAAAAAACCCGAAAAACCCAGAAATTCTGAATCAAAACTCGAAAAAATCTGAAAACCGGAAAATATCTCACCCCAAAAAATACTAATTTAGATTATAAATTAAATAGTAATAGATTTTAATACTTATAAGTGAATATCTCATTAGCATTTTTATGTAGTTTTAAATTTTTTTAATAAATTAAAAGAAGTGAACTAGTAATGTAGTCGAGTTATTGGTATAGTTCGATTTAATTCGGGTACCTAATTGGATATCGGTTCGGTTCGGGTATTACCCGATATCCAAAGTAACTTGCATTTGGGATCCAATCGGTTATTTTGCTGGATCCGAACCCGAACCGATACCGACTTTTTCGGTGCGGTTCCGGTTCGGTTCTTCGGGTTCGGTTATTATGCCCAGCCCAAGATCCACACATACTATAAACTAATTGATGTTACAAACGGCTTTAGTTGGATCAGGTTAACGTATAAGCCTATTTTTTTGTTAATTATTTTTGTTAGTGTGTTAATTCCCAGTTTGAAAAATTAGTAATTCTCCATTCGAAGTCAAATCATAGTCGTCTCAGTATTTTTTTGTTTAAATGGTTGTTTATAGTTTAATTCGTATAAAAACTCTCAGTTTTTGCTTGATATAATACCCATATTAAAAAGGACATAGTAGTTGTTAAAAAAAAAAGGACATAGTAATAAATTTACGTTAAAGAGGATAAAACATTGCTAAGTTCACGCACGGACACAATTGTCAATATAGTGTCCCCAGAAGCACTTAAGACGACTTACTGGTAATAGCAAATGGATGCGTCCTCCTGCTCCTTGGCTCAAATGTGATATCGGGTACGTATGGTCTAAACATAAACAGGAAGGTGGAGGCGCATGAGTTTTGCGAGATTCTATGGGCAGGGTTAAACTCCGCAGCCGAAGGAGTTTCATTGGCTATTACTCACTAGAAGAAGTAAAACTTCACGCTTTTCTTTGGTCTATTGACTGTATGCGACAACATAGATAGGAAAACATCATTTTTGGACTGGAATCTAAAAAACCGGTAGGGGTTATGCATTCACCAAAGTCATGGTCAGCTTTCCTTTTTCAAGCTTCTGAGATTAACTCTCAGTTAAGAGGGATCTCTTCTTGGAAACTCTCATCCGTTAATGCAGCTAGCAATAGAGGGTTTTCTCTCATTGCCCAAAGTGTGATCCGGTATGGCTTATGGCGTTCTTATATTGCCATTGGCTATCCTTTTTGGCTTGATCATCTCTTTGTTAGTGAGCAAGGTTAACCCTCTATGCTACTCCTATATCTCACATCCAACTATTTTTGTTCTCTCGGATGTGCTTTTGAACTTCAGTTATCTCTCTTTTTTTTTTTTTTGACATCGAACTTCAGTTATCTCTTTGTTGTTGCTATTTGGTTTCGACCGTGTCTGGACTTTAGTTTGTACCTTTCACTTCATGAATATATTCAGTGTTGACAAAAAAAAAAATGTCCCCAAAATGTGATGCTTTGGGATTCGATAATCATGACTCTTCATGGATAATCATTCAATTTTTTTTTTGTTGAGTCTATATTTATTTATATATACTAGTATGCTACCTGTTTATATATATTTTTTGAACCATAACTACCCGTTATATTTTTACCAAAAAAAAAAACTACCCGTTATATATGAGCTGAATACTATATAGTATTATGGAAACATAGGTTTTGGACTGCAAAATGGTATAATTACTGGAATATCACTAACTGACAACACACAAATTACACAAAGCAACGATCACACATAATTTTGAAGGAAATTACTAGTAATTTAACAGCAAGCGCATATTTTATAAATTAATTAGTTGCTTATTTTGATTTTTCCCCACTATTTCCACGTAAAAAAAGTCAGTAATAATTGTGAATTAACTATATAAACATTGTGAATTATATAAACTGAAAATTCTGAGAAAATTAGTTCTTCATGCATTGAGCTTTGGTTGTACCATATAGTTTTGGTTATAGTTTACTATCATTTAGAACCTACATACTTGGTCCGTGACTAAAATTAAGTGATGAATTGTTTCTATAATAGTGACAATATTGGATAGTAAATATATGAAAACTTATGCGGTAGTCACTCAACCAAAAGAAAATTCAACCAAACTTTCAGTTTAACACCACTAAAACATATATAATTAAAATAAAGATGAATGAATTACACAAATACTTCCACAAATAGAAGAAATGATGAATACAGATCTCACTGATTACACACAAAGCCCTCATATTCACTTATTCTTCTACCCTTGTATGGAATCCCTCAACACTCCTCATGGACAGACACCTTTAGATACTAAAAGAAAATTACCATCACACCAGAAAAGCCAATCTAAACTAAGTTCTGACAACTTTAACTAAAGTACCCCATGTGAGAACCAACATAGGATCATTCAAAGTAAAATAATAATAATAATAAAATAAGGAGGTAAAAAAGTGAAAAAGAGAAATAAAGCCAATAATTCCATGCATGATCTCTTTTTAACCTTTTCCTTTCACCATGAAGATCCACCTGTATTACTGAACATCCCACTCCAATATGTATTATTATTACCAAGGCTCTTCTCTTGGGTTGTGCTTGAAAGCTCTTTCATGTCTGAAAAAGGGAACAAAACCCTACTTGCTCCATTCATATCATCAGCATGATTAGTATCTTCTCTTTGGTTACTACTGTTGATGGTGTTATTTCCAATCCCTTGATGATGATCAATGGAGAATGAAAGGTTATTGTTACTCTGTTTGTAATCAGCCATTGTTGGAAACCCTAAAGATGAGTAAAGGACTGAGTTTGAATCCATCATTTGACCAGGCAGGAACGTGTTCATTCCTCTTGAAGAGACTCCATTGGATCTTAGAAGCTCAAGAGCTGAGACAGGAGATGATGAAGCATAGATTGAGGTTGATGTATTGTTGTTCTCGATCTTGGGCATATGAAGAAACTGAGACATACCATGATGATGATCTTGCATGACCGGGAAGGACAACAAGTTGAGATCTTTTGAAGACTTATTAGAGATTTGGCTTGAGAAAAGAATCGGTGGGTTTAGATCTGGAAGTTTGGGATTGGATGAAGCTAGAGGTGTTGAGGATCTCTTGTTCTTTCTTGAGCTGCCTCCGACAGGGACGTTACGAAGAGAGCCACCTTCGGTCCAATACCTTCGACAACCTTTGCAGAAGTATCTTGGTTGTGTGAGACTGTAGTTGTTGTAATAACAAAACTTTGTATTCGTTGAGTTACATCTTGGACAGTTTACTTTCTCTTGTGGCCTGGCCTTTCTACTTTCCATCGTAGTAGTCGTGTTGTTGTTGTTTAGGCCGGAGCCGCCGTTGGATGCGGTGGCGTTTGGCCTTGTTGTGGTGGCGATGAATGATGGTTGTTGTTGTAACGATGTGTTGTTGTTGGTGTTTGAAATCATTTGATCCATTGGTTTGACGTTTATCATTTCTTGAAAACCCTATAATAATTAAATTAAGATCTAATGAATCACAAACCATATCAAATAGAACAATAACAATTTCAAAACCTAGTCTTGAAGCTCGCCAAGAAAAGGGTTTGGTGAAATGAAAATTTAAGTAATAATTATCAACCAAAAGAAAAATAACTAGGGTTTTCTTTTTTTGGTTAAGCCGTCGGTGCTTTAAAAGAAAAACAAATTGGTAAGACCTGAGCACCAAGAACAAAAGGTAAATAACAAATCATACCTTTTTATCCATTAGTTATCAAAATCTTTATAATTAATCACATAAAAAGGTGAACCTGTAGAGAACAAAAGCTTCTTTAACTCCATTCGAGAATTTCGAAACGGATAATCTCCCATGCAAATATCCATATATAAAAACATATATCCAAGCAAGAAAATACCATATATAGACATATCTTTATGAGACTATACATATAAGTATATAACCACAACAAAATTTTGTTTGATGCAAACATACATGTATACAAGTATATATGTATCTAAGTTAAGAAATAGAGAGATGGAAAGAGTTAGAGGAGAAGAAACAAAGAGAGATCTTTAATTTTGACGTACCTGCGTCCACTTCGTAGCATCCATGAACTTTGACAAAGAGAAAGGCAGAGAGAGAAAGCTAGAGAGAGAGAGAGAGAGAGAGAGAGAGAGAGAGAGAGAGAGAGAGAGAGAGAGAGAGTAAAGAGCAAAGGGAGAATGTTTTGGAGAGTTTTTTGTTTGTTTAGACTTTAGCTTTTTTGGGACGATATGGCTCTCTATGCGTTAGCTTTAACTTTATGGATGATGAAAGAAAGCAGCCAAGATGAAGAAGAAGAGAAGAAACCTGCAAAAAAGGTAAAATTAAAAAATTTTAATATCAAAAAGAAAAAGTAGGGTTTGTTGTTTTTGACTAGTGATAATAATAATGTCTCATGGCATCCCTCTCTACTTCTTTTCTGGTCCCTCTTTTATATAATTTTAAAAGAAAAAAGTCTGGCTAGAAAAATGTTCTATTTACTTAATTGGTTGGCTCAATAAAAATGGTGATTATATACATAGTATGGAATTCAAAAATTCATGTGAATACATTAGTATTCTCTTTGGATGTCCTTTGATGGGACTATTTTGGATAAACTAAATTTAAATTTACAATAGATTTATAACTCAAAAAAAAAAATTGGTTCAAATAGATTTATGTGAAACTTTTTTACTAATATTCTCTCTCACGTTCAAGTCTATTGAACTTTGAAACGTTAAAAGTGGGTGAAAACATCCACAAAAAGGGAGCCAAAGATATTCTACTATAAATTAGGAGGTGTTAAGGTCCAAAGATCTGAAAACTATAATATTACGTTAATTAGAGTATTATAAATTTTCAACCTCAAATTATTTGGTTCAAAGTGAATTTCCTTTACCTTTTTAAAATACTAAGTCACAAACTCTCTGAAATGATGTAAGATTTTTGCAAAAACACATATTAATTATTATTACATTGAATTGTTCATGAAAATACTAAAGTTTTGTTTGTTTTGGATGTATAGAGTGTGATATATATTGTAATTCCCACGATTATTCGTAATTATATTATATAGTACTATAGATGGCAAAAACATAATGGGCTAAATATCTTATTTCAAGCTTACGATCCGTTGATTACTCTTATTTCGTGTCGTAATAATACAAAGCGTCAGTGGAATGATGAGTTGTATACTATTCCCGCGCACCCATACTGTATTTTATATTTTATTTTAAGCTTACGATCCGTCAATTACCTTGTCAATTTCAATTTCCTTAATACGGTATAAGTGATATCATGACTACATGTATAGATATCATGACTACATGTATAAATTAAATATTATAAGTCATCTATTAGTAATTGTGTAGATTAGGTTACGAAACTCGGTGTAACCTAACATAGTCGACGTAAATTATGGTTTGTTCGTTTACATATAGCTTTATATAAAATACTATATATATGTTGACTGTAATTAGGGAGTATGGATTATTCTCCGGACGTAATAATACTTTATTTTATTTCATTATGTTATTTCGACGAAGAAAAGAGACACCAAAATTCACCCTTTATTTTCAATTGTGAGCTGCTTTTCGAAAAAGAACCATAATATATTACACCACACATGACTATATAAAGTTATTATGAATTTATTCTTAAATCGGTAAAGCGATAACAAATGTCGCGTTAATCAGATAATTAAAACAAAAAAAAAGTTTGTATAAAGCATATATTAACTGAAAATCGAGGCCAATTATTAAAAATCAAATAAAACTTTTTAAACGAACAATACTGCACGAGTTATAATGTTACATACTTACATCTAGCTTTTGCGTTTATGAATTAATCATTCTAAAAATATTAAATCACGTGTTAATAAATCGGTAAATATCCGACGTGCGATTTCGTTTACTATATTGAGATATTGTAGGGATTAATGGGCCATGAAGCCTTAATCTCTAGAGAGTGTGTGGTAATTGTCCCACATTGGAAGTTGGGAATGATAATGACTAATATATAAGGGACTTGGGCCAATCCACTTATCACCAATTGGTTTTAGGTTGGAAGCCCAAGAAACTTGACATGGTATCAGAGCCTGACCCACATACTCTCGTAACCCGTTGGGAATGATAATGACTAATATATAAGGGACTTGGGCCAATCCACTTATCACCAATTGGTTTTAGGTTGGAAGCCCAGGAATCTTAACACTGTTAGACATAAAAGTAGGACAAGTAGTGAAAGCTTGGCAACACGAGGAAGCTGATTCTCTGTATGTTGAAGAAGTAGACATTGGTGAAGCTGAGCCCAGAATCATCTGTAGTGGTCTTGTCAAATACGTACCTTTAGATCTCCTTCAGGTCAGCTTCATCGTTCTACACTTAATACTCTCATCAAAAATCCAAAATTGAGATCGAATTGTGTTAGAATCGTGAAGAATTTTCAATCTATTAGGGTGCAGCAGTTGTGGTGTTGGCTAATTTGAAGCCAAGAAACATGAGAGGAGTCAAGTCATGTGGTATGCTACTGTGTGCATCTGACAAAGCTCATGAGAATGTTGAGCTTCTGGTTCCACCACAAGGTTCTGTTCCTGGAGACAGAGTTTGGTTTGGTAATGAAGAAGAACTCGAGCACCTTCCTGAGCCTGCACCTCCTAATAAGGTCTGGTCTTAGCCTTGCAAAAACTATTCATTTCAGTAACAAAAGGTCTCTTCTTAGTCCATGACATAGTTTTCGTTGCAGGTTCAGAAGAAGAAGATGTGGGAATCGGTTCAACCGTTTTTGAAGACTGATGATTCTGGGGTTGCGATGCTTAAGGAGCATTTGATGCGGACATCTTCTGGTCTTGTTACTTCGAAAACTTTAAGACATGCCAACATTTCTTGATTCACTGTATTTGTTTTGAACAGAGAGATCAAGAACAAGCCATCAAGGCTAATTTTTTCATTGCAATGAAACTGATGTCTTTTTGTTGATTGTTTTTCGCTAAAATTTTATCTATGGAATGAATATATTTTTCGGATACACAATAAAACTATTAAAACTGGCTATCAAAAAACCATACCGGAACCAAGACTCAACCGTGGAAAGTTAGCAAATATCAAAACAAAACACAAGTATAAGCAAAGAGCTAGCCAGAACCTTAACAACAACAACTAAACAATCACAAAAGTTAGATCAAAATCAACGAGGAATACCCCCATGAACCGAAAGAAAAAAATCAAAGAAGCATCCAAAATCAAGATCTTAATGTTGATCCACCGACACTCATTATATTGCTTCAACACTTGAAACCGCAAACAAGCTGTTTTTTATGGAGTCATCAGTAATGTTATTTATAAGGAATCACAAATATCTTTAGAAAAAAAAAGATTACAAAACAAATCACGTAAATCGAATGTTTCCTCGTCCCCCTTTGGGTTGCTCAGAGATCAAGCAAAGACGGAGAATATATCACCATTGATGTAATCATTGTCCACTAAGCTTACCAAGTAGTAGCTGTTCTTCACCTGCACATTAGATTAGATTCGCATCATCATTACAGTTCAACTTCAATCTGGTCTGAGAAAAGAAGAGAATGGAAATAAAGAAGAATCTTACCTCCTCGAGTAACTTTCTAGAAGGGTCATCTTCTGGGTACAAGTTAGCCCAGCTTCTTGACCAAATCTCAAAGGCTTCGTCTTTCCAGACATTGAAACTGGCTGGATCCACGATTGTCGGTTGAATAATCTCCTTAGCTGGGAACACTCCCCATGTAACTGCATTCACATCAGATTGACTGATGTTTGATACCCAATTCTCTGCTTTGTTCACAGACATGTAGGTGATAGAAGGAAAAGCTTTGGCCTTCTCCACAAGTGAGTCTAGCTTATCCTTTGAACAGAAGAACTCTAGGTAAGCTTTCTGGTAGACATAACCACCAGGACCACCCCATCCTGCAAAGTTCCCAATGCAGTTAAAGTATAAGCGAACAGAACTACTCAATGAAAAAGCTTCATAAGCAGTGGGATTAATAAGTTGTTGATAGATCTGTTGTGTTTACAAGTCAAAATGGTAAATATGCAGGGGGCTGACACACTAGGTTATGATATGTTTTAAGAAAAATATAAATTTATTACCAATAGCTGGGGAATCAGATTTAGCTGCATTGACTGATGGTTGGCTATTGATGGTCAAGAAACCGTCGGAGTTGATTTTTCCAAGTTGCTCATTTATGATCTTTGTCTCTGGCTGGAGTCCATCTAACTCAGACCATGGACTGCTTTTTAAGCTACCAAGGCAGAGCTCCTTGAATTTCTGGTTTGTGACAATGTTTACGAGATAGTATGCAAGTGTTTGTGTATAAGGTGATATAAAGAAATCATTTTCTATGAGTGTTAAGAAAAGAAAAGATTACCTCTTGAACATCTTCAATGCTTTTCAATGGGACAACCCATTCTTGCTGAAGCTTCTTGTCACGTGCTCGTGGCCGCATGAACTATCAAACAAATGCATTTAGATCAACGGCAATAATAGGCAATGGGAGACGCATAAGAAAATGACAAGCAAACCAAGCATCTCTGCATATGATGTGGTACCTGATAATCCGAAAGTGTACCATATGATGCACTGCGTGAATCACCCCACCGACCCTGTGGGAAGTCATTCCAGCCCTTTGTTCTAGATATGTAGCTCTTTGGACGGTTTGCCCTGCAAAGATTCAGAGAGAAACCATTGTTATTATACGTTTAAGATTTGCATTGATTGCCTAGACAAATTCAGAGCAAGAGAAACAAAATGAAGGATTACCAGAAAATGGGGCGAACATCTTCCTTAGTACGGAAAACATTTGCAGGGCGTCTCCAAGGTAAAGAGCGAGTAATTTTTGACTCATCAATCAAACCAAGGTTCTGCAATTTCAGCACCATTGTTAGGTTCTTTAATGTACACAATGATGTGTGTTATACGAAAGAGAAAATTTAAGTAGGAAATGAGGAACAACCATCAGTATTCCAATAGCTGACTTGTCCACGTTCAATGTGTAGAGATGAAGGGTTGTGATTCCATGGGCCAAAATCTTTTTGCACATTTCTGTTGCAAAGTGAATACCATAAGCCTTCACAGCTTCTTCATTATCCTTGATAGGCTCCAAGGCAGCAGTGAGCTCAGCAGGTATCTACAAAACATGATTACAATATTAAAGAATAACAGTCTCCAAAACATTGGTCATATGGCATCACCAATGGTCTAAATATATAAGCTTAGTCTTCTATGATCAGTAAGCAACCACATTAATGCAGTAAACTCAATATAATCTTAAGCATTTAAGCACAAAGGCAACATTTTTTCTACAGTGCAAGCCATATCAACACTGATATAAGAGATTAGAGATCACAATATACCTTTGTCTTGCAGAAACCAGCCATACGCAAGAACCCCTTGTAGTTGGAAATGGGCATAATTCCAGGAACAATGGGACAATTTATCCCAATTTGCCGACAATCATTCACAAATTTTAGGAATATATCAGTATCATAGAAAAGCTGTGTTACAATCAGATCTGCTCCAGCATCAACCTGTTCCACAAACCAATCCATCAGATCAAAGACAACTCAATCCAACAATAAAATACAAATCCATAACACAAAGTCTAAACCTTTTTCTTCAGGTAAGCAAGATCACTCTGATAAGACTCAGGAGTAGCAAGACCATTAGCTTCAATGACATCAGGATGAGCCTCTGATTACATAAAACACAATCAAATCAGAACAGACATTAACGAACCAGGAATGAAATTGAGGAAGATTGAATACCAGGATAACCAGCAACTGTGATTCCAAAGTAATCCCCATACTTGCTTCTCACATGATTCACCAGATCCAAAGCACAAGCAAACCCTCCTTCAACCTGAACAAATTTATCCTGTCCATGAGGCGGATCTCCTCTAAGCGCAAGCACATTCTGTATACCATTAGATCTAATCGTCTCAAGCGCGTGGTCAATCTTCTCAACCGGCATGTTGGTACAAGTGAGATGCATCATCGTCTCAACGCAGATAACATTCTGCATCCTGGAAGCGATCTCGAGAGTGAGATCGGCGGTGGATCCTCCGGCACCCCAAGTGATATCGCAGAAAGTTGGTCCGTAAGAGACTAATCGATCCATCCGTTCAAAGAGATTCTCGACGCCATCTTCCGTTTTTGGTGGGAAAAACTCGAAGGAGAAGGCTGTTTGGCCTTGCTCCGTCACCGATTTGATCTTGTCTACAACCTTCATCGTCAATGAGCTTCAAATCTGGATTCGAAATGGATGATGTGTGTGGGAAGAGAAGTGGTGGAGAGGATAGTGGTCTCGCTTGGTTTGTTTACTCGCTCTTTTATAGTAACCTCTAAATAAAGAAGAGATCCAACGAGTTTATGTAAAAAGAAAACAGAATTAAGGTTATAATTTTCTAAACTATTCAGCTAGGTTGGTGAGCTAAGGCCCCACATCACCTACCACCGGAAATGCCGATCCACTTCGGCCACCGGCGCGTGGGTAACCGCTACAACGAACACTAATCTACTTAAGTTTGGCAGTTCGGATTCAGTTTGGATCTTTCCCGTTTTAGGTTTTCGAATTTAAACATATAAAACTTATTTAGGTATTTTTAGAATTTTAGTTTGGATGTGGTTCGATTCTGTTTGGATTTAATTTGATTTTAGAAACTCAAAAAATAATAAACCAAAAATAAAATTAGTTACATTTAAATAAAAAATTATTATATTTGTTTAGTAAAATAATTTTTATATATTTTATTTTAAGTATTTTAGTTAATTGATCTAAAAATAATATTTGAATTTAAAATTTATTTTTTAATAACTCTCTTTTATTAAATCTACATATAATTAATATTTTAGCATATAATTATAATTTGGATATTTATGATATTTATTCAGTTTTCGGTTTGAATTCTTTGAATATAAAAGTTAATGATCATATCGTATTTTATCGGTTTTGATTTGGATCCAATTCTTTTTTTAATCCGATTCAATACTTTGGTTTAAAATATTCGGTTTAAAAAACATACTTTATTGGTGATGCCGCCCAGAAGTATCACGTGCGTATATTAATACATAACTGGTCTTACAGGCAGAACAAACCGGTAATTGGTTAGGGTCCTTGAATGACCAAACCCACCCCGGTTTTAACATCAAAACACACATTGGTCAAAACATTTCACATATTTACTGTCATTATACTGATTCGAGTTGGATACAACAACAAAAGTCTACAATCCTTTCCCAACCGAGATAGTTTGGTTGGTTATTATACACATACCGCCCGGTTAGCAACAATTTTCAACAATTCAAGAGGAATTAAAAGGTAAAAGAATGGAATCAGAAAGTAGCTTGAAGCAAAATATCAAACAGTTATGAGCTTCCAAACTTCTATGGACAAGTCAATAGTCTCGGTAAAACCATCCTCGTACGTGACCAAGTGCTTTCTTGATAACTCATCAAATTGTCTAATGATGCCAAAACACCTGAAAATGTCATCAAACGACGTCATATCATGAGTCCAAGAATCAATCTGCAGAATTCAAGGGACTAAAGAGCTGCTCAATGAGCATAGCAAATGTATCTAACAGAGCATTTTGATTACCTCTGGTTCGCGGGACGTGACAACATGATTACAACACCAATGCAGTTCGAGCAACATATTTTCCTTTGGCCACGAGTGTTCCAAGATTGTCCTGACGCATCCAAATTGTGTTTTCCTTACCTCTGAACTGAGAAGCTTGTCGAAAATCGAGCTAAAGAATTGATACTAACCGGGGACGAGTCTGCCTCCAGTTTTCTTAACGTAACCAAATGTTTGAAATAGCAAGAAATTGGACAGTTTAGCATACTAAATCACAAGATGAATATAGAGATGACTAAATGGTTGGACTCCATGGGACTAATGTTTAACCTTTGGCGGTTTACGGGTCACTACTTTACACGCCGTTAGGTTCGCAGCTTCTTGATCCGAGGGTATGTTCTTAATTTTGTTAGCTTTTGCACCAAGTTTTTTTCTACAACACACTGCACCACAGTAGCAGTCTTGATCTGCACCAAACTGAACAAACCTGCTATATTTCTTAGTGTCACAGCTTTAACATTACTACGACAGTACTTGGTTATGTTCTTACTGGTAATCGTAGGTCAAGTGCTCTCCTTTGTTTATGTAACGGGTAGCAAAGATACCGATTCTTGTCTCTCCATCAATAATCCTAATGAGTAAAAAAAAATGTCATAACAAGATACTTTGATCAGAAGAAAAGTGAGAAGATGAACAAACCATTTCTGCATCTCTGTGTTAGGATTGCAACTGTGATTAATATATCTTGATTTATTCCCCTTGTAAGTAGCATCAATCACCATATTCGAGTTGATCTGACACAAGTAGAAATTTGTTTCGACTTTTCGCTTCAGCTTCCATAGTCTTTCTTCACAAATCTTTTCGTCGATAACTGCAGTGAGTAATGGATTTAAGAAGACAAATGAATGTCACACAGTAAGCACTATAATCAAATAATCATCATCACCTTCCCCAACATATTCAATGATAAACTCTCCTTGATTAATATCTTCATCTGCTACAATCCCATATCCACATTTCTCTGTCTACAAGAAACAACCTATATTCAGTTCATTTTCTTGATATGAATTATAACATACTAACCTGAACTAGTTTCATTTTCTTGATATGTCTTTGTTGGAACGGCTTGTTGGTGCATTCACATCTGCAGTTGCAGCTAGATGAACAGCTTGAGAGTAGTATCCTATAAAACAAAATGTTGATGATAGTTTAACATCAAGGAAGATACCAACTAAAAGAAAACATTAAACACAGTGACAGACATGGAGCATACCCACAATAGCAATCAGTGCCACAGAGAGTTGAAGAGCCTGGAGATAAAGAGCAAGAACAGAATATTCCATGATCCTTAACCCTCTTTTTGAATTTATCCTTCAGATAAACATCTTGAAACCAGGATCATGTGAAAACAAAAATGAAAATCCAGAAGGTGTGTGTAAAGTAAACAAAAAACTTTGAATCTGTAACAAATTGAAAAGATACTGCGCTTTATGAATTTAGGCTTCTTCTTATTCAATCTATCTGGAAATTTGAATTCCTCCAATCGCCCAGTCTTCTTCGAAAACTTTCTGAGCCCTTTCCTGACTTGATTCCGATCGGAACCCTAATTAAGAAAATCAGAGAAACAAAAATTAACAATACGAAACAGAGTAATGATTAAACAGAACTGAAGATTGAGATCGAACTTACCTTCTTCTTTTCGGTACCCATGGAAATATACCTGACTGATAGGATAAAATTCGAGCAATTATTCCCAATATGATGCAGATAGCAAGACTTTCAATTATGATCTTTCGGGTAAGTACGCTGACGGAGAGAAGGACAAATCAACAAAACGATCAAAGATCTTCAATTGGCGATGTATCTCTGAAACTTTTCAAATCTCTAATCAAATTGAAAAAAGAGGAAGAAGATGATGAAACAATGGTGGATGCGATCATCAGAGAGTGAAAAGACGCGAAGAAGAAATAAGCGGCAGTTTCTACCGATGATTTTCAAATACTGCGCACAATTCGCCTGTAGGGGTAAAATGATAATTTCAAGCGATTTAGGCCCGCTGATCTTTGGTTTATCCTAACATCCATTTAGAAATAAATGGGCTTTAATGGACTGGCCCATAATGAATCCAAGAAAAAGCATCACCGTAATTTATGGTGACAACACATTAATTACGTATTAGGTAGTCGCATTCACATCCATTATTAGGTCTGGGCAAAAAAACCGGAACCGAAATACCAAACCAAATCCGAACTGAAAAATAAGAACCGAATCCGAACTCGAACCGAAAAAATATTCGAATGGATCCTAAACCTCTATATCCGAAGAACCGGAATCGAACCCGACCCGAACCGAAAGCCGAATGAGTATCCGAAATATCTGAACTACAATTATATATCCAAAATATTAGTTATATTTAGACTTAATATAAAAAAATTATACAAAATTATAATTACAAACAAAAATATATTGGTTAGTTTTAGACCAAAATAGCTAAAATATCCAAAATAAACTAAATGTACGAAATTTCTTGCTATATTTGTCTAAATTTAACAATTTTTTGTTCAAATTAACCAAATTTTATTTTTGTTTTATGATTTTTCGGGTATCCGGATCCGAACCGAACCCGAACCGAAATTATAAAATACCCGAATGGATCTTATAAGCCTAGACCCGAAAAACCCGAACCGAACCCGAACGGATACCCGAATACCCAGGCCTATCCATTATAATAAAAATGAACAGAAGTCCTTAACTTTATTTAGTTTTTTTAATGTTTTCCCAAAAGATAATGTAATCTGTAATCCTAGAGATTTTGGTAATGCACTGTTTAATTAATGTATCACCCAAATTTGAAGCGAAAGATAATTACGTAAAAAGAGAAGAGAAGAGAGAGAGAGAGTAGACAAAACTTTTTATTTTCCTATGATAACACGAAATCGATCGTCTCCAATTCAAACTTCCATTCTTCGTCTCCGTTAATTCGCACTCCCGTTCTCAGCGTCGTCGCCGGAGGTCTTATCTCCGTCTTATCTAGTCAGCCTGAAGGATTCGATTGGTTTATCAGGTGATCCTTCTTTATATTATGCTAGGAATTCGAAATTTCGTTCCCCGAATCGGACTATGAATCTGTGTGCCTCTGTTTTCTGGTTAATCAAGCTCGTACTCTTTTGTTCCATGTGGCTATTGTGCTTATTTTCTGGGATATGCAAGGAAGGAATTGGCAATACTATAGTTGACTGGTTGAGCAATTGTGATTACTGTAGATCGCTATGGATTTGTTCAATATGGAGGCTTTAGATATCGGAATCGATTAGCTATGACGCCTTTGTGGATTTATCTTAATTGTTGTGTTCATTAGATCCTCTTTGATTCCTATTTTCGAGTAAGGAAAGATTTTTGGCATATGGAAACTGGTGTATAATAGTGAGAAAAAAGCTAAGGGATTAAATTTATGGGCTGATTTATGGATTATAGTAGAGAGTTCTGTGAGTATTGTTGTGGTTTATGTGTGATTTAACATACTTTGGGAGCTTATTCTTAGAGCCAAGTCTGTTCAATGTTAACATGTTCTCATTTGTTCTCTTATCCATCTTATTGCAGACAAAGATAGATTCTCTGGGATTAGTTTTCTTCTATGAGACAGACATGTTGCATTTGGTGCTTTATGTCTAGGTAATGAAAGCTATATGTGATAGGTTTCTTCCTTCAAAATGTTCTTCATCAAACGCAGATGAAAAACGTGATAACTCCACACTTAACGGTTGGATAGTAGTTCTAGAAACAGCCTCTATGGCTAGTGGGGCAATTAGGAGACTTCAAGACCGTGTTTTAGGGCCGGCTAGGACCGGTATTCCCAGCAGTACAAGTGAGATATGGCTACTGGGTGTCTGTTACAAAATCTCAGAAAGTGAATCCTCAGAAGTAGCAGATACTAGCCGTGTACTGGCTGCATTCAGACAAGACTTTTCGTCCTTAATATTAATGACTTATCGTAGAGGTTTGTATATCTACTTCAACTCAAGCTAGCCTTAAGTGGTCACAGGAAACTCACTGTGTTATTTTACAGGTTTTGAGCCTATTGGAGACACAACTTATACTAGTGATGTCAACTGGGGTTGCATGCTTCGAAGCGGACAGATGCTCTTTGCACAGGTCTGCTTTTGTGGGTAGTTAGTCATCTTTTAGCTTGAGGCTTCAAATATCTCTTAACGTATGGTATAAAATCCATCTTTAACAGGCATTGCTATTTCAAAGGCTGGGAAGGTCTTGGAGGAAAAAGGAATCCGAGGTTAGTTGTGTTATCCAGTCTATGTCTTAGTTACTGAATATACAATACTAGGAACATCAATCCAGTTGATCACGAATACAAGCCATTGAAAATGAGCTTGTTTGGTTTTAAAATGCAGCCGCCTGAAGAGGAATACTTAGAGATCTTAGAACTTTTTGGTGATTCTGAGGCTTCAGCATTCTCGATTCACAATCTTATACTAGCTGGAGAATCTTATGGCCTGGCTGCTGGATCATGGGTTGGACCATATGCTGTTTGTCGATCATGGGAAGCATTATCTCGAAAGAAAAGAGAAGAAATTGAGGTTAAAGACCATTTGTGTTTCATGGCTGTTCATATCGTTTCTGGCAGCGAAGATGGGGAGAGAGGTGGAGCTCCAATTCTCTGTATAGAAGATGTCACCAAAACTTGTTTGGAATTTTCAAAAGGAGAAACTGAGTGGACGTCAATTCTTCTCTTGGTTCCACTGGTTCTTGGACTTGACAAAGTGAACCCGAGGTTTGTGATTTTGAGTTATATACACACATGAATCTAAATAAACACTATGGACTGGATATGATGGTAGTGATCTGCTTTTATTAACTTAATATGGATAATATGGATGAAATCATTGATATCTTTCTGAAAGAAATAGATTCTAAATTTGTTGTCAGGTACATTCCATCTCTGATAGCCACGTTCACTTTTCCTCAAAGCCTCGGAATTTTGGGAGGAAAACCAGGTGCATCAACTTACATAGTTGGAGTCCAAGAAGATAAAGGTTTCTACCTTGATCCGCACGATGTTCAGCAGGTTTTCCAGAACACTCCTTATAAATTTTAGAATCAGGATAGAATTATATTTACGGAAGAAAATAACTCAACGTTTGATCTGGCATGCTTGAAGTTTGGGACATCAAGATGGTCCATGCTTATTAAATTGTCTCTGTCACATTTAATTTATCTATTGCCTAATTGGTTTGGGGATTGACTGGTCGGTTTCGAGTCTGATATTAATCAAGCCCATGTGCTTCATTAACATTTTGGTCTCACTGATTGAGCCTTATCGGTAATGGTTGGTAGGTAGTGACAGTCAACAAAGAAACTCAAGATGTTGACACATCGTCTTACCATTGCAAGTGAGTTGATTGATTACTTTGCCTCATTTAGATCTTTATCTCTACGTGATTCCCTTAGTATAGGTCCTACTAATGTGGCTATACTACAGTATTCCTCGTTATGTTCCGTTGGAGTCACTCGACCCGTCGCTAGCTCTTGGATTCTATTGCCGAGACAAAGGTTTGTACTGGTTTGTAGTGCTACGGTTTAGTGTCGGTTCAATTTTTTCAATCAATTTTTGTAGAAGTTGAAACCAGTTTATCAACCCAATGCTAATTCGGTTTGGTGTTGGTTACATTACACTGAACTCAATCCCGGTTTATTTATTTTGATTACACTAAGTTCAATTCGGTTTGGTTTGGAGTTTTTATAATATAAAAAACTAATCGGTTTATTAACAAAAAATGTTATCCATTTCGGTTTATTCAATATGAAATTATGAATTGATTCTAAACCGGACTTACTGATCTCTCTTGCTACTTGGTAAACACAGATGATTTTGATGATTTCTGCAACCGAGCAAGGAAGCTAGCCGGAGACTCCAACGGCGCTCCATTGTTCACGGTGACTCAATCTCACAGAACTGGCGACTGTGGAATTGCAGAAACCAGCTCAGTGACATCTACAGAGATATCTAATGAGGAGCATGAAGATGACTGGCAATTACTTTGACCAGTTTCACTAAACCATTCTTCTTCATTTATACTTTTGTCCGAACTATATTACATTTTACATCTCAAAATACCATTCTTTATACATCGATACTAAGATTTGATGTTTGTACTATATAAAAAAAAACACTTTTAAAATGAAAACATAGATTCTTGATTTCTAGACGTAGATTGAAGAATACGAGAAGGGAAGACTAGAAAAACCAGAGGGAGTATTGACATGGCTCCACTTCCCGCCATTTTTTTCAACCTTTGGCATCATCATCATCATCGTCCCACTTTCTTCCCCGCCGCCGCCAATCAAAGCCACCGCTTGCCCACTCAAGCTTCCCGCGAAAACAGAACTCATCGTCGTCACAGGAAGCCGAATCGTCTCCATAACTACCTTCCATTTCATCGAATCATCCTCAACCTCCCAGCGAGGTTGACTCTGTCGCTGGCTATCAATAAAGCACCATAACTTACAACTTCTGAAATCTCCGGCGAATTCAGTAACCGCGGCGGTGCGACCTCTCGGGCTTAGATCAGGAAACAGCCAGACATTTTCGATTACAGACCATGAATTCGAAACCGGATCGTAAATCTCAGCGTCAGATCGGAACTGGCCTTGCGTCTCCGTACCGTAACCACTCAACACGCAAAATCCAAGATCCATCGCCATCGAGAATCCATGACACTCATCTCTCCCTTCCGCCATTGGAGGAATCGTCATCCACTCATCCTTCTCCACATCGTAAACTTCCGCTGACCTAAGCGCGTTCTTCTGATCATCATGACCTCCGGCGACGTAAACCTTCGTCGTCCCAACAGAAGCGCAAGCAAAAAACGATCTCGCCGCCGACATCGGTTTCCCTCGCTTCCACATCCGTCCTCCAGCAGAGAAATCCAGCACAAACACATCTCTAACAGGCTGCAATGTCTCCGGATCCCACCCGCCGATCAACAACACTTTCCCGGCGTTCTGAAGCGCAACGCACTCGCAGAACAAAGGAATCCGTTCAGGAATCACGATGCAGTGCCACGTGTCTAGCGTTGCGTTGTAAACGCTTAATCCGTAAAGTGGCGTCCCAACCACACGCGGCGGTTGCTGTTGATGAGACTCGCCTTCCTCCTCTTTCTTCTTCTCACTCACTGAATTAACCTTAACCGGAGACGGCGAAGTCAGCGGCTGGACAAGACAGAGAAGAGATTCATCCTTACCAAACCTTCGCCGCTCCCAGTTAAAACAACGGCCGGAGATTAAGCTTCGCCATGACCGGCAAACGGATTTCACCGACGAATGGAATTCGAACGGAACTCTAACCAAACATTCCATTGCTAATTCCTCCGGTAATCCTGGGATTAAATCCCGATCTCCTCTCATAATTCCGTTATCTCTTAGAAGGTTCTTTAAACACACAGATTATGAAGAAGGGTTTTGTGATGTTGATAAATTTGGAAACTGTTTGAGACACTCAAGAAGATGTGATTGGTAAGCGAAGTGGCAGAGTCTTTATATAGGGGATAAGATACTGAGGAAGAAGACGGTCCGTAGATAATTATCAGCTTTTTATTATTATTTTATTATTTTCATTTTTTGCCGCGTATATTATCATCAATTATTTTTATTTTTTTTGTCATCTGATGAAATTATATATATCGAGAGATTCGAAACTGAAATACAATACATGATCCTAAACATAGGAAACTAAAGTCCAAAACCAGGCACTTAAAGCCCAACTAACAGACAACTGAAGCCCAAACAACATACATCTAAAACCCAAAAGATAGGCAACATAGGGAAGCTAATACTTCTCAAAAATATAACAGGAAATGACGGTAAATTCTCAACAGGAGAAATAAAGTAGATGTTCGGAAAGATCAAATCAGCCGGGTTGCTAGAAAGCAAAAGTAGAACCGACCGCACCGATAAGGTTGACAACCAATCCGAAAAACAGATAAGAGATGATCAGCCAGAAGAAACTGCTGAACAAGGAAATACTGCCTCAAGCCATCTCCAATCACCGAAAAGAAGCTAAAAACCTACCGAAAATCATTAGACGGATCACCGTTGCTAAAGATAGTCACCGAAAACACCACCATCAGTTCCAATAAAGAACAATTTGGAATAGACCAAAACCGAGACGGCAATCTGAAAACACGGAGGGAGCACCATAAAACCAAGCACAGGAGAAGAGGAAAACGCACAAGCCCAAGAAGGCCATCAATCGCACAAGCGACACAACCGAGCAACAAGCACACCTGACACGATATTCAGCAACAGCACTAAAGATGAAGAAAAAACCTGCAGAGATGTCAGCGAAAGCACCTGTACCGCACCAAGCAGCTACACCGCACCGTCAACAGATCCTCGATCTGTACATCTGGCGCCAGACTCGCCACAGATTCCATCTCTCCGAACCAGAACCGAAACATCAAAGAGCCAGTAGCTAAGCAAACTCCCAACAAGCAAAAAGCTCCAGACCACCAACAACCGGCACAATCCAACCAAATCGCCGCAATCCACCTCAAAATACAGAACCACTTCTAGACCATGTAAAAACTAAATCTAGATCTATAACGATAAAATCAAATCCTACCAGGAATCTAATCGAAGAACCCTAACTACCAATCAATAACCAGACTAAGAGCAAAGCGGATAAGCCAACAAGCCTCGCACACGAAACCATCCGAACAAGAACCCACACTCGCTTCGACGAAGACCCATCCCAAGAGACGAGAGGAGGCAGAGCACGAGCGAAGCTCTGAGACCAGAGGAGACCACCAATCCGTCCGCACACGACCACCGGAGCAAAAGAGTCAGCAGGCGACTCATCTGTCCAGAAAACCACCAAAACACGAGCCACCGGAGGAAAGAAAAGCTTCATCCGTTGCCGTCTGAGTAGAGGAAAAGCAGCACGAGAGCTCCGAGCTATGCCGAGGAAAACGGAAAAGACAGAAAAGGACAGCGAGCCATCGCACCCAACACCAGCAGAGAAGGCCGGTATCGTCGGTGGCTCGCCGTAAACGGCGGATCTGTAACGAGCGGCTAGGGCGAACTCAGGTTCGAGAGAGAGGAAAAAAGATATGTGATTATCATCAATTATTTATTCTTGATATTTCTGAACAAACAGACAAAATGTAAAATAGGAATTAAAAATAATTATTATTAATAGCGACCACACAATTTTAAACACGTTTTTAGAATATTATCTAATTTTCATCGCACATTAATATATGTGAAATTTCGTTGTAAGTGAGTGAGCCTAACAACGATTGGACGTAGGCTAATTAGGCAATTTTAATTTTTAAAATTCTCGTATTAAACCACACCGAATAAAATCAATCAATTGTCTAGTAATAGTTTAGATAAAAAAAAATGTCTACTAATAGTTAATTTCCCCATATATATATAGAATGGGCCACACGATTTTCTTCCGGAATTATTCATATTTTCAGATGTGTGTAAACGCATTAAATATTGTAAAATGCCGTGAGGGATTTTTTTCTTTTTCTTTTTCTTTTTTCACCAAAATAGATATTTATTTATGATAATTAAAATATTTTATTTTTGGATATAATGGTTCTAGAAGCAAAGCCCATGTGGATACGATGACTTATCTTCTTTCTTATCCGAACAACAGTACTGTGACACATGGACCATGCACCGTATTCATTAGATTCATTACAATTTTTTTTTTTTTTTCCACTGGAAGGATTTCCATTTCATTACCAACGGAGGGATACATTTTTGAAATACACATGATCGGCAAGGATTAAAATCCTTCCGACAACAAAGCCGGCGAGTTCATAAGACGACACTCCCGGAGACAAGGTACAAATCTAGGGAGAATTAAAAAGAGAACAAGCAAAGAGAAGACTATAAACAAAGTCAAGAGAAGAAAAGGTGAGTTGAGAATCCAATCGTTCAAACCGAAACAGAGATCGAGTCAAACTCTAACGAGCTCCCATAGAACCATTTGATGTCGAAGAAGAGTTGAAAAACCATGAACCCGAGGCGAATCAACCGAAGCGTTACAACCATCGAGCCCAACCAACTAAACTCCGAGCAGATACAAGGCAAAACTCAACAAGACCTAAGCAGAAACACGCCTCCACGCTCAAACCAGAACCGCCCAGCCGAAGCGAGACCAAGCACAAGGAGAAATCTTGAACTTCGAAAGGGAGAAACCCGCAAACCAAGACCTTTAGTTCTTACACACGGACACTCGTGTACCCGAACCAGGACATCTACCGACCAAGAACGGTCACCTCCTCGCAAGAGAAGAACTGAAGGACGGAACCACTGCGACGCTGATACCTAACTCCGCCACAAAAACGGAAGATAGGAAAGTAGATGCTCCCGCAACAACACCATAACCAGAAGACGGATCCCAAAGCGAAACTTAGCCGAACAACAAGCAGGGAAGGACAGTAGAGCAACGAAGAAGAGCCAAATGATGAATTAGCAACCACGCCTAAGACAAAGGATAAAGCAGAGAACGCACTATGACCGGCGCTTGGCCCTGTTGAACCAACGATTCCCGTAGTAAAGCAGCTACTCTATCTTAAAGAACCTCGCCAAGGCACACCTATGCTCGCGACTCGAGCTTCTTCCAACTCAGAACCGTAAACACCGCTACGCCGTCGAGGAAAGGACCCGACTGAAACCAAAACGACGACGACCAGAGCCTTACGCCGACGGGAACCAACAAGAACGAAACTAGACTAAAGTACCACCCCAAAACCAACCTTCAATCGACGAAAACAAAAATGGATCTGACAACTATCCAAAACAGAACGGAGATGACCGGAGCTTGGGAGATACGAAGACGGAGCCACCGGAGCCACCGACTTGCACCAGAGAGCTTCTCACCGGATCTGTCCGCTCCGATGACGCTGACGGAGACCCCTGCCGAAGAATAGGAGGAGAGATCGAGGGGGAAACGCCGAAAAAGAGAAAACAGAGCTAAGCTACCATCTCCTCCGGTCCCGGCGAGGAGCGCCGGTAACCGGGGAAACACAAACGGCGAGAGAAAGGGTCGGCGGCGGGTTGATTGGGATTCGTGCCCGAGAGCTTATTAGGGCGAACTGACTGTGGATTCATTACAATTATACAACCTTTTTTTTTCATCTCAAATTATACCTTTTATTTAACCCAAGGTAGAATGCGTTTTTGGAATACAAAACCGGCAGAAAACAGAACTTTCTCCGGAAACAAAACACATAAAGAGAAACTAAGCCGGTAGAAAACAAGGATATCCCCGGCAGTGGCAGACCCATCCCTATTTTTTATAGGTGTCAACAAAAATAATAACAATAAAATAAAAATATTCTTTGAGGGTTCACAGGCTCGATCCCGAATTTTGGGGGTGTCAGTCATAAGATTTTACCACTTGATCCATTGAAACTTTTATAATTTTAGCCCAAAAATTATTTTTTTCTAAATGTTTGCGGTGTCAGTTGACACCCTATTGCTGTGAGTGGGTTCGCCCCTGATCCCCGGAAACAAAACCTACAACCAGAGCCGTCGAGTGGCAGAAGCGAAGGAAGCTAAAGCTGCGGCCCTCTCAAATTATAAGGTTTTTACCAGCCCTCATTTACCAGTTAGTTTCCTATAGCCTAGTGGTATTCATCCTTAATATTCTCAGGTTCTGAGTTCGACCCTTGCGCATGTAGTTGCGTTTTGTCTTTTTTTTTCGTGAAAGGAGAGCTGTTTTTACATGTTAAATTAATTAGTAAAATAGGTTCTTGATATTGTTCAATACTACTCCGGTTGCGTTTTGTCTTTTTTATTTCTTGAAAGAAGAGATGTGTTTACATGTTAAATTAATTAGTAAAATAGGTTTTTGATATTGTTCAATGCTACTCCGATTGCATTTTTGATTTTTTTTTATTTACTAAATCACCCTAATTTGCTGTAATATGGACAAAATGCCAAGGTTAAAAAGTTTTTTTTTTCTTACGAGACGACTTGTTTTTATGCTTTAATACATTATTGTTTAAGACATATTTTGTCAAATTGAATTATTTTTTAATTATAAATTTGTGGAAAACGATCTTTTTTTTCTTTTAGCTTGCGGCCCTCAAAATTCTAGGGACGGCTCTGCCTACAACTAAAACATCAACAGTCGATACAATCCAAGACCAAGCAAAAGCAAAACGAAATTGCAACTTCATCCGTGCGGAGGTGATTGAGCGAGATTTACCGTTGTTGCCCACGGCCCACCAACGGTAACATCAACTTCCCGAACAGTTACTGAAAGACCCTCTCTCAGACTCAAAGAAACAAGACTCCATAACCCGACAAGAAGAACTCCTAAGAAAGAATTCTAAGACACTTTCGGATACGGTTGCGACACACTTCTATGTGCCCATAAATCACTTAGATAGAAGCCTAAAAGAAATCTAAATCTCCACAGATTTGAAACAGAAGAAGCCAAACCAACCCAAGCTACCCCGAACACTAACCCGGAAGAAACCAAAGAAAGAAAGCACCCAAATCAACCACCCGAAACGAATCACAATGAAACAACAACGCAAAACAAGCTCAAGACTTGAATCAACAACCGTATGTAAAGAGGAGATAACTACAAATTTAAGACTAAACCCAAAACACACATCTCAAACCTGTCACATGAACCGGAAACAACACAAACCAAGACCAAACTTAACAACGAGACCACAAACCAGACCATAAATCACAACAACGACACCGGATCTAACGCCATCAACAAACCCAGAGACTTAGATCTAGCACTATACCACAACTCACCACATCGGCAAGCAAAATCAGCGGCGCAGGAAGACGACTCAGCGGCGATCCCTGGAATAGCCTCCTTCTTTGACAACACAGACAATCCTTTCTCACTCATGTGGCCGAGTCTCTTATGCCATAACTCCATGGCATCATCATTCTCCACTTCATTAACAATGTCTTTGGAGACTTTAGCCTGCATCCAATAGAAAGATGAAGACTTATTACCTTGAGCCATAACCATAAAACCACGTGAGAGCTTCCATTTACCACCACCGAATAAACTGTAGAAACCCTCATCAACAAGTCTTCCCGTAGAAATCAGATTCAACCGAATATATGGGATATGCTTAACTCCCTTAAGCAGAAGTCTTGTACCAAGACTCGTCTCCAAGCAAATATCACCAATGCCAACAACCTGAGCCAAACCATCATTACCCATCTTCACCGAACCATAACTACCTGGAGTATAGGTAGTGAACAAATCCCGCTGCGATGTAGCATGAGTAGTAGCTCCACTATCAACAATCCAACTGGTGTCCTGGCATGCAACATTAATGGCATCACCCTCGTCAAGAATAAGAAACTGATCCTCGGTGACAGTCACCCGATCTTCACCATCTCCTTGACGATTTCCTTGCTTGCTGTCCTTTTTCAACTTCCAGCAATCTTTCTTCAAGTGCCCTTTCTTATGACAGTAGTGGCACTCCAAATTCGCAAATTTATTAGATTTGCTTCTGCTCCTGTTCTTCTCCTTCTTGGGCTCACGATATGAACTCCTCCCCCTTGACTCAGTAACCATAACATCTGAACGCGAGGAACTAGGATTCGACTGCCTTCTCGTTTCCTCATTCAAGACACTGTTCTTCACTAAGTCCATCGAAATAGCACCATTCGCTGCGGAGTTACAAAGAGACATCGTGAACACTTCCCAAGAATCTGGTAATGTACCAAGAAGCCACAAACCGTGAATCTCATCTTCAAACATGATACCCATGTCAGACAGCTTGTTGATTAATCCCTGAAACACATTAAAGTGATCCGTCATCGGAGTACCATCCTGATACCTCAACTCAATCAACTTCTTGATCATGAACATCTTATTATTCCCGGTCTTTCGAGCATACAACTGCTCCAGCTTCAACCACAAAGAACGAGCATTAGTCTCTGTTTCAACATGATGCAGAACATTATCATCTATCCACTGCCTTATCGAACCACACACTTGCCGATGCAACAACTTCCACTCAGCATCCGTTTTCTCATCAGGTTTCTTCTCCTGAAAAAACCGGTACATGGAATTCTTTCACGAAAAGCAAATCTTCCATCTTGCCTTTCCATGTATGATAATTAGCACCATTCAAACTGATCATCCTGCCCATATTTTCCATCTCTCACACAAGCAAAACCAATAACCAAAGTTACCGAAATCCAAAGCTCACAACCTCAAGCTCTGATACCACTCTGTTAGGGAAACACAGGAACGCGACAACGGCGCAGCGGAATATGGTTTCCCGCACTTGTGACTCTGTGAGGAAAATATAAATGACAATGGCAGAAACAATATCAAAACGAAATGAAAATGAGACCGGCAATTTTTACGTAGAAAACCTCCTCGATGTGAGAAGGAAAAACCACGGGACCGTAGTCCACTCCAAATCCACTATATCAAATAGAGTGAGTACAACCACGTCCTCTATGTTCCAAAGAAAAACACCAGAGAGTAAGGCTCAACAAGAGCAATCTCCAACACAACAAAGAATCAACAAGAGAGCTATACAAAGCTCAGAAATATGCAGCCTCAAACGACCTCACTTTCACTAGGATTCCGGTCACTAAATCCAATCTCCACCGTACAAATCCTAGATAAACAAGTCAAGAACACCTCTGCAAAATTTTAGCTCAAGAAGAGAAGATCTCACCATTGGATTTCTCAAACACTCACGATATATCCGTCTGAACCACTGCAGCGACCAGTCACGCTAAAACCCAGATATCTGACAAACCAACCGTTGAAAACAAACTCCCACCGTTGAATCTGAAGACCAGAGTCACGAAGATTCCCTGCAACTTTCAACAAGATCAGAGGTCGTTTGATAGTCCGATCATCCACCTGAAGTTCTCTGGCGAAAACATGTTTTCTTCTCTCTTTTTTTTTTCTCTCTCTTTTCTTTGTCTCTCCTTTTTCATGTGCGCGTGAATACAGTCTGTGTCACCCACCAATCACGCTTACTTTATATATATTAACATATACAAAAGGTTAGTAATATTAATTAGAAACCTCAACAGTGTTTCTCCACCTTAGGAGGAAACACCGACAAACTCCCCCTCCGACTAGGTGGAGGAAACAACCATACCGGCTATCTCTCGACAAACCTCAAGCTTCCATCTCGGCAATGACGTAGTCATCATATCAGCTCCATTATCATCCGTATGAACTTTCACAAGTTCCACTTCCTTAGAAGCAACCACATCACGTATCCAATGATACCTCTTGTTGATGTGTTTCGATCGCGAATGAAATGTCGAGTTCTTCCCGAGACAAATCGCG
Source organism: Orychophragmus violaceus (assembly GCA_030180135.1). NCBI lineage: Eukaryota > Viridiplantae > Streptophyta > Magnoliopsida > Brassicales > Brassicaceae > Orychophragmus > Orychophragmus violaceus. The sequence continues at coordinate 103,340,602 of CM058231.1, read as the reverse complement.
CTTTGACTATCACAAAGCAACTCATACTTTTCTTGCCCGAAACCAATCTCATCAAGAAAATTCTTCATCCACAACAACTCCTTACAAGCTTCCGTTGCGGCTATAAACTCAGCTTCAGTGGTAGAAAGTGCAACACACTTTTGTAACCTTGACTGCCATGCCACAGCTCCTCCTGCAAATGTTACCAAGTAACCCGAAGTAGACTTACTGGAATCAACATCCCCAGCCATATCAACATCTGTGTAACTCACAAGCAATGGCTTATCACCTCCAAAGGTAAGCCTCAAATTAGAAGTCCCTCGAAGATATCTCAAAATCCACTTCACAGCATTCCAATGTTCCTTTCCTGGTTTTGAAAGAAACCGACTAACTGTTCCAACTGCATGAGCTATATCTGGTCGTGTACAAACCATATCATACATCAAGCTACCAACTGCAGAAGCATATGGAACCCTCGCCATATCTTCCTTCTTTGCATCTGTTTTCGACTTTGTTGACCGGTTAATCTAAAGTGTGTAGCAAGAGGAGTGCTTACTACTTTAGACTTGTCCATGTGAAACCTTTGAAGTACCTTCTCAATGTACTTCTCCTGAGATAAGTGAATCAGCTTCTCACCTCTATCTCGAGCAATTCTTATACCAAGAATCTGCTTCGCTGGACCTAAATCTTTCATGGCAAAGGACTTTCTCAGCTGCTTCTTCAACTCTTGAATTCTGCTCAAGTTCCTACCCACAATCAACATGTCGTCAACATACAGCAACAAGATGATAAAATCATCATCACCAAACACCTGCACAAATACGCAATGATCTGATGTAGTCTCCTTATAACTATGCTCCCCCATAACCGACTTAAACTTCATGTACTACTGCCTCAGTGCTTGCTTCAATCCGTAAAGGCTTTTCTTCAAGCGACAAACTAACTCCTCTTTGTCCTTTTTCACAAAGCCTTCTGGTTGTACCATGTAAATCTCCTCCTCCAAATCACCATGAAGGAAAGCAGTCTTTACATCCATCTGCTCAACCTCTAGATCAAGACTCGCTGCCAATCCAAGTACAACCCGAATGGATGACATCTTCACAACAGGAGAAAAGATTTCATCATAATCAATTCCCTTCTTTTGGCTGAATCCTTTCACAACCAATCTAGCCTTGTATCGAGGTAGCAAACTGGTATCTTCATGCTTAATCCTATACACCCACTTATTAAGCAACGCCTTTTTACCCTTAGGCAATTTCACCAACTCATATGTATCGTTCTCTTCAAAAGAACCCATCTCTTCTCCCATGGCTTCTAACCACTTCTCTTTGTGTTCATCCTCTAAAGCTTCACCAAAGCTTTCTGGTTCTCCCCCATCAGTAAGTAACACATACTTACTAGGTTTATACCTTGTCGACGGTGTTGGACCTCTCTCGGATCTTCTAACAGCAGGTAGGTTCTCGGTAGTTGGTGTCTCACCATGATCGTCACCATGATCACCAATACCGTCATCATCATGTGCGGGAGCATCATCTGCACCAGGTGTATCAACATGAACCTGACCCTCATTCTGACCGTGGACTGATGTAGAAGGAAAAACCGCTGAATCAATCAAACCTTCATTTCTCTGAGCTGGTGTTTCGGACTTTTCAATGTCCTTAATCGTTTGATCTTCCATGAACACAACATCTCTGCTCCTTATGAGCTTCTTCTCAACGGGATCATAAAATCTGTATATTAACATATACAAAAGGTTAGTAATATTAATTAGAAACCTCAACAGAGTTTCTCCACCTTAGGAGGAAACACTGACAGGCGGCACCGGCAACTCCCTTTAAAACAGCCGCAGTGATCACTTTTCCTTTTTCTCATTCTTATTTTTGTCTGTATTTGCATTAAATTTTTGTACCGCAGATGATGACCGCATCGTTTGTGTAACGAACACGGCTATTATTATAGGTTTCTTTTCATTATCTTGTGTTGGTGATTCTTGTATGAATATGTGAACATCTAGTATTCATCAAGACCGAGGTTGTTGACTGTGTCAACAACATTGCTGACTTATGCCTTAGCCGTGTCTTCTACCAAGAGTGTGGGGCTGTTCAGTACACAGGTACAAATACTAGTTGCTGTAACTATTGTAAAACCGAATGGTTGAGTCCACCAGTCTGTTGGGCGGTAGTTGAGGGAACCGAGAAACATTGCTACAAAAAGCCGTGAGGTTTCAAATAAAACTTTTGTTTATATTTGGTGTGAGGACATGACATGTGTGAATGTTTATGTTCAAGTTTGTTTTGCTTCCAAATAAAACATATAAAAGGGCAAAGCTTATTATGACTCCTTGCCTTCAAGTGTATCCCTATATTGTGTGTGCATTTTTGTTTTACTATGAATACAAAACTCATTTTGTGTTTGTATCCCTCCGTTTTAATACATATCTATGAATATATGCCACATCTTGTGTTATAAACTTGGACAACAAGATCAGTTTTAAACACGCATGTTTCATGCTGACAAGAATATTGATGATATATTCTCAAGCGATATTTCAAAATTCAATCAACGAATGGTCACTAGATCATATGATAACCCACTCGAAGATTAATGAATGGATGCTAACTAGAATATATAACCCGCTCGCGTCAAGTGATCTGCTTCTTCATTGGATTAAGTAGTTAGCATCCATTCATTAGAGCTATTGTTTGAGACAAATGCTCAGTTCTTATGTTTTGTATTTTTAAATTGAAGTAGGTAACAGATCAACAAAGTCGTTGTAGTATAGTGGTAAGTATTCCCGCCTGTCACGCGGGTGACCCGGGTTCGATCCCCGGCAACGGCGTTCATTTTTTGAAAAAATTAAACAATTTTCAATTATATACTGGAAAAATATATATGGCTTCGCCCGGGTTCGAACCGGAGACCTTCAGTGTGTTAGACTGACGTGATAACCAACTACACCACGAAACCTTCTTGTTTGTATGCTTAAAAGCATTATTAATTAACACAAATAGTTTCTATCCACTAGTCAAATACCTTCACCGCGTTCATCCCGACTGTGGCTGTGGCTGTTGGTGGATAGCTTCTTTTTAACGTAAATCAAATCGAATAAAGGTGAAGAATATTATTTCGTTTAGTTAACATAATCGTAGAAAATCTTAACCTCAGAAACGTGAAACAACATTAAAACATTTAGCTTCATTCTAGAATCTCCAGATATAAATAAGGACCCACAAAGACAAAATGTAAGCAGCCGAAAAAAAATTAAGTTGAAAGAGCTTTTGTAAGTCTTAACCGAGAATTCAACATTAACCGGAGACACATGGTCATTAGTTGATAAACATGAGCATCGGTCTGATTTTGTCTTCAAACCCAAAAAAGAAATAAAACAAAAGCAAGAGTCCAAAATAACAACTAGAGAGAGCGATCCACCAGTTCTTCATTCCTCTGCAGCACTTGCAGCACTCAGATCAACACTTAGGTCCAGCTCCTACACCATAAGAACAAAACACAAAATAGATGTGAACGATCTTTCGCATTAACATATATCTGTAGCGAATTTCAGAACATGTACCTTTCCGGTGATTAGAGTATACATGTTCAACACATCAGCAACAGTTGTCTCGAAGTGTGTTGTGGCATCATAGCTCTGTAATAACCAAGGAAATGGTTAGATATTTAGAGAACCCATCCAACTTAAAAGTAGGCTACGATAGAAACTCACCGTTGATATAAAGCAGTTGTCCAAAGCGGGCTCGTTGACAGGCTCATATCTATCATACATGTCGAAGAATATCTCATCAACAGGACCCAATAGATCAATTCCAGCCTTTAGTTCTGTTTGTGGGTTATCAGTCTCTGCATCTGTCGACACAAATGCGATGAATTTTCCCTTGGGAGCAACGTTGTGGGAGTACGAACAACAGAAGACATACCTGTCAGTGTGTAGATAGGTTGTACACAACATCAGTCCCAGCACAAATGGCAAAACAAACATCATTGTATTTTTCAAACATGGCAAAATAATTCTGTGTGTGTGTGCAATGAAGTTGTGGGCTAAAGAGGGTTCGAGGACCAGTTCATTTTCAAGATATATGTACGAATGAAAATCTCATAGCAAGCTAGAAGACATGTCAATGATACTGAGATGGAGCTGACCACAGATTATTGGAAAAACAAAAACGAAGGCACTCACATGTCTGATTTGCGAGCCAGCTGCTTCTGAGGTATGATGACCTGTACTGAATGAGAGTCATTGGTATTTGGAATAGGGTGGCTCATAATTGCGATGGCCCGAGCAACTCTGCCAATCTTCCTAACCTGTTTGAATGTGATTACACATCATATCAATGAAACATTCCACAATCGTAATATAAATAAACAGAAAAAGGAAGGAAAGGTTGAATCGTACTGATTGTTTAAACATACTAAGAACTGCAATATTACCTTGTTCGGCAGGTAGGATGGGTCACAGACAATCTTTTTGCATTTGGCAGTCTCTCCCTCAGATGTTACACCAGTAACCTTACCTTCCTCGTCAAACTCTACCTGTCATATGATAAACATTGATATATATGAGTACAGCGTCCTTGCATTAAAATCTCACACCCTTTCCCCTCTTGCAGACTTGCACCACAAGAAAGAAAAGCAAAAGAGTTGTAATGATGAAGAGAAAATACCTTGCATTCAGGTTTGTTCAACATGTATGTGCCACCATAGACAGCACTAAGTCGTGCAAATGCCTAAACAAGAAGAAGAGAGAGAAAATTCACAGAAGAATCAAGAAATAATCATCTAAACCTTAAGGAAAATTCAGGCAACCAAGTCAAAGATCAGAACGATAGAAAAACCTGAGGTAGTTCTCCCAACCCATAGAGAGGATAAATATATGGTGAGCTTCCTTGGAAACGTGCAAGAGATTCCGCATAGAGCTAGCCGACCATTTAAAGCAAGAATGTCAAGCTTCAGAAATGTAAATGTTAAAACAAGGAAAACAAGTCTGGAAAAAAGTTCACCTTCATTCTCATTACAGTATCCAACGCAGGTTGATGGAGATGTTGGTCATCCGTGTGAAGTGCCACTGCGTGACCAATAAAGTCAATAGTGTTGTCATCAAGACCAAATTTCCTGCCAAGAGTGTCACCCAAATGGTTACAATCTAAATTAAATGTCAGTAAAACAAGAATCCCTAGAAGGCATTAGGACACCAGCTTACGCAATCAGTTCCTTTGTTGTAAGTTTGGTCAAATCCATCCCATTGTGTGTTTTCGGGTCCTTCTCGTCGTAATCCTGAACATAACTGAAAAACTTGCCAGCTCTACGTTTCTCAAATATACCCATGAGTGGAGATTTCAGGGCCTCCATAGGAGTCACTGGCACCTTTTGAACCTGTAGCCAAACCAACAGTTAAAGAGTTATCAGGAAAATGATTTTTGTAAATATACACAACCTATACACGAATGAAAAGCTTGTACCTTCCCTTTAACGAAAACATAGCTTCCATCAACGGCTTTAAAGGACAAATACTTTGTAACGTCAGTGTGAATAAGGGTACGAACAAGCTTGCCATTTCCCATCATAAACTGATCCGAAACAAGAGTTAGTGTGAGACATTAATATCATTAGCAAGCATTAAATAAAAACAAATGCCACCAAGATACCTTAGGCATCATGTCAACATTGTAATCCCTGCTAGCTCCTAGATGTTCAGGAGCCTTCTCTTCTCCCCTGAACTTCTTCCAAAGCTGTAAACAAAAACAAAAACGATAAATAAAAGTAACTGCTAATAAACTACCACAAAACCTACAAAGAAAATTCAGAAAGAAGAACCTGATTGAGATTAAGCGATGTTGATTCTCCACCATAGTAATCATTCCTGTCCATGTGAAGCACCTACTCGTAACATCCACAAAACAACACTATCAGTCTACCAAAACAAATGCTTCAGATCTTGGGAAAATCAAACGAAAGCAATCGCATAACAACAAAGTACCAAAAATTTCTAAGCACTTCCTCTCTCGAACTCGCAAATCACATCTCATTCACATTAAGATCGAAATGCAAAAGCTCAAATCATACAATCAGAGATCTAATCTGATCCGTTCATTATAAATTCAAATCCGAAAGCCGATCATGAATCAAAATCTCCGTTAACAAATAAGAGAAACAAAAATCGACGAGAGAAGAGGATCGAGACCTTGACACCATCGACGGAGAGGAGACCGCTGAGGATACACTCCTTGAGACCGGTTCCGAGAACAATAACTTCGTACTCTTCATCCATGGTTGATCCCGAAAGGTTCGCAGAGAAGAGAGAGCACGAGAGAGGGATCGATGAAGACGCAGGATTCAGGAATGAGTTAGGAGAAGGTCGAGGGAGATCGGTGACGCGGTCTATTGATGATCTATAAACAAAATGGAAGATGCCTTGTTTGTTGATTGGGTAAACGTTCGATGGTCTAATCGTAAATATTAGAAGTAATAATACTAAATTTGGTCGGCCCATTAAAACTTTCGATGGTTTAGAATAAATTTCTTGCGTTTCCACTCTTCCCCTTTGGGCTTCAATCGACCTCGGTCCATGTAGTACAACAACAGATCACAAAACTAAACCGGTTTATTTGGAATGAATTAGAAAATGTCTTAACCATATGAGCTTTGACTATGCTTGGTTTGGTATCAAACCCAGATATAAATTACATAATCTAACATTCAATATGTTGACAAAAAAATAATAATCTAACATTCAATAATTTAATATCACGATAAATTAATAATTTTTAAATCCTAAATTAAATATTAATCTTTCGATAAAATAATATATGTAAACTAATAAAATATCATAATCACAAAATTGTTATTTTTTAGAAGTTTTACTGTATTTGTTGTCATTTGGTTTAAGCATATTATAAATCAGTTAGTTGTTATCATTTTTATTATATAACTTATTATATGATTTTGTAAAATGAAAATGAATATAGGAAATAAAATGTGTGTCCATTTCTTAAATATATTTGCAGTTACATCTTCATCATATTTGTATGTCTCTTATTTCATAAGCAACTCACTTACAAGTCCCTTTCGTATATTACAATAATAATAACAGAAGAATAATGAAAGCATTATTTAGAATCAAGCTGATGATGATAATATTTTTTATATATAAATAGTTATAATAATTTTTCGATTGATGTTGATACTTAATATTTTTAAATAAAAATATATACTGTATTTTTGTAAGCTTACACGCATTATCGATAATTATATTACATTACTCTAATAATTCACCAGATTAAGAGTCATAGAGAATTATAATAAGCTATGTTAACATCTAGTGTTACATCATCATCATCCATTGAACACTTCTCAAATCACTAACCATGAATAAAACCTGTTTAGTAATCAATAAGCACAAAATTTAATGTGATTCACACATAGCATACGATTTCTATGATTCACACATGACACACGATTCAACTTATGGTTTATTTGAATTTTTAGAACCAACTTCGTATTATATAACCAGTGTTGATAGTATACTAGTAGTGAAAAAAATAGTTTTAGTGCATCCTTAGTTCAAATTATCTTTAATATAAATTGATATTTTTAAAATTAAAATTTCAAATACTTACTCGGGATCTAGAAAAACTTTATAGTATATAACAATGCATATATATTAATTAGGTTTGAATCTCAATTCTCTTACAAACCATAATATTAAATGTGTGTTTCCAAATATAAAAGCAAAGAAAATGAATAAGTAGTGAAATAAAAATAAACTGATATTAATTAGTTATCATATATATAATTGGAGACATTTTTCTCTCCTTTGAGAGTGTCCACGTCAGCATGTATTTTTGTCCTACGTGGCATCGACTGAAAAGCCTTCGCCTTCATTACGCTCAATTGTTCGGAATGGGCCGTCGTCTTCATTACGCTCAATTGTTCGGTGAGATATCTTCAATTTGTAGAATCTCAAACGTTAGCCATTTCTGACCTCCTTCACCACTCTCATCAATTCATCCACCACCATTAATGATATCACCTTTCATTACTCTCATTAAATTAGAAATGGCTGAGTCCCAATCTGAAACGATTCGTCGATCCACCAAAAACTACTCAGGGACTTGGGTATAGACTTATATAGACTTCGCTCCGAACATACCCGTCTGATCGAAGAACACGGTGCAGTACTTATTCCCGAATCGCTACGCATTCTCGGCGGCTATCGTGCAACAGACCGGATTCCCCGCCGCGTTAATCTCCGGTTACGGCCACTCCGCCTCAATTTTGGGAAAGCCCAATTTCGGTTTGGTAACGTGCGCATGTGCCCTCTTTTTCTCTTTATCTGGCCAAGGCTCCTTCTGCTGTCATTTTATTTTTGGTTTCTTCTGCCGGTTTTCAGACCTCCGGCGATGGCAGCAACAACGAGATCGGTTTGGCTGCGGCCATGAATATACACATCATTGCAGATGCAGGCAAGTCTACAATCTGAAACTCAACCAAAATTTTGATTTTTCCCCTTAACTGTAAATTAGAAACTGTTCTACGATTGATATAGACTGCTCTGATTTCCTTTATAAAGAAGAGGAAGTACTCCCCAGCTTCGTTGACAGATTTTTCGAGTTTAACCTTCATTCTTGCCTGCAAAATGTCAAGGTTAAGGACAATAAAGAGAATAATTAGCTGGTGGAAATTCCGAGTTTTTGAATGTTAGATTATTTATATACGATTACTTCCCGAGATAAATCTCTTCCCTTTGTAGTTATAATAGATTTAGATTGATCCATTGTTCTGAGAATCGACGAGTTCATGTGTGTATTGCTGATTAATATATTAATTTTCAGTTTATTGGCTCTTTTACGTTGAGACTTCAACCAAGAAACGGAAGAAGAAGAAGAATAAAAGCAAGTAAGAGATGTTTTTGTACCTCTTTTGCTTTTGCTTGATCACAATTAGTGTTTGCTTTAATGACAATTACGCTTATGTTGCAGTAAGAAGCCCCAACAGACTGATCCACCTTCGATCCATGTTGTTATGCTTCTCCCATCTGGAGACTTTTCTGATGGTGAAATCCAACAGTGTAAGGATGAGTATTTTTTTAACAACGCTATTAACCATCGTGGACAGCTTCAAGTATGCAAAAGCCGTAGCTTTTGTCCATACAACTTTTGTCTTTTTGTCTGTTTGGATTTTAGTCCTTCTCTTGTCAAGAATCCTCACTTCCTACACTTATCATACTCTTTGTGCTGATATTTTAAGATTATAGTCTTGATCTCACTCTAATATAGCAATTTGTGGAGATCAACATCTGAAGAGAAGAGAGAGTAGGAGCGTTTGCAGAAGTCAATATAAGACTCTGTACGGCATGCTGCAGAAGTTTATCTCCAGGTTGAGACCTTGATACTCGCCTGCAAAAAGTCGAGGTTAAGGACAATAAATGGAATATAAATGGGCTCAAGGAAATTTCTTGGCGGTGCTAAGTAAATGGTTGTCCAATGTGAAGCAGGAGCTGCCATCGAAGAAAAAGGTAACATTTTCGATAGATAAGAACTCAAACAAGACCCTTTCATGATTTCGACTGAGAAAAAAGAAACAAAGGATGATCAGCCTATTAGCAAAGACAATTTCATTTTATGATCACCAAGCTAAGTCCCGTCAAGCCTTAGTCTTTGGCATCAACGATGAACCGATGACAGGAGGTCAAAGCAACTTGGTGGTGGAGAGGCTCGGTGATTACCTTGCGAGCCTGGTCTCCAAGTTGCACACAAAAGTGTTTCACACCAACTTCAAGTTAAGGTTCTTTACTACAGAAATACGCTTCAGACCTATATTATGATTTGATTGTTGTTGTTTGTGTTGTTTTGAGCCCTTATCATCTTATGATAAACCGGTGCGAGCCGGACACCTTAAAGCTCTCATTTTCGGGTCTTGAGGATCCAAGTTTTGTTTGTACTGTCTCAAATTCATAACTCTTTTAGATGTTCACGCGAGATTCTGTGAATCTGGAGAAACTCACCTCGGGATGTTTTCTCTTGGAGAACTTACCTTGCTAAGGGATATGCATACTAATTTTCGCAGTTACAGATCATGATTTTATGCGTGTGAGGTCTCAGAGTCTAAAGAGATTTCTAGATCCACTCAGGGAAGGTATGTTTCGCAGCACGAGTTTGAAAGCAACCCTTGGGATTGATGCTCCAGGGCTAGAGCCTAGAGCATATGAGTCTCAAAGAAATATCATTTTGATAGCGTCGTGGTAAAGAAAGTTGCACTTTGACTTTTTGGCTCTTTTTGATACAACTTCTACAGAGTCTGTAGTATTTTCTTTTCGTCTCAAGTCTGTAGTATGACTGCGAAATCAAATTATATAATTGAAAGTTTTCTTTTTATCTAAGCAATCTACATCATCATATAATCTCATCTTAATATACATCAATATATTTAATTAAAAGTTAAACAACAAAACCAGGAAAAATGAAAATCTAAAAGATAATAATTATCATACGACAACTGATTTTTTTGGTCAAATATCATACGAAACCTAATAGCTATATAACAAAAATGAAAAACTATTTAAGTTCTATTAGAATATCTTAAAATTATAAACAAGTCTACAAGATATATCTAAATTAATAAATAAAAAAAAAATTATTTCAACATATACATGATCATGATTTTAAAAAGAAAATAAAGATCAGAAAATAAATTAAAAGATGAGAAAATAAAAATAAAAGAATAAGTTCATGCATTTGGGTATTAGAGTCGATTTTAAAAAGCAATATCTGAAACCAAAATTTTAGGCCAAACATACAAAAATCACTATTTAATTTGAAGACAAAAATCATAAAAAAACAAAAACTTCATAAAATTTAATAAAACTAAAATACATATATCCAAAATAATACCTATACATATAATGTGAACTGAGAAACATAATTAAACACAAAGACCCCCGCGCATGCGCGGGGGATAAAGCATCTAGTATATGAAATGGATGAAGATTTTTTCTCATTTGTAACTGAAGAACATTTTCTTCTAAACTTGTGTATTAAAGAAAAAATTCCAAGCAGTAATTAATATGTGATTGTTTTTCTGTAGTTTTCAATGTAAATGGTGAAACTTTGATTAAATACAAAATGAATGTTTCATTTCACCTAAAGAGTATAGTGTTTTTGAGCTCAATTTGCTTATAATTAAACTCTACCTATGCTGTATTATAATTATAAACATTAACCAAATTTCCAAACTAAAAGAAAACAAATTATTAGTATCTTTTATATGATTTGTAACTGGTAGATTAAATTTTCAATGATTCTAAATTTAAATAGAAATTAACCGTGACCAAAGAAAGGAGGAGAATCTATCGTTAAAATAAATTAAAAGATTCCACGAATGTAAATAATTCAAAGAGAATATTATTTTAGAAAAATAAATACATTAAATAAAATTCCGTCATAAAAAAACCAGAACCCGATGCACAGGGGTTTTTCTCAGCCTCTCTTTCTCCTTCCTCTCTCAAAATGGAAAAAATCTTGTCCAGGTTTCGCTATTTCTCTCTCTTATTCTCCGTTATGTTTCTTCTCCAATTACGTTGTTCTTCTGAAACTCGATTCGATTTGATCTGATCAGGTGTTCGATTTGGTGTTACCCTTCTTCTCTGTGTTTTTGTTTTTGCGCGAATCGGAATTGGATCTTTTGCTGATGATGTTCATGTTTTGTTTCCTTTCTAGGGTCATGGTCAATACCCAGTAACGATTTAGGTGAAGGCATCAAGGATTTTGATAGGGATCATTGATGGGTTTTGGTTTACGGCTTTGGTTCTGTAGATTTCAATGCTTCTGATTTTGAAAGTTGAGATTTTTTTCGCTCTTGTGATCTGGGTCCAATCCAAAATCTCTGAATTTTGTCTGCAATACTGGGTTTTGGTTTCTTGATCTATGCTGTACTTTGGAGAAATCTGGAACTGGAAGAGCATATAAATCTGAGACCTTTGGTCTCGTTTGATCTGTAATGTTTTGTTTTAAGAAGAAATGAGATTTCAAGGAAGGTTTTTTGTGTGTGTTTCGATTAGTAAATATACGACTTGAGAAGAAGAAGAATGGAGAAAGAAGGTGTGTGTGATAATATCAAGCTAAGTAATGAGATACACCCTGATGAGCCTTACTGCTCCGAGATGAAAACTGAAACCATTGCTTCATCTCAGAAGATTGAAGGAGGGGAGGGGAGTAATGTGGTTTTCTCAAGAGAAGCACCTTTAATAGGTAAGGATCCAGCTGAAACTAATCCGGGGGAATGTTGTGGTTGTAGTGCAAAGAAACTTAATTTCAAAGGTAGTGAGGATCTCATTGACAAGGAACAGCAGAAAAAGCTTGATAGACAGGAGAGAATCGAATTGGGACGACTCTTCCAAGGTGCTGTTACCTCAATGGATTGGGAACTTGCTGAGAGTTTGGTTCAGTTAGCTGATCCGCAGACTTTGAATGATTTGCTGTGCGTTGGTCTAGATTCTGTTTGGTTCTTGAGTACAAAGCATGAGTTTCAAGGGATTACAGGATTGATTAAGAAGATAATATGTCATGGTGCTCATGACTTTACAAGAGCTACTCTTAGAACTTCATTTCTCGCTTCATGTGTCTCTGCTTGTCAGAGCCGGACAATGAGTCTTGCTGATACTGTAACTGTAATGGCTGAAAGGTACATTTGAGTTTCATCTCTTTCCATAAATAGAATTTTGATTCTCTCTGTGATGCTTACAACAGGCTGGCTTTTGTTTTGTTTAGGTTGCAGGAGCGTCTCCAAGAGTGTAATGGGGATGAGATTCTGAAAGCAGAGGCTGGTGAAAAAGTTCAGAAGTTCACTGAATGGGCTCTCAAATGTATAGGTTTCCACTCTCGATGCCAGGGAGCTAAGGATAGAGTTAGCCACAATTCAGCTACTGAGATTGAACTACAGCTTTCTGCTTTCAAGATGTTTTTAGATCTGGCTGGGAACCATCTATCAGGAAGGGATTTCACTGAGGCTTTCGATGCAGCTTGTTTCCCTCTCACTCTGTTTTCCAACTCGTTTGATCCTGGTTGGGCGTCTGGAATATCAGCTACAGTCATACAGGGACTGCTCGGTATGCTTGTTGAAGGTGGTGCAGATAACGTGAATCAATGTTTCCTTGAAGCTTCAAGATTTGGTAGTACAGAACTTGTCCGCGTCTTGTTGCATGTAAGATTCCCACGCAGGCCTGGGACTTCGGTTCTTCGGTTCTGAAATTTTTTTCTGAAACTAACCAGATTTTTTTAGATTCGGTTCGGTTTTTCGGTTATTATTTTATACAGAAATAAAACCAAAATTTTGGATAATTTTGGTTACTTCGGTTTATTTTGGGTATATTTGGTTATTCAGGTCGGTTCTGTTCGGATAATTTCGGTTAATTTGGGTATATTCGGTTATTTTGGGTATTATTTTGGTTAAAATCGGTTTATTTTGGCTTATAAAAAAAACTTCGGTTAACTGTTCAGTTCAACGAACCGCAAAACCGAAAATATTTTTCAAAACCACCGAAGTAACCAAACTGAACTAACTGAACTAACCGAACCGAACGGTTCAGCAGATTCAGTTCGGTTAAAAGCCCCAAGGCTACTGCCACGCATTAGATTGCTTTTAGAATTTAAGATCTCTTTGTGCTCTCAAATTTTGTGTTTTTTTCTGATTCAGATTGCTCAAAGGAACAGCTTAGATGTGGATGTGGACTTAGCTCTTGGTTTCGCGTCGCATTATTGTAAATTCAAAACAATGAAATGCTTAGTGGAAGAAGGTAATGCCATTGCCTTCTTAGGTCCTTTAATGAGAGCAGCAGAGAGAGGTTGTCTGCAAGTTGTTCAATGGTTTGTGAAAAGAGGATGCCGAGACATGGAGCTTTGTCTTGCTCTAACAGCCGCCACTTCAAGTAGCCAAGTCGAAGTCGCTGCTTATCTCCTCCCTTTTGTTCCACCACCTGTCTTAACCACTCTCAGCGTCGAAATCCTCAAAGCAGCTGGAGAAAGAAGTGGAGGGTCTCTCCAAGGAGTTGAGTTTCTCCTCAAATCAAACTTCTTAGGAGATTCCATGGCTACATACTCAGTTGCAGACAGCATTGCAAGGTCATCATCATCAGAAGATGAATCTGTTCCTTCGGATCTAAAAGTGTTTCTCTGTGAACATTGGTCTGAATCAGCTTTTGAGAAAGGAATGAGAGAAAGCCATGAGAATTTCATGAACTTTATGAGGGTGTTGAAGAAAGGAGAGGGTGTGATATCTTTGAGAGACCTTCCTGCGCCGCTAAGAGTTGCCATTGCTTACATGCCGTTGTACAGAGAGTGTGTGAATGCAGGTGGGAGGTTACTGTCTCAGAGGTTAAGAGGACAGCTTGTGGAAGCAGTGAGACAGCTTCAAGGATGTCTTGTTGCAGTTGTGGAAGTAAGTGAGACTCCTCACCTTATGGCGGTTTTGGAGCATCACCTTACCGCCATTTTCGGTTAAAAATGGTTTCTTGTAACACAAGTTTCTCAGCAAAATGGATCCTTGTTTGGACAACCACTTGTTTTCTACGTTAGTTGATAAAATAAGAATGGAGAAAAAATAAAATTTTATGATTTGAGGGATGGGGTTTAATATGATGAAAGTGTTTTTTGTATATTTTGTTTTATATGAAGTATCTTTTCCCTTGTTATGCATATCTTGTTTAATATATTATGATAACTTTTTTTTTTTTTTTGAAAAAGAGCTTTCGTATTGAATTACAAACAAAAACAAAAATTAAAAAGTTTACAAGCCAAAGGTATGAGTAGTAGGGGATTATCCATCAATAACCATTAACCTTAGATAAGCTAACATGGCAAGAAAAGAAAGTAGCTAATTGAGTCTTTCGCCTCGATTACAAAAGATAGTGGAAAGAGTTAACGAAGCTAGCCACGACCATCTTTATTACCCCAACCACAATTTCCACGGCCCGATGCAGGTTGATGCCAATACATCTCTTTGACTTTTGCAGACGGTTTGACAGGCCGTTCTCGGAGGATTCTCTTACCCGCAAGGGTGAGAAAACCAACCTGATCTGGATCATTGTCGACATCTACAGTATCTTCCTCATCCTCAGAAGAGTCCAAAGACGAGAACCTATTATTCTGCATAGTTGCATTAGATAAGGACTTCCTAATAGGTTGCTCAACATGAATAGCCGGAGGAGAAGTTTCCTCAGTGGAGATAGTTTCAACGGTTTGAGCCAAGACAATAATGTTGGTTAAAGGAGAACAAGCATTTGCTTCATTGGCAGTAGATTTGACACTATGAATCGAAGAAGAACTTATTGGTAAAATAGCAGTAGGTGTTGATGAAGTAGTTACCTGAGCAATATCTTTTTCAACACAAGCAAGAAAGGACGTGACTGAAGCACTTTTAGCAAATTCCTTCCCCATTCTTTCTCCTTCTATAATATGAAGCTCTATAGCAATAGGAGCCTTCTCTTTTCTTAACGTGTGGATTCCCTGGGATTATTCGTAGTCTTCGAAACAGATGAGGCAATTGACTTACTTGATTTGAGCAAGCATCTAGTGGTTGTGTCCCAATTGTTCACAACCACTACAAGTAGTAGGTAGCCACGAGTATATGACATCAACCATTGTAATCGCATCACTCCCGTCAATTAATGCCACACGTTGAGGGAATGATTTATCGAGCTTGACCTCCATCACTCCGGTCATTATGATAACTTGATGTAATTTCTAACTTATGTTTCTATGATGAGATTTTATTAATTTGATGTTATGGCAATTTCAATCTCAAAATGAGCAAAACAATTCAACTGTTATGGAATTGACCTCATTCTTATAAAAAAATTTAAATGAAGCTCCCACTATATAAGTGGTTTCAAAATTTACAGAAAATTTATGTAAATATATATATATATACATTTCATATATTTATCACATAAAATATAAAATATTTTAATATATTAAAAATAAAATATATAAGTTGTTAGTGAATAAAATTATATTTTAAGATTTTTATTTGTTATCTTTTTGTTTTTTATTTGCATAATTTTTAAAATATAAGTTAAGTCATATAAAAATAAAATTATATTTTTTAATTTTTTGAATAGTCCCTCGAAATATATCATCTCCTACTCTCCCTATGAGGCTATGAGTGATACTAATATGATCATCACATTCACTTATACCGAACTTGTGATTTTGTAGAAATGGGACTTGAAAGAAAAGTCAACAAAATGAGTCTTAGTTGTTAGAGCACGCACAATGGCGGATCTTAAAGGGTTCTTAGCGCGGATTCCTAAGCGAAATTAAGAACTCCTTCCTCCAAAGTTTCTTAGATAAGAGACTTTAAGAGCCCGGCTCTTCACTGTTCACGTGACATGTCGAACCGAGATTGGTCAATTTTTTTTATTTTTTTTTTTAAATTTTGAAAAAAAAAATTAATATAAAATATTTAAGAACCCTCCCACACATAAATTCACCATTGTATATGCTCTTATGGCTTTAACTATTACTTTGATGTAGATATTTGATTTCCATATTATTTGTTTTTTATTGTTTCACTAAATTTCATTTTTAAATGATTTTTATAATTATTAACCAGTTTCCGACCAATTCTTCAAACTTTTGTTGGGTATGTTTGGATTGAATCATCAAATATTCAAATCAATTATTACAAAAGAAAGAAAAATTGGACCGGATATATGCATTCGGGACCATTCGGACTATGACATGTTTGATTCAAACTTTGACAATAGAGGAGCTCTATTTTGGATGTTTGATGTTTCTAGATGTTTCTGTAGCATTACATGGATACGTGTGTGTAAAACAACATTTTCACTCACAAAAAAATAATAATATAAATTTTGATTACAAAATGTATAAAAGAGGATTACAATTTATAAAAAATACATTACGTAAAAAACGGTTTCTTGTAACACAAGCTTCTCAACAAAATGGATCCTTCTTTGGGCAATCACTTGTTTTCTACGTTAGTTGATAAAATAAGAATGGGGAAACATAAAATTTTCCGATTTGAGGGATGGGGTTTAATATGATGAAAGTTTTTTTTTTTTGTATATTTTGTTTCATATGAAGTATGGGTCAGTCATTTCTGTTTATTTTCCCTTGTTATGCATAGCTTGGTTTTATATATTATGATAACTTGATGTAATTTCTAACTTACGTTTTGAAAGATAATATAAAATAGAATATATTAAATTAGGTTGAATGATACAAGACTCATAAGACTCATATATATAGTGTTTATCATTGACATATTGATAACACCAAATAAAGTAAATCTTCCTAATCTTTATCACAATAGAATATCTAATCTTTATCAGAATAAGATATATATTAGAATATTCTTCGGTTGGGCTTCATGGGCTTCACAAGCTTCACGGGCTTCACTTCATATTCGGGCTCTTGTAGCCCACATTACTTGGTACGCAAGATACACATCTTGCTACCTAATATATCTCTAATACTCCTCCGCACGACAAAGGTGGGATGCGAAACACGAAATCCGCAATCACAAAGCAGAACACCTTTGTTGTGGACACTTGTCGAGGACGGACAAAATAGGTCAACAGGCTCCTCCGGGCATAAATTCAATCTTTAGAAGGGATGAAACTTCAACTCGTCTTTGGTCTTGATAGAAAATGGGAATAATATCTCGTGGGCGCAACTTCTGCAGCTCCACAAATAAACGTCCATATTTTGGACAGTCCATAAATCAGACTAAAATTTGACCTAAAAACATGAATGTTCAACTAGAACTCCCCCGTAATGGTTAAACTATAACCAAAATCTTCCAAACTATGGAAAACCAAAACTTTGAAAAATTCTAAACTTTAGAATAAATTTCAAAAACTTTTTTTTTTTTTTAAAATATCCCGTGAAAACCAAACCCTTAAACTCATTACTCCGTAAGATTCTCTCGCTAATTCTTATTTCTTATACTAACACCAAAACTAAACTATAAAAACCTTAATTGAAGCTCCCTTTGACTTAAAAGTAATCAACGTAAGAAAAACAAACTTAATAATATTAAAAGAAATAAAAACCACGTGTGGACAAATTTGTCACATACGTCTCACTTCGGCGAGTCATCGTCCGGATCATCACTGTCACCACCATCTTCTTCGATGGTTATCACCATGAACGAACTCTTCTTAATCACGATACGGAAGCGCTAATTTTGGTCCACAAAAATCATCTGCTCTGATACAATGAAAGATAATATAAAATAGAATATATTGAATTAGGTTGAATGATACAAGACTCATAAGACTCATATATATAGTGTTTATCATTGACATATTGATAACACCAAATAAAGTAAATCTTCCTAATCTTTATCACAATAGAATATCTAATCTTTATCAGAATAAGATATATATTAGAATATTCTTCGGTTGGACTTCATGGGCTTCACAAGCTTCACGGACTTCACTTCATATTCGGGCTCTTGTAACCCACATTACTTGGTACGCAAGATACACATCTTGCTACCTAATATATCTCTAATACGTTTGTTGTGTTAATTGAAACAGAACAGAGTTAAAAACATGTTAAAGAGGAAACCTGAAATCTCTAGAGCTTGCTGAACTGAAAATCTGTAAACCATTTAGTATATATATTTTCAAATGAACGGAAAAGGTCTACAACTGAATTTGAGTTTGTTTCCATAATATATGATTTTTTTTATATCAAAGTTTCCATAATATATGATTATCACGTTCACTTATTGTGTGGATATGTGAACGGAAAGAAAAGTCAACTAAACGAGTCATTAGCTAGTTCTTTGATGCATATAATTGACTTCCATATTATTATTTTTCCCCCTTCTATTGTTTCAATAGATTCCATTTTTAAATGATTTTTATAATTAAAAACTAGTTTCTAGACCAATTCATCAAATTTGTTGGGCAGGTTTGGATTGAATCATCTAATCAATTACTACCCCAAAAAAAAAAATTGACTGGATACATACTTGGCACCTTTTGGACTAAGACCTTTTTCATTCAACTTTGACAAAAGATGAGCTCTATTTTGGATGTTTCTATGATACGTGTGTGTAGAACAATATTTTCACTCAAATTAAAAATGTAATATATATTTTGATACAATCTGTATACAAGAGGATTACAATTTATAAAAATACATTACGTTAAAGAAAGTAAAAAAAAAAACTATACAAATATTAGCCACGTTAAGAATTTTCAGTTGTGAAAGACAATTCCCGTTCATTAAATATTTTCTTTAAGACGATGATTATTTAGGATAATTTGCTTTTAGATGAATTTTCTTATTTTTGATTTTATTTTATTTTTATTAATAGATTTTGAGGTGTCTTTGGGGCACAATCGAGGAATACAGCAAGTGGCAATGTTATTTATGCATTTTCAGATTTTCTTATTCAAATTTCTATGTATTTTCTAGAGACGTTCAATTTTCAAACTAACACCGTGTATGAGTCTACGAGACAGCGTATCATCAACTGTATTAGGTCAACTAGACTTTTGGAAAATAAAATATTTCGTTTATTGGACCACTAATTTTTTCTTGTTTTCATAAATTTATTTTGAGCCCCCAAATAAGCATATCTTTGCTAAACAAACACCAAAACTTTACACATCAATCTGAAGGATATTACACGAAGAACAAAATCTGCATAATTTTTTTCACGACAACTTCAGATCTTTGGAACAAAAATATCAAAAATAAATCCAAACAAGATTTAACATAAAAGAAAAAAGCTATTGAGGTGAAGTTTTACAACATGTGGATCGATAAATCATTTACCTGAAACACAAGAAAACAATCTATGACTTCTGTTCCTCACAAGCTGGCCTCGCCGCGACGGTGAGAAACCAATATCTCCTCCTTCGCCACCGGACCTTCTCCCTTCTCGAGAAGACATGGAAGAAAAATCTCCCACCGACCATCCACGGCGGTGATGGTGTTGAGCACCACCGTTGTTCATCTCTACATGCTCAAAAGATGACGTCGACGGTCTAGATACGACGGAGTGATCGGATTTTCCATCGTAGGGAAAGAACTCATCGTAGGACTCTTTAGTAGTACCACCGGAGGAAGAGAGACATTCGTAACGCCGGCGAGTTCGGTTTTTCTTCATAGCTTTAAACGCCATTGGAATCAAACCATCCATTGAATATTATTATTAGGGTTATTTGTTTTTCACTTTCTTGATTTTTTTCTTTGGTATTTGTGTATGGTTGTTGTGGAAAGAAAGATCAAGAACACGAGAAGAAGGAAGGGTTTTGTTGTTTTATGTGGGGAGGTTGGGAGGTTTATGGTTTGGGTAGTGGGTTTGTTGATCTCACACACACAAACACCTCATTAGTCTATCTTTCTTTTCTTTATATATTTATAAATGGTTTCCTTTTCAGTTATTTTTCATTGACTTCTTAATGTGTTTGCGTTGTTTCTTTTAGTTTCATTGAATTGGGAATTTACTCTCTTTTTGGCTGGAAAATAATTATATTACTTGTTGCCTCCTCAAAGTTGGTTAGAAGGTCAATATTACTTCTTGTCTTAGCAGTGCTATAATCTCTAAATTTTGCATGTGGCAAAGTCATTATCACATTCCTGCATTTAACAACTTGAGAATGATGGAAGAGGTGATACCTTTGCTCACTTGCATCAGCTTTAAGAACCATGTCCACATGAGTGGTGGATTCTTTTCGCCGCTTCACCAGTGGTTGTGGTTGAGCAGTCTTTGTTTTTCGTGTCATCTTCACGGCAAGAGAAGCCTGGATTGGAGAACCTTTTTGTCCGGGAACTGCTGGTCTGTAATGGAGCCAATAGATGGCATGTGTGACTCCTGCTACTGAGTAAAGCGTGAGCACTGAGTAAAGCGTGAGCCTGTGGAACCCGAAATGAAACGTGTTAAGCCGGATGTTACATCTTGTTCTTTATTATTCATTTAAAAGATTTTAGAGTTTAATAAAGTTAGACTAATATATTTTACCCCAAAAAAGTTAGACTAATATTTGGATCATGCTGAATATTCTGATTTTATTGTCAGTTTCCGTTTAAGTTAATGTAAATTATTTTTCAACGAAAATAGAGTAATGGGCTGCTTGGTAAGAGCTTTGACTGGAAACTTTAATTTTAAACTTTTGACTTTATAAAATTTGGTTATGTAAGTTGTAACTGTTATTTAAAATTTTCTAATAAAATTTTTTTTGATAATAACATCTATAGAAAATGTGATTGTTATTTATACAAAATAAAGTTTTCCCAAAATATAGTTTAATGGATATCAAAAGAACATGAAAAATCAGATTAAAATTAATCATTTTTTCTTATTTTAATAATCAATAATATATAAATCTAAAAATTGTTTTGAATATTTTTGGGGAAAGAAGAAAAGGAAAAACAGCTTAAATTAAATTGTTTATTTTAGTTTTTATGGGAGTCTCTTTTACAATACTTTTAAAAACAAGACTAAAAAATAAAAGTTTGGCTTTAGAGACTTTAAAAATAATAATGTAGTAAAGCATGTTTAGCAATAAAATGACTTTGAAAACTTTATATGAGTTAAAATTTTGAAAGTCTAAACACCAAAGAGCCCCTCAATCAAACTAAAAGAAATAACACAAACACACAAACACAGAGAACATGCGCGTAGATTTTTATTCTGATAAATCTCCATTACTTAACAATAAGATGTCGAAAAACAAAAAATTTCCGTTACTATTAATGTTTTTTTTGGGTTTTCAGTTACATTGCATTTGCATTTGCTTTAGTGAAAATTCCTAATGGCTAATTTTTGAATTATTGTTGCATGAACAATTTCAAATAGAGTAATCAACCGGAATAGGAAATTAACATAATATCGAAACTTACCCTGAGATTGAGGAAAAGCGCTCGCTTCTTCAGGTAAAATGAAATTGACGACCTTAAACGTTACGTTGTAGTTGGAAATCAAAATGTAACAAATAATTGCCTTTTTGGTCCAAAAAATTAATTGGGTGTTCTTAAATACATTGAAACTGGATTTGTGAATATTTTTGTGTTTGTTTTATCCGAGAGCTATCACCGTCATCGACAGCATGGATGAGAAGGATGTCAAGTTTCTGACAGAAAATGTTTGTTTGGTAAGCTTGCTGACCAAGACATGATGTGTGGAATTCCAAACATTCCGGAGTTTGTTCTGCTCACAGGGCCGTGGCATCAAGAAGACGTCTTTGACCGGGAGTTGAGGGAGATGGAACATGTCCGTGAGTGGGTGTTCATGTCGACGGTTGATGATCCGAATGCACATCTAGAAGAAGGAGATGTTTGGAGACACTATGAAACCAAGGAGTATCCAAACAACCTAAGAAGAACTTTAAACAAGCATATTTCTCAAAATTTTCTATTATCAATTCTGAGATTGTAACAAGTAGGTGGACTCACTTCAGCATTGAAGGTGCATAATATAAAATTGGAAGTACAATCATGAAGTTTGAAAATTGACTAGCTTGGATATTCATTTTTATCAACTTATCAATTATGTTATATGATATTTTTTCCTTCTCCTGAAATAATAATATAGTATTACTATGGAGATTATCGACATTTTTGGGTCAATAGCATGAAGCTAACATCTTTCACAAGGTCCTCATATCAATCAACAACTTCTTTTTCCTTCTCTAAATTTCTTTGAGAAAAGAACAGTAATGTAAAAAATTGTGAAAAATTCATTTCTCAGATAATAATGTTTAAGGGATTGCTTGGCAAGATTTTATATTAACCTGGTATTTGTACTGTTGTATGAATCACAGTGTGAGACGAACCTTAGGTCACATGGATTCCCTTTACCAGGTGTAAACAAAATTGATATGGTCCTCAAATTCCACAGATAAGAGTATATTGTTGTGTTAGCCACACAATGGATCAAGTTCAATATCTACTGGCTAGTCTGGCTTACATGCATGAAACATGTGTGAATTCACTTGTTGTTATCACAATAATATGAGAATAGACAGAAAATCACCCACCACCACTTAAATCTTATCTTCCCAAATATTCTACATGTGTACAACTTAGTCCTTTCTATTCTATGATGTGAAATGTGAACTAATAACTAACCTTAGTTAGATTTTGAAGATCATATATATATATATCTGACGAAAGCAAGAAGAGATTCTTGTTTTACCTTAGAAGTAAAGCTGAGGAAAATGGAGACTACCGTGAGGAACAAGCAAGTGATACTTAGGGATTACATAAAGGGTTTCCCTAAAGAGTCTGATCTAACGATAGTCACAACTCCAGAGACTGTGGAACTCAAGGTTAGGCCTGGATCATCGGCGATTCTGGTGAAGAATCTTTACTTGTCTTGTGATCCTTATATGTGGATTCTCATGAGAGAACCAAATCCCGGGTCATCAGACATTATGGTGGAAACTTTAGCACTTTTGGATGCTTTCTTCTTTGGCAAGGTAACAACAATAAACACATATATACATACACACACAAGCACACATGGCTTCAGTTAGCAATTGTTGTCGTTGCTTTTTGTGCAGCCTATAGTTGGAATTGGAGTGTCTGAGGTGATAGATTCTGATGATCCAGCTTTTGCAAAAGGAGATTTTGTTTGGGGAATGGTCGATTGGGAAGAGTATAGTACTGTTAACTCGATTGGTAGATTCAAAATCGATGTCAATATCAATGTGCCTCTCTCTTACTACACTGGAATACTCGGTTAGTATCAACTTTTTTCCATGGAAATAAGTCTGTTAAGATTAGCCATGCCAATTTGGTTCATTAATCTCTTAGTCAAAAAAAGAAAATTTGGTTTATTAACCGCCGCTATAGACCCGTCGCGGTGCAGGTGTGGATCAATGTTTTTTGTTTTCAAATTTGTGGGGTGGATTGCCGATAAAAGTATTTTTTGATGGAACCGGTATGGGTTGGAGTATTTTAAACAGAAGGTTCAAGGGTACATGTAATTTAATTTTTTTTTAAAAAATATTTTATTATTATTCTAAGATTTTAGTAGTTAACTTGAAAATAAAGTAATATATATATATGTAAATTTATTTAAAATATTTTAGTTTTTAATAAAAATTATGAATTTATGTGTTCTACAATATAAAAATTTTATTGTTAGGTAATATATTTATTAAATCATATATAACTAAAAAAAATTGATATTAAATGTTTGCGGGTTACACGCGGGTATCCGCAAATTTAAGCGGAGTGGATGTGGATCGACCGTTCTTAGTTTGTA
Organism: Orychophragmus violaceus; assembly: GCA_030180135.1. NCBI lineage: Eukaryota > Viridiplantae > Streptophyta > Magnoliopsida > Brassicales > Brassicaceae > Orychophragmus > Orychophragmus violaceus. The sequence continues at coordinate 103,316,362 of CM058231.1, read as the reverse complement.
GAATTGATGGGGCGGGTTGATAAGGGTTGAAAAATAGTGTAACCGCAGCCTAGTCACCATACTTCTTTAAGGCTCTGTTTTTTTACATAATAGGTATAACAGGGCTGACTGCTTATGCCGTTTCGAGATTTGTTCACCTAAGAAAGGAGAGACTGTCTTTGTCTCTGGGGCTGCGGGTGCCGTAGGTCAGCTCGTGGGTCAGTTTGCTAAGTTGATGGGCTGTTATGTTGTTGGAAGTGCCGGAAGTAAGCAAAAGGTTAGGTCTTCCACTATCTATCAAGATACGAACTTTTTTTTCTTACATTTTTTTGAACCCTTAAAGGTCGATCTCTTGCTAAACAAGTTTGGATTTGACGATGCATTTAATTACAAGGAAGAACATGACCTTGTTGCCGCCTTAAAGAGGTTTAGTCACTAATGATCCCTATAGTTCTGTTTCTTGAATCATAGAATTATACTTCATCTGTTTTCCAGATGTTTACCACAAGGTATTGAGTCTATTGACATATACTTTGAGAACGTGGGAGGCAAAATGCTTGACGATGTGCTACTGAACATGAACACATATGGACGCATTGCTGTATGTGGTATGATATCTCAGTACCATCTTGAAACCACAGAAGGGATTCAAAATCTACCAGTGGTCATCTACAAGAGGATCAAGATGCAAGGGTTTCTAGCTCTTGACTTCTTTGACAGATTCCTGAAGTTCTTGGAGTTTGTGCTTCCATATTTAAAAGAAAGAAAGTTGATATATGTTGAAGACATTGTTGAAGGCTTAGAGAATGGTCCTGCAGCTCTTGTTAGACTCGTCCATGGGCTAAACGTTGGGAAGCAAGTTCTTAAGATTGCTTGAGAGTGAGATACATAGGTTGTGATTTGGGTTAAGAATTCAATATTTGTAAAGTTTGAGTTCAATTCGAGTAATGTCTAAAACTGATGGGGGTTAAATGTGATACTTTCATGTAGGCAAAATAACCGGAACCGGTTAGAAATATTGGTTCCGGTCAAAGTACCCATTGGGTAATGAAATTTAGGAACCGCAGATATCGGTTCGGTTCGGGTATTAATCGAGAACCAATAAGAAGAACAGAAAAACCGAAATGTTCAAAGTATGGTTTAATAATTATTAGTGTTTCAGCTTGTTCGGGTATTTTTATTTTATCTGGTAATTTTTTGTTACATTTCGGATATTTTTGAAGTATTAAAAGTTTAAGTTTCAGGTATTTTTATTTTATCAAGTAATTTTTTTATATTTTGGGTACTTTTTTACTTATCGAGTATTTTTTTATATATTTTGGGTATTTTTTTGATATATCAAGTAATTTTTTAACATTTCGGGTATTTTTTAACATATTGGATATAAAATATCCGGAACCGATAAGAACCAAATTTTTCAAGTATTTTCCGGTTACTAGACTTTTTTATCCGAACAGATCCAGAACCGATGAGAACCAAACCGAAACCGGACCGAAGATATATAAATACACATTGAATACTAAATCTGAATACCCAAAATACCCGGAACAGATTCGGAATATCCAATATCCCAGGGGTTAGTTTCATGATTTTACGTGCAATATATATATGGGCTAAAGAATTGAGTCAAGTGAAGCTTTATAAGGCCCAATCTAACAAACTACCCCTAAATCAAAAGGGGAAAACATAAACCCTAAATTGAGATTACGCACTTCCTTTGATTGTGCAAAGTAGCTATGGGGATTTTGTCGTGGTTCACAGGAAGCCCTAAGCCTTCCCAGTCGAAGACAGAGATAATCCAGACACCGAAACCGGAAACTCCAGCTCCGGGAATGAACGGAGCCATAGAAGTACCTCGTCCCGATCGCGCGACGGTTTTCGAGTTCGGCTCAGTGGCGGCCACCGGAGACAGAGTCACTCTCGCTGGATACTGCCCCGTTTCCGAAGACCTCGAACCTTGCCGCTGGGAGATTCTTCCCGCTGACGGTAAAGACGCACCCCAGTTTCGCGTCGTCTTCTGAAGAGACAAGACCAAGAGTTGTATTGGTCTGGTAATGTAATCACTCATATTAGCTAGTGATTATTGAATAATTAAAACTAAAATCAATTTCCGATTCCACCATTTCCAGGTTGTATTTCCATATTAAAATAAGCTTTATTTTAGTCTCCAATCATTGATTATCGAGGGTTACTTTTCTAAATTAGAGATCTAATTATGTGGGATTATTAATTAAATAAAAGAAAAATAAGTGATTACCCGCGTTTTACTGGTCTAAACGACATTACGAGCCAACGAAACTATTGTTTTGTCTATCTGTTTATCGATAATCCATAAACCAAGAACAATTAAAAAAAATCTTATAGAAAAAAAAAACACCACGATCGTCCCTCTTCTTCGTCAACCCAATTGACGATTTCCCAGAAGATACAATGTGGATTTGATCATCAATCAATCCCAAGACAATCAATCATGGAGAACGTAGCCGCGCAATTGAAGCGCGGAATCTCAAGACAATTCTCGACAGGATCAATGAGACGTACACTAAGCCGACAATTCACACGCCAATCATCTCTCGATCCACGACGTAACAACATGAGGTTCAGCTTCGGTCGTCAATCTTCTCTCGATCCGATCAGACGTAGCCCTGAATCTTTAAGCTGTGGGCCACAGATGTGTGTCCCGGAGAATCTCGATTCAACGATGCAGCTTCTGTTTATGGCGAGTAAAGGTGATGTTAATGGCGTTGAGGAGCTGATTAATGAAGGGATTGATGTGAATAGCATCGATCTTGATGGTCGTACGGCTCTTCATATTGCTTCTTGTGAAGGTCATTATGAGGTTGTTAAGGTTCTTCTTAGCCGGAGAGCTAACATTGATGCTCGTGACCGGTGGGGTAGTACGGTCCGTTCTTCTTCTTCTTCCTCACCTTTTCATGATTTGGTTGTTTAGAGAAATTGCGTGTGAATTGGTTTCCGGTTCAATTCGTTCTGGTTACGGTTTGTTCATATGTAGAACAACGAATTGGTTAATTCCTTCTTTGGTTTGGTTTTAGTTGAAACCGAATTGATCTTTTTTAGACATTTTGGTGATGAATGGTATACCACTTGTTTACGTTTTCACGTTATTATTCCGCTATTTTTTCATTTTCACATTATTCCGCTATTTTTTATCATTCGTAATATTCATCATTTTCACGTTTTATGTTTTTGAAAAGTGGTTCCGCTATATACAACAACATGTTAAAAATATAAATAGAAAAAAATAAAATGTGATTAATCTACTAAAACTAATTTTTAGGAATTTTGTAAATTTTCTACAAAAACTTGAGCCAATTCAGTTCGTTCAACTGATATTTATTCAGTTATTACGCTATTCATCGGACATATCAGTCAACCATTTTGAACTCTAGTTTTGATTATAACGCAGGCGGCTGTTGATGCCAAGTATTATGGGAATGTTGAAGTGTATAATCTCTTGAAAGCTCGAGGAGCTAAAGCTCCGGTATGATATTTTTATGTTCATAAGATCATTTGGTCTCTCTCTCTGTCTCTGGTGTTTTGTATCATCTTCAACATTTATTTGTGTTAAAAACTTTAGAAAACAAGAAAGACTCCAATGACGGTGGGCAATCCAAAAGAAGTCCCTGAGTATGAGCTTAACCCACTTGAGCTTCAAGTCCGAAAAGTTGATGGCATCTCAAAGGTTGTTCATCCTCCAAATCTTACAAGAAGTGAGCTTTTTTCTCTCTGAAATCTTTGATTCTGATGCTTTTTTTTGTTGTTTACTTAATCTGTAGGGAACTTATCAAGTTGCTAAATGGAATGGGACGCGAGTCTCGGTGAAAATATTCGATAAAGACAGTTATGCAGATCCGGAACGAGTGTATGCATTCTTCTTGTTCTTGAATTTTTTTTTTTTTTTTTTGCAAAGTTTCTGTCATCTACCACGATTTCTCTGAGCTGACATGAGTGATATGAGACGTTTGAACGCGGGCACTTTTTGCTAACTTGTCCGTCATCATGTTTCTTGTTCTTGTTCTTGAATTTGTCTTATGTTGTTTGATAACATTAGATCATCTAACATTGTCTTGTCTCTTTTTATACAAGCAGAAATGCCTTCACACATGAATTGACTTTGCTAGCTAAAGCTAGGCATCCAAATATTGTTCAATTTGTTGGAGCTGTCACTCAAAATCTACCAATGATGATTGTAGTTGAGTATAATCCAAAAGTAAGCATTATTTCTTTACTTCATTTCATGCATGCACATTGTATCACAATTGTAGTGTAATCTTGTTACTCATCTTAATTTTATCAGGGTGATCTAAGTGTTTATCTACAAAAGAAAGGTCGTCTTTCTCCTTCAAAGGCTCTGAGATTTGCTCTTGATATCGCCAGAGGAATGAACTATCTTCATGAATGTAAACCAGACCCAATCATCCACTGCGATTTAAGGCCAAAGTAAGACAACACAAATTAGATAACATCGACCAAAAAACAGTTTGGATAATATTTTGAAAGTTTTTTGTAAGGTGCCAGAAATATTTTGCTGGATAGAGGTGGACAATTGAAGATCTCTGGATTTGGTTTGCTAAAAATGTTCAAGATTTCAGAAGAGAATGCTAAAGCAGTGAATCACGAAGCTCAGATCGATAAATCAAGTAAGATTCTATTACAAAACATTGTTCTTCAGTTTGAAAGTTCTTGTGTTTATTAACTTTTGAAACTGCAGATTACTATATAGCACCAGAACTTTACAAAGATGAAGTCTTTGATAAAAGGGTTGATGTGCATTCGTTTGGTGTCATTTTGTATGAGGTAGTAAATAACTAACACACAAAGCATTTACCTTGTTGATAATTATGAGTCTCAAACTCTGCAAGTTTTTTGGTTTTTTATATGTGAAGATGACTGAGGGTGTATCGATCTTTCATCCTAAATCGCCTGAAGAGGTTGCGGAATCGATATGTATAGAAGGAAAGAGACCAATAATCAAGACGAAATCGAAGAGTTACCCTCCTGAATTGAAAGAGTAAGTTTAAAACATTATCAGCTGTTATTACATTTTTTGTTTGCCAACTATATCTTTTTACTAAATCAAAGTTAGTCGGATATTTTTGTTTTCTTGTGGAATTTTGAAATCCGACCGTTCTTGACTTTATAAGGGTAAACAAATGGCTTGTGTTCTCGCCCTTGGTGTTATTACATTTTATGGTGTCTTTAGACATTAACAACTCAAGAATCTTGGTGATTATGTTTAGGTTGATTGAGGAATGTTGGCATCCAGATATAAGTGTGAGGCCAAACTTCACTGAGATTATTATTCGGCTGGACAAGATAGTTGCAAACTGTTCTAAGCAGGGTTGGTGGAAGGACACATTTAAGTTTCCCTGGTAACAACACAACTTTAATCTGAATAAGTTATCTTATAGTATATAGTTAATACAAATATTTGTGTTCATCAATATTTCTTCTTTTGCAGGAAATAAAAAGAGAACCATTGAATCAATCAACCCTGAACATGAAGACCCCTCTGAAGATGAAAGAAAAGCAAGATGAGAGTGAGATTTTACAGACTCGAAACAGATTCACAAATTCAATTGTAAAGACAGAATATCACTAATTTTTTTAATATATATTTTGTTTGTTTCAAATCATATGTTTTCTTGTTATTTTGTAAGTTTATTTTATGAGTAACAAACATCACTTGTTCATATCAAAATTAGAAACAAAATTCATTCATGAAACACAAACATTTTGGATACATGTCAATCGTCAAGTGCAAGAGATCTTTTAAAAAGAGATCAAAGAAGATAACATCCATAAGATGACCATGGATGATGATGATGTATCAGGAAAGGTCTAGGCTCCGTCTGCCGGAGTTCTCTTCACTGTACTGATGTAAAGAACTGCACCCACAGAAAATTTATATGCATACATAAACCGAACGAGATAGAAAGAAGAAGGTTGAGAGAAGAATGTAAGAGATTTTCGTTACCGTTGTTTCCACGGATGAAGGCATCACCGTATTTGTTCTTGAGCTGTCCGTTTACATACTCCTCTGTCTGCTCCATTGCTATGTTCATATACCCATCAAGACAAGCAAGAATGCCTGTGTACAAGAACAGGAAGAAGAAATTTGTGATCAAGAACTCAATCTTAATTTGACCAGGTAACAAGATAAACAAGTCGAGAAGAATGAAATAAGTAGTCTCTCATGTGTATTATTAGTCTAGGACAAAGATCTCTCTTACATGGCATTGAACCTCGATCATAATACCACAAAGCAAAGATCTTAAAACACAAGCTCAAAATTCTCCTAGTCAGTTGTAGCTTTATTGCAAGAACGTCATTAGAATAAAATGAGAATCGGCAAGGAGAGAAGACACAATCAGCCAAATTGGTTACTGTGATCAACAGTAGCTTGCCTTTAACTGGTTCATAAACCAAAAAAAACTTACTCTTTTTCTCTAATTTCTCACATCTGTACCAATTTATCCCTCAACGATTCGATAAAGCCTTACAAATGAATGTGATTAAGCTACTAGAGTGAGCTTAACAATCAACACTTTGGTTCCAAATAACATGGCCAAAGGAACAAGTGTTAAGTCAGACTTAACAAGCAACTCTTTGGTTCCAATTAACATGGCCAGAGGAACAAATGTTAAGTCAAGACTTGTAATCTAAAGTGCAGCAGAGATAGATAACAAATTGCAAAATCTAAACCATCGATCCAACTACAAAACCAACGCTAGCCACACACAAAAGATCTGAAAACACAATCTCAAAATTCTCCTAGTCAATTGTAGCTTTATTGCAGCCACATAGATAAATTAAAATGAGAATTGGCAAGGAGAGAAGACACAATCAGCCAAATTGGTTACTACGATCCAACAGTAGCTTGCCTTAGACTAGTTTATAAACCAAAAAAGATCACACTTTCTCTAATTTATCACATCTATATCAATTTATCCCTCTACGATTCGATAAAGCCTTACAAATGAATATGAATTAAGTTACTAAAGTGGGCTTAACAAGCCACTCTTTAGTTCCAATTAACATGGCCAAAGGAACAAGTGTTAAGTCAAGACTTAACAAGCAACTCTTTGGTTCCAATTAACATGGCCAAAGGAACGAGTGTTAAGTAAAGACTTAACAAACAACTCTTTGGTTCCAATTAACATGGCCACAGGAACAAGTGTTAAGTCAATAGTAGCTTTATTGCAGGCACATCGATAAATTAAAAATGAGAATTGGCAAGGAGAGAAGACACAGCCAGCCAAATTAGTTACTGTGATCCAACAGTAGCTTGCCTTTGACTGGTTTATAAACCAAAAAGGTCAAACTTTCTCTAATTTCTCACATCTATATCAATCTATCCCTCTACGGATTCGATAAAGCCTTACAAATGAATATGAATTCAGCTACTAGAGTGGGCTTAACAAGCAACTCTTTGGTTCCAATTAACATGGCCAAAGGAACAAGTGTTAAGTAAAGACTTAACACGCAACCCTTTGGTTCCAATTAACATGGCCAGAGGAACAATTGTTAAGTGAGGCTTATAACCTAAAGTCCAGCAGAGATAGATAAATCAAATTGCAAATACTATCCAACTACAAAACCATAGCTATATAGCCACACACATAAGATGAATACGAAGAAGAAGATATGTACAAAGAAAGAGAGAATCACCTCGATAATCAACACCAGAATTAAGTTTCACAACAACAGGTCTCCCACGGATTGATTTGAGGAAATCTGCAGGTGTCTTTGTGGTTCCAGAAATTTTATCTCCACTTCCACTCATCTTATTTTGTTCTTCTGAGAACGGATCCTCTATGTATCTGCAAACACAAATTGAGATATTTGTTCCTCAACGATCTCTCTAACAATAAAGACTCCGAACCCTAAATACCTAAACTTTCCACTCAATGGAAAGCGAAATCGATTGAAAGAGTAAAGAAAAACTGAAATTTTCCGATGGATTCAAGGAAGTAAGAGGAAGAAATCCATACCTGACCTACTACTTGAACGAGTTCACACAAAAAGCGAGAGGGAGAGAGAGCGAAGAAATAATGAATCGGTCGAGAGTAATTAACCTGAGGGTTTGTTATTATTTTAAAAACTATACTAGATTTTGAACCTCGCTTAAAAAAAGTACGAATTTACTTTTCTTTACAAATTTAAATTATATTTATTTTATTATTAGTAATTAAATTTTTTTAATTATACAATCTAATTTTGTTTATAATTTTTTAATCTGCATTATAAAAATAAATTAATAATTTAGGTTTAAAAAAAAAATTGTGTGTTATTTGATAAGAGATATATCGTAAAGATAAAGAGATTGAAATAGCGATTTTGCATTATAAGTTATTATTTTGTTTTAAACTCGTGCAAAGTTCATTTTTAGAATTCGAAATTGGCTAATTTATTTTTTAATCCGTTCTTATAATAGTTTAAATATTTTGCAATATGATGTAACAATCCGGTAAAAATGCAATAGTAAAAAAATTCTAAAATTTTATTATAATATAAACATAAATATTTATATTTAAAATAAAAATAAAAAGATATTAAAATATAGTATATTTAAATTTTGAATATAATCATAATTAAAGAATATTATCTTATATATACAAAATAATTGATGTTTAAATTATTTAGTCAAATTGATTTAATAGTTTCATGTTTCTATATTTAATTAATTAGAAAAGTGAAATATATTATATTTAGCTTGTTTGGATACATGTTGTTTAGTAATTGTCTTGTTTGAAAACATGGATAGTAAATAAATTGTTATATTCCTTAATTACTCTTAATGAATATTAAAAATATTCCTAAATCTCTTAGTGGCACAAATTGTAAATAACACATGCCACAAAGGTTAGTTTCCTAACGACTCTAATTTTTTAATAGTATTGACTAGATTTTGATCCGCGCTAAAAAAGCGCGGATTTATGCTTTTGTTTTTTGTTTTTAATATATTTTTTTATTTTTAAATTATATTTTTATAAATTAAATTTGTTAACTATTCAGTTCAAACTATATTAAGTGAAAATATGGTGATCTGATGCTAAATGTAAGAAAATTTTAATAAATTTTGTTTTTGTTTTTATATTTTAACTTATATTTTAGAAGTTGTGGCTTATTGTTATTTCTAGTATATATTTAGTTTAACTTATTGTTGTAAAACTGTAGATACATTTTAATTGACATTTTTATTTAATCGAATTATAACTTAGTTCAACCGTGATTTCACTACTAAAAATTGCTAAACTCAATAATTTTTGTATAGAATGCAATCTTAGTAATATATAAGTTGTTACATTCGATATGCTAGGTATTTTATTTAATTATATATAATTGGTGTTTACAATAGTTTTAACGGGTGATTATTAGTTTATAAATATTATACATATTTTAATTTTTTAAATATATCAATATAAATTGGTTAATACATATTTTTAACATGTATTCCAATAGGAATTTTTTCTAATAGTATAAATAAATAAAATTGGTTAATCTATTTTTCGATCCGTTTAATAATGGTCCAAATATAAAATTATATTTATTTTATAGATTAAAATGTAACTAACATATGATAATCCATTCATTTAACATTTTTGATTGATTTAAATTCATTTTAAAGTTTCTATAATTTAAATTATTTAATTCATTCTTAATTTGAAAGATTTAAGTATTTTCATAATAATAAAAACTTAATCTATATTTCAATCCATTTTATAGTAGTCTAAGTATTTTGGAAATTTTATAAAATAATCCTTTTAAAACTATCGTTAGAAAAACATCAGCCGTAATCAAACTCATCATATATTTTAATAATATATTTATTAAAATTTTAATATTTTATCAAATTAAGAATATATCAACTGAAATTAGTTAATACATCTTTTAACCCGTTTCTTAGTAAATTTTGATAATAAATATGACTTTACTAATTATTTTTCTCAAAAACTAAAGAAGTTAAAAATAATTTGTAATATTTTTAGTAATATAAATATAAATGTATATATATTTAATAGATATTTATATTTCATTTAATTGGATATATTAAAAGATATTATGTAAATATATTTAGAATACATCATAAATTAGAGAATATTTTTAATAAAATATAAATAAATTATTTTATAATAAATTTGAAATTAATAATTATTTTCTAATGAAATCGAAAAATAAAAATATTTTTCTTACAAAACGAAAAATAAAAATATTTTTAGTAGATATTTATTTATTATTTATATTTCAAAAAATTAAAAGTTATTATAAATATAATTTGGAACAAAATCATTAATAAACAATATTTATTATGACCCACATATAGTCCAAAATTTAACAATTCCAAAATATCCTTAATGAAACCTAAGAACTTAAATAAATGCAATGGCACAATCCATAATATCCCACCTAAAACCAAAATTAATTTTTAAAATAGTCTCCTATTTAATAGTATAGATTAGCAGTAAAAATTTATTTCGATTGTAAATAACTACTTTACTAAATATGTAAAGAAATTTCCCTTACATTTTCATCACCTAAAATGAATTCTAACGTTTCACCGGATTGTGAAGTATATTACTTCCAGAAATGAAGAATCTTGACTTGAAGTTTCCATCCCGTTTTGAAGGGCTTAGATGGGTCGAAAATAACGAATGTTCAACTATTATTTATATAAAGAGAAAGCTAGGGTATTCATTACTTACTTGATAAGGTTTGAAATATTGGTTATACGTGATAAGGAATTGGAATATCACAAAATAGGAATGTTAAGATTTAAATAATTTATTAGTTCTCACACATTAAAATTTTATGGGGATTTGTAAAATATTTAAATACTTTAAATTTGGGGTAGTTATGAGATATTTGTTTGACTTGTTAGATACAATTAGAAAATGAATAGCGCCTGAATATCCAATATATATTATTGTTTTATTTAATTGATTTAGTTGAGATATCATATTGTTAATAGATATGGTTACAAATATATGAATTCATATCTAAAATAATCAATGCATATAGATATTGTAAGATGAAATGGTGTATTGGAATGAATTAAGAGTATATTCCGTTAATTTGTTTTCCATTGTTTTATGTATTATATTAATTAGTGTTTGTTTCTTTTCTATAATATTGTTTGTAGTTTTCATAATATATATTGTTTCAATAAAATATGGAAAATTTGTTAGATGTTATTATGAATAAGAAAATTTCTAAAAGATTCATTTTTGGCGATTTGAAAAGTAAAATTTTATACCTATTAAACCATCAATATTTCGATTTATATTGAATAGATAGATTTGATTTGGTTTAAATACAATGTTTGTGTTATAATAACTTGGCACTTTGGTTTTGTAGGAGATGCATCTTAGAGATTTGCTAACGAAATTGATTTTTGTATATGTAAGATAATGTTGACTTCCCGTTGTATTTGTATGGACTTCGAATAATTTGATCAGTTCAGTTGCTGTGAAAGAATATATCTTCAATAATGTTGATCGAATATGTTGATCAGTTTTATATGTTTCTTGGTTAATTATTTCATGGGAAAATTGTGGACACTAAAAAGTTTAGATGGTTCCAAACAAAGGAGTCCAGTTATCTAATCTATTAAAACAGGAAGGTTTGCCATGCTACATAAATGTTGTTCCCGGAATTTGCCCTTGATATTATTAGGATTTGTATCCTTCATTAAGGGTAATTAGTGAATATAACATTATCTATACAATCCATGTTTCCAAATAAGACAATTATTAAACATGTACCCAAACAACCAAAATCTAATGGGTTCCACTTTCCTAATTAATTTAAATCAAAACAAATTAATTGATAAATATAATGAATAATTTATACATCAACTATTATATATAAATTAAGATTCTCTAATTTATGATTTAATTCAAAATATATTTATAATATATTTTAATATCTTTTTATTTTGTTTCAAATATATATATATATACACACATATTACGGTTGATGTTTTTACGATTGTAATTTTTAGCAGGTTTTTCCATCAAACTGAAAAATATTTAATTAATTAAACGGGTTGAAAAATTAATTAGCCAATCTCGATTATAAATTTTCTATAAAAAATTCGCATATAGTAAATAATTTCAGCTGATATATTTTAAAATTAATAAAATATTAAAATGATTTCATACTTATATTATTCAAATATTTGAAGCGTCAAATTATGCTTTATGTTTGAATGAAGTTTTTAACGGATAATTCCATAAAATTCGCAAATTATATATACGACTACAACATGTATTTTATAAAATAATATTTTAGATAAATAAAATAACAATTAAACATATAGCACATAACTTTTACAATAGTTGTTTTCACATATATATATTTTTTTCAAACTATGATCTTACGATACAACACAGATTAAAATATATAATGCGAAATCGTTATTTTAATCTCTTAATCCTTACGATATATCTCTTCCAAATAACACATAATTCATTTTAAAAAAAAACTAAATTGCTAACACACTGTTTATAATGTTGGTTAAACAATTATAATCAAAATTAGATTACATAATTAAAAATCTAAACTACTATTAGCAAAATGAATAAAAAGTAAAATTTGTAAAGAAAATTAAACCCGCACTTTTTAAGTGCGGGTCAAAATCTAGTGTTAATTAATTTAGTGTAAGTCTACAAAGATATGGATTGACAGATTTTATTCAAAAAATCAACGATCAAGATTTGTATTAGTGGTCCCACATATATATTCGTTAGCCTTTCCAAAATGAATAATGTGGGACTAATTTTAATATCCCTAAATTGCCATTAATGAAACTAAAAAAATCAAATAAAACCAGTGGCACAAAAAGTAATATCCCACATAAAGTTAAGGGTAAATTTAAAAAATGTCACCTATTTTAATAATATAGATATAGTATAAATGATATTATTCCAGCTTTTTTTTTGGTCGTCTCGGTTTGCATTTCATGGGCCAAAAAAGCCCAAAATTACAAACGATCCAAGTTGAATCGGCTTAAAATCAGTTTGGATGTTCGGTTCTTCGGTTCAATTAGATTTTTTTTTTGATTCAATCAAATTTAAAAATATATGAACTATTCTAGTATTTATGAAATTTAATTAAATTTCAGTTCGTTTTTTGATTTTGGTTCGATTCGGATGATAAATTTAGAAACAATTAATATTCTAAAAAATCAGATTCTGATGGATTATAATTTATTTAGGTTCTTTAAGATAATTTTAAGAAATTTGGATAAATGTTTTAGATAATTCGGATAGTTTGGGCAAAGTCGAATAATTTTAAAATATTTCAGTTAAAAATATTTAGATTATTTAGGATAATTCGGTTTTTGGTAACATTTGGTTAGTTTTTATTATTTGATTATTTACAATTTAAATATAAATTATATTTTAAAGTATAAAAATAGTTTGGTTGTTTTTCGGTTTTGGTTTAAATATTTCAGATATAAAAATATAAAAATCATTCATGTATTTTTAACTTTTTGGTTTAGTTCGGTTGCAATTTTTTAATTTCATTCGGTTTAATTTTCGGTTTTATGGCCTTGCGTAACTAAGATGATTTTGGGCAAATTTCAGGGATAATAATATTGAATTTTAATAGAGAAAGACAAAATAGCACAAAAATATATCTTATCATAAATATAATACAAAAAAAAAAATAATTCACATTTTTAGCACTAATTTAATACAAAAACTTTTATAGTATTATATAATTTAGAGTTTAAGGTTTATAATTTAGACTTTATAGTTTATTATTTAGAGTTTTGATTTAATATTTAAGGTTTAGAGTTTATTATTTATGATTTAGTATTTAGGATTTAAGGTTAATTTAGTCTTTATTTATTTTTTTGGGTCAACTTTAGTTTTTATTTTTTAATAAATACTATTTTAGTGATTTTTTTGTTTTTATATTTGTGATAATGCATCTTTTTTTGTGCTATTTATGCGAATTGGCCATTTTAATATAACCGAATTTTAATTTGGGGGTGAAATTAAATCGCCAGTGCGTTTAGCTTTGGCCTCACAGTTCTCGTCTCCCTCCCTTTCGTCTCCCTTATGTGGCTAGCTTTCTTTACAGATCCCTAAACCCTAGATTCAACGATAAAAGATCTTCATAACTTTTGTTTATCTCCTTTCAAATTCGCTTTCTTCTGAAAGAAAATTTCAGACTTTTTCTTCTGGGCCAATCTTTGATTTTGTCAGCTATGGGAAAGAATCAAGCTTACAAGGCTATGCAGAGATCTAGGGTTGGGTCTACCTCAGCGCAGCCGGAGGAGGTTGAAGATGGAATGGTTCGTACCCTTTCATACTGTTCTTTTAATTCCAACTGATAATGATTACGTCTCAAGAACATTGTCTGATCTTCTTGTCTGATCTTCTTGCGGAATTTCATTGTTAGAATTAATCTAAAGGGGTCCCAATTCTGGGGAAGAACTTGTAATTGAACCTGTTATGGCTTTTTACAGTGATATGTTCATGTTTTGAGGACATTAGAAGTTCAGATTTAATTTCTTAAGAGTGTAGCATTGAAGTTTGTGTCTGAGTGATTCAAAAGTCTCCTGATTTTTGTTGCAATATTGTAAACATAGTAAGCATTTAGACAAGTCAAACAATAGGATGCTTTTGATGGTTGAGCATTTGCTAGTTCTTTGTTTTTGTTTTATTCAACTTGGTGATCATGTATTGTACGGGAACATTTCTGATGAGGAGTGTCGCAGGTGGATGGTTCATTTCATACACCAGAGTGGCATGCGGCTCGTTTGGCTAGTCTCAAGACTACACACACAATCACATGGGAAGAGTATAAGAATAAGCAAAAGGTTAGCTTTTTATGACTTTCCATAGTAACAAAAGCTTCATGTCTTCTCATAATCATTGTTTTATTTATGTATTAAGTGTTCATAAGCTCGCTATCATTGTTGTCAATTTAGAAGCTTTAATCCTCATTCCTCTCCGTGTTTGTTCATCATCGGCCACATATACTCTTTGTGTATTCGTATAAATAACGTTTCTTTCTTCCCTCTTACTTATATCTAAGTTGACGTTTGAAGTAAATCTAGCATTTTATTTTGCATAACCCATATAAGCTCATTTTTGTAACGTTTTCATTATCTGCAATATCAATTTCTTACTTTTTGCAGCTTCTCTGCATTGTGATTATGGAGCATTAGAAAATGTTTAACATTGTAACTTTTACGTGACATGTTTAGGATGAAGAAATGAAAAAGGGAGAACTTGAAGCAGATACCGATAAACTGATGCGTGAGTATAGAGCTCAGCTAGATGCAGAAAGGGCTTTCAAACTTTCCAAGGGAAGGAACTATTCTGCTAGTGATAAGTCCCGGAAAGGTAATAAGTAATAACTCAACAGAACATCTGAACCTTCTTTCTGAGGAAGTTATTAACTGTTCTCCAATGGCTTAATGACCTCACAGATAAGAAAGACAAAGATTCAAAGAAGAAGAAAAGCAAAAAGAGAAAGGTGTTTATAATCTAGACAACACTCAATGACAGTTTGAAACAGATGGTGGCATGTTTTATAGCTTCAGTTAACATTAACCATGTCGTGTTGTGTTATGGTTTTACAGCATTATTCATCCTCAGAATCAGCATCTAGTAGCGATGAAGACCAATCTAGAAGATCAAGATCAAGTTCTAAAAGATCGAAGAAGGAGAAGAAGCACAAGCCCAACAGAGACAAACACTCTAGCAAAAGTAAAGACAAAACTGATGGCCCTGTGCCACTCTCTAAATTCTTTGGCAATTTGAAGAGTTGACATTGACACATAAACAAGCATGCAAAAGAACCATTGCAAAGGACTGAAGGAGTAAGATCTCATGATTGTTATCTTCCTTGTTGCAGTGTTATATATTTTTGAGAAGATTCTCTTGTGTTATTATTTGTTGGATTGAGAGTTGCAATAGTGCCCACATAATCAATCAGTTTCTCTATTTTATTTTTAGTTCATTTGCCTTAAATGATATATTGACAATATGAAAATGGACTTTTATTGGGGGAATCTAGCAGAAAATCTTATTACATCAACACAATCTTCTGAGAGATTCTTTGTCTAAGGCTCTAAGCCTCAACTGAAGGAAACTGAAGAACTAAAAAAAGAACAAACGATAGAGTTGAGAAGACTAAATGATGACTGTCTTATGAGTTGCTTCCAACTAGTTCTTTTAAAAGAACAAACGATAGAGTTGAGTAGCTTTCGACCCAACTAGTTCTAAAATTTTAGTACAGATCATCAAGAACAGGGTATGTAAGTAAAGGTACTAAATGAAGAATTGTGAACATCAAAGGTTCCAAGAGAACAGCAAAGTAATTCTTGGCAGTTACAATAAACAATAGAATAAAAGTTGGAGCCTTTTAGGCTTCTGAGACATCAACATTCTCCAAAGCTTCTTCTTGGGATGATGATGATGATGCATCTTGGAAACCTTCAGAAGTTTCATCAGATGGCTGAGATTCATGCTTAGCAGCAGCCTGCAAAACCCGGCTTCGAACATCTGAGGATGAAGGTGAAGTTGGGAGGCCAACACCATTTGTCTCAAGTTTTCCTGCAGCCCATGAGAAAGCCTGAGCTCCAAGTTTCACCGGTCCAAACAACAGCCTTAAAGAAGAAGAAGAAGAAACAATCTTTGTTAAGACTATACAGAGGTTTTGTTATGAACAATGTTGGAGCTTTTATACCTGACGTCTTGCTTGAAGTCTTCGGAGTCTTCATAGGAAGACAGTCGTTGGTATATTGTCTGCATAATGTCCAGAGACTTGAGAAACAAAGCAAACAAGCCATGATTTGAAGGGTAGAGCTTAGAACAGAGGGAGTAAACAAAAGAATACCAAACCGAGGCCAACGACAGCTATGAGTTGCAGTGTTTTCTCCCACTCTGCAACAAATATAACAAGTTATGTTACTGCAATAATGTAAAAGCAAGAAGAAGAGATTCTACAGGGGGAATGAGAAAGAATTAGACGCACCAAACAATGCATACAATGCTGCGAAAAACCCCTGCATAGCTCGCATTGTGTTAGTCAGGATAGGGTCAAGATTTTAAAGAAAATAGACAAATAGAACAAGAAGCATACCACACCAACTCCAACTACTTGCAATGGTGAAGGATTTATGTCCTCCAGGATCGCCTCAGCTTCCTGAATATCAATTAGGATTCAGGATGTGCTTAACTTTTCGACGAAAAGATTAGAGAGTAGTTTCATTTCATCAGAATCACTAATCCAAAAGAGTTGTATACAGACAGTAATACGTGAGAATAGTAGATACCTCGTTGAGGATGCTAAGTGTTGTCTCAGGTTTTGGCTCTTTCACACGAAGACCTTCTTTGACCCATGATCTAAACCCACCTTGCATCAAGTATGGCCGCTGTCACATTCAAAACAAATAAGAGTTCATTCAGACAAGAATATAAGTGAGTTAGATAAGAATAACTTGCCTTGATCCCAAGTTTTCTCAAGGCTCTTGCAATGCTCTTAGAGCGAGTTCCATCAGCATCCATAACAATGACCTTGGAACTGTCCTATAAGTAGCAGAGTAAGCAAAAAGTTTATGAGATGTCAGCATACTTTTTAGAAACAAAAACTATAACAATAAATTGCTTGGACATGGCATGAAGGTGGTATACCTGAACTGATTTCAAATTCTTGATGATAACTGCTATCAAGGCATCATCAACTTCACTTCCACCTCTCAGTAGCCGTTTAACATCACCGTCAACCTTAAACATGAATCAAGAACAAGAACCATAAAACTGTGAAGAAAGGAAAGTCTTTCATCCTGCTTTCTGTTTCATTTGAGTATTTTTGAAGCAGTGATTGCTGAAACTAACCTCAGGCAGTGTCACACTGGAATATCGAAAACGAGCTGCTCTCCGCAGATCAGGTATTCCATCTTTCTCTCTCAAGGCCTTCAAGATGAACATTATGTGAAGGCTTAATGAACATGGAACTCGTTGGAAACTTAAGAGCGTCTTACCTCAGGCCTAACATCTACGAGCACTGGCTTTTCTCTTGATGTTAAAAGCTCAAGTGTTGACTTTGGAGATAGATCTCCAGCATATCCACCATATGTCCAAACCCGATACAGAACCCTGCAAATATCTGGTGGAAAATATAAATTCTTCTATGCTACACTGTTCTTCTCTCAATAAAGACAAGTAGGATATCCATTCAGGGTAAGAGAAGCCGTGTACCAAAAGGTTCCTGTGGAGCCTACGAAGAGAAAAAGGTGAATGATTGGATCATCTGGATTCAAGCCAAAGCTTCTCTCCAAACCTCCAATGGCAACATATACCTGTTCATCATGATGCTGTTAGAAACATGTAGAGTCCATCAAAGGTTAAAGAAAATACAAATGGAAGCTTCAGCATATACAGACAAAGCACCTGATCCAAGACAGCTCCCAGGGGCCTCAATACTTTGAGAGCAACATCTTCAGATGAGTTAAGGGCACTCTTAACATCTTGAGGAAGTAATTCTTTTGCTGACCCATAAGAGTACACAGCAAAAGAAACTCCATTTGCTACAGAACTCTCTGCAGTACTAACTGATTGCCTCAACAGATCAAGGGCAACAAAAGCTGCTTTGTTTGAAGCTTCTTTCAAGCCAGTAGAAAAGCTCGAAAACTTGTCTCCAGCTATATCTCCTGTTTGGTCTAGCGTAGAAAACGCACTGTTAAGGGCACTATCTACAGCTTCAGAAGCATTCTTTTTAATGGATGTTACAGACGAGGAGAAAGCATCCAAAGTGTTCTTTACAGCATTTTCTCCTTGGTTTAATGAAGAGCTGAAGGAGTCCTTCACCTCGGAAGAAAAGTTATCAAAGCTAGCTTTTGCATCAGGAAGTGAGCCTGGATTGAAATCTATAGTATCTGGCAGAGAGACAGAACTATCCGGAGATATATCAACGGATGATCCTGTTCCAGGTTCAGCTGAGATTACAGCAGCTTCAAGAGGGGGAACATCTGCTACAACAGCTTCAACAGGAGAAACATCTTCTGTACTTTCTACATATGTCAGTCCCCCATTTCTTACATGACAAAGATCACTTGCTACAACAGCTTCTCTCATGTCATAAACCATGTAGTTTATTCTATCCAACTCATTCTCACACAAGCTTCTGAATGTGGATACTGTTTTCTCTGTGTTTTCAATAGTACTGGTGAAGAAACTCCCAGTGGTTTGAGTTAAGAACCTCTTCTGCAACTGTTGTGTTCCATTAGAAATACCAAAGGAAGAACAGCTTCGCCAGTTTCCGGGGAATAAAATCTGGAAAAAAAATACATAACATAGCATATTATTACATGCTTAGCAATCTTAGAGTTCTAAGTGAATGATTTCAGTCTTCTGTAATAACAATTAGGTACATGCAAAGAAAGAAAAGTTAACATAAAAAAGAAAAGAAAACTTGATGCATCCATTCCGACAAAGAGAAACTCACCTGAGAATGGTAATAGCAACTTGAGGCTGAACATAGGGGCAACATTATGGTCTGAAAGAGTCGATCAGTCCTGGATTTTTACAGAAATCTCATAGCTTTCACAACCTACCGGAGAAGGAACAGCAATAAATTTGCAAAGACAAGAGTTTGCAAACACGAGATTTACAATAACGGGTTTCGTCGGAAATCTGCAACAACAAAAACCCATTATTTAATTGACTAGTCTGATCATGTTGGGAGCCATAACGAGGTCTAGATTAGTAATAAACAGAGAAGAAGCTCAAAAGAGAGATGAAAGGCTGTAACTTTAACCTATTGGGGTCAGGGTCGACTATGGAGTTTCATGAGAAGAGTGGACTAAGATTGATGAAAGTAGCTGTAATGGCGACTGTGGTGGGAGGAGAAGTGCGTGGATTCGAAAGAGATTGTATGGCAATTTGGATTGGGTGGAGGAAGATAAGTGAGGTGGATTGTGTGGAATTGTGGATTGTCTAAATCCCTTATTTCATATCTTCTATTTTTTTTTGTCTTATCTAATGCTTGAGCTTTCAGTTCTTTGGTTTAGTTGGGTTCTTTTAATTTATGAGGCTTTTCTATAGAGATATAGAAACTATTTGGTTATTACGAAATTTGGATCGGTTTCGGTTTGATTCAGATAATAAATTCAAGAATTGTCGAATATCCGAAGCAAGTTTGGACTTAATTCGGTTACCGTATATTTCGGTTATTTTGGATAATTAAATAAAAATTTGTATAATTCAAATAAAAATTTGGATAATTGAATAAAAATTCAAAGAATTCGAATAAATAACTTAAATGTTCGGATAATTTAGATAAAAATGGATATTTCGTTCAACAATTTTTGAAGCATTTCAATTGAAAATATTCATATTATTCAAAAAAAATTATAATATTTGATTAATTTTGGTTATTCGATTACTTTAAATTTAATATAGATATGAAAATTATATTTCAGTTAGTTTTAGTATTCATTCGATCTCAATTCGGTTCGATTAATTCGTATATGTAAATTTAAAATCATTTGGGTCTTTACAAAATTCATATCAGTTTTAGTTTAGTTCTTTTGGTTTGATTTGATTCTTCGATTCTTTGGTTCTTGGTTTTTATGTCTACACCTACTTAAGCCTTTTAAAAGAATTGGTCTACTGGTCGTCTTTCAAAACTAGTGAGGCCAATGTCGAAGTTTTCCAAAATGTCTACACTTTTCATAAATAAATTTCACATTTCCGTGGGTTGAGTTGTAGACGAGTTGCTCCTCCTCCTCTTCTCGTTTGTTCGTCTATGACTTCGTCAAATTTTTGCATCTGATCATCTCTGCAACTTCATGCTTCCCTGCAAGGTGACCGAGTACGTTCTCTTATGACCAATCATTCGATTCGATTTCTCTGATGAATTTACCCCTTTGATTTTGAATCTTCGATAAATTTTGCTTTTCTCAGAAATCTCAGATCTCTAGTAGTTTCTCAGTGATCTTGGAGAATTTTATAGGAAGATGATCTCTCACTTTGAATTCTATTTGACGTTAATCATAGAACTAACTATGCTGCATTTTGGGATTCCATTGCTATTATTTCTTTGGATCTCAATTGAATAATTTCTCATTTGATTCTCTTTTGTTAGGTTTTTGGTTCCATATTGATATCTTGATCCTGAGCTCAGATGGATATGCATCCACCAGGTGACTCCTATTTTTGTTGTGTGTTCTTTTTCTCTAGGTGTTTGTCATCATTTACTTCTCTAATATCTTGTCTTTCTTGCAGTGAGTGGTCAGAAGACATCAATAGTTGTTGTCACCTTAGACTCTGGTGAAGTCTATGTCATTTCTAGTCTTTTCTCTAGGGCTGACACCCATGTTATCTATATCGATCCCACCACTGGTATCCTGAGGTACAATGGGAAACTCGGTCTTGACAATTTCAAGTCCGAACGTGAAGCAGTAGATTATATCACGAATGGATCAAGAGGAGTTTGTAGAAGCTCAGTTTACGGCAGGGCAATACTTGGTTATGCTGTGTTGGGGAGCTTTGGGGTGCTTCTTGTTGCGACCAAGCTTAATCCAAGTATTCCTGATTTGCCTGGTGGAGGATGTGTATACACAGTAACTGAGAGTCAATGGATCAAAGTACCACTTCACAATCCACAGCCTCAAGGGAAAGGTGAAATCAAGAATATTCAGGAGTTGACAGAGCTTGACATCGACGGGAAGCACTACTTCTGTGATACTAGGGACATCACCAGGCCCTTCCCAAGTCGTATGTCAGTGCAAAACCCTGATGATGAATTCGTTTGGAATAGATGGTTATCCGTCCCTTTTAAGAATATTGGGCTGCCTGAACACTGTGTCATTCTTCTGCAGGTTCGTCCTCAAATAATGAATTAATGAGAGTTGATCAACCTATCAGATTATGGTTTTATGCGAAGTCTCAAAAGTATTTAAATTCATATTCTAAGATGACGTGACATCACATCATGTCTTCTTATTTGATGTTAATTATAGGGGTTTGCAGAATATAGACCTTTTGGGAGCTCAGGTCAGTTGGAAGGGATTGTTGCTCTAATGGCCCGTCGTAGCAGGCTGCATCCAGGGACTCGTTACTTAGCTAGGGGCATAAATTCATGTTCTGGCACAGGTGAAATGGTCCCGAAATTTCCTCATTTCTTTTTTTGTCTGTTGTTAAAACTTCTACTAGTTTCCACTGTTTTGTTGGGCTGTGTGCCTACCAAACTCTGGGTATTTTATATGACTTCTAAGTTCCTACTTCCGATGGCACCCTTAAAATCAATGGCTGTATGAAAGAAAGGCATACAACATATGTAAATGTCGCTCTGGATTTGACTAGGGCCTAATTTTAGAAGTATATGTGTAGTGCAGGTAACGAAGTTGAGTGTGAGCAGCTTGTATGGACACCTAAAAGGCATGGTCAGAGCATCGCATTTAGCTCATACATTTGGCGACGTGGCACCATACCAATATGGTGGGGTGCAGAATTGAAGATGACCGCGGCAGAAGCAGAAATTTATGTGGCAGATAGGGATCCTTATAAAGGAAGCACGGAGTATTACCAAAGGTTAAGCAAGCGATATGATACTAGGAATCTAGATGCACCAGTTGGCGAAAATCAGAAGAAGAAAGCTTTTGTTCCTATTGTGTGCATTAACTTGTTAAGAAATGGAGAAGGGAAATCAGAATCTATCTTAGTTCAACATTTTGAAGAATCGATGAACTTCATCAAATCCAGTGGAAAGCTTCCCTATACTCGTGTTCACTTGATAAATTATGATTGGCATGCTAGTGTAAAATTAAAGGGGGAACAGCAAACAATTGAAGGATTATGGATGTATCTAAAATCTCCTACTATGGCAATAGGAATCTCTGAAGGTGACTATTTGCCTTCACGACAAAGACTAAAAGATTGCAGAGGTGAAGTAATCTGTATTGATGACGTAGAAGGTGCCTTCTGTTTGAGATCGCATCAAAATGGGGTGATACGCTTCAACTGCGCTGATTCTTTGGATCGAACAAATGCCGCTAGTTTCTTCGGTGGTCTTCAAGTGTTCGTAGAGCAATGTAGAAGGCTGGGAATATCACTTGATACTGATCTTGGATATGGTTATAATTCTGTGAATAGCCATGGTGGATATAATGCTCCTCTTCCACCGGGATGGGAAAAAAGAGCTGATGCAGTCACTGGGAAATCGTATTATATAGATCACAATACTAAGACAACAACATGGAGTCATCCATGTCCTGATAAACCATGGAAGAGACTTGACATGAGGTTTGAGGAGTTTAAGAGATCAACTATCTTGTCTCCTGTGTCTGAGCTCGCAGATCTTTTTCTGCAACAAGGTGATATCCATGCAACCCTCTATACTGGCTCAAAAGCTATGCACAGCCAAGTTCTCAATATCTTCAGTGAAGAATCAGGAGCGTTTAAACAGTTTTCTGCAGCACAGAAAAACATGAAAATTACACTACAAAGAAGATATAAAAATGCAATGGTTGATAGTTCACGGCAAAAGCAGCTGGAGATGTTTCTGGGAATGAGGCTTTTCAAGCATCTTCCATCAATTCCTGTACAGCCTTTGCATGTAAGCAAACTAATACAATTTTAGTCCCCTTATTTCCATCTTGCAGTCACCTTTTTTCATGTCTATAAAACTGCTCCAAAGTATTAATCACAATTTTTGCGGTAGATTTTACTTTATGTTGGACAGAAGCTCGTTATTTTTGTTTTGTGGAGATATATGATTCTTGAGAATATTTTCGTTGTTGATATGTAGAGTTTAATATTTGTTGCTTTCTGGATTCTCAGTCTACTGCTCACTGCAGCTATATTAATGTTACTGCTCACTTTAACTATTTTCATGTCAGGTACTTTCTCGACCAGGTGGTTTCTTTCTGAAACCTGTACCTAGCATGTCTGAAAGTTCCAATGATGGGTCCAGTCTGCTGAGTATCAAGAGGAAGGACATAACTTGGGTACCTCTACTTGGATTGGATATAACATTACCTCTTAGTCTCATCACTGGAAAACTTGAGCTAAAAATTTTCCTTGCTCTTTATATACTTTGCAGTTATGCCCACAAGCTGCAGATGTTGTTGAATTATTTATCTACCTCAGTGAGCCTTGCCACGTGTGCCAACTCCTACTGACAATATCCCATGGTGCGGACGACTTGACATATCCATCCACTGTGGACGTGAGAACTGGACGCCACGTAGAGGACCTTAAATTAGTTGTTGAGGTTGACTCTCTTTTAGGTCTTGTCCCTTCTCTTTTATTGTTTGAAGGAGATTATGCAGGCTTACATGCAAGTTAATTCAACTGGATAATCGATTGCCTGTAATTACTTTTTTGGACAGGGTGCTTCGATACCGCGGTGTGCAAATGGTACAAATCTTCTTATACCCTTACCAGGGCCAATTAGTTCTGAGGATATGGCTGTTACTGGAGCTGGTGCACGTCTTCATGAAAAAGATACATCAAGTCTTTCACTGCTGTATGATTTTGAAGAATTAGAAGGACAATTGGATTTCTTGACCCGTGTAGTTGCTGTTACATTTTACCCAGCTGGTTCTGTTAGAATTCCTATGACTCTTGGTCAGGTACTAAATACTTGCAGTCTGAAATTGATGATTTATCTATTAGCTTCATCATGCTCTGAACTAGTTTGTGTTTATGATTAGCCATCATCAAAAGAAAATAATAGTTTAAAACAATCACTTTTTCTGCATTGTGTTTGTGCTGCAGATAGAAGTCCTCGGAATTTCTCTTCCATGGAAAGGAATGTTTACTTGCGAACGTACTGGAGGAAGATTGGCTGAAATGGCAAAGAAAACAAAAGAAGATGAAATTCCCTTTTCATCTTGTTCTGACTCGAATCCGTTTGCTGCAAAATCTTTACAGACTGAAACTGTGTCCACACCAGTACAACAGAAAGATCCTTTTCCCGGTAATCTGCTTAACCTTTTGACAGGAGAGGTTTCTTCTTCTGACCCCTTCCCACAACCAGCGGTGGAATGTATTGCAAGTGGAGGCAATGACATGCTTGATTTCTTAGACCAAGCAGTTGTTGAGTATAGTGGCTCTGAAACTGTTCCCGGTGGGTCTTTCTCACAAGATAAAAGTCCCAGAGAAAGTGGTTCTCATCTGTACTTAAATTGTCTGAAGTCCTTAGTGGGTCCAAATATGGTATGCTACTTCATCCTTGTTAATTTAACTTGGAGAGGGAAAATTGTATCTAGACATCCAAGTACTTCTGGTCGTAAACTATTTCTGATTATATTGATTTAGCTTTCCTTCTCACATTTTATCTTTCTTCTCTAAGTACCATAGTTTTAAGGGTAAACCTAATTCCTGCATGTCTGATACAATACAGGGAAAGAAGCTCGAGTTTGTAGAAGCTATGAAGCTTGAAATTGAACGTCTACGTCTAAATATTTCTGCAGCAGAAAGAGATAGGGCACTGTTATCAATTGGAATGGATCCTGCTACCATTAATCCAAACTCTTTGCACGACGAGTTATATATTGGAAGGTTGTGCAGAATAGCAAATGCACTTGCAGTTCTGGGCCAGGCTTCTCTTGAAGATAAAATTATAGCTTCTATTGGTCTAGGGAAGCTGGATAATAATGTGATAGATTTCTGGAACATTACCAGAATTGGTGAGGGTTGTGTTGGTGGAATGTGTCAAGTCCGAGCCGAGGTCAATAAAAGTTCAGTTGGATCTTCTACTAAGAGTTTGGGAGGAGAGTCGGGCTCAGTGTTCTTGTGTTTCCAGTGTATGAAAAAAGCTTGCAAGTTTTGTTGTGCTGGAAAAGGAGCTCTTCTGCTTTCAAAATCCTACTCCAGGGACGCTGCAAATGGAGGTGGAAGTCTTGCAGATTTATCTGCTACTTCAATAGGTTCAGATCATTACATGTGTAAGAAATGTTGCAGCTCGATAGTACTTGAAGCCTTGGTTGTAGATTATGTTAGGGTTTTGGTCAGCTTGCGAAGAAGTGGCCGTGTTGACAATGCTGGTCGGGAAGCTTTGGATGAGGTATTTGGATCTAACATTACGAATCATCTTGCTCGTAGAGGTCAACCTTCTCCTAATCAAGAAGACTTTAATTTCCTTCGTCAAATTCTGGGTCAAGAGGAATCACTTGCCGAGTTCCCATATGCAAGCTTCTTACATAAGGTAATTTATTTCTCTGACAGAAGGCTTGTGGCTGAGCTTTTCTTTGTTCTTATATGCATGGTGTTAAACAATTTAGATGTTTCAATGTAGCATTTGGTCCTTCTGCTTTGGTTTAATTTAGTTACCTAGCTTCTATATCTTCTGTATCATTGTATTGCATCAATATTTTGGCTTATGAATTATATAAACCTTAAGGAAGTGGCATAACACCACATGTGTGTATAACTGTCCCGAGCCACTTCAATTAAGTGGACATAGCGGTTAGATGTTAACTAATCTTCCTTTCTCCCTTTTGGATGTTTTCATAATGCAATGTAGGTTGAAACTGGGACTGATTCAGCACCATTTTTGTCATTGCTCACCCCTCTGGATCTTGCTTCAAGTAATTCCTACTGGAAAGCTCCTCCTTCTTCAAACTCTGTCGAAGCTGTCATCATTCTCAATACCCTTTCAGATGTCAACAGTGTGATTCTGCTCGTTAGTCCATGTGGTTACTCTGATGCTGATGCTCCTACCGTAAGTTGACTTTTCTATCTTCAGTTGAACTCTTGTTATCCCATGCCATTGCTTAAGTGACAATGCTGCCACAATAATGGCATGATTTCACTCATTCCAACATTTTATGTATCATCATTGCAGGTCCAAATTTGGGCAAGCAACGACATAAATAGGGAAGCACGGACATTGATGGGAAAGTGGGATGTACAGTCCTTTATTAGAACTTCGCCTGAGCTTTACGGTCCAGAAAAGTCTGGTAAAAATGGTAGAGCACCTAGGCATATAAAATTTGCTTTCAAGAATCCTATTCGTTGCCGCATTATATGGATAACACTGCGTCTTCCTCGTCTCGGATCTAGCTCAGTTAGTTTGGACAGAAACATTAATCTCTTGTCTTTGGATGAGAACCCTTTTGCGCCGCCAATCCCTCGGCGTGCCTCTTTTGGAGCAACCATTGAGAATGAACCATGTCTTCATGCAAAACGCATCTTGGTCAGTGGAACCAGCATGAGGGACAAAACACTTGCGTCATTACAAAGTGTTGACAGCATGAGC
This sequence comes from Orychophragmus violaceus, assembly GCA_030180135.1. Lineage (NCBI taxonomy): Eukaryota > Viridiplantae > Streptophyta > Magnoliopsida > Brassicales > Brassicaceae > Orychophragmus > Orychophragmus violaceus. The sequence goes on along the minus strand of CM058231.1, from coordinate 103,289,128 downwards.
GTAAGAAACTGGCTGGACAGACCCCCACGGTTGAATAGATTCCTGGTTAGTACCTTGCATAAATCACAATGGCATTTCCATTATTATCACTTATCTTTGTGTTTTATCTTTCAGATACCACTCGAGGCTGAGAGACCGATGGTTAACGACTTAGTCCTGGAACTTTATCTGCAACCTGGTTCACCTTCAGCTGCTGGATTTCGTTTAGATGCTTTTAACGCCATAAAGCCTCGTGTTACCCACTCACCTTCTTCAGATGTAGTTGATATTTGGGACCCGGCGAGTATCATAATGGAAGATAGATATGTCTCTCCAGCCGTCTTGTATATACAAGTATCTGTTCTTCAGGTATCAATCTCTCTCTCTCTAGCCGTCTTGTATATACAAGTATCTGTTCTTATGCATCTGGAAACGTTTCTTGCAGGAACAATACAAGATGGTGACAATCGCGGAATACAGATTGCCTGAGGCGAGAGTTGGTACACCGATGTATTTCGACTTCCCTAAGCAAGTTCAAGCACGCAGAGTATCATTTAAGCTGCTTGGAGATGTTGCAGCTTTTGCTGAAGATCCTGCAGAGACTGATGATGTGAGTGGTCGGGCTTCTCCTTTTGCTGCAGGGCTATCTTTAGCAAACAAGATCAAGCTATATTACTATGCTGATCCTTATGAAGTAGGCAAATGGGCTAGTCTTTCTGGTGTCTGATTTTACTCTTTTCATTGGCTGTAACTTGGCTCGATCCACACACTTTCTTGTGGTCTGAGATTTTGTTTTGTTTTTGTTCCTTCCCTCTAAAAATTAGCTTCTTGTGTTTGTATGTTTTTGTTGTGTGTTACAAGTATTAATTGCCTTATGATTGTATTTGCCCCAAAAGGTATGGGTATTAGTTTGAGTTTGGTTTGGTTTTTTTCGGGTTCTCGGGTTAAAAACAATAAAATCGGTTTGGATATTTACAATTTTTGGTTGGGTTGGGTTCGATTCTGGATCGAGTACTCAAAATTACTAAAAATTATTTGTAAAACTCAAGAAATTATTCAAAATGATCTAAAGTTATTCGAAAGTATTTGAATTATCCGAAAACTACTTAAAATTTTACTCAAATTATCTAAAAGTATTTGAAAGTACTCGAATTTTTTATACTATAAAAAGCAAAAAAAAAATTACTCAAATTATTTAAAACTACTTGAAGTATAAGAATTATCCGAAATTAAATAAACTTCGGATTATTTTGGATATCAGTTTGGATTTGGTTTGAGTTTAGATATTATCTGATATATAAAATACCTAAATTTAAGCTCTATTCTAATATTTTTCTAGAATCAGGATCATGATTGAATTTTTGGATCGGGTTCCGATCGAGTTTTGGATCGGTTACAAACGTGCAGCCAAAAAGGATAGAAACTCAACATTGGCCGGGCCGGCCCAATTATAGTTACAACTCTAGTTTGAAGGGGAATTTCATTGGGACATGGTTGAACAAGATTATTTTGGGGTTTATTTTCACATTTCTCTAAACTATAGGAGTCTTTTCATGAATTACAAAATACCGCCGGTGAAGTAGCTCTTCTGTGTTACCGTCCCCAAAAGCTGCTTAAATCTTTTTTTCTTCACCATTCTCTCATTTCTCTCGTAAGTTTCCTCTCTGGTTTTAGGGTTTCGGAAGATTGCAAACGGGAGAGGTCATCTGTAGCTACTCTCGCTCTCATCTCGAAGGTACGTAATCTCAGAGAAACTTAGGGTTTCTTTCTATCTGAAGTCTTCCATTTAATATTGGTATCTATCTACTTAAGCTTGTTTAGAACTTCCTATGAATCACTCATCTGAAATTGGATATATCTCCGACCTACTCGTCTTGTTAGTGTTAACGATGATTTATATTTAAGTGATCTGATGCTAATTTGATGATCCCATGATAAAATCTCGGAAGGTTTCTGTGTTGATTTTCTGGGGTTTTTCTTAGGGTTTTGCTTGAGTATTATTATGCATATAGTGATTCAATTTGCGAATTGCCTTCTTGTGGGACTTAGGTTTCAGTTTTTCGATCTCATACACTTAAGAGCTAAGATGGATCTTGTCAAAAGAGAGAATGAGCCAATGGAATGGTCCACAGTCCCCTACGGTGGTCCTCAAGAACCTGGCTCCAATGGGAAGCAACGGACCTCGAGTTTAGAAGCACCTATCATGTTACTAACTGGACACCAGAGTGCTATCTACACTATGAAATTCAACCCTGCTGGAACTGTCATCGCCTCTGGATCTCACGACAGAGAAATCTTCCTCTGGAGAGTTCATGGAGACTGCAAAAACTTTATGGTTCTAAAAGGTCACAAGAACGCTATCCTCGATCTTCACTGGACAACTGATGGCTCACAGATTATATCAGCCAGTCCTGACAAAACCATTAGAGCTTGGGATGCTGAAACAGGGAAACAAATCAAGAAAATGGCTGAACATTCCTCATTTGTGAATTCTTGCTGTCCTTCACGTCGAGGGCTGCCTCTTATAGTAAGTGGTTCTGATGATGGAACCGCAAAGCTTTGGGATATGCGTCAGAGAGGAGCTATACAAACATTCCCTGATAAATACCAAATCACTGCCGTGAGTTTCTCGGATGCAGCTGATAAGATATTCACCGGCGGTGTGGATAACGATGTTAAAGTATGGGACTTGAGGAAAGGTGAATCAATCATGACACTTGAAGGTCATCAAGATACAATAACAGGTATGAGTCTTAGTCCGGATGGATCTTATCTTCTCACTAATGCCATGGATTGTAAGCTCTGTGTCTGGGATATGCGTCCTTACGCTCCTCAGAACCGATGTGTGAAGATATTTGAAGGTCATCAGCATAACTTTGAGAAGAATTTGTTGAAATGTGCTTGGTCACCGGATGGTATTAAAGTCACAGCGGGTAGTGCTGATCGAATGGTTCATATTTGGGACACGACGTCTAGGCGGATTCTGTATAAGCTTCCTGGTCATACTGGATCTGTCAATGAGTCTGTGTTTCATCCTCATGAACCAATCATTGGATCTTGTGGTGGTGATAAACAGATTTATTTAGGTGAGATCTGAGACTTGCGTGTAGAATGCATTTTGTTTTGAGTGTTTATCGCTTGGATTAAGATGAGACAATCTTTGTAATCGTTAAAAACCATCTCGTCGTTTTTTCTCAGTTTTATAAATTGACAAACACATCTATAATCATCAGATGGCATGTTTAGTGCTATTCAGGGATTTCGGCACTAGTTTTAGGACGACACGGATAGTAATAGGACCATGCATACGTTATACTCCCTTTTTGGTTTATTTATGAAGGCCCATTTTGAATCTGTACTAGGCTTCGGCCGCCCATTTTTCATTTGGGATTTTTGTAACGTTTTTTGGTATTCAGTTTGGTTCGAGATAGAAACCGATCGATTCCATGTATTTTGGTTCCGTAGATTTAGGATTTGATGGATATTTTTACAAATTTTGGTTTGGTCTCGTTTCAGTTTTTATCGGTTCTGGTTCGGTTTGATTTCATAACTTTAGGAATTGTAAAATATCTAGAAAATTGGTTTTTAAATTGTTCCAGATGTTTTAGAACCAAAATAGCATTTTTTATTATCTAAAATCAATAAAAATATCCGAAAAAAAGAATTTCTGAAATCAACAAAATATCAAAATTTCTATTAGTTCAAAAAACAATTAATAAAAGAAAAATCAAATAAAATATATGCTTCAATGTCATTTAAATAACATAAATATAAATTAAGTGGTTGTAACAACATGTTAATATGATATTTTATGTTGATGTCGAAACCATGAATAACCTTTTCCCTTGGTTTTATATAAATTCGGTTCTTCGATTTTTTTTTTGTTTCGTTCGATTTGGTTCAAGTTCCTACCCGACATTCTCAATTCAGGATCTAATGAATAATATAAATACAACGAAATGAAAATTTTTGGTTCCAGTTATCTATTTTTTTGTTTCGATTTTTATGCTGAGGCCTAGCTGATACGAAGAAATAGTACACATACAATTTTATACACCATAGGTCCATAACTAAATCTACGACCATGATGAACACTTCTATATGTAACACTGAAAATCTCTTTATAAGTTTACTTCTACTAATTTGCAGAAGTTGTATTTTCGGAAGATAGACATGTTGGTTGTTGGGGTTAGTTTATGGGAATGGGATGTCTTTAAACCAGAAAGATTCCCTTTTCTATATATGATAATATTCATAATCGCCCTCACCAACTCCAACTCCACCTAAACCTCTGACCACAGACTGTAAATCATATATAAAAGGTGTTCCTGAGTTATTTATCTAAACATATATACCACAATGTGCAAATCATGAACCTTGCTGTATTTTTATAACTTTTGTTAACTAATAATATAATTGATCAGACGACTTTATGGTTTAATTAGACTGACTTGGACGACTCCCTGATGAGCTCACTCCCTTGGCTCACCAAACCTAAAGCTTTGACCACCTCTGTTATTCCATCGGATTGGGGAAGAGGTCAGAGTAATAATACCATGTATTAGTGTACAATTACAGAGTGTTACAATAATTAGAGGCCTTCATAAGTGGCGGCAAGGCTGACAACATATTATATTTGAGAATCTGAAAGCTTTATGAATAAGTAAAGGCAATAATGGAGCAAGCACATGGCTATATCTCACTAATTCTCTTGGCCTAATCATATTATTACTTTTAAAAACTAGCCAATCAAGTTGTAATGATTTTTCAAACTAAGTCATTGTTTACAAAGTTATCACTTATCTAAACTGAAAAGTTTGTTTTTTTAATTGGTGCATGTAAGGCATTAAACAATAAATTAATGATTCATAGTCAATATTAACGTACTCCTCTAATATTTTTTTCCTCTAGAACACTACAATTACATATACCAATATCAACTACTCTTAAGAGCTTATATAATTTCGTTCAGATGTTATTTACATTGACGGGATCCTAATAGGTATGAAACATGTTTTAAGGGAAAATTATTAATTAACTTCACAAAAAGGTTGAAAATTTTAGTTTTATTGGTCGAAGTCGTTCACTAAATGTAAAATTTATAAAATATCTAACACGAGTTGTATAAGAAAGTAAATAGGGTTAACCAAAAAAAAAAAGTAAATAGGGTTTTATGATAAAAATGGTACACTTTTGCTCAAGACTCCTTGATAATATAGGTACAATACAATGAAAATATATCAATTTTGCATCCTTTATACATCGAGTCATCAATTAATATAGTATAAGTTATTGACAAATACACATGTACCCAATACACAAATGCTAGATATATACCCAATTTTAAAATGCAATACTTTAATTCGAAACCTACAATAATGTAGAAGCCTTGTAATCTTAAAATCTAGCTTTATCATCACAGAAAGTTATTTTAATAATATTCTTTGCTGCAACTTCAAATTTTAGTTCATCGTGTATGGAATATGATATTGTCTAGGACATTCAGGTTTTAAGATCGGATTTTTATTGGTTCTACTTCTTAGCAGGTTCACATCCCAGCGGGTATAATAATTAAGGATTCATTTATGGATCACAAGATTTTCAGGTCAGGTCCGGACCGGTTTGGATCTAAATGTGGAATACTTATATAAACTCGTACCAATCAGTTTTCGAATATTTTTCAGGTTTAATTGTACCCCAAAACCTGTAAATTTGCTGCAAAATAAAATAATACATGGAAGAAAACAACATATTTTATCAGATCATTTCAAATTTTATTGGATTCATTTGTATCATATCAGATCTTATCGAAATTTTATTGGATTGGTTACTAATATGTTTTACTATGGATACCTAGTATATATTATAGAATATATAAACATATATTGTATAAAAATAAGTTTTCGGATACCCGAACGGGTCTCAGACCAAAAAAAACCCGATCCGACTATTACTCATGGATAATCTATAAAATGTTAATACTGAATCCATTCCAAACCGGTTATTTTTGGATCGGATTCTTGGATCCCTTTAAAAATGCATATGCCTAATATTGTCTATATTGTAACAAAAACAAAACAAATCGTAGTGAAGATGTAGCATTGTTTAACCTTTCTTGACACAACCTCTTTGACTTGTATATGCACTTCCCCAAAACTTCTTACATCACACACGATTAATGATCTCAAAGAGTTATATAAGAACTGCAGTTGTTTTGGCATCCAAAACGTTTAAGGTGGAAAAGGAAACTAATAGTAAAATAATCTACACCTATAAGGTGTGGACACTTACACCCAGTGGACTTGACTTTACAGTGACATTTTTAAAAAAAAATACATTATTTGCGGCACTATTTGCACGAGTTCTTGCCTTCGTGATTTTTTTATATTTATATAAAACATATTTTATTCTTGCTATTTTCTGACATCGTCACACACAAACATGTATGTATAATATAAATATGCATGTGTTAAATCCAAGTCTATTTATAATTTAAAAATCTTGGTTTTGTGATTATATAATTGATATTTAAGTTTATAGTTCATATATAATCCCCTCGTCAACTCGTTGTTAGCATCAAGATCATATATATAACCTTTGAAAAATAATACGAATGGATCATCTAATTTCTCCTCTTTCTCCAACACCACCTTCAAATAGGTTTTTATTTTTATTTTGTATATAGTTTCTTCCTGTATAATTAAAATAAGTAACTATAACTTATTTGGTCTGATAAGTATTGTGATTATTGAAGGTGGTGGTCGGAAGAAACAACGGCGGTTGTGACCGGAGCAAACAAGGGTATAGGTTTTGAGGTGGTGAAGAAGTTATTGGAGCTTGGACTAACCGTAGTCTTAACCGCCCGAAACGCCGAAAATGGTAGCATCGCCGCCGATTCCCTCCGCCGCTCTGGCTTTCAAAACGTTCATTTCTTTTGTCTTGACGTCTCCGATCCTTCTTCCATATCTGCCTTTGCCTCCTGGTTCCGTCTCAACTTTGGAGTACTCGACATTCTGGTAATTACATTTAATGTGTTTTGTATTGATTATCTATACTATTAAAACAGGATATTGACAATGGTACATAAATGTTGTTTCCGAAACTTGCCCTTGATTTTATTAGAAATTGTATTCTTCATTAAGAGTAAAACTGTAAAACAATTTATATTTGATTTATTCATAATATCTTTTGTTTTCCTTTTCCTATCATAATCATATCTAACGAAAATCTTTTTCAAAAATTTAATAAAATAATAATTAATTTCGAAATTAATATTAAAATAAATATTATAAATTATTCTTAACTAAAATTTAACTTAAAGAAATAAAATCAAGCATAATTAAGTTACTAAATCAATTGGTACATATAATTATATAATTTAATACATAATTATTTTATAAATTATATAATCATTAAAATTAATAAATTATTATTAAAATAAAAAGTAGTATATAATATTGAAATAATAGTTTAAAATAAATAATATTATTGATAATCGATATATTTAACATAATCTATTATATTTTATTTTTTCTATTACAATAAATGTAACCATGTATTGTTAATATTATTTTCTATATTTACATATATATACTATAATTTAACTATTAATTTATATAAATTCGATAAGTAATAGTATTCTTCATTATAAAAGTATAAATATAAAATATTTTTATTCTGAAAAAATAGAACAAAAAAATAATATTATTCAACCACAATATAGTTTTTGTATTTAGAAATCATAATAATCAAAATATACGACTATAAACCAAAATTAAAATCTCGAAATAAAATAATATTATTAAAAATAAAGAAAAACAAATTGATGTATTTAAAAAACAATTTTATAAATATGTAATACAAATAAACTACGGTTAAAAAAATAAGCTTAAACAAATATAAAATAAAAAACCTAAACAAAATATTAACTTGCTACAAAAACACTGAATTGTTTGTTAGAATTGACAATTATTCCCTAAAACTTTTACAAAGAAAAAAAATTGTTGTTCAAAATATTACAAATCTTATCTTAATCATAAAAAATACCCGTGCTAAGCACGGATCAGAATCTAATTAAATATGATTTATAAATATTGTGAACTACACATGTAGTCTTCATTTTTTTTATATAGTACACTATATATCATTTTACAAATTTTGTTTATTTTTGGAAATTTGTTAGTTTAACATGATCAATATATACCATATCTTTTTTTTTTCTTGCTCAGGTGAACAACGCGGCTGTTTCATTTAACATGGTCGGCGAGAATTTAATCAAAGAGCCAGAGACCATAATCAAGACCAACTTCTACGGTGCCAAGCTTTTAACGGAGGCGCTTTTGCCGTTATTTCGCCGGCCGGTCTCCGTTAGCCGCATCCTTAACATTAGTTCAAGGCTTGGCGCTTTAAAGGTAATATTTTTTCTCCCATTTTATATCTAATATTAGAAACTCTATAAACTAATGATGTTATGATACTAATATTTTATTCACTACAAAGTTATTAATTTATTAAAAAAAATCAATTGAGTGAAAAGTATAAATTTAGACAGAATAAATTTATTATTTAATCGAGTTATTAATTTATAGAATTTATAGTAGAATATCTTTACTGTTCATACATATTGGAATTTTAAGGAAATCAAAGAAAAATGCTCACTAAACCTTTCAATTTCTTTTTTTTTAATAACTATACATTAAATTAAATAAATAGTCATGCAACATCAAAAGTTTATATTATTCAATTTAGTATCTTAAACCCACCGTTCTCGTGTGTATATATATATCATGCATGCTATTTGACATTTCGAATATTTTTGTATACAGAAACTGAGAAACCCTAGTGTAAGACAAACCCTAGAAAGTGAAGAGCTTACCGACGAACAAATCGATGCGACAGTGACTCAATTTCTCGAAGACGTGAGCAGCGGGACGTGGGAGAAGCAAGGATGGCCGGAAAATTGGTCGGACTACGCCGTCTCCAAGATGGCTTTGAACGCTTACTCTAGAGTTTTGGCTCGACGTTACGAGGGAAAAAGACTAAGTGTGAACTGCTTCTGCCCTGGTTTCACTCGTACTTCTATGACCGGTGGTCAGGGGACTCACACGGCCGAGGAGGCTGCCGCAACCATTGCCAGGTTGGTTTTGCTTCCTCCGGAGAAGTTGACCTCCGGCAAGTTTTTTATTTGCGTAGAGCCCAAGAAGGTTATTTCTAGGTTGTGATTTTTATAGTTAAGATCATCACTATTAATTATTAATTGGTTATTGGAGCAAATTAATGTCGTATTTTTTGCTGCAAATTAATATACTAAACTGTTTTTATATCTGTGTAATGTGTTGACAAATGAATGTTTTAAGGGTAAACCAAGTTTCTTAAACCAGCTTGTAAACAAGAACCTGTAAACCTATTAGTCGGCAAAAAATGTATATGGGTGGTTATAGGCCTGAGCATTTATCCGAAACCCGAAATTTGAATTCGAACCCGATCCAAAAATTCGATCCCGATCCGAAAAACCGATTCCGATCCGAACCGATTCTACAAAATATCTTAATGGAGTTTAAGTTTAGGTATTTCGGGTATTAGATAATACCTGAACCGAATCCGAATGAATATTCGAAGTAATCCGATTTTATTTAATTTAAGTAATTTTACTATTTTCGAATATTTTTGGATAGTTTGAGTAGTTCTTTTCGGGTTTTTTTTTGTAGCACATATATTTTCGTGTACTTTTGAATATTTTTTGGTAATTTAGATATAGATTTTTAAGAGATTTTTGAGTATTTTCAAATTCTTAAACATATTTTTTTTGGAGTTTTTGGAAATTTTTGTTAGTTTCGGGTACTCGAATCCAACCCTACCCGATAAGTCCCGAATCGAATCCGACCTGATATATAAAAATATCTGAACGGGGCTTATAGTCCTAATCCAAAAAATCCGGAAAATCCGACCTGAATCCGAATGGACACCCGAACGTCCATGCCGAAGTGGTTATTAGAGTAATATGGTTTGGATCAATGTTTTTAAAATCGGACCGGCGAACCGACAAATTCTTGGGTTAAGCATAACCAAACCCAAACCACAAGCTTTGACCATCTCAAAGGCCCACTAAGGAAGAGAAGCCCACTAAGGAATGGCTATCTCCATCAGGGAACATTTGGTTTAAGCTGGTTAGGGTTTTTGAGGATTAGAAGCGCGAAAATCTCTCGTTCGTTGTCGATTTCTGGGTTTCGATGATGACATTTCAGATTCAGTAAGGGTTTCGAAATTCATGGTATGAGTGACGATCGACCGATTTTGAAATTAAGGTTGCTGAGAAATTTCGTTGAATCTGTTCTTCGTAGCTTCAGGTTTTGCTGTTTCTGCGTATATATGCGATCGAGATGAGTTAGGGGTTTTGAGGATTAAAGCTATTCTGGCTTTGAAATTGGTAGTGGTTATGGTGTTTATGGATTGATTTAGAGTCTTAAGTCTTGGAAAGCTCCATTAGAAACTCTGAGTCTGAGTGTTCTCTTAGGGTTTGAGAAAGTATGCAAGAAATCGATAATCTACCAGATGAAATCCTTTGCCATATTGGGTCGTTCCTTTCTGCAAAGGAAGCTGCTTTAGCAATGGTACTGTCAAGAAGATGGAAGAATATGTTTAACATTGTACCGGAACTTCATTTTCAATGGTCAGATTCGGATGGCAATGGAGGGGATATCGACGATTTTGTGGCTGGAGTATTGGCGCTACCAGTCACTACCCGTGTACGGAAATTGTCTCTATCAATCATGTATGACAATTCCGAGACTGTTCAGTATGATCTTATCAATCATTGTTTACTTCATGTGCTGAAGCTTGGTGTCATGGATCTAAAACTGCATGTATATGACAAAGAACGCCGATATTCACTGCCTTTGGAGGTATTCACTTGCAAGACAGTAGCTAATTTAACACTCGGGTTTCGTTTTGATATCGACTATGTCCCTGCGGATGCTTATCTTCCATCTCTCAAGACTCTCTGTCTTGATTCAATCCAGTTCTATGAGTTTGGTCGTTGTGCGTTCAGTACGTTTCTTTCAGCATCCCCTGTACTTGAGAAATTAGTCATACGTGGTATAGACAGGGAACGTTGGAAATGGTCTTTCACTGTGTCGAGTCCGACCCTTCGAAGACTTACTATGGAGCGTAGATCAAGGTTTTATGTTGGTGAATACCCTAATTTTGCAAATATTGCTTTGGATACTTATGAATTTGACAGCCTTAGTTTGGATACTCCGGCTCTTACATACTTAGAGTATGCTCATTATGTTCCGAAGCAGTGTCCAATCGTTAATCTGAACTCTCTTGTTGAAGCTAAACTTCGTGCGGACATTCGAGTATGGGAAAAAATTCGTGCAGATAATTTCAATCGTATGACTCTGCTTAACAAGTTAAAACATGTCGAGATCCTGGACTTGGATAACAACACTATGGAGGTACGTACCTGTTACTTGCAAAGAAACCATTGAGATAATATTAAGAAACCATTGAGATAATATTTGATTTTTTTTTCTTTCTGTTTCTTATGTTTTTCAGATGATTTATCTCTTTGATGAAGCAATCCCAGTGTTTGAAAACCTTCTTCGTGTATCTGTTGAGGTTAATAACATCTGCTGGAATTCTCTAACAATTCTGCTAAAGAAATCTCCGAATCTAAAGACTCTCATCATCAAGGTATGAACCCGAAAAAACCCCAAAAGCATATAGGTTTGTTTACTCGTACAATTCTTGATTCTCGATCTCGAATGCTTCCATCTTTCCAGAATTACTCTCACAGTATGAATGGATTTGCTCGCAAATGTGTATCGGATAATTCTTTACTATCATCGTCCTGTCCTCTCGAGATTTTAAAGATAACTCCTTACTGTGGTACTCCTAAAGAATTGATACAAATGAAGCATATCTTGGCGGCATTGTCATGTCTTGAGCTAGTGGAGATTCATGCTTGCGTCTGCGATGAAACAGAGATGAAAGAAATCGAGGCAGATCTGCTAATGATCCCCAGAGCTTCATCCAAATGCGAAATCCAGATCAAAAAGTTTTCTTAAAACAAAGGTTTAACTAGTATATATTCTACCTTTTGCTCAAAGTGTTTTAGGATGTTGGATTCAGAGTAACTGGTTTGGTTTGTTTTGTTCTGTTCTGTCTGTATCTTTCATGTTCTGAATCAAACAGCTTGTTTTTGACCAAAAAAAAAAAAATTCAAACAGCTTGACGGTTTTTTGGGTATCTAATTATCTATGCCCCCATCGTCTTCTTAGCTCTGCACTCATCAGGTATCCTGATTATTGGTGAGATGTGTAATATTGAAGAAGCTATATTCTCATGTTCATGAAAAAACTATATTATCACTACTGATCCAATAAAGTAATTCATGTGAATCAATTTTATTTATTTATATATGAGATTAGATAATACGAAATGGATGACAAAAGTTTTGAAGGCTGTGTTGCTACTATTACATAATGATCATGTTAAGTATGGAGATTAGTGAAAGCAAGCTTTTATATAAATGTGCATCAATCTCAGGTTTGTATATCTTCTTGGTAATAAAAGAATCAACTTTATTTGCGGGTAAACTTTAATATTCAGCGACCATGTGAGACTAAAGATTCTTGTAACGTCGATGTATCATCCAATGAATTTACATCAAAAAGCAGTTCCATTGGTTTCTCAGGCCATCCTCTCAGTTTCTCATCCCTTACCACATCAAGAAGATTATCCGGAAGCTGTGAAACACCATTCAAGATCCGCATAATCGCACTCATAGCTGGTCTAATCGATGCAGCTTGATGCGAACACAGCACGCCAAGCTTCAAAACAAGCTCAAGTTGTCCTCTGTTTTGTTCTTGACGGATGTTTTCTTCAACCGCGACAAGAATGTCTTCTCCTTTTTCCCAAAGCTCTAGTATCCAATCCACAAGAACTTCTTCATTTTCAGCTGCACGTCGCTCAATCAGCCTCCTACCACAGACTATCTCAAGCATAACCAACCCAAACGCGTAGACATCAGTGCTAGTAGTTGCTCTTCCTGTTCTTATGAAATCTGGTGCTATATAACCTAATGTTCCCGCAACTTTAGATGTCTCTGGATCAAATCCCTGATCATACAGCTTCGCCAGTCCGAAATCCCCGAGCCTCGCATTCATTTCATGGTCGATTAAAACATTAGCCGGTTTAATATCTCGATGAATGATGACTTGCACCCATTCTTGATGCAGATATAGTAGAGCAGAAGCTACATTCTTTATAATCTTGAAACGTTGCTCCCAAGTAAGCCGTTCTTGATTCTCATTGTTACGGTATAGATACTTGTCAAGGCTTCCATTAGGCATAAAGTCATAAACCAAATAAAGATCTTCTTTATGTCTACAATATCCCAATAGCCTGACAAGATTCGGATGTCTAAGCCGACCAATGGTCGATATCTCGGCTAGAAACTCGCTCATCCCTTGTCTTGAATCATGAGAAGTCCGTTTCACAGCGATCTCTGCATCAGAACCCGGAAGTATTCCTTTGTAGACTTGACCAAAACCTCCTCTTCCAAGAAGTTGTTTCTCCTTGAAACCTTTTGTAGCATTGAAAAGCTCCTTGTAAGCAAACCTATGAGGTCCATATTGAATCTCCCATTCCTCAAGAACCTCTTTAACTTTCTTATGCCTCAAGTAAAAGACAAAACCGGTCCACGAGGCGACAAACGCAGCAACAACGGATACAGTTAAGCAGACCGCTAAGACCGTCCTTGTTCTGTGAGTTGCTTTCTTTGGATATGGAGGAAGGATTGGTTGCCTAGCAAACTCCAATCTTGGATACTCGACTTCTCCATTGATAAACCAACCCATCATGTAATGAATTGCTCCTACTGATCCAGTCGATGCAGTGAATCCAAGATACATTTCCTCAAGCAAATACTTAGAGAGATCACGGTTTAATGACAACAGCGGTTTTCGAGGTGGAACAGAGATCTCAGCAGGGAATAAAGTAACATTGAGCTGTTCATCAGGTTGACTATAAACGATCGAAAGCCGCATTACTTCTCTACTGATCAAAGAAAGATTCTTAAAGCTTCCATCTTTATCATCATAATAACCAGCAGAAGCAGAGACAACAGATCTCATACCATTAATGTTAATCCCAACATGGTTATCATCAATATCACCAAACTCTTCATCTTTATGTATATCTAACTCAATAGCTATCACGTTATTCAAGGTGTTACCGTTGTTTGTTTCGTTGAATATTCCAAGGTATTGATCGGAGGAAGCTCCGGGTAAGCCTCTTGTTGGAGAGATAACGAAAGCCATACCGTGTGAGCCTTCTTGATTATGTTCAGGGACGATTGCGAAGAAGAAGTTGATTGAGAAAGATGTTGTGAGATTTGTGGATGAGTTTGTGAATGAAACTGATTCACTGTCGAAAGCTTGACCATATGTGTGTTTTGTTGTGTTGGTTAAAGTGAAGTAACCGTTGTAGCCGATTCCTACAGATCCTGTTGGGATGAAGTAGCTATGGGAATTGTGAAACAGAGTAAGGAACAGAACAAGAATTGTTTGAAAGAGAGTAAGTTCACGAGACATTTCTTGATTGGTTTCTTTTTTGGTTCTTGGGAAAAGGATTTTGATCTTCTGTGATATTTGTTATCTTATCATTGAATGTTGAGAGGAAACATGTAATAGTCAAATGTTTGACTTTTAGGATATTATTGCAAAGTTTGGTCAAAATTTGCAACCAGGATGGGATTTTGATACTTAACCCTTTACGTATTAGTAGTGTGAAAGCATCAAAGCAATATTAATGAACAAGCAATTTCAACAACTAAAGTTTTGACCAGAACATTTACTATAAATAAGTTTTTGGCATTGAAAAAGGATGATACATGCTATGAATTGTCTATATAAAGGAAATGACCTGTATTTTCTATTTATATGGAGTATAAAATATAAAAGAAGTTCTTCATCAAATTTCGAATATATGACATGGAATGAGAAATTAAAAGGCGGATAAATTAGCATGAAATGCTTGTGTTCGACCATCATATTGTGTACATGTTCGTCCCAAACCACCAACATGGGCAGCTTAGTTTTAATTAGGTTTGTACCCCCTTGACAAAAAATGCTATCAATTGTCATGCATTGACCTTCAAAATTTTCAAAACTTTTCATAACATTACTTTATCAAAAGTATACAACTTTCTAGAACCCAAAATACTATGTAAGATAATTCATCCTGTTGAGTTGTATCTAGCTAAGAATAATTGATACAACATATATACCAATACATTGAATTTGCATCTAGTTATTATGAAACTAATCGGAAAGTTATTAGTATGAGCCTAACTCACACTCAAAAGCTAGCCTAACGGAGTATTGCCACACACTTATTGTCCAAAGTTCTTTTACCAACCAATGTGAGATATTTAATAAAAGCAATTTGGATCGTTGGAAATACTTGAAAAGAACATCACGATTCACACTATACAATCCAAATCCTCTGTTTTTTTTATTATTATTATTAATGTTACATCTGAAAATTCGTCATTTCAGATTACAAACAGCACTCAAAAATCATCAACACTCATAAAAAATGAAGATAAAACAAATCAAACAAGAATCAACTGAGAAGAAAAAAATATAAACAAGAAAAAGGTCAAATCTTTTCACACAAATCTGTTAAAAGCTCTCTTCCCAATTGTTGCAGGCATAGAAACAGTGGAATCAATACTCAAATTCCCTACTGATTTGAGTGTCTTATGCTTCTCAAGAACCACAGCACCAGAAGAAGAAGAGCCTGGACCTTTGTTGTTACTGTTGCTGCTCATGAACAATGATCCTTTGTTCCATTTAAACGAACCAAGAGGGAACGAAATCCGTCTCTTCTCGTTGTTATTGGTAACCGGTGAACGTTCCACTCTGTCTTTAGGATTGCTGGTTGCTCTCAGTTTTGCTTTAGCTGAGACTGTTGGAGCCATGTAACTTGGAGCTGAGAATGGAGGGCAGCTTGTGAGGCTATCATCATCTTTAAAAGGAGAATCTTGTGTAGCTCTTCCACCTCCTCCTCGTGAATATCTTGAGATTGTCTGTGGAGTATGAATGGGTCTAGATGGAGTGAGGAATGCTGATTTTGATGAGTTGGGTGTGGAAATGTCAAAACTGTTGTTGAGTCTAGACTGAGGCTGAGGGCTTGGGCTCGGTCGTGTTGGTGTTAGCCTGAAAGGTTGGTTTTGGTTGTTCTGATGGTCCACCCAGTTCCACCAAAGTGGGAACCCATTTGCTCGAATGTTTTGAGCTGACTTTGGACTGTTTTTCCACAACTGAGGGGAGAACACAACAAAGAGACCGATGTTGGCGAGAAGCATTGATATGGTGAGTAAGAAGAAGGAGAGATGAGTGTATACCTGGTGAGAATATGCATAGGCCATGGACCGTTCTCTTTTGATCATTGCATCAATCTTCCTATGTAGTCTTGCTTCTTTTTCTTCTTTTGTCAGCACGCTATCATCCCAATGATCAGACTGCAAAGAAAACAATAATAATTAGGTTGTTCGTTTGTTTGCCGTCAGCAACAACGGCTAGGCTAGCGGCAGATTATTGTTGGTTTATATGTTGCTGCTGCCGACGGCAGCTCGTTGTTTTTTTCAGCATTAGATCAGATGCAGGAATTAGCGACTGAAGTTGGCAGAAGCGCCATGTAAACGAATAATAACTTGCCGCTGCTGTTAGTCGCTACCGTTAATAACTGGCAAACGAACATAACTAATGTCTAAATGATTCTAGTTAAGAGAGCTCTTATCTTGGAAACCAAAGATTAATGAGAGGACTTACCGGAAGGCTAGAGGCTAACTTCGGGTCATCTTTTTCGTTCCTAGCTCGGTTTTCGAGCATTTGGATGCGACGTGACTGGACTTGTGTTTGAACACGGACCAAAAGCTGCATATACTTCATTGCATTCATCGTCTGACGCTTCACACTGTGTCCTCTCACCACTCCTTGAAGCCTAACAAGACCTTTCAACGCTCTAAAACTCCTCCTTGCCTACAAACAACTCATAAAGTTATGGATGCTTACTTTGTTAATTTGATAGTGACACAACATATCAAGAATGTTTTACATTATTACCATGTAACCTCTAAAAGCTGCTTGAATCTTCGTTGCAGAAGCTTTTTTGACCAGTAGTGTTGGCTCTGGTCTATGCACAAACTCGCGTCGCTGTACAATCCTAGGGGAAGGAGGCTTTGGAGAAGGTGCTTGAGGGGAAGCAACTGGTCTTGGAGAAGAGACATATCTTTGAGAAGAAACTTTAGGAGAAGCATGCCTAATAGAAGGAGATGGAGCAGAGGTTGATGATCCTTTTGCTTGGTCAATGGGTGTTGGTGGCCTAAAGACAAGGTTATGTTCTCGTTCGGCTTCACACAAGATCTTTTCGATACTGCTAGGTTGTCTGAAGATTGGTAGAAATGAATTGGTTTCTCCATCTCTTAGCTTCTTTCCTAAACCTTTCTTCTTCTTTTCTTTGTTGTTGTTGTTCTTTCTCTCTGGTTCTTGCTTTCAAACACACAAAACAAGAAACACCAATAGGATTACAATTTATGAAATTAATGGTAAGTATTTGAAACTTTCTTACGTTGTTGTTGCTTAGGTGCTTCTCCTTGGAATGTGGTGTGAAAACTCTTTTGATTGCAGAAAACCAACTTCCTTTCTTCCCCATTTTTTTAACATTACTTTTTACTTTTTAACTGCTAATAACAAGAAACAGAACATTAACATTTTGGAGCTTTCTTGATTTTGTTTCTCTAGAAAACTTTGCTTACTGATGATGATCGAGTTTTGGGAAAGCTAGCATGATTTATCTGTTTCACCAAGGAGGAACAGCTTCAACAACAAAAACTTCTGCAACATGATCCAAATTTCGAATAAAAGGAAGAAACAAAAAAATACAATTTCCAAGAACTCAAACAAGATATATTCAAGACAAAGAGTTTTACCAAAAAAAAAAAAAATTCAAGACAAAGAGGAAACTGCCAGAAAACTAAGATTTGAAGTTGTTGAGAGCTTTCATGAAAAAAGGAAAGTTTTTTTTTTTAACTTTTGAGAAAACTTAGATCAAACTCTATCTAAAGTAGTCCAAATTAGGTGAACTGAGTAAATCACATAAATTGTTTGCAAAAATTTCATATGCAAATATATTAATATTATTGATATTGTTGGAAAAATTTTCCATAGCTAATATTGAGAACATTGTTCCTGGAAAACAGTTCCTCTAAAAAGTAACTTAAGGCAAGAAATAGATCAAGAAACAACAAAGTATACACAAGAAATAGATCAAAGAAACCAATTAAAAAAAAAAGTTGGGAAAATTACAAGCAACATGAATGACATACCTTGGTTCAGAGTTCTCTCAAAGAAGTTACGTAGCAGATAAAAGCTGTTCCACAAAAAGAATTTTTGGGGGTTAAGTTACTTTGAATTTGTAGAAAAGTTTTCAACTTTGATTCTGGGTCTAGCTGGTAATGGAATAAATTTAAAACCTTTTTTCCTTTCTCTGACCACCTTTTTGGATTAATCAATTCAATTTATTTTAAAATTTGAGATTGATGGTACAGAGAGAATTAGTTGGCCATATTCTCACTCAATGTTTGTTTAACTTTACTTCATTATAAAGACAAACATTTTAAGGAAACTAAAAACACTAGAAAACAACCTTAATTCATATTCAACCAAACAAACCGTTGATCTAATCATAAATTAAACTAGATTCTGATGATAGATTATGAAAGCTAATCTCCAAAGAAGTAGAATAATTGCTACTAGTTGTTACTTGTTTTTTTTTTGTTAATCCAGGGGTAGATCCCAAACCAAACAATCCAGACTAATTTTCTGCGCCCAGTCAGACCGCAGGCTAGCTTCACCTGAGAGGTTTTTTTCTGGGCCTTAGGCCCATTGCCCGTGTTGATGTCTAGAGGAGGCATGATAGTTTCCGCATAAAGGAGGAATCGAACCCGAATGGTGTTAGCCACCCAAATCCGTCCTTCCACTTGGACTACCTCAACCGGACAGTTGTTACTTGTTGGTAGTTGTTAAGTACTACATAAGTTCAGAAGATGTTAAGTATAATAAATTTGGACCAAATCGGTTACGTTTGGTGATGAGATTTTGTCGTATTTATTATGATGATTACGTCAGTGGATAATGCTATTAAAGAAGCAAATATTATTGTTTTTTTTGTTTGCGAGTAATGTCAAGAATTCTTACGGTAGACGAGGTTGATTCTTTGGTCCTCTCTGACGACCACACGCACTTCCATGACGCCCCTAATTTCATCTGCTAGATTACTTATGTCAGTCAAAATTGTGTCCCCTCATGGCCTCATCTTTGTTTGTCTATTTTTTATATAACTTTAATTATTCCTGAAATTTTTAATCCAAACGAATTTGTCGAACCGAACCGAATCGAATCGAAAATTAGTCCTGAAACTTTTAACCGGAAAATTGTGGTTCAGTTCGGTTTGGCAAATTCGGTTCGATTAGTTCGGTGGCTTTGGAAAAAATTTTAGTTTTCGGTTCGACAAACCGAACGATTAACCGATTTTTTTTATAAACCAAATTAAACCGATTTTAATCAAAATAATTAAAATTTTCGTACCGAACTGATCCGAACCTAAATAACCGAATATACCAAAAAATTAATCGAAATAATTGAAATTATCCAAACCGAACCGATCCGAATATACCCAAAATTAACCGAATTAACCGAAATTATAAAAAATTGGTTTATTTCGGTAAAAGTAATCACCGAAAAAATCAAAAACCGAACCGAACCGAAATTCCTTTTCAGTTAGTTCGGTAAAAAAAAATTCAAAAAAAAAAAACCGAGAAATCGAACCGAAAAACCGAAACCCCAGACTAACTCTAATGATCGGGATACTACCCGATTAATCCATATTTTTTATCGAAAAATTGATAGACATGTAAATTATTGGGCCTAAACACAATATCTACTTGGCCATGAAACAATACTTAAAATTTATATGGAGTTTTGAACTTTAAACCGGGTTTACGCTCTGAGGTCCCGATCCTAGAATCATTAGATTACCACTACGTGATTTTGTTTCTGATTTTGTTTGTCTGGCTTCTTTATTAACAATCAGTTAATCATTGATCAACGGTTATGTTCATCGACGGAAAACACTTAAAATAATATTTCAAATAAATTAGGGCTAGTATGTTAAAGCATAAATATATGTTGAATCTAAAAACGTGTGAACATATAGGGGGGTGTATTGAACTATGAATTTTAAGAGATTTTGAGGTTTTCTTAAAATCCGCTGTTATTCAACTTATGATTTTAAAATGTCTTCCCAAATCCGGTGTTATTGAACTTGAGATTTATGTAAAATCACTCAAAATCATTTACAATCCACTGTTATTCAAATAAGAATTTGCTAAAATCATATCAAATTCACTGTTATTGAAAATATTTTAAGTATTGAGATTTTAATGACTGCATAGGGTTTTAAGGGATTTTAAGTGATTTTCTTAGTTAAAAATATAAAAATTCAAATCTCATGGTTTTAAGTGGGATTGTAGGTGATTTTAATACAAATGGGGGTGTATTTAACTATGGATTTTAAGAGATTTTGAGGTTTTCTTAAAATCCGCTGTTATTCAACTTATGATTTTAAAATGTCTTCCCAAATTCGGTGTCATTGAAATTGAGATTTATGGAAAGTCACTCAAAATCATTTACAATCCACTGTTATTCAAACAAGAATTTGCTAAAATCATATCAAATCCACTGTTATTGAAAATGTTTTAAGTATTGAGATTTTAATGACCACATAGGATTTTAGGGGATTTTAGGTGACTTTCCTAGTTAAAAATACAAAGATTCAAATTTCATGGTTTTAGGTGGGATTGTAGGTGATTTTAATACAAAATCATAACAACTCCTTTAAAATCACTCAAAACCATTAAAATCATTCAAAATCTTATAAAAATCAAATCACTCTAAGGGGGGTGTATTGAACTTGGTATTTAGAGTGATTTGATTTTTTATAAGATTTTGAATGATTTTAATGGTTTTGAGTGATTTTAGAGGAGTTGTTATGATTTTGTATTAAAATCACCTACAATCCCACCTAAAACCATGAGATTTGAATCTTTGTATTTTTAACTAGGAAAGTCACCTAAAATCCCCTAAAACCCTCTGCAGTCATTAAAATCTCAATATTTAAAACATTTTCAATAACAGTGGATTTGATATGATTTTAACAAATTCTTGATTGAATAACAGTGGATTGTAAATGATTTTGAGTGACTTTACATAAATCCCAAGTTCAATAACACCGGATTTGGGAAGACATTTTAAAATCATAAGTTGAATAACAACGGATTTTAAGAAAACCTCAAAATCTTTTAAAATCCATAGTTCAATACACCCCCCTAAATACCAAGTTCAATACACCCCCCGTAGTAACACTTGTGGAAATGGAAACCCTATTTATAAAAGGACAAGTTCGTGCCTCATTGAATATTTAATGTGGACATATTATCATAGTTCTGGTCTTAATTTGAAAATGTGCATATATGAGTTGCAGACATCAATATCTACATATATATAGAGATGGCAAATTGGGCTGCCCGCGTCCAAATGGCCCGATCCGCGGCGGGTGTGTTTTCTTTTGGACCGTGCGGTCCAGTCCGTTGCGGGCAGCGGTCTAGAATGGCGTGTCCAATCCCGCCCCGCTACTTGTATGCGGTTTTGCGGTCTGGCCCGCGGGCCGAAAAAAATGAGAAGACAGCATACATAATTGGTCTCATGCAATGATGACGATATGGATAGTTTCGAAATGATTATCATGCTCGGTTCTTAACATTCATAACAAATAACAGATTAAAAGTCAAAATGGGAAGCAATCATAAGGAAAAACATGAGCGTACATTTGAGAATAAAAACAATATGTGAAATCTAGTTTACCTGTAGCATGATGGCTACAATTGCTGTACAAGTGTGTATACAGCCCTGTGTTTTCTGTTTGAGGAACATGCTGGACTCAATGAACACCAGATTCGTATTTGAGCTTGCTCATCCTTATAAAAGTCATGCCTAAAAGCATAAGTCAGCAAATCAAAAAACCCTTTCATAATGTATTTTGAAACTTTATGCCTAAAAGATAATGTAGTTACAAAAAGAGAACTCAAAAGAAAGTGGGAGGATGAGAAGACAAAGCAAAAGTTTGAAGACGACAAAAAACCAACGTGACTAATGGTTACTGACTTATCTGAAACTTCATGTTTTCTAGCAGAATGAACAGAGATCTTTCCAAAAGAAATATGACGAGGAAGTACTTGCGGTATTATTTGTCAATCTGCATTAAAAACAAAGAGATGACCAACTTCAAGTGAACGAGTAGGATTTAATAGCTTGGCAAATATTGTGAGAAACAATTCTCCAGCATTTGAGTCATTCTAGAAAGAAACCATGGACCTGACTTCCACTCCATAGTCCATCCCCATGAACTGTCCAGCTAAATTCCAAGTCTTTTGTTGTAAGGAAAAATTAAGCTTTTGCTACCTGCAAAGATAAAGTTTGAGCTACATAGATAGGGTTAACACTAAAGCCAACTAAAGTGGAGTATATATGAAACTTTGATTGGTTGATAACAAATCTCCCTAGGAACATCGAGAAGAATCCATTTGTGAAGTTTCAGACCACTAGCTTTTCAAAAGTATACAAAAACCTTGGCAATCTCAACTCGCCCTAATCATAAGCATCAAAAGAGCGGTAAATTTCAAGTTCATGCACACGGCGAGCGGTTACAATTCTGATCCATATTCACATATCATTACTGCTGGAACACCAATCAAGGCTGAACTTTATCCTCACCCTCCAGCTTCCATGAGATTCTTCATTCGGGTGAAGAAACAAGTTTAAGATGTTAAATCCATCAAAATCGAACAACCCTGAAGACCCAATTGAATAAATTTATCAATCAGAAGTTTCAATTGGGGAGAAATCAGGAAAAGTGATCGAGAGCTTCAAATTTGCATGTTTATGAGCAATGACCCGCATAACCCGCAAGACCGTGTCGGGTCGACCCGTAAAAACCGCAATCCGCACGGGTCAAGCCCGCGACGCCCGCAAAATTTCGGTCAAAAAATTTAGTGACCCGACCCGCACCGCAACAAGTCTATTTGAGTTGGGCCCGCGGGCAGTGGCCCAATTTGACATCTCTACATATATATGCTCTCCCTACATAAGCACATCATACTTCATACATTTATACATAATATTTCTAATTTCAGTACGGTCTTTTTTTTTATAAATGATCTCTTACCTTTGTAACGTTCTAAAAATATTGTTAGGAACTGAAACAGCGACAAAAGTTTATTTATCTCGTACCTTTTAAATTTTTACTTGAATATCTACACATTCATAATTAAAAATCTCCCAAAGAAAACAAGATAGTGTAATCAATCAGTAAATATATTTTTTGTTTGTTAAAATAATACTATTAAGATTTAAGACCAATGAAATTTAGATGTTACAACTGAGTTAACAAATGCTCGAGTTATAAGTTGTCAAACGAAAAGCTTACGTGCAATTTTTTTTAGAAAACCGGAAAACATGCGCATATATAGATGAGTACTTGAATAGTTTATAATAAGTCGGTTAATATATTGTTTATTATTCGGATTGAGAAGTTAAATCATATACCAAACAGGCTACTAAATCTATGTTTATTATGATGAAACTCAACCAGATTGATATTGATGTTTTAATATAAAATGTGTAATAGTTGTTTCCTATTGTTAGTAAAAACACACAAAATAGCGAGGGGTTCCATGTTAGAAATTAATCAAGTAAGAATAATAATGACTACGAGCTTGGAATACAATCCAAGCAAGAAGAATAATGAAAAAAACGTGCAGTTAATTAACCTAAACTGACAAGACAATTCTCCTCCCAACATTCCTTCTTATTCATAGGCTGACACATTTTGGCCCCGTGCGCAGAGTCGGCCTCGAGTATAAGCCAAGTAAAGGACGGATTAGGGCATCCGACTAAAAAATGCATTTTTATATATTTTTCTCTATTAGTATATACTAATAAAAAAATTATAAGGGCATTTTCAAATATATTTTTCATAATATATATTTAAAAATATTTAAAAGGGTATTTTTAAAATATATTTTCATTAAGATATATAAAATAAAGTTTCGAACCTTAATTATATTAAATAATATTTTAGATTTGAATAGGGCATACATAAATGTTGGACCGGCACTTCCCGTGCGCATGTCTTTTTTCCATCAACTGCTAATAATTTCTTCAATACATTGTAAGTTGTAACCAATATGATTAAAGATTTGTATACAGTTTATTTAACGCGGAAGTGGAACAATTAAACAGACGAGTTCGAACACAACGTTACGTTTTAACTATCGGGTGACGGCGGCTAGAGCATAAGGTCTGACCCTAAAGCGTGGCATTGACATTTTCGTGATTTTGAGCCGGTTTGAAAATTTCAATCCGGTTGTTTAGATTTAAGATTTACTTCTGGTTCGATTTTATTGTAAATTTGTTTGATCTCCGATTATTGGATCAGTTTAATTTAATATAATATAATATTATAAAAAAATAAACTACCAAAAGAAAAATGGTCTTGTGGTTAATTTTGCCAATTTGGAAATATTGTTTTGAGAGATATACAAAATCTTAAAAAGACTATTAAACACAACTATAATTTTATATTGTTTTTTTATCCATCCATTTATATTTATTCATTCGATCCAAACTGGAATTTTTTTTTTGTCGACACCGAAAACAAGGTTGTACCGATCAGAAAAGCAAAAAAATATTTTTTTCTTCCAAAAAAAGAATTAGGATAATACTCATGGTAACCATTAGAGCCGACGAAATTAGTAATATTATCCGTAAACGGGTTATGGAGGGACCGCTTTGTTTCTGTAGATTGGTCTGTTGTTATTCCTTAATTCTCTGAATATACTTATTGTTAGACGAAAAAAGGTTTCTTGATATTTTTGAATCTTGAATTGTATCGTCGTGAAAGGAATGTTGAATTTGAAAAAAAAACGAGCTACAACAATGGTTAAAGAGCCTAACATAGCCTTGTTAAGAGATAATTGAGCATGCCATGATGTTGCCAAGAGGAGGGGATGTAAGAAAAATTACACTTGCGGATTTTCTTAATCCTCTCTTCCCAAAAAGAAGAACGTTAAATTTTTTTTCCTTTCCACCTCGAAATGGGAACATGTTTGAAAAAGGATCTTAGAGAGTCTAGAGTTAGGCCAGTAGGGTCTCTTAACGTCTTCTTTTTTTGCTTGTGTTGAAGAGACTGGGCCGATAGAAAGTCCTTTATCGAGAGGTCTTGGAAGGCGATTTTTTAATTAGCCACCTATAAATTAAGCAAGAATATTATGATGCCCACACGAATTGGCGAGTTGCAGCCTGCAATCCGAACTGAGGACGGGTTTTTGGAGTTAGCTCACCCTCGCGGAATCGCGACCCTTTGTCCCGGCCATTGTAGCACGTGTGTCGCCCATGGCTGATTTTTCAACATCAGTCGGTTTTGACCTCCACTTAGTTTCACCCAAGCTTCATCCTGGTCATAGATAGATCACCCAGGTTCGGGTCTATAAGCAGTGACTATTCCTTGGTAATCGAAGCCCAACGATCTATGAACCAGCCCACGATGAATTGAAATGTGTTTTAAGTCATTCGGTACGTTTGAATGCATACATGAACAATATGTTGAGTCATGAAAAAAAAATGTTGAGTCATGAGTTTAAAAGTCTTAGTCATTTTAATTATTTAATATGTTGAGAGTAGTCTTTTTTTCTTCTGTAAAGTAATATTTAGTTGAAATTAGTTAGGCAGAGGATTTACAACAAACTTAAATTTTATCTGTTTTAGACATTTTTGTTTTTGTTGTTCCAATGTTTATGATATAAATGAATTATAGTCCGTAGATATGGGTCTACAAAATGTTTATATACAGCAAACATAGTAAAATGCTTACTCTAGATCACATGATGTCAGATTATTTCAGAGACCCAAGCTTTTGAGTGCCTTTCAAGCTAAGCTAAATATGTACCATAGTATATTTATGAGTTCTTATATAATTTGGAAGAAAACATAATACTAAACTTCATAATTTTATGTTTTATATAGATGCATGCATGCAATTCTAGACGTCATACTTTTACTATACATAAATACACGAAGACTAGATTAATGTAAACATTGAAAAAACAAACACAATGGCTTAAATTTTCTGTATATATAAATTTGAAACTTTTAATCTTATCATGAATATGGATTTGAATGATAATAGCGATCATAGTGATTAATTTAGATAAAGACTAAACCATTCTATTTTTATGTCTACCACAAAGCAAAATGATTTTTTTTACTTAGTTGGCAACATGTTTTATTTATTTATTTATGTTTGCATTACTATAAATCAAATATTATAAATAGTAAATAAAAGTTATAAACGGTATTAACCATTCATAGACTAATCCGTTTTGACCACTAATACTATTCAAATCCTATATTTCTTATCAAGATAACGATCGCATAGCCAACCAGTCTTCAATCTCAAGCATCCATGGATTCCATTTCACAGATAATTAATTGATTTTTCTTAAGAACCGGTAATGCGTTAGTAAACTAATCAAATTAAACCGGACCAAATCAAACCGACAATTTGTTCTTCCTCAAGTAATCAAACAAACAATTACAAAACAAAAACAAAAATCCTTTCCCCTCCCCTCTGTTTCTGATTAAAAATTCCCATCAATCATTGATGAAAAACTTGTTGATCTTCAGCAATAACCATCCGACTAAGAGGACTAGGTCCAATCTTCTTCTTCTTCCTCATCTGACATCTCCTCCTCACAATCTCCATCTGATCTCTCCTTCTACTCTCCATCATCGCTTCTTCTTCCGCCGCCACAAATCTCCTCATCAACGCGTTCTCCTTCAACGACTTCCCTCTAAAAACCCTCCTCCCCGTATCAACACTCATCCTCGCCGCCGTCACCATAACCGTCTCAGGCTTTGACGGAGGATAGCTCGAGCTTCGTCTCGGCGGGACGTAATTTCTAAATACGTCGTCGTATGGACCGATTGGAGCGCAGAGACAAACCCTTGTGAAGGAATTTGCTGCTAGTTTGATAGAAGTGCATCGCCTCAGGTGTTGATGATTATTTGATTTGTTGACGGTAGGGTTTCGTGACGACGGACGAATCTCCGGTGGTGGTTTAGGGATTGTTCTCCAGTTTGCGGCGAATCTTGCCACCGCCATTGCTCTTTGGTACCAAGGTTTTCTGTTTGACATTATTGTTACGTCACACTCACACATTTTGTTTAATTTTGGTGGTGACTATAAATTAACCCTTTATATAAATAAATAAATTAACCCCTTGATCTATAACTTTTTTTTCTTGCTTGTGAAGAAAAAAACAAAAGGAAACAAGAATACTATTGTTATTTTTCTTTTGACTTCAAAAAGGATTCTAATTAAAGAGTCTTTAAGTTTTGAATTATTAATTATTTACCAATTATGGATCTGCACATTAATAGTCTTGACAGTTGTGTTATCACAACGAAAATACATTATGGAATTTCTGAAATTATGGTAAGAAAATTTAGTACATATGTGTACATGTCTTTTTTTTTTTTTGTCTTTGATACGTGTCTTGTATACATTTATTATAGTCGTATTAAAGAACAAACAAGAGAAATAGAAAAACAAAGAATTGAAACTTGGCCCAATATTGGCCCAACCTATGTTGCAAGTTTTATCACTATTGAATACTGATAAAAAAAAGAATCAAAGATGTTTTTTGTGCATTCATCAAATATTAAAATAAGACATTATGTTTATGTCTTTCATAATAGTTATTGTTGTAGTCTTAATTATCAAAGGAACCATATTCTTATGGTGAAAAAATAAAAACTGAGACTTGTTGTATATATGGTTTGGAATAAAATAAAAAACTTAGGTAAATACATGGGATTAGCAAAATAAGTTAGATTATTATAAAGCACTGAGAATTTTACTCTATCCTAGTTTAAGTTTTTCAAGAATGAGAATGTGATCTGGTTTTTACATTTTCTTCCAAGAGAAACACTACACAGTTGCTGCCTAATTGTGTGAGTGTTTATTAAAACCCTGATTGATTTTGAGACTTGTAATACAAAAAACCCAATAAATAATCCAAAATTGAGTAAAGGAGTGAGTTAATATGCATACCTTGAAGGTGAGCTCTTTGGATCTTGCATGAAACAGAAGAAGATGAAGAGTGAGTGAGTGAATGATTGAGGGAAAGATAGCCAAAAGATAGAGAATAAGAAGATGGAGATTTTGTTCATCTGCACAATGCCAATTTTAGAGAATTTTGAGAGAGGAGAGAGATGAAGAGAATGTGAGTTAAACAATTGACTTGCTTTCTTTTTCTTCTTTATTTCATTCTTTTTTCTACCCTCTCTCTCTCTATTGCTTTTACAGTCACAGTCATATGAGTCTTGTAGTTATAGAGAGAGAGAAAGATAAGAGATTCAAATATTGTAAAGAGAAAGTGTAAGGGAATTTGGTGCTTTTAATGCAGTTACCATAGTCCTCATGATCCACTTTCAATTGAAGTGCCTTTAACGAGTTGTCTTCTCGCATCAAATCTCATACGAGCTTTGATTCATATGTTGCATGTTGTATATTCATTAATATAAACCGAATGGTTGCGGAAGGTCTTTAGTTTAGTGGTTGATTAAGAGTTCATTAATAGAAAGAAAGAGTTCATTAATGATTCTACATTAGGAGGTTTGTGGTTCAAATCCAAGAAAATGTGATTCATTATCAATCATGCAAATTAGAAGAAAACTTGCATGAATTTTTTAGACATAGATTTTCATAAGACTGGTAGAATTATTCATTTGTAGAATTAATCGTCGATATAGTAACATTTTTTTTTTTTAAACGAATGGTTCTTGTCTAATGATTTTACTTATCTTGTCTAATGATTTTACTTATCTTGAATTAAAAAAAAAAATTGTGAAAGTCACGTACGATTCTAGGTTATAGGATTAATCCAACAAATTAGTTTGACTTCTTCATAAACAAATCCAATTATTATTTTTGAGTTTATCATTTTGACAACCAAGCATCTTCTGATCCTTGTAACCTTTATCAATTCACGTGAAATATTTGAGTTCTTACTAATCTTTACTTGAGTTCATCCTCATACCGTATAGATTATTAATATTAAATGACTACATAGAATATATTAGGCCTGGGCGTTCGGGTACCCGTTCGGGTTCGGTTCGGGTCTTTCGGGTTTTCGGGTTTTCGGGTTTGAGATATAAAACCCATTCGGGTATTTTAGAATTTCGGTTCGGGTTCGGTTCGGTTCCATTCGGGTTCGGTTCGGGTTCGGGTACCCGAAAAACATAAAACAAAAATAAAAATTAGTTATATTTAAATAAAAATTCGTTAAATTTTGATAAATATAACAAAACCCTTCATATATTTTGTTTATTTTTGATAATTTAGTTATTTTAGACTAAAAACAACTAATATATTTAAGTTTATAATTATAATTTTGGATAATTTTGTTAAATTAGGTCTAAATATAATTAATATTTTAGGTATATAATTGTAATTCGGATATTTTGGGTACCCATTCGGTTCTCGGTTCGGGTCGGGTTCGGGTTCGGTTCTTCGGATATAGGAGTTTAGGACCCGTTCGGGTATTTTATCGTTTCGGGTTCGGGTTCGGTTCTACTTTTTCGGTTCGGGTTCGGTTCGGTATTTCGGGTCCGGATATTATGCCCAGCCCTAGAATATATGAGAATAATCAAGAAAGGGATTAAGTGGTGGATTAATCATGTTAACCTCATGGGACCAACTTCTTCTGAATGATGATTAATATGGGCATGCATCATAGTTAGAGCATTTATTAGCTTTCTTCACTTATTTACTAATATTTACACATAATGAAACCATTTCCTTTATTTGGGGATTGTGATGTTTAATAAATAGTATTTGCATGTCCATCAAATCATAAATGTTTGGTATAATGATGTGAAAATTCAAGCAAGAGTGTATAATATAATGATGTGAAAATTCAAGCAATAAATAAAATGATAAAGTTTATGGAAAAAATGTGCTAGTATATTTGTCATCTATAAATTAAAATGACATTGTTTATTATGTTTTAATTGTATAAAATTGACTCGAATTTTTTCTAATTAATATACTTTTTGTTCATGTAACTATTTGAATCCTTGTATTATTTATCACAAGTAAAATTTCCTAATCTTATTGATAAAAAAAATCACCATAAGCGTTCGAAAAATATAAAAAGATGGAGAGGCCACTTATAGAGAGATCGACGAAGTCAGTAAATAATTGACAAGTAGATCGTATATCAATCATGGTTTTCAATTTTGATATGGTGGGTGGTGTTATATCAAGAACCTCCAAAAAGCTGCTACAACATTATGATTGGTCATGTTGGATTTATAAATTAATTTAATTATTCAATTCTCAACAATTATTTAATCAAAAACTATAGTAAAGCTGAAATT
Organism: Orychophragmus violaceus; assembly: GCA_030180135.1. Lineage (NCBI taxonomy): Eukaryota > Viridiplantae > Streptophyta > Magnoliopsida > Brassicales > Brassicaceae > Orychophragmus > Orychophragmus violaceus. The sequence goes on along the minus strand of CM058231.1, from coordinate 103,258,520 downwards.
TGTAAAGCTTTTCCTAATTTATTATCTCTTTATTATTATTTTTTTTTTTTGGGATGATCAGAATCAGATTAACTTCCACTTGAAGTAGGGACTTTTTGATTATCACCCACCAAGGGCACATGATAGGCCACCAAGGCTACACAAAAGAATCCACCTTCCTACTTTCTCATCTCATAATAAGTAATAGATAAGTTTCAAACATTTAATTTGAATATTTTGGTCACAAACTCGTGAACCAGTCAGTATACAAATATTAAACAAAACTTGTGAAACCAGTAAATATATATGACCTATATTCATCAAACTACAATTAAAGTGATCACATTGTATGTTGTTATATCTTGATATGTGATTTTTAACAATTTTTTTTCGGTGACCATTTACAAACAGCCCCACACTGCTGTGGTCTATTGATAAAGAGAAAATTGAAAATGCGTCAATAGAGTTTTTTTTTTTCCGGTTCAACCTCCCTAAAAATAAAATTCACAATTGTGTGAAGAGTCTGAATTTGGTTTTCGATCCACAAAGTTCACCTGATAGTATGATAACAGCGTCCAACTATACTTTAGTATCAATCGAAAAACATTATAAATTTGGGATAAAATGTAGTAACTCTTAAAATACATTAGTATTAATCGCCAAACTTGTTGCTGTTAAAAAAGCTTGCAATCTTGTATCCCTCTGACTTCAGGTTAAATGGCTCCACTGGACCATGTTCTGAACGGAGTTTTGATGGAGATGATCTCTTGTTAGTTACAAACCCGAGCCTCTTCACAAGATTCGGTCCAGGCCGAAGAATCCATCGATAGATGTGATGTATTACTCCGGGTCGAAAAAAAACTACATAAGTAAACAAATTAGAAAATATTAGTAACAGAAAAGGTTATGTTATTATAATGAATATATATATATATATATATCTTCGAAGAACAACGGATGCGGTGGTGGGACTGGTGATAGAGTCCCGTATTTTATTATACTTTTACCACTGTGGATGAACTTGATCCACAAGGACCAAACACTAGCTGGGGTGACGCTGTCTGAGGCGACGTATGCTATGTCTATTAATTTAATGTGGTCGTGGATACCACTGTAAAAAGTATCCTCCATCCGGACACTATATTCACGATTATGCCTACTAATTTAGTTATTACAATAAAATTTCAATTGGCAACTCGCTGAACTATTGAAATTCAAAAAATAAAAATCTATAATACTAAAATATTACAAATTGATAACAAAAGGAAAAAGGAAAAAAAAGACAAAAATAAGCAAAACACAAGGAAAATCTACTTACTTTGGAAAAAATCATCAATTCAATTTAGCATCAATAATATTATGAAAAAATATTTCTGTCATATTAATTATAGCTAAGTATACAAAATATTATTATATTTAATCTTATTAAAACATTTTATAGTTTATATATAAATTTAAAACTAATAGCAACAAAATAAATTATTATCTAAAATCATATATATATATATATATCTAAATTTACCCTATAAGCATAATTCATAAATAAAGGTATTTTTATTAATTTTGTTTTATCATTTATATTTATCTAAATTGAAAATTCATATAAATACTACAATTTACTATATAAAATAGTATTATCTACAATAATCATATTTATCAATATTTAAATCTCATACTTCAAGAACTTTTTTTTGTATTAATCTCTAAAATAAATTAAATTAAATTTACTTATAAAATTAATATAATAAATAACAAAATTGTCAATATAAACTAAGATTAACAATGTAAAAACTTTATTTTATGAAAGACAAACAAACAATCAACCATTTTTAAAGTTAGTGAAAGCTCAAAAACATTTTCTAATTAATATATATACACTATAAGGGATTTTAGATATATAGGATACTGAAATCTGAATAACATTATAGAAATTACCAATTACAATTTTTTTTAAATAAAGAAATTGTATGTGATGCATATTAGTCGGTTTAAAGTCTTCATGAGACGGTTCTACAATTAGTCATACTAGAAAGTGTTATGTGCATTAACAATATTATATTGAGTTTCATTTTTTCTGTTTTATTTTTAAAGTGACTATCTCTTTACTATTTTCTTGATTAGTTTAGATGTTATTTTGGATCAATCATCATTTTTTATTTTTCCAAAATTTAACATGATTTATATTTACCATTTCCTTGATTAGTTTGAAATAAAAACATTTAATTCCAAAAACGTTCTCAATCATGTATTTATGTAAATCATATTATATTAGTAAAAATTCCATTATATATGTTATAAACATTTATTTGATTTCTTAAAATACATAAATTGTACATATTTTAAACTTTGAAGTTTGTTTATTTGCGGCTAACAAAATCAATAATGTCTAAAATGTCATATCTTTGTCATATTTCTCATCTATGTTTATAGAGATAAAAATATAAAAAATTTACATCTAATTTTTCTTAAATAATTGTATATTAAGATGTTTACATTCTTTATTTCAACAAAATATATCCACCTTCATAAAAATGGTTTAATGTTACTCTTAAACTGTTCAAGAACCAAAAAAGGTCAGGAGAGAGTTTTACCGGTGTCCCTCCAATTTTTGTACCCTTAGTTTTCTTAAAACTTTTTATACCCTTAGTATTCTTAGAGGTTTTTGTATCATCCTCTCTTGGATGAATATGAACGATTTTTTATTCAATCTCGTTAACATATCAAAGACTTTAGGATCGATCAGTCTATTATTTCCATAAGCAAGATCTCTATGATGAAACACATACTTCTCAAGGTCTTGATTTTTTTTTTTTTATATTCTAAGACGAAAATGCTAAGCATCCTCATAGGCTATTTGAAAAATTTGATTTTTAAATCCCATCCAACAAACACCAATTTTTTTTAGTGGGTTCTAGCTGATATTTTATGGATATCTGAAAAGTTTTTAAGAGGTGATAAAGAAACAAGAAATTCTGCAAAAATGTTAAAAGGATTTTATTAATGGGTAGGTTCAACATTTTACGAATCAAATATTTAACCAGGTTAATGAGAGATAAGACACTTGTTCTTTTAGGATCATGTTTTAGAACAGTGCGTGGAAGTTATGTTGAGTTTGGTTCTGGTGAACTTTTCTTATGTTTCTTGTAATCCTTATGAGTGATAGCAAGCTTCTTCTTCTTTTGAATCAGAAACAAGATAGCAAGGACATGTGAACAAGTTCACAGTACTACAAGCAAACCAGAAATAATTGTTATTGTAAGATTTTCAATAAAAAAGTAGTAATACAAAATAAAAAACAAAATACAAAATCACCTCGAGGAGGATGTACAAATGATGATTCTTCTTGGGAACCTTTATGCAAAATGGCTTGTGTGAAAGTTTCACACCCTCCTTTTGGACACTAATATTCTTAGACAAATGTATCAACTAACTGATATCCTTTCTCTTTTCCTATCGCCTTCATTTCCCTTTCATTGTGAATCTAAATCAAGCAAAAAAATATATATAACAAACTCAAAGAATATATACACGAGAGAGAAAAATGTTAAATTTTTGGCATACTTTTGATTTTCGTAGGTATAATCACTTAGTCCATAAATTGTGTATACTTGATTACGATCGAAGGTTAATCGAACTTCCAAACCTTTTAGAACAAATTAGTTTGATGAGAAAAGTAAGATGGTTAATCCTCAAAATACTGAAAGTTGTATTGGCATACAAGTTAATCTTCCACCTTGCGCCAATCAACTTTAGATAAATCTGTTACAATGTGGATTGTAGTAACGAAATCAATTACATGATAAGAGTAACAGAGAGCTGCAAAAACCATCAATAAGTTTCATAATATGTGCATGAAAAAGTGGTAATTCAATATGAAAATCATTTAAATCAGTAAGTAAATCGAAGCGTGACTTACAATGCCTTTAAAGAAAGCAATATGAGGAACATAATATTTTGTCCCGACATTTGACTGCTCATCAGAAACATTGTTAACCACTCCCCAACAAACTTGGCCATCATACTGATCTCAATAAGATCTTAACTCAGAGTGAACATATGAGAGTTCCGTGTTTATCTCACGAAGGTGGGTCACGTTAGATCAGCAAGGCCTTACAATTGTACATCAAAAGCCAGGGCCTCTGCAGACGATATTTGATCTCCTCCCTGATGAAGTAAGCTAGTCAGTACTAAGTACTTACTGTAGGAATCTTATATGAGGGTTAGAAAATCATGTGTCTGAGATGGGTTTCTTGTTACATGTTCAATACTCTTGACTTTGTTCCATGCAATTTTACTTAGGTTGTTGAGCACATCTATTCATGTGCTCTGGAGAGGTCATTCTTGTACCATGGCCGAACGACACTCTTGTATGTAGAATGTTTTTTTCGCAAGTACAACTTAGCAATTCCTGAACGTTTTGTTGGCTGATGATTCCACTTATACTAATGAGTACAGATCTACACGGAAGGATAAGAATCTTGATGTAAGTATTGGCATTACTATCTAGATCATTAGTCTTCATACATAGGCTTTAAAAGCTGCGCTCTTTAGTTGAAACTGTGCAATAACCACATGATGTTCCTTTTGGTTCTTACTTTGAGGTACATCAATCTATGAGTAAAATGTGGTTCTGAGTTCATCATTCTCTTTGCAATCCATCATTCAAAAATTTCAGCTTCTTAATCTTGTCTGTATCAGGTCCATTGTCGATGGCGATTGGAAGCGAAAGAGGAGACTTCCTCTGTAATAGATATAAGAGTTGGTCGAAGTGATGCTAGAAGTGGCATTGTCGCATCTAAAGACATACTCGTCCTCAAGCAGAGACAACAACTCTGCTTCGTTGTCTCCAATAGCAGAAAACATAAGCTAAATTCTAATTTATACAAAACCGAAACAGGTTCTCAGATTTCTGTCACAGTTTTTTCTGTAGTAATACCAAGTACAGACTTATGTCACAGTATGGAAACGAATTGATCAGCAAAATGAAACTATTCCCAAATCTTATTAAGAAAAGACAAGATTCAAGTGACAGTAGAAACAACTTGGAATTGCAAATCCTGAGACTTCAAATCTCGATTCAACAGCTAGAAGAAGGAAAAAAAACCTTCAAAGCAGACAAACTAATCAGAACTTGACAGCGGTTGTCCAGGTGCCTTGAACACTGGGGTGTTTAGTCACATGTCTAGTCCTCAGCTTCACCACTTTCCTTCCAAGCGAATTCCTCAACCTCGTTGCATTCAAAAGCACTTGTTCAGGATCCATGTTCTTGACACACACTACTCTTTCATTTCTGTTCCCTATACAATTACAAATCGCTAATATCAAGAACCATTGCATTGCCTGTAAATGAAAGTAAGAAAATGAGAAAGATTGATTTCATACTGTAAATGCCCTTCAGATAAGGATGTTGTCCCCTTGAAAGCTCGGTTACCACTTCCAGCTGCGGATTTTTCTCAATCAGAGCAGGCAATTCTGATTCCATAAAGGCTCTGTATATAAACAGTTTTCTCATCAGAATGAAAATGGTAACGATTCATTGCTTGAGAACAGATTGATACATCAAAGAGAGACAAAAATGGATCAAATTTCAAGTTATTTTGCTTCACAAATACGACTTCAAGACTACGGATTTGTATAGATTGATAAATCAATCGTATGAATAATAATACAAGAATTGGTGGTACCTTATGCCTCTACTGCTACCTCCCCAGTTACAGTAGCTCACTACCAACTTCTGGAGCTGCCATACTCCTCTAAGCGCCATCTGAAAATCTCGTAAGAGGAAACAAAAACCCTACTCGTCTTGATGTCTAATTTTAAGTTAAAGAAGAAGATCACGTGCTAGGTGCACGTGACTTATGTTTCAGGCTAAATAAGAATGGGCTTTTTTGACATCGGAATGGGCTTATATTAGGCTCAAACTTTGCATGTGCGCGATTCATCAGACCGTCATAATCTTTTTTGTAAACCGAATTAAATGTTAACTAAACCGGTAATTTACCTATGTATGGCTTAACCTAAACAGTACCGTTTCATCAATTATTATTCGTCGTCTGGTTTGTTTCTTCTCGGCTCCGTCAGCCCAGCCTGAGTTTTTGTCTCTGTATGAGAGGTAAAAAAACTTTTCTTCATGATTCGAGTTTCTGAATGAAATTCTTTCTTAGCCATAATTTTAGTGAATTGGGATGATGAAGCTTACGTTTTTATTTATTTGTCATTGCTTCTGTGATAGTTCCCGGATGAGTTATTGAAAGATTCTACTAAGGTCGTGAGTGCTCTTAAGAGCAAAACCCATTGTACTGAAAGAAGTGAAGATGACAGAGAAGTTAGGTTCTTTGTTATGGCAGACACAACTTATGGTAGTTGCTGCGTTGATGAAGTTGGAGCTTTACATATTGATTCTGAATGTGTTGTACACTACCGACAAACATGTCTTATCCCGTGAGTCATAAACAACACTGTTCTTGATTTGTGTCATTGCTGTGAATTCACTAGTGAAGTTTGCAGGACACCAGTTCTTCGTTTTCGGGAAAGCTTCCATCAACGTCTCGAGCTTCGTAAAGCATTTGCTAGATTATGGTTCTGTTCTTTTACAAGACGCTACGGCTGCGTCTATTAGTATGACAGTGACATAATTATAACTGTAAAAAAGGAAATCCTGTTGAAATTGATCGCAGCTTTCACTGTAATCTGACCGCCGGCAACACTTTTAGTTATATCACGTAGACGCTGTAATTTCCGACGGTCGAGTTATGTATATCACGTCAAACATCAGCGGCACATTTCCACTCCTCTCTCACTCTTCTCAACACACTCACCGTCCAAGTTACTTGAATTTTTGTTTTTGTTGCCGCAGCCGCAACGTTTACCAAAAGAACAGGGCCTATGTGTCTGAGAGCGATAAACCTACTATGGTATGGGAACATAGTTTATGTTCATGATGAAAGGGTTCTATGTTTTTACCTTCTTTCTTTTGTATTGGTTTCAGATTCTTTATGGACTAGAATACGCTCATGCGATTCCGTGTATTCAAGGTGAGTTAGGATTATCGAATACTGAGTCTCAATTGAAGTTCTCTGTAGCTAATGTCTTGTGTTCATTCATTAGTCCATCCAAAGATCCTAGACAATCCATGGAGCATCCATGGAACACATGATTCACCATATGCAAGAACTCATATCTGCTGCTGGAAAAAAAATCTTACATTCTGGCCATGGGACGGCCCAACCCGGCCAAACTCGCAAACTTCCCCGAGGTAAGTTAACTTTGAACTGTCAAAATGAGATATGTCAAATGAGAAATTGTGTTTTTGTGTTCTGTTTTTTTTCTTTTTCTTAGTGTGATGTTTTCATTTACATCTCATGCGCTCAAACAGCTCTTTTAGATAGTAAAGAGTTCATGGCTCCTGTCATCACTCCATTTGAAGCCAATCTTGCTTTTAGCAGGTACAGAGAGACATTGTCAACAACTTTTTAGCTTTTGTAATTCGATCCAGAGGAGTTGCTTAATCAGTGTCTTTGGGGGTTTGTGTGTTCCAGAGGGAGTGCATACCTAATACATTTAAAAGATGTGATTGTTAACTCTTCAAAATCAGAATCAGAACCACCTTGCGGAACAGAGGAGCCACGGTTTTCTTTCTTTCACGGTGGTTGCGTAGAAGATCACGATACAAACAACGGTAACATAGAAACTAATGATACAGAGGGTGAGGAAGGCACAGGAGAGACAATGTCGTTGGTACAATCCGCAGAGAAAGCACTGCAATTGAGAGACAAAGATCATGACACACTCGCTAACTGTATCCGTGTCTCTGTTTTTATGTTATGTTAGTGGTCTCAAGTGCTTAGAGCTACAAACTCATTTCAATTTGAGTAGTCTAAAATGTGCAAGAGGATGTAATTAAGACGGTACGGAAGAAGTTGCTTTTGTAAAAGAGCTGCTATACTTTCATCATTTCCTTAATAATTGATATTACAAAAGATTAAGAACACCACAAAAACATTCTTTAAATCACAAACAATTTATCTTTGCAGACCAAATAATCTTGTTTTAAACAATCCAATCAGCTTTCTTCCACCTCACGTGATCCAGTTATCTGGTAACTCAGTAAACGCTCGCAATCTATCTGGAATCATCAGCTTTTGCAGCGATCCTGTTCTGCTTAAATTCAGCTCCATCAAGTTGGACATAGCCTCTTCTTCGATTTGCAACACATCTAAGCTTAGCATAAACAACTCAAGTTTCCTCAGCTGAGTAAAATCTTGTGCGCCGATGCTTATCGTTCCTAACTCTAATTCGCAACCGTTCAGGACTAGATCTTCCAGTCTGGGCATTTTCCGCAAACTATGCATTATGTCTCCCTTGAGACTTGTTCCGACAAATTTCAGAGACACAAGACTGGGAAAGATCCCATCCAACCCAAGTGTTCCGACAAATGACAGGAATGTCGGTACCCTCAAAGTTAATACACGAAGATTGTTCAGTTTAGAGAAAGAACAGAAGTCCAAACAAACTCTTCTCGGCTCTCCAAGGGGATCATAGATCTCCAAGGTTCTAAGATTCCTGAGTGACTCCTGTTTCATTTTGCTCCAGCTGTAGGAAGAGACAAACCTCAACGTTTGAAGGTTCACTGCGTCCTCTATTATCAAATTTCCCACGTAATGTCCGATGAAATGCCTCAGTGATGTGTGTTTACTTAGACTGATCGTCCCATTGTATCGATTGTTGGACACATCAAGGGTCTGTAGAAACTGCAAGTTTTTTATTAAAACGGGTAAAATGGAACCAATATGAGGGAGCCCAAGATACCTCAAGTGGATCAAACCTCCGATTATATCTTGTATAGTCACAGATTCTCCATAGCACACTAGCCCTCCTAAATTAAGCACTCGAAGTAGCTTCATATTCAAAGTAATTGTGGTAATCAAACTCCCCAGCCTTCCCTTTCCTTCTCCAAAAATAAAGAAGGATCGCATCTTTTTATTAACACTCTCGTACAAGTGATCATCCATAAGATGGTGAACTGCTTCCCTTCTGCAAGTAGTAGAAGACTGCTGCTCGTTATTAACGTGTACAAAGTTGAGCTCTTTTGCTTTCTTGATAGCCACGTCCCTTAGAAGATCATGAACTCTACAAGAGACTATCTTTCCTCCAACTATTTTTTCAGCTTTCACTAAGCTTCTATCTATCAGCTCTTCGATATAATACCGAGCTGTGTCTTCCATTATCATCTCTTCACCCTCTTGTGCAAACCCTTCTGCGACTAGTAAATGTATCAAATTCTCTACATCGATCTCATAGTCCTCAGGGAAGACACTAAGGTAAAGAAAACAAAGTTTCAACTCGCGTGGCAAATCCTTGAAGCTTAGATCAAACACAATGAAGATGTGAATAGAGTCATCCTTTAGGCGTCGCCAAAAAGTGTCACTCACAGCATACCACTCGTTTGTCCCCTTCCTTGACAAAAGTCCAGCAAGAACGACTATAGCAAGCGGTAATCCACCGCATTTTTGGACCATTTCTTTTCCTATATTTTGTAGATCTTGATTGACCTTTTGCACATTGGTGAATGCCTTCTGTTCAAACAACTTCCAGCTTTCTTCAAATGTCAAGAACCTTAAACTATGGGCGTAGACTCTCCTGTCCACACCTTCAGCCACGGCTCTGATACGTGTAGTGATGATTACTCTACTTCCATTATGATTTTCAGGTAAAGCTCTCTTCAAGCTCTCCCACGCTTCCTTCTCCCAAATATCATCGACCACCAGCAAATACTTTTTTCCTTTTAGAATACCATAAAGGTAAACCTCTAATTCCTCCTCTGAAAAGTTTCTGATCTTCTCAATTTCTTCCGCAGAAATTACTCCCAAAGATCTAATGATTCTCATGAGTATATCTTTTGTTTTATACTCTTGAGAAACATAAGTCCACGCCCGGTATTCGAATCTTGTCTTCACAACCTCCGCGTTGTAGAGCTTCCTAGCCAGAGCAGTCTTTCCGAGACCTCCCATGCCGAATATCGAGATCATAAATCTTTTGTTATCCCCATTATCATCATGAAGCTTTTCCAAAAGAATCTTGGCATCATCTTCCAAGCCAACTACAAGCTCTTCCTGAACAATAGATCGAGCACGTCGAAGCTGCCTCACCCTCAAACTTGAAGTATTCCCTCCTTCTCGAGACTCACTAAAGTTTCCTATGCCATAAGTCTCGCGCTTGCGAGTAACATCCAAGATTCTTCTCTTGAGGTCATCAACGATGCTGTAAGCATCCTTCTTTCTGCCTATTTTGTTGGTCAATCTCTTCAAGCCTCGCCTTTTTGATCTTTTTGCTTCTTTTAGGGAATAGCTGTCCAAAACATCTTCAATATCGTAAGCTATCTCTAAAACCAGTTTTGTCCACGCTTTCGATTTCTCATCTTCTCTTTCTCGAGCTTCAACATCCTTGAGATAACCTTGTATGCACATAAACTCAGTCTTGAGATCCAGTAGGTCGTCTTTGACACTCATCAACATCGTCGCTTCTTCAATGAGATAGTTGCCTATCTTTCCCACGACGAACTCAGTGATCGCATCCACCATCTCTTCAGGATTCAAAATGTGCCCAAGACGTTTTTGGATATTTGTTTTTGAGCTTTGCTCTAGTCTTAGCGTGCCTTATCCATCTAAATCCTTTCAACACGAATTTTAGCCTCTCAGATCCTATCTGTAACATGCTGACTTTTCTTTTTATTAAATGTATGTTGTTTTTTCTTTTCTTTCTTGGCAACAAAATACCTTTGCATACATAAACGTTAGGTGGACATACGTTAAGTAGAACGCCCTAAAACTCATAAAAAGTAAAGTCAGCATGTAATGAGACGAGCAAACCACAACACAGTAACTCTAAAGTGAAATCTTAAACCTCTGATCACTCTAAACTGCAAAAGTCATAAATTTGTATTTTGTTTCATGCAGTTTAATAAAAAAAATTGCAAGAAAAAAGAAAAAAGTAAATAAACAGATGTGGTTAACGAATGACTTGTGTAGTATTTAAAAAAAAATAGAATATATATATATATATATATATATATATATATATATATTTGTATTTATTTATATTAATAAAATGTCTTTTATGTTCTCAGAGAAAATAAAAATAAATATGGAATGACCAATATTTAATTTAATTTATTTAATCTTTAAAAAAAAATATTCTCATGAGTATTAGGACAAGAGAAAAAATATTGGTAAAATTTCAATTACCTTAAGGCCGGTTTGTTTCAAATTGAATTTTTAACATGCAGAGAGATGCTTTTTAGAAAAGATTGTAAAGAAGAATTTTAAAAAGAATACAGTATATCCAGTCATTAGTTAAAATAATAAAAGAATACCACTATATTTTCCTTTGATATATATATATATAAATACAAGTTTACAAGTGAAAATATTTATATTAGCTTGTTCTTGATCTCATTTTGATTTTTATGCAATAAGCTGTAACTTTAACTTGTTTTTTTTGATTTTTTAACTATTGTTGCAAATATTTATTTTGGTTTTAATAAGAATATTTTTTAATAAAATTATATTTATTTTATTTTATTAAAATAATTGAATATAATATTAGTATTAAGGTTGTTGGAAGGAAATTTCAAAAATATCACATATATTGTCAGAAAAAGCGATTAGCTGTATGTATCACTTATATGGATAATATGTATTGTTAAATACATTAAATTATATAACAATATTTATGAATATATATATATTTTTTTTTTTGGTCTGAATATATATATATATATATATATATATATATGTTATTTTCTATAATCAACTTCTGATAAATATTCTAAATTTATTAACATGATTATATATAGGTATATTGTAAAGATATGCATTATCAATACTCTTTTAGATAGTAAAGAGTTCATGGCTCCTGTCATCACTCCATTTGAAGCCAATCTTGCTTTTAGCAGGTACAATGATATATTGTGAAAATCTTTTTATCTTTTGTAATTCGATCCAGATGAGTTCCTTAATCTTTGGGGTTTCTGTGTTCCAGAGGGAGTGAATGGACAGGTACATACCTAATGCATTTCCAAGATGTGATTGTTAACTCTTCAAAATCAGAATCAAAACCACATTGCTGAACAGAGGAGCCACAGTTTTCTTTCTTTCACGGTGGTTGTGTAGAAGATCACGATACAAACAACGGTAACATAGAAACTAATGATACAGAGGGTGAGTGATGTAGCGTCCGTTGCACTTAATGGTGCTTAACCTGTTTTTATTGTTTGGTTCGGTTTTATGTTTTAACAGTCGGTTTTCGTTTAGCTCTTAAAAGGATTTATACGAATCCTTTTAATATCTTGTTAGGGATTTTAAGGAGATATTCTCCAGCTAGTTTATATAGGAATGTTAGGACCTTTTGTAAATCACGTTATCTTTGAATTAATCAATTGGTTATTAAACCTAAAAGAGCCTAAGACCCTGTGAAGAGGATTCACATTCAATCGTTTCGTTCTTTGGGAGTACCAACGAACAACGAAGATCCAAGGTTGATACACGTTTCTTGTCGAGTACGTTATCTCTCTTGTTACTTAGCTTCCGCTCTCTATCAGTTGGTATCAGAATCAACACGTCTGGGCCACAATTACGATCACTATGCCTCCGAAGAGACAAACTACCGGTGTGAATTACCCCCGTGATAACAATTTCCCGGACTGGGCAGAGTTTAGCAACGCCTTGATGGCTATGCAAGAATCCACGCAACAGACCATCCGGTCTTCTGATATTCATGTGTTTTCATTCATTTAGGATAGTGATTTGTGCTTATTTTGATCTCTTTTCCTTTATTTCTTCTTTCCTTTGTTGTTCTTTGTCTAGTTTAGAGTATAGTTGCATTTAGGACTAGGATTTAGCTTCTTTAGGTTGTTTTTGGAGTGTTCTTTGTGTTTTTCAGGTGCTATGGAGTTTGGGTGTGGCTAAGGAGCAAGATTGGAGCTCAAAAGATGAAGTGGAGAAATCAGACTGCTCAATATCGGCTTCCATATCGGCCTAGCAGGCCGATACGAACCTTCACCAAAACCATATCGGTGTCAATATCGGCCTGCTTGGCCGATACAGAAATGCAAAATTTAATCCGAGAGTCTGTATCGGCTTCAATATCGGGCAACCAGGCCGATACGAGATCTCGACTGAAGCATATCGGTCTGCATATCGGGCAGTCAAGCCGATACAGAATCCCAGAAGAACCAATATCGGCCTGCATATCGGGCAACCAGGCCGATACAGTTTCCTGTGAAGACCATTTCCAGACAGCTTTATTTACGAAAATGCCACTGCGTGGCTCCCAACTATAAATACTCATTTTGTGGGATTAAAAACCCGAAGCTACCTAAGCCTTAGTTTTGTTTTAGGATTTGAATCTTGTAATCTTTGATTTGGAGTTTAATTTAAGTACTTCTTTATATCTTCTTAATTTCTTCTCTTAATCTCTCTTTAATCTTGTTATCTCATACTATCTTTATGGGTTTTGTGGGAACAATGAAGATTAGAGAGTAGAGTTTTTGGGTTTTATGGATGAGGTTGATTTAGGAGGTTTATGTGATGATTAGTGATGCTTAGGACTTGAATTTGAATGATCTTTCTCTAATTAGTTGATCTCTATGCTAGGTTGCAAGGAATTGTTGAATCTAGATGCTAGGCTTTTTCATGCCCGAAAGGTGTTCGATGAAATGCTTGAATGAACTTTTTAGAGGATTTTCATATCTTAGCCTAAGAGATTAGTTGTCTAAGGTGATTATTGGTAATGAGAACTTGAAATTAATGCTTGCTTGATTCTTAATCACAAATGATAATTTGATCTTGATTAGGGATTAGTCAAAGGGATTAGTACCAAGAGATTGGATTAGTCTAATGATTAATGTTCTTAGCCTAAGGATTAGCTTTGCTAAAAGGTGTTTGATGGATATTAATGCATGCTTATCTTGTAATTTGCAAATGAGAATTGAATGATTGCTTGATTAGCATAGGAGTTATGAACATGAGAATGTGATTAGCTTAATTATGATCAATAGCCTTATTTAGCATTGTTTGATTGATTGAAGCATCATTGATTGTCTCTAAACCACCTAGTCTTTATAGCCTCATCCTAGGACCCTCCTTTTTATCTTATTTCTCTCCTTGTTTAGTGTTTTCCCTTGTTTGCTTCTTGATTTGATTTGTCTTTAGGTTGTTAGTTTAAACTCTTTCTAGACTTAGCTTAGCTTTAGTAGTATCTTGTATTCTTGATTGGCTACTCTTCTTGCCTCCTTGGATTGATACCTCAAATGCTACAATGGCATGTGCATTTGGGTAATTGATTAGGAATCTAAAATTATCCCGCATCAATTTGGCGCCGTTGCCGGGGAGGTGTAGCAATAGCCATTAGGATTTAGATTCTACTTTAGACTAAGCTTTTATTTTGTTTTTGTTTGTGTGGTTACTAACTCTCTTTCAAGTGTTTGTTCTTTTTGCAAGGTGCAAATCACAAGGAAGAGAGCATGGCTTCGGAGATAGCTTCTATGTTGAGGGCTATGTTGGAAGCTCAAGAAAGAGAGATGGCGTGGAACCCTACAAGTCATCATGGATTTGAAAGCACATCCACTTATCAAGGTGATCTTCCAAATGAGTACTCTTCTCATGAGTACCAATATGGATATGGTGATGGATACCAATCTTGGAACATGGAGCATGAGCATGAAGCTACTCACTCTTCTCAAATCTCTCATGATGAAGAACTTCTCAACATGGCAAGGTTGGCATTGGAAGGACAAGAGAGGTACAATGAGAGCTTAAGGATGATCAACAATGATTTTGTTCATTTGCCTCAAGATGCAAGCATTGTTGAGCCAACATATGAGGAGAATGCTCAAGTCCAAGATGAATTCTTGAAAGAAGCTTACTCTTTCCAATCATGTGATCAAGAGCTTCTCAACTTGGCAAAGATGGCATTAGAAGGACAAGAGAGGTATAATGAGAGCTTAAGGATGATCAACATTGATTTTGCTCATTTGCCTCAAGATGCAAGTATTGTTGAGCCAACACATGAGGAGAATGCTCAAGTCCAAGATGAGTTCTTGAAAGAAGCTGAAGAGAGTATCAAGGAATTTGAAATTCTTCTTGGTTGCACTGTTGGTGAAGACCTTTTGATAAGGTATGAAGATGAGGATGAAGATGAGATGATTATGGGTCATTCAACCAATAGCAACAATGAAGGAGTAAAAGATGTTGTGAGAGATGAGGAAGAGCCTTATGAAGATGGATTGGTTGTTGAGTGCAAGGAGATAAAGGAAGATAGCACACAAGATGAGCTCTCAATCATGGAAGAGGAACCAAAGCAACCAAATCCCAAGCAAGAGCTAATTGGAGGAAATCTTATGGAGAAACAAGATGGTCCCAATGAAGAATCCTTCAAGGAGGATGAAGAAGATGGATCTCCAATGGCTCAAACCTTTCACAACTACCTTGATATAGTCTCCACCATATCACCAAGCTTTCATGATCCAAGGAAGATCCCTTTTGAGGAGATAAGGATGAAAGAGTTTAGGGGGTGGTTCTACGATGAGTATGATCCCGGTGATACAAACTCATGCCACATCCCTAACCAAAAAGAGTGAAGGGATAGTCAAGCTTAGTGACTCAAAACAAGCTCACTTGGGAGGAATTCCCATGTCTATCCTTTTGGGGAGCTTTGAGGTCAATGCAAGGAAGAAGGGAAAGAGTTTTGGGTGCAAAGGGACTTCAATGCTAAATCAAAGGAGTATGAAGCCTATGCAATGGTCTAAGTTTAGGGGAGTCTTGTGCCACATTCGAAGATGCCTCCACCTCCCATTCCTCCTCTCCATTCCACTCTCCAAGTAACACTCCAAGTTTTGTCATTTTGATTTTGCATTTTTGATTTTCTCTTTGGTCTCTTTCCCTTGCTTCTTTCACACAAGGGACTGTGTGATTTAAGTTTGGGGGAGGAGACTAGTTTCTAATGATGTTTTTTTTTATGCTCTTATCTTCCTTTCTTGCATATTGAGTCTCATTTCATGCATCTAAGGCATAGAAAACCATAAAAATTTGAAAAAATCTCAAAAATTTTCACAAAAAGAAAGCATATAGTTGAGTCTAGAAGTCATTTAGGATTGTTTTCATTAAAGTTTGAGAGTTAAAGCTTATGTTCTTTATAAAAAATTGTTTGAGCATGTGGTTATTGGATGCATCTTGTGAACTTGAAATTAAGGAAGAACCCTTCTTGGATCTCATGCATTATTGTTCACTTCTTGGTTGAAACATGTTGTGATTTGAATCATTCCCTATCTATTAGAACTCTTAATATTGACTTGAATTATCATGTTGTGCAATGAAAGGTGAACTCATGGATACTTGATACATACTTGGACTATCTTCTCCCTTTCTACCACTCTCTTGTTAGTCCAAGTAGATTTCTCCACCTTGAACCAAGCTTTCCTTCAAGCCTAAACACTCTAGTGAGAGATGAGAGGCCTTTTTCTTGAATCAACTAGGCAAAAAGTGTTGAGTTTGGAACGACAAGGATAGGTCTTCATTGTAGAGCTAGCCTTACATCATTGGGCTATGCATAGGATAGGAAAGAAGTTTGGGGGAGTTGGGAAGAAAAGGAAAAAGGGAATGAGAAAAGAGATTGAGAAAAGAAAGAGGGGATTGAAAAAAAAAAAAAAAAGGAAAAGTTTATAGCTCTATGTGTTTGTGAAAGATAAGTCTCAAGTTTTAAAGAAAGAAAAGATGCCAAAGTTGGCTCAAGAATTAAAAGAGAAGAAAACTAAAAGAGACTAGTGAAAAGAAAAGAGAGAGCTAAGCAAAGAAAAGAAATCTCCTAAGTGTTTAAAGAAGAAAGAAGTGATCAAAGTTGGTATAAGAAGGCAAAAATGCCTTAAGAAAAGGGTAGCTTAGGAAGGGAATCTTGGGTTTAGAAGAAGAGTTAAGATCATCATAGGGATTTGGGTAGAATGAGAATCTATCCTTGTATGCATAAGTTGTTTCTTACTCTTAGCATTTTGCTATAGTTCATTCCTTTCTTGAGATATCCTTTGTTTTTGAAACCCACACTTCATTTGAGATCACTTTTATCTCAAGACCTTAAACCCTTAGCCAAATGTGTTCATTTGATTTGCACAATCATGATCCACCATTGCTTAATGAATGTTAAAGGGAATGAGGATAGGAATTCATGCGTAGGTTGGGACTTGAACTTGATGCTTGTGTTGATGGGAATGGCTAACTCTTTTGAAGTAGAGTAAACTTGATTGTAGCTCTTAATTGCTTGTATTGACTTTGTTTCCACTTATGCTTAAAAATTAATTTTGAAAGCTTTGAACTCTCTCTTTCAAACCTTTCTCCCAAATGGATTGATTGTCTTATGCTTGCTTGTGGACAAGCAAGATTCAAGTTTGGGGGAATTGATATTCATGTGTTTTCATTCATTTAGGATAGTGATTTGTGCTTATTTTGATCTCTTTTCCTTTATTTCTTCTTTCCTTTGTTGTTCTTTGTCTAGTTTAGAGTATAGTTGCATTTAGGACTAGGATTTAGCTTCTTTAGGTTGTTTTTGGAGTGTTCTTTGTGTTTTTCAGGTGCTATGGAGTTTGGGTGTGGCTAAGGAGCAAGATTGGAGCTCAAAAGATGAAGTGGAGAAATCAGACTGCTCAATATCGGCTTCCATATCGGCCTAGCAGGCCGATACGAACCTTCACCAAAACCATATCGGTGTCAATATCGGCCTGCTTGGCCGATACAGAAATGCAAAATTTAATCCGAGAGTCTGTATCGGCTTCAATATCGGGCAACCAGGCCGATACGAGATCTCGACTGAAGCATATCGGTCTGCATATCGGGCAGTCAAGCCGATACAGAATCCCAGAAGAACCAATATCGGCCTGCATATCGGGCAACCAGGCCGATACAGTTTCCTGTGAAGACCATTTCCAGACAGCTTTATTTACGAAAATGCCACTGCGTGGCTCCCAACTATAAATACTCATTTTGTGGGATTAAAAACCCGAAGCTACCTAAGCCTTAGTTTTGTTTTAGGATTTGAATCTTGTAATCTTTGATTTGGAGTTTAATTTAAGTACTTCTTTATATCTTCTTAATTTCTTCTCTTAATCTCTCTTTAATCTTGTTATCTCATACTATCTTTATGGGTTTTGTGGGAACAATGAAGATTAGAGAGTAGAGTTTTTGGGTTTTATGGATGAGGTTGATTTAGGAGGTTTATGTGATGATTAGTGATGCTTAGGACTTGAATTTGAATGATCTTTCTCTAATTAGTTGATCTCTATGCTAGGTTGCAAGGAATTGTTGAATCTAGATGCTAGGCTTTTTCATGCCCGAAAGGTGTTCGATGAAATGCTTGAATGAACTTTTTAGAGGATTTTCATATCTTAGCCTAAGAGATTAGTTGTCTAAGGTGATTATTGGTAATGAGAACTTGAAATTAATGCTTGCTTGATTCTTAATCACAAATGATAATTTGATCTTGATTAGGGATTAGTCAAAGGGATTAGTACCAAGAGATTGGATTAGTCTAATGATTAATGTTCTTAGCCTAAGGATTAGCTTTGCTAAAAGGTGTTTGATGGATATTAATGCATGCTTATCTTGTAATTTGCAAATGAGAATTGAATGATTGCTTGATTAGCATAGGAGTTATGAACATGAGAATGTGATTAGCTTAATTATGATCAATAGCCTTATTTAGCATTGTTTGATTGATTGAAGCATCATTGATTGTCTCTAAACCACCTAGTCTTTATAGCCTCATCCTAGGACCCTCCTTTTTATCTTATTTCTCTCCTTGTTTAGTGTTTTCCCTTGTTTGCTTCTTGATTTGATTTGTCTTTAGGTTGTTAGTTTAAACTCTTTCTAGACTTAGCTTAGCTTTAGTAGTATCTTGTATTCTTGATTGGCTACTCTTCTTGCCTCCTTGGATTGATACCTCAAATGCTACAATGGCATGTGCATTTGGGTAATTGATTAGGAATCTAAAATTATCCCGCATCATCTTCATTCGTGGAGATGACCGAGCACCTTGCTCAGCGCTTCGCGGGCCATAATCCCCTGTTTGAGAATCGGGATCGGGAGGAGGATGTGAACCCGTTTGCTCGGGTTGATCCGCGAAACGAAGAAGGATTCCGTGATGATTTGCGTCACCACGTTGGCGACCGAGCTGTTAGGCAGCAGCCAAATTGGGAATCAGGGTTTAAGGTCGATATCCCAGAATTTCATGGCGATATTCGTGGCGAAACTCTATTAGATTGGATTTCAAGCGAGTTCCGGCTGACCGTTGTGTACCTCTTGTTGCGATGAAATTTCGCGGTCATGCAGCTTCATGGTGGAAGCAGTTAAAGGTCACTCGCCAGCGCACGGGAAAGTCACCTATCTTGACATGGGAAAAGCTTAAAAAGAAGCTGAGTGAGACTTTTCTCCCGCATAATTTTGATCGAACGATGTATACCAGGTTACAAAACCTGCGCCAAGGCTCTCGGACTGTTGATGAGTACGATGAGGAGTTCTATTTGTTGCTCACTAGAACAGACATATATGATAGCGAGATTCAGTTAGTATCTCGTTTCATAGGTGGGCTAAGACAGCAGCTTCAAGTGTCATTGACGTTGTTTGACCCATCGACGATTGCTGAAGCACATCGACGCGCTGCGTCCCTGGAACAACAACAAAAATCTTCATCCTGGTCGAGTAGAGAAGCGAGAAACCGAGTACAGGAGTCGGTGTCACAGGCTGCACAAAAAGAAGGTGAACCTGCCCAGGTGTTGCCACGAACGTCGCTACCACACGAGGATCAATCGCTTCGCCGTTCAACACGACCAAATGCATTAAGGTGCTATTCTTGTGGTGAGCCTGGTCACCGTCAGACGGCCTGTCCACAACAGACCAAGCGTGGCCTTCTCATTGACGATGCAAAGGACGATGGCTTGCCTATTTATGATTCTTGTGCAGACGATGATGAATTACAAGACAAGGAAGTGTACTTAACCGAGGGTGATCGCGGGCATTTGCTAGTTTCTCGTCGTTCGTGTATGGTTCCAAGAAAGCAAGACTCGCAGTGGCTGCGGACAAATATTTTCAGGTCGACTTGCACGATCAAGAACCGCATTTGTACCTTTGTGATTGATTCCGGCAGTTGTCAGAATGTTATTTCTGAAGATGCCGTGGACAAGTTAGGGATTCCACGTGAACCTCATGTTGGAAGTTTTGGTTGATCCTGATTCAATTCTCATATTGATATCAACCTAAACATGCATTAGATCTAGGTGTTCTTATTTAGAAACATATGATCTCACCTTTTACCTGTTTGTTTGCAGCGGAATTGATGAACAGGTCAATGATCAGGGAGATACACCGAGAGATGGATCCTCCAAAGGCTCACACACGCAATCACCGGAAACTGGCTGCTAGACCACCAGGAGGCTGGCGCAGAGAGAGGAGAGAGGCGCGGCTAGGGTTGGGTTAAGGGAGAAGAGAATTGGCTTTTAATCATTTAAAAGCCTTCTCTTTCCCTTTTGGGCTTTTGGGCCCAATCTGATTAAATTCCATTTAATCAGACCCATTAGTCTTCTCTCTTAGTACGACAAATGCCTAGCACTTTTGTCGTACTTCTGCTAAGCCGTTCCAACATTATTTCCTGCTAGCTTAAGCGTGTGACCCATATGGGATCATACAATAAAGGCAATAAGTCCAAGACTTATAGATCATGAGCGGACTCTAGCAAGCCATCATGACCCCCAGCATTGTATGACTTATGTCTGATCACTGACATACTCTTACGTTATAGAGACAGTACAGAGATTGCTGGACACAATTCCAACAATCTCCCACTTGAACTGGAATCTCTGTATTCATAATCCCTTTCCTCTCAATATCTCGATTAGTCATAAGGCAAGATTAGTGTCATCCTTATAAAGCCTAATCTTGTTCATCGGACTCTGATTTGATACTGACAATCCAAACGACTCGGGAAAGTCCGTTTGAGCATGGCCATGCGTTTTCCAGTATTCAAATCTCCGATTGGCCTAGAGATATTCACTCCATTTATATTGGAGGGACAAATCCCATCTTGTTCCATCACTGTAAACCACTCATTTCATGATGTACCCAAACAAGGTCCTTATAGCTATCACAGAACGATAGCGTTAGACAATGATCAAAGTGCATCAGTCCATATGCAGTCACATGCATGCGAACTCAGGTCTAAGGACTATACTCTATAGTCGTAGTAAGAATCTCTTATGACACAGATATAAATATCCTGAAGAGTTCTTATAAGCGGGTCTTGTCCGGTCGTATGTTCCCAACATACACCTATGTACTGACTTTGATGCCGTGCATCTATGACACATTAAGACTTTGTCATAAGTCACGTACCAATCCAGTCTCACACGGTTGTTGATGTTCCAATTTCAATAACCTTCGACTGGGGACGGGATGATATAAAACATCTATCAAATATAGGGTCTCATGATCAAGCTAAATGACTTCGATGACTCAAGATCAAATCATTTACTTCGATGACCTATAAAATGGTTCATATCACTTTGGAACGATTATTTCATCACAGTTAAAATAATCTTGAAATAATAATTTCATTAAAACATAAATAATGTTTTACAAGAACATATCAAATAACTAAAATAAAGCTCACAAAACTCCCACTCAAATTTAGATTACATTTCAATGTTTCTAATGCCTACAGCTTCAGTCAGGAACTCGAGCTTAGGCCTTGGGAGTGGCTTTGTCAACGGATCAGCGACATTATCATCTGTCGGAACTCGGCTGATCTTGACTTCCTTTCTATTAATGATGTCACGTATCAAGTGATATCTTCTTTGAACATGCTTGGATTTCTGGTGTGATCTTGGTTCCTTTGCCTGAGCTATAGCACCATTGTTGTCACAAAACAGTGCCAGAGGCTCAGCCGCATCTGGTATCACACCTAGTTCCATAATGAACTTTCGTATCCAAACAGCTTCCTTCGCTGCTTCTGAGGCGGCGATATATTCAGCTTCTGTAGTGGAATCAGCAACGGTGTCCTGCTTGGAGCTTCTCCAACTTACTGCACCGCCATTCAGACAAAAGACATAACCGGACTGTGACCGGAAATCATCTGTGTCTGTCTGGAAACTTGCGTCCGTGAATCCACTGACTTTAAGCACATCACTTCCACCGTATACCAAGAACTTATCCTTAGTATGTCTTAGATACTTCAAGATATTCTTTACGGCAATCCAATGGTTTTCACCTGGATTTGACTGGTATCTACTCGTCATGCTCAATGCATAAGCAACATCAGGACGAGTACAGATCATGGCATACATGACAGATCCTATTGCTGATGCATAAGGAATGTTCTTCATGCGCTCAAGCTCAGCAGCCGACGTAGGGCTCTGCTTCTTGCTTAGCGTTGTGCCATGTACCATTGGCGTGAAGCCCTTCTTGGAATCTTTCATGCTGAATCTTTGTAGGACTTTGTCAATGTATGAGTCTTGACACAAGCCTATCAGCCTCTTAGGTCTATCCCGATAGATCCTAATTCCAAGAACGTATGCGGCTTCACCCATGTCTTTCATGGAAAAACAACTTCCAAGCCAGTCCTTTACAGACTTCAGCATTGGAACGTCGTTTCCGAGAAGCAGTATGTCATCAACATACAGAATAAGAAAAACGATTTTGCTCCCACTAGTTTTCTTATACACGCATTGTTCTTCTTCGTTTCTAATGAAGTCAAATTGCTTGATCGCTTCATCAAAACGAAGATTCCAGCTCCTCGATGCTTGCTTCAATCCATAAATGGATTTATGAAGCTTGCATACTTTCCCAGCATTCTTTGGATCTATGTAACCGTCAGGTTGCGTCATATACACATCCTCTTCCAGAATACCATTCAGGAAGGCGGTTTTCACGTCCATCTGCCAAATTTCATAATCATGAAAAGCTGCAGTTGCTAGTAGAATCCGAATAGATTTCATCATAGCCACCGGTGAATAGGTTTCATCGTAGTCCACACCGTGAACTTGTCTGAAACCTTTTGCCACCAACCTGGCTTTATAAATCTGGACATTTCCATCCACGTCAATCTTCTTCTTGAAGATCCATTTGCACTCGATGGCTTTTACACCAACGGGTAAATCAACCAACGAAAAGACTTGGTTGACCGACATGGAGTCCATTTCGGAATCAGTGGCCTTGCGCCACTTAGAGGAATCTGGGCCCATCATGGCTTGATTGAAGTTCGATGGTTCATCACCATCAATGATCAAAAGATCATGACAGTCATTCACGAGGAATCCCTGATATCTCTCGGGTTCGTGACGGATCCTCCCGGATCTTCGAACTTCAGGTACTACAGGTTCAGGCTCTACAATTTCTTGTAGATCCTCCTGCTGCTCTTCCTCATTAGGTTGAGCAGTATCCTGTTCATCTTGAATTTCTTCAAGCAGTACCTTACTCCCACTGTCTTTCTTAGAGAGAAACTCTCTCTCAAGAAAATTACAATCCCGGGCAACAAAGATCTTGTTCTCGGAACGTAGATAGAAGTAATAAGCCTTGGTTTCCCGTGGATAACCAATGAAGTAGCATTTATCAGATTTTGGTGTAAGCTTATCTGAGATTAATCTCTTAACATAGGCTTCACAACCCCAAATTCTTAGATAAGACAGCACTGGAGCTTCTCCAGTCCATAATTCATATGGTGTCTTTGCTACTGCTTTTGATGGCGCTCTATTTAGAGTGAACGCTGCTGTTAGCAAAGCATATCCCCAAAGGGATATTGGAAGGTCTGTGTGACTCATCATAGATCGAACCATATCCAATAAGGTCCGATTTCTCCTCTCAGATACACCATTCCATTGAGGTGTTCCAGGAGGAGTGAGTTGGGATACGATCCCACACTCTCTTAGATGATCACTGAATTCTTGGCTTAAGTATTCTCCTCCTCGGTCGGACCGAAGAGCCTTAATGCTTTTGCCAAGTTGGTTCTGTACTTCATTTTGGAATTCTCTGAACTTCTCAAAAGACTCAGACTTATGTTTCATTAAATAAACATATCCATACCTACTGAAATCATCAGTGAAGGTAATGAAGTACTGATAGTTTCCTCTTGCATTAGTGGACATTGGGCCACACACATCAGTGTGTATCAGGCCCAATAAGTCACTGGCCCTCTCGTTAGGTTTATTAAAGGGGGCCCGTGTCATTTTGCCCATCATGCAGGATTCGCATTTCTCACATGACTCAAAGTCAAATGAGCCAAGAAGTCCATTCGAATGGAGCCTCTTGATGCGTTTCTCGCTGATGTGCCCTAAACGACAATGCCATAGAAACGTTCGGTTTTCCTCATTAGGTTTAAACCGTTTTGTATTAATGTTATAAATTGGCGCGGATTGATCGAGTATGTAAAGCCCATTCGTAAGAGGGGCAGAACCATAGAACAAATTGTTGCGATTGAAGGAACATAATTTATTCTTAACTGAAAAATCATAACCTTCCAAATCCAACAAAGAAATTGAAATAATATTTCTGCTTATAGCAGGTACAAAATAACAATTATTAAGTTCTAAAATCAATCCCGAAGGTAAAGACAACAAGTAAGTTCCTACAGCTAGTGCTGAAACTTTCGCTCCATTCCCAACTCGTAGCTCTACTTGTCCTTGCTTCAGCCTTCTACTGTTGCTGAGTGCCTGCATATTAGTACAAATATGAGCCCCACAACCAGTATCCATGACCCATGAGGTATTATCAGAAGTAGTTGTATTAACTTCTATAACAAAAATACCTGATGAAGAAGTCTCGAAAGTCTTCTTCTTTAATTCCTTTAGACCTTCCTGGAATTTCTTGCAATCTCTTCTCCAATGCCCCAGTTCTTTGCAGAACCTGCACATGTCAGTAGGCCCAGCCTTGGACTTGGGCTTGGGCTTTGGCGTGTCCTTGTCCTCGACTTGGACACCCTTGGCCTTTCCCTTATCCTTAGCAGAAGACTTCTTAAACCCCTTGCCCTTCTGTACCATAAGTACATTGGGGTCCTTGGCGGGTTTCTTCAAGTTGGGCTCTGCAGTCTTGAGCATTCCGTGAAGCTCAGGCAGTGTCTTACTCAAGCCATGCATGTTAAAGTTCAGAATGAACTGATCATAGCTTGCAGGTAAAGACTGCAGAATGATGTCGCAGGCAAGTTCCTGGCTGATTGGGCAGTCGAGTTTGTGAAGATGATCGAGATAACCCATCATCTTCAACACATGAGGACTCACTGCCGCATTCGCAGCCAACTTACAGTCCAAGAGGTTCTTAACTGTCTGGAACCTCTCGGTCCTAGCCTGCTCCTGAAAAAGCGATTTCAGGCTTGCCATGATCTCGATTGGAGACAATACACTTTCGAACTGCTTTTGCAGCTCTGGAGTCATTGTCACCAACATCAGGCAATAAACATCATTTTCATCTGACGAATGCTTTTCCCAAGCATTGTGCAGAGTCCTGGCAGCATTGGCAAGAGGCCTCTCGGGGAGGGGATCTCGAAGGACGTAATCCTTCTTCTCCTGCTTGAGGACCAGCCTCAAGTTCCTTGACCATGTCAGGAAGTTCGTTCCAGTCAGCTTCTCCTTCTCGAGAACAGACCGGATCGAGAATGTATTTTGAGTGCTTGTAGTAGTCATATCTGAAATATATAAATAAAAAGGTTATTAGTTATATGTTCAATATGATTAATCTCGTATTAAAGTATAATATGATTAATCATGCATTATATTCAATAACATAAGTTACCCTCAATAGAATATAATGATTCCAAGATCCACATATAACTAAGATCAAAGTGGGCCACTGGCCGTCACCCAACCTTAGCTTATATCGGTAAGCCCTATATCGGCTAATTATATCCGTGATATAACTCTTGGTTGTGAATCTGGGCCCGAGGCCCAATCCACTCTGATGTCTCAAGGCCCGGGACTCCCGATGGCCTAGTCAAGAAAACCGGACTATACAGTCATGTAATCATTAATGTCTGGGACTCCCAATGACATTTATGAATCACAAACCGTCTTACCCACGCAAAAGCAGACATCCTCACACTGTAAGGCCATGAATGCAATTGAATGGGCTTTGACAGCTGACATAGCCTGGACAAAACATCCAACGCTTGATATTATTTGAGGTTCGTAGGTTTATTAAAATCATTCCCAAAATAGAAGATTACTATTTCGGGAAACTTTCTATTTATGGAAACCTACTATTTTTGGAAACTTTCTAAAATTGGAAACTTTCTAAAACCGGAAACTTTCTAACTTTAGAAACTTCTTTAAAATCCAAAACCCGCAAATCTAGAAACTTCTAATTTTGGAAACTTTCTAATTTCGAAATTTCGGAACTTTATAAAATTTAAAATCGAATTTCATAATTTTATTTTATAAAATAAGTTTTAAATTTAAATCTGAAGAATGACTCAATTAATGGCCCAATTGTTTTAACTTCTTGGCCCGTGGCCCAAGAATTGATCCATGTCCAAAACATGACCCAATTGTCCAATTAATTGACATAACCGGTCTGGTTCATTAAAACTGGTCTAACCAAGTTTCAATTACTACGATGACCACAATTGTCAACCGGTTATTTACTAAACCTGATTTTCTCAATTTATTTGGTCCAACCAAATCAAATTAGAAATCCTGGTTTAGGCACAAAATCCAATTTTCGACTTTGGATTTCTTATCCCGGTTTAACCAGATTTAATAAAATTATTAAATCTGTTTATTAAACCAGAACGTTGATTTTTAATTAAAATCTTAAACCGAGCCTTGAACCGAACCGAATTAGTCACGAACCAAACCGAGTTGGTCGTGACCTAATTTCCAGCCGCTCAGCCTCTCGTCCAGCCGCTCAAACCGCGAGCCGTTCGATCCGAGATCGAGGACGGTCGGGACGAGCCAGCCGGACGATTGGGACGCTCGCTAGCCGGACGTACGGGACGGTACACTGACGCACGGACGGACGCGATCGGAACGCAGCGCACGGTCGGTCGTTCCACGATCGCCGAGCGATCGGGACGACGCGATCGGTTCGACGCGACGATCAACCGCGATCGGTCAACCGATCCGATCCGATCCGCGTCCAACCGTCCGACCGTCCAGCCGGTGACCGTCCGTCCGAGACGCGATCGCCCGTCCGACCCGAACGCGTCCGACCGTCCTGCTCCGACCGATCCAAACCTGAGTCATATAGCTCAGTTTGCGATCTTTTCTTGTGTGTTTAGGGTTCAATTCAGTTTCTTATGTGTTTTTCTTATCAGTAATGGATTCAAAACACATCTAAACAGATTAAACAACCTAAACAATGAATCTAAAACAAGAAACCTAAGAACCAATAGCTCTGATACCACTGTTGGAAGTTTTGGTTGATCCTGATTCAATTCTCATATTGATATCAACCTAAACATGCATTAGATCTAGGTGTTCTTATTTAGAAACATATGATCTCACCTTTTACCTGTTTGTTTGCAGCGGAATTGATGAACAGGTCAATGATCAGGGAGATACACCGAGAGATGGATCCTCCAAAGGCTCACACACGCAATCACCGGAAACTGGCTGCTAGACCACCAGGAGGCTGGCGCAGAGAGAGGAGAGAGGCGCGGCTAGGGTTGGGTTAAGGGAGAAGAGAATTGGCTTTTAATCATTTAAAAGCCTTCTCTTTCCCTTTTGGGCTTTTGGGCCCAATCTGATTAAATTCCATTTAATCAGACCCATTAGTCTTCTCTCTTAGTACGACAAATGCCTAGCACTTTTGTCGTACTTCTGCTAAGCCGTTCCAACATTATTTCCTGCTAGCTTAAGCGTGTGACCCATATGGGATCATACAATAAAGGCAATAAGTCCAAGACTTATAGATCATGAGCGGACTCTAGCAAGCCATCATGACCCCCAGCATTGTATGACTTATGTCTGATCACTGACATACTCTTACGTTATAGAGACAGTACAGAGATTGCTGGACACAATTCCAACACCTCACCCCGCACCTTATACATTGGGTTGGCTCTGCGACGACGTCAGCATTCGTATCTCACAGCGTGCCCTGGTCGCTTTCTCCATTGGTCCTCATTATAAGGAACGTACGTATTGCGATGTGGCGCCAATGGACATTGCGCACTTGCTGTTGGGGCGTCCATGGGAGTTTGATCGCAAGATCATTCACGACGGAGCTCAGAATACTTATAGTTTCACTTGGGAAACTCATCAGATCGTGCTACTGCCCTCTCGTGAAGAGGCTTTACCAGCTCCGCCTTCTCACCCGACGGATCAGGTTGTACTACCGCCTTCTGTACGGAACAGATCGCTACTCTGTTCTTACTCGGATTTCCTCACGGAGTTTCAATCAGAGGGTGTCGCTTTTGCACTGGTTGCATCATCAGCGGATCAAGCGACCTCGTTGCAGCCACCAGTAGAGATCCGTGACTTGTTAGACACATATGCGGATGTCTTTCCACAGGAACTTGGTCGGGTTACCACCATTGCGCGACATTCAACATCAGATTGATTTATTTCCGGGCGCTACCTTACCAAATCGCCCGCATTACCGCATGAGTCCGGTCGAGCACGAGGAGTTGCGTAAACAAGTAGAGGAGCTGTTACAGAGAGGCCATATCCGGGAAAGCTTGAGTCGTTGCGCAGTTCCGGCGCTTTTGATTCCTAAGAAAGACGGTACGTGGCGAATGTGTGTCGACAGTCGTGCAATCAACAAGATCACGGTACGTTACAGGTTTCCGATTCCGATACTTTATGATCTTCTTGACCAGATTGGTTGTGCAAAGGTCTTTTCCAAAATCGATTTAAAGGCGGGTTACCATCAGATTCGAATCAGGCTCGGGGATGAATGGAAGACTGCCTTTAAGACACGAGAAGGGCTGTTTGAGTGGTTGGTAATGCCTTTCGGTCTATCTAATGCACCCAATACGTTTATGCGCATAATGAATCAATCCCTCCGCCAATTCATCGGACGTTTTGTGGTCGTCTACTTCGACGACATTCTTATCTTCAGTCGATCCTTGACGGAGCACCTGGATCACATTCGCGAGGTCTTGGAGGTCCTGCGTAAGGATAAATTCTTCGCAGCTAAACACAAATGTGAGTTTGGAGTAAATCAGGTCTTGTTCTTGGGCTATGTTGTGTCGGATCAGGGATTGCAGGTTGATTTATCTAAAATAGAGGCGATACGTACTTGGCCGACTCTGACTTCTGGCACAGATGTTCGTAGTTTTCATGGCCTTGCATCATTTTATAGGCGTTTCATTGGTCATTTTAGCTCAATTATGGCTCCCATTACGAGTTGCATGAAGGACGGAAAATTTCAGTGGACACATGATGCAGCTAGCGCCTTCGACATTATCAAGCAGAAGTTAATCTCCGCACCTATTCTTATCCTGCCAGACTTTTCTAAGTCTTTTGAGTTGCATTGTGATGCCTCTAAATTAGGGATCGGAGCTGTGTTAAGCCAAGAGGGTAAGCCTGTCGCGTTTTTCAGTGAGAAACTGGCAGGAGCAAGAGGGCGATACAGTACATACGATGTGGAATTCTACGCGATCGTCCAGGCTATCAAACACTGGCGACATTATTTGATGCACCGAGAGTTCATTCTGTTCACGGATCATGACGATTTGCGTCACTTGGACAGCCAAGCCAAAGTCTCGTCGCGCCATGCTGGATGGATTTCATATTTGCAGCAATTCACTTTTTCGATTCGTCATCAGTCCGGCAAGACGAACCGAGTCGCAGACGCGCTGAGCAGACGTCATTCCCTAATGACTACTATGCACAATGAGGTGGTCGGATTCGAGTCGTTGGCAGAGGAATACGCCCAGGACCCATTTTTTGCTCGGATTTTCGAAGATGCTAAGTCTAGAAATCGAGGTGAGTACACGATACAAGAGGGTTTCTTGTTTAAAGGTTTATGTTTGTGTATTCCGACTGGTAGCTTGCGTCTGCTGATCATTCGTGAACTCCACAACGAGGGCCATGTTGGCCGGGATCGTACGTTACAGCTGGTTGCATCGTCATATTTCTGGCCTACATTGAGGCGTGATGTTATTCGTTTTGTCGAGCGTTGCCGCATTTGCCAGCAAGGTAAGGGGAAAGCATCTAACGCTGGCCTATACTTGCCACTACCGGTTCCTACGCAACCTTGGACTGACGTCAGCATGGACTTCGTCCTTGGCTTACCACGAACACAACGCGGGAATGATTCGATATTTGTCATTGTGGACAGATTTTCCAAGATGGCCCATTTTGTGGCTTGTAAGAAGACCACGGATGCAGTTAGTGTAGCAGTTCTGTACTTTCGGGAAGTTTATCGCTTGCATGGTCTTCCCTCGTCAATTGTGTCAGACCGAGACACGCGGTTCATAAGTCATTTCTGGCGGTCCCTTTGGAAGCTGCTCGGCACTAGTCTTGATATGAGCTCAGCATATCATCCTCAGTCGGACGGTCAAACGGAGGTAACAAATCGTTCACTTGGTACTCTACTGCGATGCTTGGTTGGCGATAATATAAAATCATGGGACTCTAAGCTCTGTCAAGCCGAATTTGCGCATAACTGTAAATCGAAGTGTGGGTTTCAGCCCTTTCCGTGTGGTTTATGGACTTGTTCCACGTTGCCCACTGGACCTAGCGACGACACCAGACTTGACTAGGCACCATGGGGAAGCTATTGACTTTGTCGCGGACTTACAGGCTATTCATGCACTTACTAAATCAAACTTAGAGAAATCCATTGTCAAGTACAAATCGGCAGCTGACCACAAGCGACGTGAGCTCCTCTTTTCGCCGGGTGATCTGGTTTGGGTTTATCTCAGCAAAGAGAGACTTCCTTTACGAGAATATAACAAGCTTAAATCTAAGAAGATCGGCCCAGTTGAAGTGTTGGAACGCTTAAACCCGAATGCTTATCGTGTCAAGCTCCCAGCTCACCTCAAGACCTCGCTGGTTTTCAACATTAAGCACCTCTCTCGCTACCATGGAGACAATGATGTTCCGGATTCGTGGACGAAACCTTCTTCACCGGAGGGACCTGATGTAGCGTCCGTTGCACTTAATGGTGCTTAACCTGTTTTTATTGTTTGGTTCGGTTTTATGTTTTAACAGTCGGTTTACGTTTAGCTCTTAAAAGGATTTATACGAATCCTTTTAATATCTTGTTAGGGATTTTAAGGAGATATTCTCCAGCTAGTTTATATAGGAATGTTAGGACCTTTTGTAAATCACGTTATCTTTGAATTAATCAATTGGTTATTAAACCTAAAAGAGCCTAAGGCCCTGTGAAAAAGATTCACATTCAATCGTTTCGTTCTTTGGGAGTACCAACGAACAACGAAGATCCAAGGTTGATACACGTTTCTTGTTGAGTACGTTATCTCTCTTGTTACTTAGCTTCCTCTCTCTATCAGTGAGGAAGGCACAGGAGAGACAATGTCGTTGGTACAAGCCACAGAGAAAGCACCGCAATTGAGAGAAAAAGATCATGACACACTAGCTAAACAAACCGGTGAAAAATCAGGACAGGAGTATTTCCTCAACCGTGCTTATCATGGTTTGGAGATATACATCAATAATACTTTGCCGGAGTCTTACTTAGTTGGGAGAAGCGGGAAGGCTTCGGGATACAAGCATGAGTAACAACTCCAAGAAGTTCACTAACATTCCATCTTGGTTTGATCCCTGTCCGAACAATTTTGAGTTAGAAGAGAGAGCATTTTGTTAGCAAGTGAAACAAAACTGCGTCCGTGTCTCTGTTTTTATGTCATGTTAGTGGTGTCAAGTGCTTAGAGCTACGAACTCATTTCAATTTGAGTAGTTTAAAATGTGCAAGAGGAAGTAATTAAGACGGTACGGAAGAAGTTGCTTTTGTAAAAGAGCTGCTATACTTTCATCATTTCCTTATAATTGATATTACAAAAGATCAAGAACACCACAGAAACATTTTTTAAATCACAAACAATTTATCTTTGCAGACCAAATAATCTTGTTTTAAACAATCCAATCAGCTTTCTTCCACCTCACGTGATCCAGTTATCTGGTAACTCAGTAAACGCTCGCAATCTATCTGGAATCATCAGCTTTTGCAGCGATCCTGTTCTCCTTAAATTCAGCTCCATCAAGTTGGACATAGCCTCTTCTTCGATTTGCAACACATCTAATCTTAGAATAAACAACTCAAGTTTCCTCAGCTGAGTAAAATCTTGTGCGCCGATGCTTATCGTTCGTAACTCTAATTCGCAACAATCCAGGACCAGATCTTCCAGTCTGGGCAGTTTCCGCAAACCATGCATTAGGTCTCCCTTGAGTCTTGTTTGGACAAATGTCAGAGACACAAGACTGGGAAAGATCCCATCCAACCCAAGTGTTCCCACAAATGGCAGGATTGTCGGTCCGCTCAAAGTTAATACACGAAGATTTTTCAGTTTAGAGAAAGAACTGAAGTCCAAACTAACGTTTTTCGGCTCTTCATGGGGATCATAGATCTCCAAGGTTCTAAGATTCTTGAGTGACTCTTGTTTCATTTTGCTCCAGCTGTAGGAAGAGATAGACCTCAACGTTTGAAGGTTCACTGCGTCCTCTATTATCAAATTTCCAACGAATTTGCCGATGAAATGCCTCAGTGATGTGAGTTTACTTAGACTGATCGTCCCATTGTATCGATTGTTGGACACATCAAGGGTCTGTAGAAACTGCAAGTTTTTTATTAAAACGGGCAAACGTAAACTAGTACGAGGGAGCCCAAGATACCTCAAGTGGATCAAACCTCCGATTATATCATGTATAGTCATAGATTCTTCATTGGTCAACACTAGCCCTCTTAGATTAAGCACTCGAAGTAGCTTCATATTCAAAGTAATTGTGGCAATCAAACTCTTCAGCATTCCCTTTCCTCCTCCTCCAAAAATCAAGAAGGATCGCATCCGTTTATTAACACTCTCGTACAAGTGATCATCCATAAGATGGTGAAGTGCTTCCCTTCTGCAAGTAGTAGAAGACTGCTGCTCGTTATTAACGTGTACAAAGTTGAGCTCTTTTGCTTTCTTGATAGCCACGTCCCTTAGAAGATCATGAACTCTACAAGAAACTATCTTTCCTCCATCTATTTTTTCAGCTTTCACTAAGCTTCTATCTATCAGCTCTTCGATATAATACCGAGCTGTGTCTTCCATTATCATCTCTTCACCCTCTTGTGCAAACCCTTCTGCGACTAGTAAATGTATCAACTTCTCTACATCGATCTCATAGTCCTCAGGGAAGACACTAAGGTAAAGAAAACAAAGTTTCAACTCGCGTGGCAAATCCTTGAAGCTTAGATCAAACACAGTGAAGATGTGAATAGAGTCATCCTTTAGGCGTCGCCAAAAAGTGTCACTCACAGCATACCACTCGTTTGTCCCCTTCCTTGACAAAAGTCCAGCAAGAACGACTATAGCAAGCGGTAATCCACCGCATTTTTGGACCATTTGTTTTCCTATATTTTGTAGATCTTGATTGACCTTTTGCACATTGGTGAATGCCTTCTGTTCAAACAACTTCCAGCTTTCTTCAAATGTCAAGAACCTTAAACTATGGGCGTAGACTCTCCCGTCCACACCTTCAGCCACGGCTCTGATACGTGTAGTGATGATTACTCTACTTCCATTATGATTTTCAGGTAAAGCTCTCTTCAAGCTCTCCCACGCTTCCCTCTCCCAAATATCATCGACCACCAGCAAATACTTTTTTCCTTCTAGAATACCACAAAGGTAAACCTCTAATTCCTCCTCTGAAAAGTTTCTGATCTTCTCAATTTCTTCCGCAGAAATTACTCCCAAAGATCTAATGATTCTCATCAGTATATCTTTTGTATTATACTCTTGAGAAACATAAGTCCACGCCCGGTATTCGAATCTTGTCTTCACAACCTCCGCGTTGTAGAGCTTCCTAGCCAGAGCAGTCTTTCCGAGACCTCCCATGCCGAATATCGAGATCATAAATCTTTTGTTATCCCCATTATCATCATGAAGCTTTTCCAAAAGAATCTTGGCATCATCTTCCAAGCCAACTACAAGCTCTTCCTGAACAATAGATCGAGCACGTCGAAGCTGCCTCACCCTCAAACTTGAAGTATTCCCTCCTTCTCGAGACTCACTAAAGTTTCCTATGCCATAAGTCTCGCGCTTGCGAGTAACATCCAAGATTCTTCTCTTGAGGTCATCAACGATGCTGTAAGCATCCTTCTTTCTGCCTATTTTGTTGGTCAATCTCTTCAAGCCTCGCCTTTTTGATCTTTTTGCTTCTTTTAGGGAATAGCTGTCCAAAACATCTTCAATATCGTAAGCTATCTCTAAAACCAGTTTTGTCCACGCTTTCGATTTCCCATCTTCTCTTTCTCGAGCTTCAACATCCTTGAGATAACCTTGTATGCACATCAACTCAGTCTTCAGATCCAGTAGGTCGTCTTTGACACCCATCAACATCGTCGCTTCTTCAATGAGATAGTTGCCTATCTTTCCCACAACGAACTCCGTGATCGCATCCACCATCTCTTCAGGATTCAAAATGTGCCCAAAACGTTTTTGGATATTTGTTTTTGAGCTTTGCTCTAGTCGTAGCGTGCCTTATCCTTCTAAATCCTTTCAACACGAATTTCAGCCTCTCATATCTTAGCTGTAACATGCTGACTTTTCTTTTTATTAAATGTATGTAGTTTTATTTCTTTCTTGGCAACAAAAATACCTTTGCAAACCTAAACGTTAGGCGGACATACGTTAAGTAGAACGCCGTAAAACTCATAAAAAGTAAAGTCAGCATGTAATGAGACGAGCAAACCACAACACAGTAACTCTAAAGTGAAATCTTAAACCTCTAATCACTCTAAACTGCAAAACTCATAAATTTGTATTTTGTTTCATGCAGTTTAATAAAAAAAAATTGCAAGAAAAAAGAAAAAAGTAAATAAACAGATGTGGTTAACGAATGACTTGTGTAGTATTTTTTTTTTTTAAAAATAGAATATATATATATATATATATATATTTGTATTTATTTATATTAATGAAATGTCTTTTATGTTCTCAGAGAAAATAAAAATAAATATGGAATGACCAATATTTAATTTAATTTATTTAATCTTTAAAAAAAAATTATTCATATGAGTATTAGGACAAGAGAAAAAATATTGGTAAAATTTCAATTACCTTAAGGCCGGTTTGTTTCAAATTGAGTTTTTAACATGCAGAGAGATGCCTTTTAGAAAAGATTGTAAAGAAGAATTTTAAAAAGAATACAGTATATCCAGTCATTAGTTAAAATAATAAAAGAATACCACTATATTTTCCTTTGATATATATATATATATATATATATAAATACAAGTTTACAAGTGAAAATATTTATATTAGCTTGTTCTTGATCTCATTTTGATTTTTATGCAATAAGCTGTAACTTTAACTTATTTTTTTGATTTTTTAACTATTGTTGCAAATATTTATTTTGGTTTTAATAAGAATATTTTTTTTTAAATAAAATTATATTTATTTTATTTTATTAAAATAATTGAATATAATATTAGTATTAAGGTTGTTGGAAGGAAATTTCAAAAATATCACATATATTGTCAGAAAAAGCGATTAGCTGTATGTATCACTTATATGGATAATATGTATTGTTAAATCCATTAAATTATATAACAATATTTATGAATATATATATATATATATATATGTTATTTTCTATAATCAACTTCTGATAAATATTCTAAATTTATTAACATGATTATATATAGGTATATTTTAAAGATATGCATTATTAATACTCTTTTAGATAGTAAAGAGTTCATGGCTCCTGTCATCACTCCATTTGAAGCCAATCTTGCTTTTAGCAGGTACATAGACATTGTGAAAAAAAATTTAGCTTTTGTATTTGATCCAGAGGAGTTGCTTAATCAATGTCTTCGGGTGTTAAGTTTCCTGGGCTTCCAACTTAAAACCAATTGGTTTTAGGTTGGAAGCCTAGGAAACTTAACATGGTATCAGAGCCTCATTTAATCCAAGTAGGGTGGCCCAAAAAGGGTTTATTACCGATCCTAAAGTGGGATTCGGTTCGAGATGGGCCGATAAGAGCCATCATCTCGAGGGGGCGTGTTAGGATCCCACATCGGAAGTATGAAAGGACCAACATTAATATATAAAGGGTTATGGCCAATCCACTCATTGCCAATTGGTTTTGAGTTGGAAGCCCATAAATAAGCCCAAATTAACATGGTATCAGAGCCTGATCCACACACTCTCGTAACCCGGCCCAAAAAGTGGCCCGTGCCTTCGGACCCTAGGATTGATGGTCTGTCGAGATTAATGGCTAGAAGGGCCATTATCTCGAGGGGAGGTATTGAGATATTGTAGAGATTAATGGGCCATGAAGCCTTAATCTCTAGAGAGTGTGTAATTGTCCCACATTGGAAGTGGGAAGGGACCTTGACTAATATATAAGGGACTTGGGCCAATCCACTTATAACCAATTGGTTTTAGGTTGGAAGCCTAGGAAACTTAACATGGTATCAGAGCCTCATTTAATCCAAGTAGGGTGGCCCAAAAAGGGTTTATTACCGATCCTAAAGTGGGATTCGGTTCGAGATGGGCCGATAAGAGCCATCATCTCGAGGGGGCGTGTTAGGATCCCACATCGGAAGTATGAAAGGACCAACATTAATATATAAAGGGTTATGGCCAATCCACTCATTGCCAATTGGTTTTGAGTTGGAAGCCCATAAATAAGCCCAAATTAACATCGGGGTTTGTGTATTCCAGAGGGAGTGAATGGACAGGTGCATACCTAATGCATTTCCAAGATGTGATTATTAACTCTTCAAAATCAGAAGCAGATTGCGGAACAGAGGAGCCACGGTTTTCCTTCTTTCACGGTGGTTATGTAGTAGATCACGATACAAACAACGGTAACATAGAAGCTAAGTATGGCGAGGAAGGCACATGAGAGACAATGGCGTTGGTACAAGCTGCAGAGAAAGCACTGCAATTGAGAGGCAAAGATCATGACACACTAGCTAAACAAACCGCTGCAAAATCAGGACCGGAGTATTTCCACAACCGTGCTTATCGTGGTTTGGAGATAAACAGCTACAATACTTCGCCGGAGCCTTACTTAGTTGGGAGAAGCGGTAAGGCTTCGAGATAAAAGCACGAGTAACAACTCCACGATGTTCACTTGGTGGCAAACAAACATTCTTGATTGATCTTGATTTGATAGAAGAGAGCATTTGAAACAAAACTGCGTCTGTGTCTATGTGTTTTTGTGTATCTTAGTGGTCTCAAGTGCTTAGATCTACGAACGCATTTCAGTTGAGTAGTTCATATGATTGTCATCTGTTTTGTTTATTTGTGTAAAGATGAACACAGTCATAATTACATCTAAATGAGACTATTTATAATTAAACATACATGTATTATTATATTTAATAATATATTTTTAATTTAATATAAATAAAATTAATAGTAATAAAATAAATTGTAAATATATATTTTTATGTATTAAAATCAATACATAAGTATCTTATTTAAAATATTTTATTATTTATATATAAATTCAAAACTTATATAAATATTATGAATTTACTATATAAAATCCAAAACAATATTTATTAACATTTTAAAATATTCATAAATATTTTCATATTTATCATCTTATTTATTTATTTTTATTTTTACTGAAAGTTATGTATATCTCTAAAATAAAATTAAAAATCTTCATAGATATTTTCATATTTCTCATCTTCATAGATATTTATTTTTACTTTTTCATTTTTTTCTATTTAAGGTTATGTTTATCTTCAAAATAAAATTTTAAAAAATTTGCTAAATAATTCATATTTATCATCTCATTTTTATCCACATATGTATATATTCATAATAAAATTATCAATATAAATTAATGTTAACACAATAATTAGGCTAATTTCATTAATGACAAATTAGTAATTAGCCATTTTGAGAGTGAATATAAGACCAAAAACACTTCGCAATTAATATTAAGATTAATTGTGAATACAGTCCATTGAGAAGTATCATCAAAGAAAAGAAAAAAACGGGTCAATGGTAACATAAGTAAGACATAAGTAAGAAAATAGTTTAGGAGAGCTTAAGCACATATAGCTTTACCAAAACTAAAAGCAACTAATAATTTATCTATATTTATCATAACAATCAAACAAAAATCTAAAAGATATATTAAATATTAATTCAAAATATTTGTAAAAAAAATCAAAATATAAGCAAATTTAGAGAAATAAGTATGAAATAAAATTGAGTGAATATAACAAAAAAAATAAAAAGATGTGTTGAAGAAAATGAAAGAAAAAACTGAGATCGTTATTAAAGAACAACGAATATCCTAAATCGTGGATTGAGATGTTGGAGAAAAAATAATAAAGTTATGAGGATTTAGTTAAGAACACTTAGTTGGATCTAAATTGAAATAGCCTTAACTACTACATTAAGTTTTTGTTTATAAACTAGAGCTCAAAGTTCATTTATTTTTTGGAGGGGTTTTGGAGATGGAGATTGTAACATCTCCGAACCGGCCTACGGGCCATTGGGCGTCCATAGGACCAGAAACTCGAACTTAAGGCTGAGAAGGCCAAAAAGGAAGTGTTCTATGGACGGAATTAGGTTAAGCTCAGCTGGAATGGAGCTTAATCGAGTGGGAATCAGCTGGAATGAGTGTGGGTAGCTCGGCTCAGCTCGGTTGAAGTGTGAAGTGTGAAAGTGAGCTGATCAGCTAGTGACACTAGCTGATCCTAGCGCCCATAAGCGAATGGCCACCAATGGACTTGTGTCCATTCGCTAATCCCAAAGGCAGCCCTTGCCATGGGCGGTTATGGGGCGATCCAAGGCTTATAAATAGAAGCCTTGGAGGCCATTTTCGCACACAAGTTCACAAGGGAAGAAATCCAGAATTTCTTAAAGGCAAAGGCCATAAAACCGAGTGAAACCTAGAGAGAGAAAGAGGCGGTTGTGGCCGGTTTTCTAGAGAGAGAGTCGGCGTGTGTTCAAGGGTTTTGGTGGTGTATTGGAGCGGCTTAAGGAAGCGTGATGGCGGGAGAAACAAGCCGTGATCCGGGCAAGTCCACCACGACCGCAAAGGTTAGTCCGAGTCCCTATCTTCTCTCGGCCTTGGGTCAAACCGTGGCCTTTGGCCGGTTAAGTTGTGGCCGGATTACTCCCTTCTTCTTCTCCTTCTTTTGGAACTAGAACCGGGTTAAGAAACACGGTTTTAGAGTCGGCTTGGTTGATCCTTCAAGCGATCGGCCGAAGGCCATGATCGCGGTTCAATTGTTCGGACCGTGTGTCGCGGCGCTGAGGATGGTTGGGTCCATATGCGTATGATCGGACGGTTGTTGGGAAGACAATCGGGTCATGAGATGGTCGGACGGCTTATCGGGAATAGATAGCCAGACCATAACCGCAGGATGGACTGGCCGGCGCGAAAGGTCTGGAAATGACCGGCGAACACGCGGTATGACGTAAACCGCTATCGGATGGTCGGGCCAGTCGCGGACCATGCACCGCGGTATCGGATCGCTGGTAACCGTCCGCGGAACCAACGCGTCCGTTCGCGGTGAACAGTCGCGACCGTTCGTATCGAACGAGTGCCACGGTCGTGAGTCGTCAGTCGGATGTTCGCGACGTCCGTAAGGACGATCGCTGATCATGCGCGGATCGGCTTACGGCAGTGCGCGTGGGACGGTAGCCGGATGCGCGTATAGTCCATACGGACAAACGCCATCGGACGGGTATCGGCTCTCGGCATGTGCTTACACTGTTGGACGGATGGGCTGATGCGCGATCGCGGTACGCGATGTTGTCGACACGGTCGTCCGCACGGTCTTCACGGACGTGCGTACGGTACGTACTGACGGGCATCCTTACGCGATAGCGGCGTATGGTCGGACGCGGCTAAACGCGCATCGCGCATGTTCGGATCCGTTCATGCGGATCGACGGACTGCCGAGACGCGGATCGCGGTACATGGACTGACGCGTGCGATTATGGACAGCGGCTACGGCCGTGTATCCGGAATGGTCGTGACGCGGTCCGTTTACTAAACTTAGCCGATTTAGAGGAATTAGAATGGTTTAGGGTTCTTTGTTGCATGGGTTCATATAGAATGATTAAATGCTAAGTTGTTGGTTTAATTATCTTATGAAGCATACTTAATGTGATATTTGCGTTTCAGGACATGCGGACGATCATGAAGATGATCGATCCTAGGAGCGGACCAAGACGGTGGACGAGTGGTGTATTGTTAGATAGACATTGTTAGGACCGAATACTTTATTAGCATAATGCGATTGACTCACATTGTATTGGTACCTTGGTTTGATTAATAAAATGTCTATTTGCCTTTATTGCCTTAGTTAAGATTGATTGGAAATGAAATGAATGGAATTGACTTAAGCTCGAATTTGACTAAGTATGGAATAAATGGGCTTGAGGTTGACAACGAACCTCAAGTCGGATTACTTAGTGAATGGAACGGCCGTTCCGGCCGTAGTGTCGGGATGGGGTGTTTCAAGTTGGTATCAGAGCGGAGTTATTTCCTAGGCTTTGGGTTAAGGGCTACACCACTCGTCCGGGTTGAGGTCTGCGGTAGAAATGCATTAGAAATATTAGGACTTGAAGATTGCTTGCTTGATATTTATTGTATCTTGATGAATCTTCAGGTTGGTAAGAAGTCCAAGAGGACTAAGGATAAGGATAAGGAGGTGTCTGCGACCGGCCAAGGCCAGAAGGTCCAGACCACTCCTGTTGCGCCTGGGTTAACCGGTCCTGAGGTTAACCAGACAGGCATTGAGCCTCCGGCTCCTCACATTCCTGACGGGACTAGGGTTTCCGAACCGGGCGTTCAGGTTAGGAATGAGGAGGAGCGGATGGGCGAGTCATCTTCTCATGCGGTCCACAATGAGACCGGTCTTGAGAATGATGATGCCACAGGTGGTGGTGACGGTGAGCCATTTACAGCCGTCCCGAACATCGGTCAGATGTGGACGTTGCTTAAGACGGTCATGGACCAGCTTACGACTTTGAACCAGAGCATTTCTGGCCAAAAGTCAGCTGAGGGGGAGCCGCGGGTCCAAGTCCCCGAGACTTCGGCCCCGAGTGATAACGACTCAGACGTAGTAGTGATAGAGTCGCCGGTTCATAAGAAGGACCGTAAGGTGGACTATCTCAACGTCTTGGGCAATATCACCAAGTTGGGAACCAAGCCCTTTAAGGGCAGTGCTGACCCACTTGAGGCTGATGAATGGAGGTCACGGCTTGTCCGGAACTTCCGTTCTACCCGTTGTCCAAAGGATTACCGTAAGGACATTGCGATCCACTTCCTGGAAGGGGATGCGCATAATTGGTGGCTGTCAGTGGACAGACGCACCAAGGGCCTTCTCGAGTCGTTCGAGGACTTTGAGACTGAATTCAACCGGAAGTACTTCCCGGCCGAGGCTTGGGATCGTATGGAAGGAAAGTATTTGAGTTTGGTCCAAGGTTACAAGACGGTTCGGGAGTATGAGGCCGAGTTCGACCGTCTCAGACGCTTTGTGGGACGGGATGTAGAGGATGAGCCAGCTCAGGTCTGTCGGTTCCTTCGCGGTTTGCGTCCGGAACTTAAGATCCACTGCTCGGTTTGTTCTTACGATTCTGTCTCGGAGTTGGTCGAACGGGCCGCAACGGTCGAGGCCAATTTGGTCAAGGCGAAGCAGGCGGTGGCCAAGTTGCAAGACAAGGGGGCCAGCCGACCTGTGAAGGACCTAAAGAGGAAATGGGGCCAAGGGGCTGATAACCAATCCTCTGACCGCGCAGAATGCACCTCCTGTGGGAAGCAACACTCCGGAAGCTGTTGGAAGAAAAGGAGGACCTGCGTGAAGTGTGGTAGCAAGGACCATGAGGTCGCGAGCTGTCCACAGGTTGAGGGTAGCAAGGAAGTGACGGAGAAACCACGCACATGTTTCCGTTGTGGACAACCGGGACACTATGCCCGGGAGTGTCCGAGTGGCCGAGACGGACGGTCGGGAGCTCCGAAAGTGGAGCGGGGTCGTGAGGGCCGTACGGGACCTACTAAGGGTACGGCTGCTAATCCCCGTATCTACGAGCTCGTGAAGGACTCGGGAGAGGCCGGCTCCTTCGATGCGATTACTGGTATGTCACTCGAACCCTAATTTCTTCAAATTACTGCATGGCATATTGGGGAAATAAAGCGGGGCTTATATGCATTGTGGGAATGTGTAGGGACCGTTGTGGTAGGAGGTGTAGAAACACTGACTATGTTTGATTCCGGGGCTACACATAGTTTTGTTAGTCCTAGGATGATAGGGAAAGGCTTGTTCCAGAAGGAACAGGTCGTGGGCCAAGGCATTGTAAATGCGGCCGGAGGGCAAGTAATGCCCGTGCTAGGTTTAGTTAGTGGTATACCAGTCTCCATAGGAGGCGTAAGTATGCCAGCTGACCTAGTGGTGGTCCAGCTCAAGCATCATGAGGTGATCTTGGGTATGGATTGGTTGGGACAGAACCGAGCCACTATCGACTGTCACCGGGGAAGGGTGAAGTTTGATAGACCAGAAGGCAAGGTCACGTTCCAAGGAGTGAGGCCGACTTCAGGAAGTCTGGTCGTCTCTGCGATCCAAGCAGAGAAGATGTTGGAAAGGGGATGCGAGGCATACCTAGCCACCATCACCACTAAGGAAGTGGGGACGGAAGTAAAGGTTGGTGAGATCCCAGTGGTTCGGGACTTTGATGATGTGTTCA
Source organism: Orychophragmus violaceus (assembly GCA_030180135.1). NCBI lineage: Eukaryota > Viridiplantae > Streptophyta > Magnoliopsida > Brassicales > Brassicaceae > Orychophragmus > Orychophragmus violaceus. The sequence goes on along the minus strand of CM058231.1, from coordinate 103,215,680 downwards.
AGGCCTTAGAAGGCTTACCGCCTGACCGGTCTGATCCATTCGTCATTGAACTTGAACCAGGGACGAAACCTCTGTCTAAGGCTCCGTACAGAATGGCTCCGGCTGAGATGGCCGAGCTGAAGAAGCAGCTGGAAGAACTGCTAGACAAGGGTTTTATTAGACCGAGCAGTTCTCCATGGGGCGCTCCCGTTCTCTTTGTCAAAAAGAAGGATGGAAGCCTCCGGCTGTGCATCGACTACCGCGGTATAAACCGGGTCACTGTGAAGAACAAGTACCCGTTGCCTCGGATAGACGAGCTGTTGGATCAACTAAAAGGTTCAACCGTGTTTTCCAAGATCGATCTGGCGTCGGGTTACCATCAAATCCCGATAGCGCCTGAGGACGTGAGAAAACCGCGTTTAGAACCCGGTATGGACACTACGAGTTTGTAGTCATGCCATTTGGTCTAACAAATGCACCAGCTGCCTTCATGAAGATGATGAACAGTGTTTTCCGGGAATGGTTAGATAGGTTTGTGATCATTTTCATTGATGACATTCTTGTCTACTCCAAGAACCGTGAAGAACACCGTGAACATCTAAGGATTGTACTAGAGACCTTGAGAACACACCAGCTCTACGCCAAGTTGAGCAAGTGTAGTTTCTGGCAGAGTAGCGTGGGCTTCCTTGGACACATCGTGTCTGACAAGGGAGTTTCGGTCGACCCGGATAAGATCCGGTCGATTGAGGAGTGGCCGCGGCCAAGGAACGCAACCGAGGTTCGGAGTTTCCTTGGTCTGGCCGGTTATTATAGGCGGTTCGTCCAGGGTTTTGCAAGTATGGCCAAGGCCATGACTAAGCTAACCGGAAAGAACGTAAAGTTCGAATGGACGGAGGCCGCGGAGAAGAGTTTCCAGGACTTGAAGGTCATGCTAACCAAGGCGCCAATCCTGACCCTGCCCATGGACAACGTGCCTTACGTGGTCTATACAGATGCATCCCGGATCGGTCTGGGTTGTGTTCTGATGCAGGAAGGAAAGGTGATTGCTTACGCTTCAAGGCAGTTGAGGAAGCACGAGGGTAATTACCCCACTCATGATCTCGAAATGGCCGTTGTGGTATTTGCACTAAAGATCTGGCGATCTTATCTCTACGGAGCCAAAGTGCAACTATTCACCGACCATAAGAGTCTGAAGTATGTGTTCACTCAGCCTGACTTGAACCTGAGGCAAAGAAGATGGATGGAGTTGGTGGCAGATTACGATCTAGACATCACCTACCATCCGGGAAAAGCTAACTTGGTAGCAGACGCCTTGAGTCGGAAGAGGACCGAGGTGGCCGTGGAGAAAGATGCAGAGACCTTGGTCGGTTTGGTCAGGTCCTTGCATCTGAACGCATTGTCAGTGGACAATGAGCCGCTCGGCCTTGGAGCAGCAGACCAGGCGGATCTGTTGACTCGTGTACGGTTGGCTCAGGAACATGATGAAGAGCTGATCAAGTCGGTGAACAACAACAACACCGAGTACCAGTTTACCAACAATGGAACGATTGTGGTGAATGGACGGGTGTGTGTCCCCGACGTGAAAGTCCTTAAGGAAGAAATCTTAAGGATGGCTCATCAGTCTAAGTTCTCCATTCATCCTGGACAGACCAAGATGTACCAAGACCTCAAACGGTACTATCATTGGGTCGGGATGAAGAGAGACATCGCAGAATGGGTGTCCAAGTGCCAAACGTGTCAGTTGGTTAAGATTGAGCACCAAGTCCCAAGTGGCCTATTGCAAAGTCTACCCATTCCGGAATGGAAGTGGGATCACATCACCATGGACTTTGTAACAGGACTACCTGCGACTCGGTTGAGGAAGGACACGATTTGGGTTGTAGTGGACAGGCTGACCAAGTCTGCACACTTCTTGGCCATCAGGAAGACTGATGGAGTGGGTAAGCTTGCTGAGAGATACATTGATGAGGTCGTAAGACTTCACGGTATTCCAGCAAGTATAGTCTCGGACCGTGATGGTCGCTTCACTTCTTATTTCTGGCAAGCTTTTCAAAAAGCCCTAGGAACAAGGGTGAACATGAGTACGGCTTACCATCCACAGACGGATGGGCAGTCGGAGAGGACCATACAAACGCTGGAAGACATGCTAAGGGCGTGTGTTCTGGATTGGGGTGATTCTTGGGAGAAGTACTTGCCCTTGACCGAGTTTGCTTATAACAACAGTTATCAAGCAAACATCGGGATGTCACCTTATGAGGCGTTGTATGGCCGGCCGTGTAGGACTCCGTTGTGTTGGACACAAGTGGGAGAGTCCAGTGTGGTTGGACCGGACATAATTGCCGAGACCACCGAGCAAATCCGATTCCTAAAGGCTAAAATGAAGGAGGCGCAAGATCGCCAAAGGAGTTATGCCAACAAGAGAAGGAAAGACCTTGAGTTCCAAGTTGGGGACCGGGTTTACCTTAAGATGATTACCTTCCGAGGAAGGGCTAGGGTTTCCAAGAGAGGGAAACTTGACCCGAGGTACTTGGGGCCATTCACGATTCTGGAAAGGGTCGGGAAAGTGGCCTACAAGTTGGACTTGCCCAACGAGATGGAAGCATTCCACAATGTGTTTCATGTCTCACAGCTGCGCAAGTGCCTCTCGGATCAAGACATCATTTTGCCAGAGATCCCCGCGGATCTTAAGGCAAACCTCACTTTGGAAACTAGACCCATAAGGATCCTGGATCGACTGGAAAAAGTCACCAGGAAGAAGGTAATTCAGATGGTCAAGGTGGAATGGATTTGCAATGGAGTTAAGGAGATCACTTGGGAAACCGAGGCCCGAATGAAGGCTGATTACCCAGAGTGGTTTGAGGAGTTTACAAGGGACGAAATTCTTGGAGCGGATTCGGGGACGAATCCATTTCAAGGGGGGGAGAACTTGTAACATCCCCGAACCGGCCTACGGGCCATTGGGCGTCCATAGGACCAGAAACTTGAACTTAAGGCTGAGAAGGCCAAAAGGGAAGTGTTCTATGGACGGAATTAGGTTAAGCTCAGCTGGAATGGAGCTTAATCGAGTGGGAATCAGCTGGAATGAGTGTGGGTAGCTCGGCTCAGCTCGGTTGAAGTGTGAAGTGTGAAAGTGAGCTGATCAGCTAGTGACACTAGCTGATCCTAGGGCCCATAAGCGAATGGCCACCAATGGACTTGTGTCCATTCGCTAATCCCAAAGGCAGCCCTTGCCATGGGCGGTTATGGGGCGATCCAAGGCTTATAAATAGAAGCCTTGGAGGCCATTTTCGCACACAAGTTCACAAGGGAAGAAATCCAGAATTTCTTAAAGGCAAAGGCCATAAAACCGAGTGAAACCTAGAGAGAGAAAGAGGCGGTTGTGGCCGGTTTTCTAGAGAGAGAGAGTCGGCGTGTGTTCAAGGGTTTTGGTGGTGTATTGGAGCGGCTTAAGGAAGCGTGATGGCGGGAGAAACAAGCTGTGATCCGGGCAAGTCCACCACGACCGCAAAGGTTAGTCCGAGTCTCTATCTTCTCTCGGCCTTGGGTCAAACCGTGGCCTTTGGCCGGTTAAGTTGTGGCCGGATTACTCCCTTCTTCTTCTCCTTCTTTTGGAACTAGAACCGGGTTAAGAAACACGGTTTTAGAGTCGGCTTGGTTGATCCTTCAAGCGATCGGCCGAAGGCCATGATCGCGGTTCAATTGTTCGGACCGTGTGTCGCGGCGCTGAGGATGGTTGGGTCCATATGCGTATGATCGGACGGTTGTTGGGAAGACAATCGGGTCATGAGATGGTCGGACGGCTTATCGGGAATAGATAGCCGGACCATAACCGCAGGATGGACTGGCCGGCGCGAACGGTCTGGAAATGACCGGCGAACACGCGGTATGACGTAAACCGCTATCGGATGGTCGGGCCAGTCGCGGACCATGCACCGCGGTATCGGATCGCTGGTAACCGTCCGCGGAACCAACGCGTCCGTTCGCGGTGAACAGTCGCGACCGTTCGTATCGAACGAGTGCCACGGTCGTGAGTCGTCAGTCGGATGTTCGCGACGTCCGTAAGGACGATCGCTGATCATGCGCGGATCGGCTTACGGCAGTGCGCGTGGGACGGTAGCCGGATGCGCGTATAGTCCATACGGACAAACGCCATCGGACGGGTATCGGCTCTCGGCATGTGCTTACACGGTTGGACGGATGGGCTGATGCGCGATCGCGGTACGCGATGTTGTCGACACGGTCGTCCGCACGGTCTTCACGGACGTGCGTACGGTACGTACTGACGGGCATCCTTACGCGATAGCGGCGTATGGTCGGACGCGGCTAAACGCGCATCGCGCATGTTCGGATCCGTTCATGCGGATCGACGGACTGCCGAGACGCGGATCGCGGTACATGGACTGACGCGTGCGATTATGGACAGCGGCTACGGCCGTGTATCCGGAATGGTCGTGACGCGGTCCGTTTACTAAACTTAGCCGATTTAGAGGAATTAGAATGGTTTAGGGTTCTTTGTTGCATGGGTTCATATAGAATGATTAAATGCTAAGTTGTTGGTTTAATTATCTTATGAAGCATACTTAATGTGATATTTGCGTTTCAGGACATGCGGACGATCATGAAGATGATCGATCCTAGGAGCGGACCAAGACGGTGGACGAGTGGTGTATTGTTAGATAGACATTGTTAGGACCGAATACTTTATTAGCATAATGCGATTGACTCACATTGTATTGGTACCTTGGTTTGATTAATAAAATGTCTATTTGCCTTTATTGCCTTAGTTAAGATTGATTGGAAATGAAATGAATGGAATTGACTTAAGCTCGAATTTGACTAAGTATGGAATAAATGGGCTTGAGGTTGACAACGAACCTCAAGTCGGATTACTTAGTGAATGGAACGGCCGTTCCGGCCGTAGTGTCGGGATGGGGTGTTTCAGAGATGATCTCTTGTTAGTTACAAACCTGAGCCTCTTCACGGGATTTGGTCCAGGGCCGAAGAATCCGTCGACGGATGTGATGTATTCATCCGGGTCGAGGGAAAACTATATAAGTAAACAAATTAGAAAATATTAGTAACAAAAAAAGTTTGTGTTTATCATCGAAGAACAACGGATACGGTGGTGGGACTGGTGATAGAGTCCCGTATTTCATTACACTTTTACCACTGTGGATGAACTCGATCCACAAGGCCCAAACACTAGAATGCGTGAGCATGATGCTATCTGAGGCGAGGTATCCTACGTATATTAATTTAATGTTGTCGTGGATACCACTATCAAAAGTCTCCTCCATCCGGACATTCAACAACTCCAATTTCTTGGAAGGTGGCGGTGGAACTAGTGCTCCGGCAATGCCAGCATCAGAAGCACCCACACATAAATCTTATAATAATAATTGCATATTCCTGTTATGAAATGATTAAAGAATATGAGATTTTTATCTGTCTTCGCTCAAGATTCAAGCGATGAGGATATTTATTATTAGGTCCCACTTATCAGAAAGAATAGTTTGGATTTGATTGGCAAGAACTGTAGCTTTAGATTTATTGCTGTATAAATCATGATGTATGAGATGTATTGTTTGAATTTGGTCGATATTGTAACATACTGGGCCCAGCCCATTTGAGAAAGGCTTAAATGAATTAATTTGGCTACCTATATCACCAAGTGCACTTACCTTTTCCCGTCACTTGCCTGAAAGAACCACTACAAGAAATATGTACATTGTCGGCGCGAAAATAATGCTATCATATGTCTTTCATAGCGTTTTCATAAATGCTATATATACGGGAGCTATCTTAGGTACCAGCCCTACGATAGCATTTTTTCGGGGTGCTATAATAGCGTTGATCTATTATAGCACGGAATTTTATATGCTGTAATATTATTAATAATAACAAATAATTAACGTTATAGTATATATAATTATAGCATTTGATTTCTGTTCTATTTGATTTTTACTATTTTGTGTGTGCTATAATAGAGTTACTGATGTCTATTTTATAATGCTATGATATAATATTATAATGGTCATTTTGTTGCTATTATATTTGTTATCAACCTGCTATCAATTTCTTTTATATAGTAAAATGGTTGCATAATCTAAAAACTGAAACTGATATATAGAAATTAATACATTCATTCCACAAGTATGAATACAATCCAACATCCAAAACACAAGTTTAGAGACATAAATCAAGTCTAAAACCAAAATACATAGTCTAGTCATAAGTTCATTTTAACCAAAGTAAAACTAGCTATCTTGGACCAAATTTCCTTCATTCCCTGCATCAAAAAAACCAGTGTCTTACTTTAGTAACACATATAAATCAGATGTAAAACCAAAGGAGAAGCATAACAATTACCTCAGTTCCCATAATTCAAAATATGACCAATTTATCCATTGGCCAAGCAATAGATGAACCATGTGCATCTCTGAGATACTCAATTTCATTTGTTGCTATCCAAACTGCTGCATCATCAACCTTTACTATATCTAACAAACAAAAGCCAAAAGAAATTTACACCTTGCAAATGCAATCTTCGATTAATCAGCTTTAAAAGATTTAACATACCAGAATAAAAGGTTTGCCTAAGAAGACATGGAGCTGAGGGTGACTCTACCTGTGGATATTTGTAATACAAAAACAGTGGTGTGTAAGGATCCATTAGTGTAAGCTAATGTATAAGAATGTGCAACTACAAATACAAATGTATAAGGGAATTTAATATAGGGCGAAGGGAACTTTAGTTTGAATGATAAAAACACGGTAGAGAGAGTAGATTTTAAAGTAGCTCATTGGTTCTGAACACAGGTGACAGTGTTAAATTACAGAAAGCTGGTAGGTGAAAGAAATTCCAGGTCGTAAAATTGTAAGATAAATTATAATATCATCAGCTGTAGGATGGTGGTTAATCTTAATATAACCACTGCTACTTCGGTGATGTGTTTTAAACAAGAGTACAAACACTTGAACATGAACAGGTCTGTCAATACATGTTTAACATAAAGAAAGGCAGAGGGTGGTACCTCCAATTATCTTAAATACGTAGTTTAAATTTAAGATAGGACGAACTCACTCTCTAGGTTGCAGGTGGATGGAAAGACGACCATCCTGTGGCCCATCACTGTCGATGACGGGACGTTGCTAAAGGCTCTGGCCGTTGACCAAGAATGTCCTACAAAAGAAGTGGACTCAAGATTGATTAATTCAGCTTTCCAAAAGTAAAAAGAACTGCAACTTAATCAAATCAAGAAGGAAGGAAAAGAGAAAGAACAAGAGCAAGACTGAGTTTTTCATTGTGCAGGTAGAAGCTAAGAAGGTCTCTAAAACTGATTATGCACTACTTATCATGTACCAAGTTATCATTTTGTACACTAAGGGACCATCAAGTCAAACTAGGAAACTGCAATTATAAGAAATGAAGTTCATTAGAGAACCAGAATTAACCTCGGATAACGAATACGAATCAAATCCCTGCAACCATGGAGTTTTCAATTTGTCAGTCAACTAAGTCTATCTGCAACATGAAAGGGAATGTGCTTAAACAACTACTAAACCAAAGCAACATAATTGATCTTTAGAATAAAAAAATGCTAAAGCAGAACACGATCAAATAAGTCTGGTCGGAAGACGACGTGACAATTTGAACATCGAAATCACTCTTTGAAGTTTGAACAGTAGTATAATATAATATTAAAAATTCAAGATAAGGAATTTCAACAAACAGTTGGTGGGCATACCTTTAAACGGAAGAGAGCCTTTAAAAATAGATAGTTGTCTTCGGCTATGAGATCAGTATGCTGAATGTCATTGGGTCCAAGATATAAAGCATGGCCACCAAGCAAGAAAAAGCCAGTCTCAAACGAAACATGAGTCCTCATTGATGGTTTTGCAAAGATAATAGACATAAACTTCCCTTTAAAAGGTAGATAAATTCCTTTCCCCTGATTTCAGCAGGGCTTTGACCTCTCTATAATCTTCTTGATGGTCTCTGTATCAAAATCATCTATGTGCAGAAAGTCTTTCAGGTCAGATTTTCCTGCTGAACGCAAACACAAAGCACAAAAAAGTTGTATGTAATGATTCTATTATAGACAAAATCCGACTTCAAAATACCAAATGATGGTTCTGGATTAAGATATCTATATTAATCTCACAATACTCAATCAACAGTGGGAATCAGAGTCAATTGACACACATTTTATCAGTTTCGTAAACATCACAATCAATAATATAAGACCCGAACCTTTCACATCGGAAGTAGAAGGGGAAGTGACGGAGGAGGCTTGACAGGAGACACGAAGGCGGCTATATATTTTGTTGTATTGGAAGGAAAAACTCACCACTCTAACATGTTCATCGGACCGAGCGGCGAGGCTCACACTTCCGCTGGTTTCAGCTTCTCGACGCGTCAATTTCAGTGACATCGTTATCAGCATTGTCCAGCAATAAGACTTGGAGTGAGAGCTTCTGGTGGTGTGGGACGAGGTGGAGGCCTAGCGGTTGAAAAAGACAGGAAGAACAAAAGCGGTGGAGGATGGTGGCTAAAGATTGGTGTAGAAACGGAAGAGGAAGAGAGTGAGAGGAAGAGAGATAACGAGAGGCAGAGATATTGGATCTGAGAGATTTTTTTCTTAGGGTTTTGGAGAAAGGGGGAAATAAATGACGAAAATGAAAAATGTAAAATTTAGCTAAATTTTTGGCGGCCTAAGTCATTTTAGCTTCCCGCTTAATGAAATTATGTATTAGCATTTATCAAATGCTATTATATAGTACGGAAATTTTAAACTCATCTACGATAGCAGTTCAGTAAAACGTGCTATAACAATATGCTATCAATGTGGGTTTTTTTTGTAGTGAACTCCAGAGTTAAGCGTGCTTGGGCTGGAGTAGTCCCAGGATGGGTGACCTTCCGGGAAATGACTCGTGGTAGCATGTGTGTGAGGACAAAACACATAGGAAAAGGTCATGGGGTGATTGTAGGGTCAGTAAATTAATCGGTTGGGCCTCAAAAAATAACGCACCGACCGTCAGACAGGGGTGGGGCCCACGAGCCCGGGAGAGGGATGGGTGACTCACCGGTAGGGGCGGAAGGGCGTTACAAAGTGGTATCAGAGCTCAGAGAAGTCAAACCGATTCTGTCTCGGGAGACAATCCTGGGGTTTGAGGGTTATGGTTGCTTCGGTTACGAGATGCAGAATTCGGGGACGAATTCCCATTTAGTGGGGGAGAATTGTAACATACTGGGCCCAGCCCATTTGAGAAAGGCTTAAATGAATTAATTTGGCTACCTATATCACCAAGTGCACTTACCTTTTCCGGTCACTTGCCTGAAAGAACTCCAGAGTTAAGCGTGCTTGGGCTGGAGTAGTCCCAGGATGGGTGACCTTCCAGGAAATGACTCGTGGTAGCATGTGTGTGAGGACAAAACACATAGGAAAAGGTCATGGGGTGATTGTAGGGTCAGTAAATTAATCGGTTGGGCCTCAAAAAATAACGCACCGGCCGTCGGACAGGAGTGGAGCCCACGAGCCCGGAAGAGGGATGGGTGACTCACCGGTAGAGGCGGACGGGGCGTTACAGATATGGTGGAGGACTCCAAGAATTGGCCAATTTTTTCGTTTGAGCTAGATGCAGTTCTACTCTTAAGACAAAAAAATTGAAGATTTTGACATTATCTATATTCCTCGTCATTTAAGTGATCGTACATTTTAATGCAGTTTGTATTACATATAAATAACACAACATCGATAGAAAAGATTCTTCATAATAAAATTCTCATCGGAAATAACATACCATATATAGTTGAAAAAACGACAATATATATATTTGGGTGACAAAAGGTAATATTCAAAATGGGGGTGGAGAAGCCATGGAGTGGATGAAGTTGATGAATGTGTCAGTTCCTAAATGGTCGAGTTTAGAAGTCAACAAATATCCGCCAAGTTACTTCATTGACGAAGATAAAAGTCTCACTCTCGTATTGTGTTGTTATAACAACGAGGGAAAAGCTTACATATATATATATATTGCAAATGGATATAAGTTCCATGAAATTAAAATAAATGGTTTGGTTGAGGATTGTCCTCTTCACTCTACTTATTTCCGAGTTTGGTCTTGGTTCCTACGTTCACGATGAGCGTTAGGGATAAAACCAACAATCTGATTCCCGCTTCACACCCCCGAGGGGAGTAAAAGCAGCGAGGATTGGAGTTGGAGGAAAGGAGTGGGATGATGGCTTCTTCACAATGTGAAGAAAATATTTGTAGGATGAGGTCAATTTAGTCAAGTTTGACTACTTAAACGGTGACACTTTTTTTTTTGGTGATGCAGTTGTAGCCGGAGCTGCTCATGGGAATGACTACTTCAACAAGAATCTGGTTGTAGGCCGAGATGCTCACAGGAATGTGATGGCCCACCGTCAAGACAAATGCGTGATATATCTTATTTTATTGTTTTCTAACTTATAATAGTTCCATAGAATTGATTTCACTAAAAAGATTAGATGGGTTTTGCATAGGTTTTGATCGTTGAGGATGGCTCTATCAAAGCCGTCGAGGGAACATATACTGAGAGCCACATCACCTCCATCATATTCCGGTTGCACTAGAGAAACAAGACAGTACACTACGGAGACTTCAACGGGAGATTCTTCAAGTTCGGAGGAGGTGGCGGTTCGAAGAGAATTGGTTTTTGTGGAAAAACCTTGATGATAACCTCACCGCTCTGGGCGTTCACCTCTCTGCCTCCAACTAAATTTTATTAGCGTACTTAAAAATGTTGGGTTTCTTATTGTGTAACAAAGGGATGGACATACAATGCTCTTGACTCGTCATCCATGTCTAATGTATTATATTTATGTTTTACGAAAAGAAACGTTACAAGTTACAATGCTCGTCTAAGTTGAAATTTCAAAAAAAAAAAATTCCGTTAAACCATGAAAACTATAAAATATGTATGGAAATTATTTGTTTAAACTACGACATTTAACAAAATATATACTGTTACTAACAAATAATTCAGTTTCTCTCATGTTAATTATTTTATTAGATAATTTTTTTAGTCATTTATCTAAACCAATTACGAAAATAATGTCCTCTTTAATTTGTTTTTCTCCCAAAATAAATTGTAATATGGCAACTTCTCTTTCGTTGAAATGACTTTCTCAGAATTTTCATTTCATAGTACTTGACTTTTTATTTTAAATAACTAATTAAATAAAACTGTTTTACATATAGGACAAAATTTTCCAGATTTTATTTTAATACTTTTTGCAACATTTGGATATAAATCTACGCACTGGTTATCAAATTTAGAATAATCATATTGGGTTTTTTTTTTCTTTTAATTAAACTTTACAAATGCCTAACACTTATACATATATATTCATTTCGTTTTTTTCTATATTTATTAACTACATGGACCATTTTTCCAGATTTATTTCCAAAATTTGGTATAACTATTTATTAGTGGATATAAATCTACTCACTGATATCAAATCTAGAATCACCATTATATATATATATTAAAATTTTCAATTACCTCACACAGATATTCATTTTTATTTTAAAAGTATACTATTATTTGTAAAAATAATATTATTATCATTATTATTATTACTATTTTTAAGTTTTTAACATATCTTTAAAATTATTTTCCACCTAAAGTAATTATGTTCTCTTAGTTTGTTTCTTTATGTAGCTAGCCTAACAATGTTTGTTATAAGTTTCTGCTATACAAATCCATCTATAAATAATCTTTTTTTTTTGGTCTGCAAATTTCCATTAAAAGACTAGAGTTTAAAGGTACATGCCCATAGGGCTAAGCTGAGACAGTGCTGATTTTGCTAACAAATCAGCTTATTGTGATGTAATTGCTTTTACAAAAAATCATAAACCTCATCCATAAAAACAAAAATATAATGCAACCAGAGCAACTTCCGCTGGAGTTAGAGGAAAAAGTAATCTCTCGGATTCCAACAACAACCCTCTTTCGATTCAGATCTGTTTGTAAACGATGGAACACTCTGTTTAAGGAAAGAAGGTTTTTCAACAGTGATTTGGGTCCTGCCCGTCCACAAATCATCTTGCATAAGGGATCCAATATTTGTTCGGTGGACGTTAATCTTGATGGTCCATCTATAGAGGTGCATAACTTATCCTCATATATCCCTGGTTATGAACATTCAAGATTCATGAAAATCGATTATTCCGACGGGTTACTGATTTACGATACACCTGAGGGAACCGGTATTTGTAACCCATGGCTGAGACAGATGAGATGGGTCGAAACCAGACCACACTTAACTTCATTCACTGGGATGGGATACGACAGCAGTAAAATTGATAAGCACTACAAGATTTTGCAGACTTATCTTAATATTGATGATGACACCGTTATAGCTAATATCACTGAGATTGGATCTAATGTAATGGAAACGTACGAGTTTGCATCCGATAAATTGAATTATCCTTGGGGGTCCTACTACAATGTATCATTGGATGGAACTTTGTATTGGGTTGTTTTCAATAATCATCAAGGTCATTTTATTCAAAGCTTTGATTTTTCTACGGAGAGATTCAAAGCCTATTGTGTCTTGCCTACTAAAATCACTAGTATACTTGATGCTTCATCCCTTGCGGTTTTCAGGGGAGATCGATTTTCGTTTTTAGAGCAAACGTATGACACGAGGAATATAGAGATTTGGGTCACAAAAGAGAAGATTCAAAATGGGGATGGAGAATCTGTGGAGTGGATGAAGTTCATGAATGTGTCAGTTCCTAAATGGTCGAGTTTAAAAGTAACGAGATTTTATCCACCAAGTTACTTCATCCACGAAGATAAAAGTCTCACTCTCGTATTATGTTGTCATAACAACAAGGATAAGGCTCACATCTATATTTCAAATGGAGATAAGTTCCATGAAATTAAAATAAATGATTTGGTTGAGGATCGTCCTCTTCACCGTACCTATTTTCCGAGTTTGGTCCCGGTTCCTATGTTCACGATGAGCGTTAAGGATAAAACCCAGCAGTTTGAGTACCACTTCACACCCCCGAGGGGAGTAGAAGGAGCGAGCAATGGAGTTGGAGGAAAGGAGTGGGATGATGGCTTCTTAGACAATGTGAAGAAAATAACTGTAGGACGAGGTCAATTTGGTGGGATCTTTGTCAAGTTTGAGTACTCAAACAGTGGCGTGGTTGTAGCCGGAGCTTCTCATGGGAATGACTCCTTCAATGAGAGTTTGGTTGTAGGCCAAGACACTCACGGGAATGCAACGGATCATAAAAGCGTGAGATTTCTTATTTTATAACTTTCTAACTTAAAATAGTTCTATTAGAACCAGTGTTTTTAAAACCGGACCGACCTGAACCGCGAACCGGAAACATATCCGGGTTGGATTGATTATAAAACTCAATGGTAGTTGAACCGGTTAAAAAACCGAATTGAACCGTTAAAAACGGAAACCGGTAATCCATTGAACTGTATCAAACCGGGTTTTATAAAAAGTTATTGTTTTATATTATGTTAACTAATTTTTCTTTCCTAAACAATCAAATAAAACTATATTAATTTTAAATATTTTTTTAAAAAGTAAGATTAAATGTTTTATTATATCTTATCTCTTTTCTTAATAGACGAATAACATAGAAAGTAAAAACTATGCATCTAAGAAACATGATGTATATGTTGGTGAACAATAGGTCTCAACATTTTTAAAATATGTCGAAACGTTATTACTTAATATTTAAACTTTTGAAGGTTTTCAAAAATTATGATTATTAAAGTGTCTTATTTGATAGTTTAAAATTAATAACATATATATATATATATAAGTTATCAGCAAATTTGGTCGAACCCGATGAAACCCGGTCGGATTATATTAACCCATAACCCAAAAGCTTTATCGGTTCAGTCACCGGTCCGATTTTAAAAACACTGATTATATGGTTTTTGCACAGGTTCTGATCGATGATGATGATTACATCATAGCTGTCGAGGGAACATATACTGAGAGTCACATCACGTCCCTCGCATTCCGGTTGCACAAGAGAAACAATATTGTACAGTACGGAAACTTTATTGGGAGATTCTTTAAGCTCGGAGGAGGAGGAGATGGTTCAAAGATAACTGGGTTTTACGGAAAAAGCTCTAGTGATAACCTCACCGCTCTAGGCATTCACTTCTCTTTATCTAACTAAATTTTCTATGTGTGAGATGCAAGCCTCATATATATATATATATATATATATATATTTGAGTAACTAAAAATGTTTATTTTATTATTGTGTAATAAAGAAATCGATATACAATGCTCTTGATTTGTCATCCATGTAGAATGTATTACTTGTTTATCACAACTTCACAAGTTCACAATGACTTTAACCCCCCCCCCCCCCTCCAAAAAACCTATAACGACTTAAAATTGTACAAACAAACACGATTAGAAAAAACGTTACAAGTGACAGTGTTTGTCTAAGTTGAAGAAGAGTGTTCTTTTAGAATTCTCATGCATCTTCATGAAAAGTATGGACATCTTCTTTTATGATTTTTGGAATATATTTTTAACCTTTTTACCAAAAATGTTTGTGAATCTATTGGAAGAAACATTGAAATGTTGTTTACCTGTAAAGAAGAAAAATAAAACTCCGGCTGCCCTACTAGCTTTGGCAAAGCAACAAACTCCGGCTGCCCCATCAGCGCTCCAGAAGCTGGTCATTCAAACGACTCTATACATGTTATGGACTGAAAGGAACACAAAGATTTTCAACGGTTTATCAAAACCCTCGGGTCATCTGTTTAAGGACATTGACAGATATGTGAAGAACACCTTATTAGCAATGCGGGATCGTCGAGCTTTTAAAAACACCATTCAGCTTTGGCTTGCATATGCTCACCAAACCTGTGCCAAAGAATCTTTTTTTCTATCATGTTTTTTTTTTCTTTTTTTGCTATGATAGTAAATGTGTGAGAGCTCATTTGTAAAACTCAAGTTTCATTTTATATGATAATTACAGTTTTGCAAAAAAAAGGAAAAAAATATACAGTATAGCTAAATTAGAATGTAATTTCTAAATGATAATAGTATAGTTTTGCCATCATTTAACTGTCATATTTCATTACGTATATTAAACACGAAATACAGAGACTATGTAATAAATAAAACTATAAGACACATATGTAAATAAACAAAAGTGAAGCGAATATATGATAAAAAAAAAAAAAAAAAACTGAAAGAAAAAAACAAACTCTTCTCTCTCGCTTGACTTCTGCGCCTTCTCAGCACCCTTCTCGCAGCCACTCCTCTGAGACTCGAGCCTCCGGAGCTACATTGCTAATAACTTTAGTATTTTTTATTATCAACAGATAATACTATTTGGTTATCAAAAAAAATAAATGCAACACATTAACTTTGTAAAACTCATAGAGAAAAAAACATCAATAAGTACACACGTGTGAACTCAGAATTGGAAAAAAAAAAATATTTATAGTGGGCTACATAACCGGCATTTGTTCATGAGGATTGATTCTTTATTCCAATTGCAGATCAAAGCCCTGTTGTGGACTATTCAGGACATGGTGGCATTGAAGAAATCTCGAGTCATCTTTGGCATTGAGGCGAAGGACCTTGTGGACTCAGTACTCAGACCGGATGCTTTACTTTAGCTTTTACTCTTCAGAGGTTTTGGCTTCTTTGGTGTACATACCAGAATTTAAACTTCAAGTTGAACATCCTAATTCGAACAGAGGCGCTTATCTTATAGCAAGCACGGTAACCCTTGATGATCGCTTCGGTTCTTATGTTGCGGCTGGCCACCCCTCTTGGCTCGCGGGGTTCTTTGCTCGTGAGAGAGTTCAAGCCTCTGTTTGATGTTTACTTGATCTCTTTTAATTGTTTTGGCTGGTTTTGGTTAGTCATGGTTAATGACAGGCGGGCTTTTTGAATCCCTTGTTAGCCTATTTTTGTAACTCTTATTACTCTGGCTACGACCGAGTTATGGTCAGTTATAATCCAATTATTGACAAAAAAAGTGGGCTACATAACCATTATATAGATAGAGCCTGGATTTTCGGTGTCCTATTTCAGAAAAAAATGTAAATTTATTTTTATACTAATAGAAACTATATCTAAAAAATTATACAAAATAAAGAAAAGAGCAATCTAAACAAAAAAAAACAAAAAAAATTAAAAATATAATCTATACACTTATAACTTACATAATTTTTATTTGTTATTATATATTTCATAGAAAATTTTGTGTTTTTATAACATATGAAAAAATATTTTCATAAATTAGTATACATATAATAAGTTTTATAAATTTTGGGAGCTTTTATATAGGTGAGCCCTATTCAAATATTTCAAAAAAAATGTGCTCAAATCGGTTCTCTATATAGAGTTTTCTCCTTCTGTTTGGCCGAGAGAAAGACAATGGTTGACTTGACACAAAGTGTTGCTGAGTTCACACGGAATACTTAAGACATCTTCTAATTCATCATAGTCTTCTTTTTTTTATTTGTGCTAAATTCATCATAGTCTTCAAAACAAGTTTTCTACCTTAACATTGGCTGCTTTCTTGGCTTCTATGATGTTAATTTCTGTACCACGCCTCCATAATCTATTCAGAATACATACCGAAGAAAATCATATTTCTATCCTCTTCATGTTGTCTGGTAATTAAGAGATTAATTCAGAATACATGCCATCAGCAGATTAATTAAGATGAACTACAAATGCAAACCAAGTGTCTTCGTATAGTGGTAAGGAGAAGGGATTTTGGTGCACCACATTCAGAGTTTGATTCATCTGCACTGCATGCTCCATTTGGCCATCTAAAAAAACTGCAGATCGAAATGGGATGCGCACAATGGACTGTTGTCTTGAGACCTAAAAAATCTATATGAAAAAAAATTGTGTTAGCATGCTTTTCTTTATTCATATTATCCCAAAGATAATAAACATGCATATTCCAAGGCATCATGTTCAAATTATCTTACCTCCGAGGCATTTCTTGGCTGGTACTTTTCAACCCATAAGCTATTACAAGGCTGGCCGCTGAAATCATTCCTGCATAAATCAGAATTTTAAGATCAAGCATTCCAGAAAGAAAGTGAAAAATGCCCAAAAGACTTCCGAGTTATCACAGAAGTCGCCTATGTTCATCACAATTTTTTAGCAATTTATCATTCTAACCTAAAACATGCGTGTGGACACGATATGCTTGGCAGTTCATTAGAAATATCTGCTGCACCACCAGCATGATCATTAGAAATATAGTGACAAAAAAACATCCTTAATGAAGTGCATAAACTAACACTGTCATAAGTAGTAAGTATGTGACATGTAAGATTAGCAACATCATCATTCAACATTATATGAAATAATGACAGGATTCAAGATCAACATGGCAAATAATCTGAAATAAAAAGATGAAAATCTTCAAGAACGTAACAAAAGTAAAATCATGTCTAAATAATAAAGTAGTATCGTACGTTGACAAAAAAAAGTAGTAGTATCTCAACGTAAAACAATAGCACACAAGGTCGCAAGTGTCGTCGCAAGTAGTATATGAAGTAGTTTATTTTCCCTGTTCTCCTCGGCAATCTCCTTGGCTCTCTTCTTAGCTTCCACAGTGAGGGCATGTTGATGCTCCTTGGCTCTCTTCTTAACTTCCACAGTGAGGGCCTCGTCGGCTCTCTTCTTAACTTCCACAGTGAGGGCCTCGTCGGCTCTCTTCTTAACTTCCACAGTGAGGACATGTTGATGCTCCTTGGAGCTCTTCTTAACTTCCACAGTGAGGGCCTCGTCGGCTCTCTTCTTAACTTCCACAGTGAGGACATGTTGATGCTTCTTGGCTCTCTTCTTGTTAGCTTCCACAGTGAGGGCCTGTTGATGTGCTTGTGCAAGAGTGAGTGGATTCAACAAGTTAAGATGGTGTTGGATCTCTTGTGACAAGCCGCCAACAAAACGTGCCACAATCTGTTGCTTCCAGTCCTCTGGATGATTAACACGCGTCAAAACCAAAAAAAAATCGGTGTAATAATCTTCTACTGATCTATTCCCTTGTTGCAACTTGTTAAAGCGTTGGAACATCACTTGATCATAGTAGAATGGTAAGAACGCTTTCCACAACTTCTTCTTCAAGTTATCCCACGACAAGATTCTAGGTTTACCTAAACGTGTCCTCGACGCCTTGTGTTGCGACCACCAAGCTGCGGCTCTGCCTCTGAATCGTGTTGCAACCATGGGAGCACATCTTTCTAAGGGTACACCTTTGACCTCAAGAGTTTCTTCGACCGTGATTATCCAATCGAGGAGCTCTTCGGGAGATTGTCCACCATGAAATTCTGGAAAACTTTGTTCGATGGTCATGATCATCATAGGGTTTATAACCTCATGTTCTGCAAACGGATTAATGTCGGAGTTTTCTTGTCGATGGACATTGATGTAGAAATCCTCTTGTTGGAGGGCGAAAGCTTGCACCGCCGTTGTTAACCGCTGGATCTGTTCTTGTAGTGTCGGAGTCGGAGGGGCCATGGCGAAGCAAACGTAGACTAGTGTTTTGAGAAAACTACTGTCTGCTAAAGAATAAAATTAAAGAACTATATATATCTAGGGTTTCATTCGACCTAGAAGGATCGGATGGACTTTGCAAACAGATTCATATATCTTACTAAAATATTTTTTATCAAAAAATAAAATAAAGTCTAGCTAAAATAAAGGGGGAAATTTAGCTAAATAAAATATTTTTTCCATATCAATCTTCTACTTAAAAAAAAATAACCGAGCAGCTTCTGGATACGCAGCAACAATTCAAATTGTGTTTTCCAGGACAGATAATTAACTACCTGTGAGCTTGACCGTGACAGAGTTGGCAATGTGAACTGTGAAGTGTTGGAACAATGTAATAAAGATTTTGTAACGTTTCTTTTCCTAATCGTGTTTGGATGTTTTTTTGGTCATCAAATAAAATATCATTGATAAAAAAGTAAAACATATATATAATACATTAGGCATGGATGACAATTCAAGAGCATTGTATGTTGATTCCTTTATTACAGATTTATAAAACCTACATTTTTAGTTACTCAACTATATACGAGGCTTGCATCTCACGCACAGAAAATTTAGTTAGAGGGAGAGAGGTGAACGCCTAGAGCGGTGAGGTTGTCATCAGAGTTTTTTCCATAAAACCCAATTATCTTTGAACCGTCTCCTCCACCGAGCTTAAAGAATCTCCCATTAAAGTTTCCATACTGTACCGTCTTGTTTCTCTTGTGAAACCGGAACGCGATGGAAGTGATGTGACTCTCAGTATATGTTCCCACGACATCTTTGATATAATCATCATCATCAATCAGAACCTGTGCAAAACCCATATAATCAATTCTAATAAAACTATTTTAAGTTAGAAAGTAATAAAATAAGATATCTCACATTGTTGTGATTTGTTGCATTCCCGTGAGCGTCTTGGCCTACAACCAGACTCTCGTTGAAAGAGTCATTCCCATGAGAAGCTCCGGCTACAACCGCGTCACCGTTTGAGTAATCAAACTTGACAAAGATCCCACCAGACTGACCTCGTCCTACTGTTACTTTCTTCACATTTTCGAAGAATCCATCATCCCACTCCTTTCCTACCATTACAAGAAAAATAATTATTCTTAATTAGCTCACGATAAATATTATTATATGTAATTGATAGCGTTTTTGAAATGGCTATATCTGCCCCAACTATAATAGGTCGGCCATATATAATAGCATTTTGTCCGTGCTATGATATCTTTTGAGTAATCAAACTTGACAAAAATCCCACCAAATTGACCTTGTCCTACAGTTACTTTCTTCACATTGTCGAAGAATCCATCATCCCACTCTTTTCCTCCAACTCCATTTCTCGCTCCTTCTACTCCCCTCGGGGGTGTGAAGCGGTACTCAACCTGCTGGGTTTTATCCTTAACGCTCATCGTGAAAGTAGGAACCGGAACCAAACTGGGAAAATAGGTACAATGAAGAGGGAAATACCCAACCAAATCATTTATTTTAATTTCATGGAACTTATCTCCATTTGCAATATAGATGTAAGCATTTCCCTTGTTGTTATGACAACACAATACAAGAGTGAGACTTTTATCTTCGTCGATGAAGTAACTTGGTGGATACAAACTCATGAAATCTAAACTCGACCACTTAGGAACTGACACATTCATCAAATTCATCCATTCCACATTTTCTCCATCCCCATTTCGAATCTTCTCTTTTGTGACCCAAATCTCTATATTCCTCGTGTCATATTTTTGCACTAACAACGAAAATCGATCTCCCCTGAAAACCGCAAGGGATGCAGCATCATCTAGATTGGCGCTTTTAGTAGGCAAGACACAATAGGCTTTGAATCTCTCCGTAGAAAAATCAAAGCTTTGAATAAAATGCCCTTGATGATGATTGAAAACAGCCCAATACAAAGTTCCATTCAATGATACATTGTAGTAGGACCAATGATAATTTTTCCATTTATCGGATGTAAATTCGTACGATTCCATTACATTAGATCCCATGTCAGTGATATTAGCTATAAAGGTGTCATCAATATTAGGATAAGACTGCAAAATCTTGTAGTGCTTATTGGTTTTACTGTTGTCGTATCCCATTCCAGTGAATGAAGTATATTGTGATCTGGGTTCTATCCATCTAATCTGTCTCAACCATGGGTTACCAATACCGGTTCCCTTAGGTGTATCGTAAATCAATAACCCGTCGTTATAATCGATATTCATGAACCTTAGATGTTCATAACTAGGGTCATAACTAGGGATATATGAGGATAAGTTATGCACCTCTATAGATGGACCATCAAGATTAACTTCCACCGAACAACTCTTTGATTCCGCATGCAAGATGAACTGTGGACGGGCAGGACCCAAATCACTGTTGAAGAACCTCCTTGCCTTAAACAGAATGTTCCATCGTTTACAAACAAATCTGAATCGAAAGAGGGTTGTTGTTGGAATCAGAGAGATTATCTTTTCCTCTAATTCGAGTGGAAGTTCCTCTGGTTGCATTATGTTTTTGTTTTTATGTACGAGGTTTATGGTTTTTTTTTTTTTTTAGAACTCACGAGGTTAATGATTTTCTGTAAAAGTAATTACATCACTATAAGATTATTTATAGATGGATTTGTATAGTAGAAACTTATAACTTACATTGGTATGTTTACTACATAAAGAAACTAACTAAGAAAACATAATTACTTTTGGAGGAAAATCATTTAAATATAAACTTAAAAATAGTAACAAAATAATAATAATAATATTTCTTTTTACAAAACATTATACTTAAAAATGAATATGTGTGTGAAGTAATGTAAAGTTTAATTAAATACATATATATATATATATATATATATATAATGGTCATTCTAGATTTGATATCAGTGAGTAGATTTATATCAACTAATAAATAATTATACCAAATGCTGGAAAACAAATCTGGAAAACAAATAGTCCATGTAGTTAAGAAAAATATAAAAAAAATTAATGAAATGGCTATATATTTATAAGTGTTAGGCAATTGTAAAGTTTAATTAAAAGAAAAAGAAATCAAATATGATTATTCTAAATTAGATAACCAGTGCGTAGATTTATTTCCAAATATTGCAAAAAGTAAAAATAAAATATGGAAAAATATTCCTATGTAAAATAGTTTTATTTAATAAGTTATTTAAAATATAAGTCTAGTAGCTTTAAATGAAAATGAAAATTCTGAGAAAGTCATTTCAACGAAAGAGAAGCTGCCATATTACAATTTATTTTGGGAGAAAAAACAAATTAAAGAGGACATTATTTTGGTAATTGGTCTAGATAAATGACTAAAATAAAAATAATTATCTAATAAAATAATTAACATAAGAGATAATTAATTATTTGTTAGTTAACTAATAACAGTATTTTTAATGTCGTTTAAACAATTAATTCATATCCAAATCTTTTATAGTTTTTTTATGGTTTTATTGGTTAGCAGCGAAATGAATGCGGTGTGAATCGTGTCCTCAGTTACCAATGAGCAGTTGATATAAGATGACTGGAACATGCGTTTTGAAGTTGAAACTGCCATTTACAATATTTAGTGGGATGGTCCGGTTGAAGTAGTCCAAGTGGAAGGACGGGTCTGTGGTGGCAAACACTATCCGGGTTCGATTCTTCCCCATGCAGAAATTAACATGCTTCTTCTGAACACCAACGCGGGTATTGGGCCTAAGGCCCAGAGAAAAACCTCTCAAGTGAAGCTGGCCTGCGGCCTGACTGAGCCCAGAAGATTAGTCTGAACTGTTTGGTCTGGGATCTATCCTTGGATTAACAAAATATATATATATATATATATATATTTAGTGGGATAATGATGATAAACATGTGTTTTGAAAACCACTTAGATGACTGGAACATGAATATTTATGTTTTACCTGTCTGATAAAATTCTGAGAAAGTAATTTCAACGAAAAAGAAACTGCCATATGTACAATTTATTTTGGGAGAACAAAAAAACAAATTAAAGAGGACATTATTTTGGTAATTGGTCTAGATAAATGACTAAAATTAAATAAAAAATTGTCTGATAAAATAATTAATATGAAAGAAAAATAATTATGTGTTAGTTAATTAGTTATAGTATTTTAATGTTTGAACAACTAATTTCCAGCCAACTCTTTATAGTTTTTCTATGGTAAACTGGCTAGCAGCGAATGCAGACGGTGTGAGTCGTGTCCTCGGTTACCAACGAGCCGTTGATATAGATGATTGCAATGTGCCTTTTGAACTTTAAGCTGCCAGTTCTAACATTTAATGGAATATATATATATTGTCGTTTTTCCAACTATATCTTTCAGAATTTTAGTCCGACGAATCTTTTCTATCGAAATTGTTTGACTTATATAAAAAACTACATCCATGCTCGGATTTCTTTTGCAAGAACGTTTATACAATAATAAAAAGAACGTTTATACAATTATTTAAACGATGAAAAATGTTTCGACCAAAAATTTATGACGAGAAATGTAGATAAGGTAAAAATCTTCAAATTTTTGTCTTAAGAATAGGATCGCATCTATACATCTAACAAAAAATTAGCCAATTCTCGAGATCTTCCACCATATCAACCATTTTCAAGAAATCCATCTCAATCCGAATTTTAAAAATACATTTTTAGGAAACACAAACGCCTAGAATAGTCTATCCAACTTGCCTCGAAACGCCGACGACATCCTTCCTGAAATCTCAATCCCTATGATGATATATATAGGAGTACATAAACCATATTATATTTTTTCTTATTAAAGACCACTACAAAGAAAACCAAGAGAGCTACAATCGATGGAAACAGACTTCATTCTCTTTCACTCATAACACATGTGCAATATTGCTGCAGGTGAAAATTGTTGTATATTTGTGGTGATATATTGATTCATGATAGATTGATGAGCATTCGGATTTTGAGACATCCCCATCAGTCCCACCGGGAATGAGAGATTTTCAAGATATAACACGGTATTGCTCACTAATGGATATGGGATTTCATGGCCCAAAGTTGACGTGGTGTAATAAAAGAGATGAAGGACTGGTTTGCAAGAAGCTGGACAGAACTCTGATGAATCAAGCATGGATCGCCAATTTTCCAGAGAGTTATTGCGTCTTTGAATCTGGAGGATGCTCAGACCATCTACGCTGCCGTATCCGTATTCTTCAAGACTATCAGAAGATAAAACGTCCCTTTAAATTCGTTAACGCAGTTGCAGAGCACCACGACTTTGTCCAGCTGGTAGATGGCTTCTGGAAAGAGTCCACGGAGATTTATAACTCAACCTCGGCGATGTACAGATTTTCAAAAAAACTAAAACTTCTCAAGCCTCTCATTAAGAAGTTAAGCAAGGAGCATATACTGGATATTTCTAAGAAAACAAAGATCGCTTATGAGACTCTATGTGAGTGCCAGAACAACACACTTCTGAATCCTTCACAAGAAGCGATGAGAATGGAATCTCAAGCATATGATAGATGGAACCTACTTTCGGGTATAGAAGAGAAAGTCATAAGTCAAAAGGCCAAGATCCATTGGCTCAAAGTGGGAGATGGAAACAATAGACATTACTACAATGTCGCCACTGTAAGGAAAGCTAGAAACAGAATCAAAGAGCTGAAACAAGATGATGGTACTTGTGTTAATACTCAGAATGAATTAAAGAGGGTGGCTGTCGACCACTTTCATGGTTTCTTAGCGCATAGAGTGGAAAGTGTGGAGCATATGCCGATTGAGGAAATGGAAAATCTGATGGGATTCAAGTGCGGCCAGGAAGATAAGGACCTGCTAATGCAGAATGTATCAGGTGAAGAGATTAAAAAGGTATTATTTGCCATGGCTGGAAATAAATCTCCGGGTCCGGATGGTTTCACTTGCGAATTCTATAAGGCAGCTTGGTCGGTTATTGGAAAAGAGTTTGTGGTGGCGATCCAATCTTTTTTTGATACCGGTTTTCTTCCAACAGGAATAAATTCCACAATTCTTGCTCTTATACCAAAGAAAGAATCAGCGGAGCACATAAAATACTATAGGCCCATCTCTTGTTGCAACGTCATCTACAAGGTGATCTCAAAGATCTTGGCAAATCGTCTCAAACAACTGCTTCCTAAATTCATTTCACCAAATCAGTCGGCTTTCGTTAAAGGGCGCCTTCTAATGGAAAACGTATTGTTAGCTTCTGAACTAGTTAAAAGCTACCACAAGGACAACATCTCTTCAAGGTGTGCTCTTAAGATTGATATCTCAAAAGATTTTGATTCAGTTCAGTGGCCATTTATCTTGGATATTCTCTCTGCCCTTAAGTTTCCAGAGAAGTTTGTTCTATGGATCATAAGATGCATCACACTTGCCACTTTCTCAGTCCAAGTGAATGGCGAGTTGGCTGGATATTTCCGTAGTGAAAGAGGTCTACGTCAAGGGTGTTCATTGTCCCCTTACTTATTTGTGATATGTATGCAAGTTCTCTCCAAAATGCTTGATAATGCAGCTGTTGTGAAGAAAATAGGTTATCATCCCTACTGCCAGGATCTGCGTCTAACTCATATGTGTTTTGCGGATGATCTCCTAGTCTTCGCAGATGGAAAAAAACAATCCATTGATGATATACTCAAAGTTTTTAAAATATTTGCAGCAGTCTCTGGTCTCGCTATAAATATGGGAAAATCAACAATTTATATGGCTGGAGTAAAGGATCAAGATAAGGAGCAGATCTTTGACCAATTCACTTTTGAGTGTGGAAGCTTACCGGTACGTTATTTGGGACTACCGCTGATGACAAAAAGGATGAACGTTTCGGACTACAGCCCGCTTATTGAAAAGGTACGATCCAGAATCAGCTCATGGACAACTAGACACTTATCTTTTGCTGGCCGTTTGCAATTCATTGGATCGGTTATTCATAGCTTAACCAATTTTTGGATCTCGGCATTTCGACTACCAAAAGGATGCATAAAAGAGATTGATCAGTTATGTTCTGCCTTCCTTTGGTCGGGACCGGAATTAAACTCTAAGAAAGCAAAAGTTAGCTGGAAAGAAGTATCAAAACCTAAAGAAGAAGGAGGCTTGGGTTTGAAATCGATCTCGGAAGCCAATGATGTAAGTTGCTTAAAACTGATTTGGAGAATTCTATCCAAACCAGATTCCTTATGGGTTCAATGGATTAATAGATACTTGATTCAAAAAGGCTCATTTTGGTCAACTAAGAAAAACAGTTCTAAGGGTTCATGGATGTGGAAGAAGTTACTTAAGTTCAGAACAATGGCTGCTTCTCTTTGTAAGGTGGAAATTAGCAGTGGTTCAAGCACCTCCTTCTGGTTTGACAATTGGTCTTCACTAGGAAGGATTCTTGATCTCACAGGAACAAGGGGATGCATAGACTTGGGTATTCAAATTGATGCTTCAGTTGAGAAAGCGATTCAATCGCTTGGTGGTAAAGTCTATCGATCGCCTGTTCTAAGACAAATTGCAGAGGAGGTAAGACGTATACGAGTTAGAGGCATTTCTAGTGATCGTGATCAGGTTCTCTGGCGGTATAAAGATGATTTTAAATCAACATTCAGCTCCAAGGAAACACTGAAACAGATCCGACACAGCCTCCCCCACGTCTCTTGGTGCAGAGTTATTTGGTTTTCTTTTGCGACACCTAAATACTCTGTTGTCTCTTGGTTGGCTGTTCTTAATCGATTATCAACAGGGGACCGTATGATGAAATGGAATCCACAACACAATCCTACATGTGGCCTTTGCAAGACTGACCTAGAGGATCGCAATCACCTCTTCTTCAAATGTCAATACTCTGCTGCAGTCTGGAAATCTTTGGCTCTAAATCTACTGGGGTCAACGTACTCTGAAAACTGGAATGAGATCATTCACACTCTACTGGACTCAAGCCATGGAAAAGTGAAACTACTCATAGGACGGTATCTTTTCCAAACAACAATTTATTGTCTATGGAGAGAAAGGAACTCAAGGAATCATGGAGAATCTCACATCCCAGCTTCGGTCATGACCAAAAGAATCGACAGACTCGTTCGGAATAGGCTCTTATCTCTTCCAACACGAGCATCTACTACTCACTCGGGCGCTTTGCAAACCTGGTTTGCAACTCAAGCAACCTAATTATGATCGAAAAATCAAGTGTCTAAGTGCTCATCTTTTGGTTCAAATGAAGTTACAGAAATTGTAAAAATGGATTTTGTTTTTTGAATTTAATTTAACATTTATTCAAAAAAAAAAAAAAGATATATGTTTCTTGATTGTTTGCATGGCCAAAATTTTCATCAATAAATGTTGGTACACAAAGTTCGGTCTTGGTTGGTTCTGTGTTAAAAACAAAATTAAATAGCATTAAATCAAGTGTTAAAAACAAAATTAAATAGCATTAAATCAAGTGGGGTTGCACCAACCAATGATTACGTATATCATTTTGGACCGTTTGGAGATCTGATGACTAATTTATTAAATACGTACTACAGTCTGAATATTTAAGTCTAAAATGACTAATAATAAGCGCTTTTGAAGGGGAAAACACAACATTAATAATTATAGTAAGCATGTGAGAAACTCAATGATTATTTCTGATTGCTATCCATAACTGCATAGCATCTATCTGACATCAGTTTATATTGGATTATATTGAACTTTATATATTTACATTTACACAAGACTTCAGATCATAACAAATGGGAAAAATGTTACAAAAAACATTAGAGCTAATTCAAAAATTTTAAAATATATATATATACATTTTTATTTGTTTTGAAAAAAAAGTATCATGTTCAGGCCGGCTCACTAGACCGGGCAAGAGGTATGATATAACCCGGGACTAATGTTCATAGGAGGATCCCATCAATTTTTAAAATTAAATATCTAAAATTCTGAAAATACAAAATAAAATTAATATGTAATATGGACAAAAATATATTACTCCATAGCCAAATATAAAACACAAATCACATTAATTTAGGAAATTAAGACAACAAAAAGAAGGGTTTTTAAAGGGTTTTCGCATTATTATTTTTTTAATTTTTGGTTTTACAATTTAAAACAAAAATAGAAATTTAAATAAAAGAAAAATCCATAAATCCCAAATAGGTCCGGTCAGAAAGCCACAAAAACCGACTAAACAAGATACACCAAAACCTTAGCGAGGATATGACTTCGCCACAGCCGCCACCATCATTGCCTACTAGAAATCGGCCACCCATTTAGCCGAGAAACTGAATCTAGAACCTCCCCCCGCTTGAGACAACGAGGCTTCCTTCAACACATTGGAAGAAAACTAACAGGAGAGAAGGAGAAAGCGCTTTGGAAAAGAGAGAAGGTTTGGGCCGTAGAAGACCCAGTTCACTCTTTGTTGTCGTATTCAGCTAGCCTCCTGAAGCTGCTTTCAAGAACTACTCACCTCCTCAAACAAGCAGCCTTACTCAACAGCTCATAGAGGTCCAAGCCCTCTGAACCCCTATCTACCACACCCAAACATGACTCCTGACTCATTTTGGGTAAAATGTTAAATACCTCCCCCGAAGCAGCACCGAAAAACCTTGAAGAAACTGCAAGAAGAGAGTGCGGATGGGAAACACTGGAGAAACTCATGAGGAAGCCTCATCCAATCTTATCCTCATCAGATCGGGATCCGGAAGACACCACCGCCACCGATCCACTGCCAAAACCACTGCCACTTCGACATGCAAACCCATATTCGCCACCAATCTTGATTTGGAGCCCACAAGAAAAACAAAGGATGAAGGGCCATGCAAGAAAGAAGAAGAAGAAAATAAAAGAAAGAAAAAGCCCTCTCCAACGGAAAGACAGCCGCCAAAGAAGCAAAGAAGGTTGCCCCATGCAAAGGATTTTATCAAGTTTTATAAAAAGAAAATAAAAAGAGGACCAAACGTTTTTTTTCTCATGCATAAAATAATTTTTTAAAATGGTCTCAAGTCTTATAGAAGTTAAAGAAGTTATTAACAATCTTATTAGAAGCGGATGACTAAAATTTTGAAGATTCAAGAACTCATAATCCAGTTTATGTTTAACGAAAAAAACCAAAAAAAAAACGAAAATACGCTTTTAAATAATAATATTAGTGACTGTGGATCACAAGAACTAGGAGATCAAAAGAGGGATTAGGTTAATCGTGGACTCGAGGTGTTAAGTCGTTAATAGTCAATAGATAACCTAAGATTATAGAAGGTACCATATCATACTGTCATTTGATGTGATTCCCTGAAAACATGACCGAGACCGAGAGACCATAAAATTTGGGGATACGAATCTGAAGATTTATTGATGTGAATACTGCAATCAGGGTGGGTTAATCTGCAAGTGGTCAAGATTAGTTTTTTTTACCATTCGTAATTTTTGATCAAGTCCGTTGTGGACAAAAAATAATTTAAAAAATTTGTTATAGACCAAATACGGATAATTTTGTGACGAAATAAATTTAGTCTGCTGCAGATTAGGTCCACCCAAATATTTTGTTCAGCAGTTAGGTCCACCCAAATATTTTGTTCAGCAGTTGATTTATCCATCTTTACCGCAGTTACCCTTAAAATATGTTGATTGTCACATAACAGAAACCACACAACCTTTTAATTTAATAATAAAATCACAGATACAACAAAGGAAACTCTAAGTCCCACTTTTATTTATTATATTTGATTATTACTTTTAAGTGGCTTAGATTTTCGACACACACACACACACATAAGATAGAAAATAAAAGCTTAAGACATATTGGGACTCTGCGGGTAGGGTTGATTCAAGCATCGGTTGATTTGGCTATGAGCCGTGGACAGTAATCGCAGAAGCATTTAAGATCACCGAAGTCTTCATGTTTGCATTCTCCATACAACGCTCCTTCCCTAGTTTCCAGGCATTTTTTATAGCACATAGACGGGCGAGATGGAAAATTACAAAGATATAAATCTGAAAAATCTATGACGGCGGGATCGGGATTGTATGGCCTGACGCAGGCTTCACCGACGACGTTGGCTTTTATGGTAACCATTCCTGCTATATCAAGAAATTATCGAATCACATATATCCAGCAAAACACTACTTTAGGATCATGATGATGATTTATTATTACGAGCAAAATGTGTCAAAATGTCGTTTAATGTTTTCACAAATATTAAGAAAATAAATAAATTTTCTTTAACCTTTCATTAGCTATATATTCTCTCTGTTTTTTAATAGTTGAAATTTAAGGTTTTTCACATAAATTAATAAATTAATTAATTTTTTTTTGTTTTATCTATAATTAATATATTATTTTGTTTGATATAAAGTAATTAATAAACTAAAAAAATAAGGATAAAACTGAAAAATTTATGAATAATCTGCATTGGAAATGTAAAACAATAAATAATAAAAACAAAATTTTAATTTTAAAACGACAAATAATATAAGATGGAGAGAGTATATAATATGTTGACACTTATTATTAAGTTAAAATAGTAAAAATAAAACTGAAAAATAGTTAAACATTGTATTAAAAAATGTAAAACAATATTTATAATGAACAAAATTTAAACTCTAAAACGACATTTAATATGAAACGGATAGAATAGTGATTAATAATTTTTTTTGTTATCAAATACCACAGTATTCACTTGGAATACTTCATCATTAACAATTAATGTGATGATATCATGTACATCATATTTTTATATAATAAAAAAAATCATGTACGTCATACATGTTTTATTACTACCAACAATGAAACATGTCGAAATATAATAGTGATTGGTATTCTTTATCTTACCAAAGACCACAAAGAAGAGAACCAGGATGGGTAAGATAGAAACAGACTAGAAAGCCCTTATTATAAAAAAAAAAAAAAAAAAGATAGAAACAGACTTCATCATTGTCTTCTTTTACACGAACACTTGTTTGTAATGTTGCTAATGAACATTTTTGGTATCCATGTGGTGCTATTTATATTGATTTATGGCACGTTTTTTATTTTTTTCGTGTGGCCATGAGTTTCCGATCAATAAATGTTACAACTGGCACCAAAAAAGTTTGGTTTTGGCAGATCAATAGTTTTTTTTTTAACGCTGATACAGATTATGAAAACTATTACAAGGACAATTTTAAGATAATACTACCTCCGTTATACGAGAATCCATCAACGGTCACGATCAATGGCTCCACCTGCTCTTCAAAACTTCCTTATAAGCTTGTCTCCATTAATCTTGTAAAACTTGCGTCTTCGGGGATTCGAATCCAATACCTGCCGATATAGAGCTTTAACCACTTGACCACTATGCCACGGTTGCTTCCACCACAAATCAATAGTTTTAATAGGGCATTAATGTTGGGTGTTTCATAAACTAGTGATTGTTTTATATTATGAGTTTTATTTTTTAATTTTATTGTGATATTCTTTATTTTATTTTTGTGTTTTTCTTCAATTTTATTGTTATTTTCGTTTTTCCATCTATTACGACTACGAACAACTCTTAATTACTTTATTTATTTCTATTTTAATTTTAATTTTAATAAAAATTCGTTTTTCTAACTATGAACAACTCTTAATTACTTATTTATTTTTATTTTTATTTTATTTTTAATAAATATTATACATTTTAGATTTGGGTAGTCCATTCCTACTTAAGATACTTTCTATATAGTTTGAGTGGATATTGATTTTTGTCATAAAAATTGGGTTCTATTTTCTAGAAAAAATGTTTCTGTTTAAACGTATTTATATTATTATTTTTATTGGTCTAGTTTGTAAACTTATTATCAGTTACTATGGCTTAAAATGTTCTAATTTTTTTCGGTGATGTATTTAGAATTTAATTAACTCTTTGTCTATAAATCTGTTTTCTGGTTTTTATATACTCACTTGTATATAGTTAATTTATAAGATATTGATATATTCGAATTTTATTGTCACTCATGTAATCTAATCATTTCCATTTTTATTTTTCAATTTCTTTCATCTTTGAATTTCAATATTTGTTCAATTTAGTCTAAAAGATCATATAATTTATTTTGCATAATAAATTTCACAGTTTTGTTTTTTTTGGAATTGAAATATATAACTAGTATTATAAAAATTGAATAATGAGATTAATCTTAGTTTATTTAGATAAGTATTTAAATTTATGGTTTTTATATTTAATAATCTTTTAAATTATGTTAAATACAAATAAAAGTTGATAAATAATAAATTTGTAGGATCCACTTTAAAGTGTTGATGTGAACATCATATATGGAGAGAAAACTCTCCTATTATATAATATATTCAAATATGTATTTTAACAATATAGTTACAAGTATAAGATATTAAAAACATATTAAAAACATAAATAATCACTCTAATATATATACATAGCCGGCATTTTAAATACACATGGAAAAGTACGAGAGTTGCATGAAGTATTTCAACACCTTTTAGATTACTCATATCCCACAAACGCAAAACAGAGATGCGGATAAATTGACATGGAGTGCTGGCATTCAGCTGTTCAATTTTATTTATGTTGGTTATGGATCCCCGACAGTGAGTGTTAGATTAGATTCCAATTTTTTTTTTGGGGGGGGGGACCATTATTCTATTTGATCAAAATATTGATTTACTCCGCAATCAGCAGTTCACTCTCTCTACTCGGGTTAGAGAATTTAGGATTGGTTATATAGTTATGACCTTGATTCAAATCTGGTTTGCATGCTTGGTAGATCAGTATTCTGTAACTATCATATATAATAACGTGAATTAATTCCTTTCAACATCTCAACCACCACCTATCTTATCCATCTAACTTAGAATTAATACGTGGTTCATTATGTTGTATCTGTAATGGGCCTCCACCATATGAAAATGAATCCATACAAGCAAAGAAGATCTTAAACTGGAAAAAGTATATGAAGATGATGACAATAGTGAGAAATGTGTGTCTAATTCTTACTAACCAAACCAAAGATTCTTGTGTGTAGTGTATATCAGGAATTTTGCCATAATCAGTAATTGCATTACTTGGTCGAAGTCAAGGACGGATCTAGAAATGTTTTTAGTCGGGGGCATAGTATTAAAAATAACAAAAAAAAATTGAATCGGGGGCACTTTTTCATTTTTCCTCATTAAACCTAGAATATTTAGTCAATTTAATTTAAGTTATTTAAGAAAAATCAAAAAATAGTAGGGGGCACAGGACCCCGTACCCGCATGGCTGCATCCGCCCCTGGTCGAAGTACCTCCACCACTTCCACTACTCCACCCCTGTAGAGTCCTTCATAGATTCTTTTTATGTGATGCTCTCAATCTCAGATATGTTTCTGCATTACTACATTTTAAGAGTTCCCTGAAAACATTTGTCACCGTTGCTTTTGATCAGGCCCGGTGAAAACATTTATCAGCTTTAAGGGTTTATATTTATAAATTTTAAAAATTGGACCCTATCTTAAAAATAAAATAAAATTTAGGACTCTAAAATTCAAAGAAAAACTAACAAAAAAAAGGAGACCCTGTGCATATACACCGTTAGCACACGTCTTAAGCCGGGCCTGCTTTTGATACACCGTCATTCTCTTTCATGTAATTGATCATCTTGGGAAGACTATAGAAATTCTCACACAAGAACACGTAGCTATCTTACAATTTCTTCTCTTCCTGTTTCGAATTTGCAAAATTATGTTATACATATTAGCAACACATAATCTTTTTTTTTGTGACAAGGTTGTTCGTTTGCCTGATGTTGGCGGCAACGGCTGACGGCAGGTTTTCTTCTTTTGCATGTGGTCGGTGGTAACGGTTGGTAGTTGCGACTGGTAATAGGGGCAGGTTCTTGTTCGTTTATCTACCGTTGCTGCCGGTGACAATTACTGGCGTCTAATCATAGTGCAAATTTCTGACGTTAATTTTTTCGGCATTAAACGTATAAATTGGCAGCTGATGCTGGCGACGGCAGCAGATAAACGAACAAAATCTACTGCCAGCTGCTGCTATCGGCGGTAGACAAACGAACATCGCTATATTAGCAACAGATTTTGAGAACTAATATTGTGATATACATATTAGCAACACTAATGAACTAAGATTATGAAAACTAATAATACTACGTACATTCGTTTCACACGAGAATCCACGACCACAATAAACAGTTCTACATGTTTCAAGATGAAATAGAATTATTAATGAGCTCTTCGTCAACTACTACTGGACCAAGGACGTCCCCGCAATAGATCAATTAAGAAACTTTTTTAGGATTTAACTAAAAGCCCAATCAAAGAGTTTAGGGTTTCAGAGAAGAAAGGATGAAGAAACCCTATTGGCCCACCAAAGCCAATATTGTGTAAGGATTTAAGAGCCCAACTAAAAGTACGGCCCAGTAATATTTAATTCCGACATTTTTGTTTACGTCCAAATCTGCTTGTTATGCAATGTATTGTATACGTAACAAACGAATATTAGAATCTACTTTTACAACTTGTTTAAAGCCAAAATGCAATATTTTTGTCTTTCTATGGTTATATACATTCTTCGACACCACTACACATATTTTTTTCTATATGAGTAACTAATGCCACACCAAACAAAACATATATTATAATATGATAGTAGTTATAATACATATGCTATAAACCTGTTCCAAGATACCCGTTGCTGCCTGCAGAACTTCCCACCGCGGTTCCTTGTAAGTCACGGACCAGAAACTTCACTGTATGTTTTCTCATCCCGTTCAATATATCTAAGCATTCATGTAGATCAGAATCTGTGACTAACATCACCCATTCTTCTTCATCATCCAAGTATTTCAACTGAAACGCACCCTCTTGTAGCTTGAAACGTTTAGCAACTTCTTTGTAGAGCTGAGAACACCCAACAGCATATGGATCGAACTTGAAACGTATAGTGTCGTCTCTATAAGTGGCTTTTACAGTCAAAAATGATCCGCCCTCCCCGCTGCTGCCGGCATTGTTATGAGTTCTGAACGTTTGGTTCCATTCTTGTTCCATGGAAGTAGATGAACTTCCAACAACAACCGCTCCTGAACCATTTGATGAATCCGACTTGCTGCTGGAGACCGATGGGTTCGGTTCAGTAATAGCATTACCGCACTTCCCATCATCTGCAAGTCCTAGAGAGCTCATGCATCTACGGACACAAAGGTTTGTATCCTTCTTTAACTCTTCACTTCTTTTTCCTATATCAAAATCATCATTATAGTTCAAGCCAGACTGTTTGCTTATCCAACCCCATGGCTCCATCACTGACCCTAAGCACATTGAAAATAGGTTATTAGATTCTTCACCCATTCTAATAGCCAGGGTCGGCCCTGATATTTTGGGAGTCATAAACATTCTAGTATAAATCTTAATACAGTTTTTAATATAATTTGGGAATCATAAAACTTATGTATATTAGCTTTAAAAAATTTGGAAGCCAAGACCAATGTTTCATCCGGCTTTGTCCAGGGCCGGCCCGGCTAATAGCTCATCCAAAAAGGTTTGTATATATTAGATATTCTTACCTGCAGGTCCTTTTGTTTCAACACCCTCCTCCAACTTGACCTCACCACCATCATA
Organism: Orychophragmus violaceus; assembly: GCA_030180135.1. NCBI lineage: Eukaryota > Viridiplantae > Streptophyta > Magnoliopsida > Brassicales > Brassicaceae > Orychophragmus > Orychophragmus violaceus. The sequence continues at coordinate 103,180,585 of CM058231.1, read as the reverse complement.
AGACTTAACTTTCAAAAGCTCTAACGACGGATCTTCATCCATATCACACTGACTTCTTACAAATGCATCATCATGATGAGAAGGTAGAGTCTTCTGAGTACCAAACTCTTGTATAAAAGGGCCAACTGCTACAAATTCTCCGGTAACCGAGTCAAACTTCAGTCCACCTTCTACACCTTGAACAGAGTCCAGCACCGTCTGTATTTTTCTTAGTGATCTATTCACTTTGTTAATCTTGCGAGATGGCCACCTCATGATTCCATGTTGTCTGCATATTCGTTTCAGTGTAGTCGGACAAACTGAAGAAAGAAAAGAAGTCAGTAACTGAACAGTTCGAACAAGAAACAAGTAATGAACACGAATTCTCACCACTAAGGCTCTTTGCAGCATCCTTTAAGCTCCCGGAGAAGTATTGTTGGAGAACATTCAAGCTTACATTCTTCTCTGTACTGCTTCTCTTCTTCTCTAATCTTCTTGCTCCGCTAAGTTCCTAACGAAAGATGTAACAAAAACTCAGTCCTCAATCAAAATATCTACAGGCCATTATCAAATGTATAGCAAGACAGATCATATACCGGGTAAAGAGCTCCCTGAGAACTCACTATATCATTTGATTTGACATGATCAGTATCAAGCAATACAGTAACTTCATCTGAAACAGTTCTCAGAGTCCGACATATTCTCTGCATAGTCCCTGAGAGACTATCCAGCAAAAGTTGTTGATCTGAGCTTCCCTTCATATTTACAGGTAAGAAAAACTCAAGTATATAATCATTGTCACCGGTGAATGTACTCCTTAATTTGGTAGCAACTGCAGCATTAAGACCGAACTTTCGAGCATGCTGAACAAGAGGGTACTCACAGATATCAAATGTCTTTACATCAGATGAGAACGCCGGTTTGTTTGATAAGAATGCTCTGCCAACAATTCCTTGCCCTTCTCTCAGACAATGCTCCGAACACGCATTCACAAAGCCTTCCATGTTTATATCATTCACATAACATGCCGTCTCTTCTATGCAAAGAAGAGAGCTTTCATCTGATCCATAAACCTTTACCAGCTCATTGGAGTAACTAGAGGGAATCCAAGCTAGAGCTAAAGGTAACCTATGTGCATGACACACCGCTCGAAGAACATCTCTTATTTCAGCCAAAGCATCTTTTTGGTTGGTTGAAAGGTACTGAAAAACAAAAGACACTATTAGATTTAGGTAGAGAAGTTAAACAGTCATTTGTTTTGCTTGGTTCAGACATGTACCTGGCGACGAGGAATAGTTGATGTTTCCAAGTTCACAGCCTGGAGAGCACGGCAAACAGAGTCCATCTCCAAATCAAAGTTTGATTTTTCCTTGCATGTAACAAGTTCCAGGACAGCACAGCAAGATGATCCAGATGCTGCTTCAAGGACAGGAATTGCAATGGAACCACGAACATCGTTATCTAGCGCATGCTTCATCCTTAGATATTCAGCCGTCTTGTAATACATCACGTTTGATGTCCACTCAGGAACTCCAGAGATAAAGACTCTCCCTGGAAGACCTGGAGATGAGTATTGGCTAGTTTCTGCAGAGAATGTGAATTTTCTTGAAACTTCACGGTATCCAGATAGCCTCGAGTCAAGTAAGTATGCTTGATCACAAGTACTAAGCATGTACTGATCTCCAGACTTAACTGGAGTCCAAAACTGAGCTAGGATTCCTTCTCCAGAGAACTCCATAAATAAACTTAACGCCTTAAGCATCTTCTCATCAAGTGAGTGGTTTAATGACCTTGGAACACTACACTCTATGGCCCCGGTTAGATTACTACTCTTGCTTCGTTTACCGGTTATCTTTTGAGTATCAGATACACAGTAAAACTGTGAGCTCATCTCCTGTACTGGTCTCTTTTCGCCAACATAACAGCCTTCTAAACCATGGAGAGAAGGAGAAGGATCAACATGTAAGCCGTATTGAGTGAACAAGATATCTGTAGGGGAAGGGGTATTGCACCAAGATTCGAAATTCATAAGCTCTGAAGTGGAAGGAGAAGAAGAGGTAAAGATATCTTCTTCAGAGATCAAATTCTTAACCCAATTTTCCATTTCTTCTGTTGGAACATCTGGAAAGCCGAAACCTTTTTCTCTGGATGATGAAGGGTTCTCCATTCTTTTGACGATTAGACTAACCCAAAAAAAACAGAGTTTTTCTGAACGATCTTCTTTACCAGTTTGATTCAATGTTCATGAGAACAGATAACCCTACACAAGGAAGAAACTTTTCATGTTTATGTTCCCAAACTATGTTCTAATTACGAAACAAGCAAACTTCACCGCATGGAAAAGAAAAAAAAAAAATCTAAAATTCCAGAATTGAGCTATTGTATGGTCGAAAGTAACAGCACATCAAACGGGTTGCAAGAAAGAAAAAAAAAACTCAGCAAAGGTAGAGCTGAACCTGGAATCTCAAGAACACAAGCAATGAGTGAAGATGGGTTTCTAAAGAGACGACCTTTGAGTGATATTGTGGGAGAGAAAGTTTGAGCCACCGAGGAAATATATATAAAAGAGTAAACTTTATTGTGAAGTTGATTTGGTTTCAGTTAGCGGAAATTGCGGTGTAGGCTTACTCTGAAGCTCGTGGGAAATACATCATCAGCAGAGCAGAGAGAGAGAGAATCTGAGCTTCTTTTTATTATAGACGGGAAGGTGAAAAATGATTTCTTTCCTGGAAGGAAAACGCGATTTTAAACCGCGGTTATATATATTTTAACGGTGTTTGTTTATTGTCTACTTTTGGCGTGTGTTTGCGAGTTACTGAGTTAGGTCTGGACGTTCGGATACTCGTTTAAGTTCGTTTTGGATCTTTTGGATTTTCAGAATTTTGGATCTAGGCATATAAAACTTATTCGGATATTTTAAAATTTCGGTTCGGATTCGGTTCGGTTCCATTTGGGTTCGGATACACGAAAAATCATAAAACAAAATAAAATTAGTTATTTTAAATAAAAATTTGTCAAATTTTAATAAATATAACAAAAACTTTCATAAATTTTGTTTATTTGTGATAATTTAGTTATTTTAGTCTAAAAATAACTAATATATTTGAGTTTATAATTATGATTTTGGATATTTTTGTTCTATTAAATCTAAATATAATTAATATTTTGGTTATATAATTGTAATTCGGATATTTTGGGTATCCATTCGGTTTTCGATTTGGTTTGGGTTCGGTTCCGGTTCTTCGGATATAGAAGATTAAGACTCATTCGGATATTTTGTCGATTCGGATTCGGATTCGGTTCTATTTTTTCGGTTCGAATTTGGTTCGGTATTTCGGGTCCGGATATTTTGTTCAGACCTACTCTGAGCCGTAAAAAAAATGAGTTGCTAATCGACCCCACCAACATGGATGACGTAATGAGAAAAGTATGTGCCGATGTTTATTTATAGAAGGAAATATGATTAAAAGAAATGATGTTGGAAAAAAAAAATACAGATAATATGAAAAGGGATGACAAAGGATAACTTTAATCTGCAGAAGATGATGTCAACAAAAAAAAAAATCTGCAGAAGATGAAAATGACACGTGTACAGTTGTTGGATTCCGAAGACATGAATTTGCGTAATGTGACGCCACTTCTCTCATTCATTTCCTCAATCAGAGAGAGAGCTGTCACTTTCTCCTCTTTCGCATGTAAACAACTCGAGTTAATTATCTCTTACTGTATACTCATAAACAGAAAAAAAGGATTTTAAATGGCAAAATAACTACTTTCTTTTTCCTTTTATAGTTTCTTCCTTTTTAAGCAAAACATTGAAAATAAATAGAACTTAGCGTATTTAAAATGCAGGTTTTGAAATAAATAAAAGTTGGGTAATTGTGAGACATTTATAGTTGTTTTTTTATGATAGAATCACACAATAGTTTTTTTTTTTTTATAACTCAAAGTAAATTCTAGGCTTATTGAGAGCTCAAACTAATTTTTGGAATTAGTGTAGTCTATGAATACACATTCATATCCATGTGGATGTTCAAGATAATATATTGTAGTTTCGCAGGGCAGATGAATCGAATTTGAAACGTGTTGACGTTTCAAATACATTTCTTTACCACTTAACTACAAGAGGTTTGACAAACCACACAATAGTTATGTTGAATCCAGAGCCGGATTTAAACACATTTTTTTTGAAACATTTGAATGGGGCTCCACCTACATAAGGGCCCCGAAAATTTATAAAAACTTATTTTATATATTTACTAATTTATGAAAATATATATTTTCATATGTTTATTATAAAAACATAAAATTTCTAAGAGATATATATAATAAATAAAAAGTATGTAAGTTATAAGTGTATAGATTATACTTTTTAATTGTTTTTTTTAGTTTTTTTTGTTTAGATTACTTTTATTTTTTATATAATTTTTTAGATATAATTTCTATTAATATAAAAATAAAATTACAAAAAAAAAATTGAAATAGGACCTCGAGAATCTCAGCTCCGGCTCTGGTTGAATCGTATTTTTTACCATGCCTCTTGATTAATTATTTATACTACACTCTTATCAATTGTCTTCAATTGTTTGCAGTTCTGTGAGCTTAATAATAAAATGCTTATGTCATTCTATTTGTATATTGCAAATTGTCGATTAAAATATGATTTAGAAACCAATAATGTAAAACGAAAGTGATCCTAAACCTAAACCATTTTGTTTACACATCTTTTATATTATCAAACCACAAATTAAATTTAAAATATGCTTTGGAATCTCCCATAGTATAGGAGCGTCTGTCGACAGTGTATATTTATTAATTATCAAAGGACTTATCAACAAAACAATAATTAACTGTTCAATACGTTTAAATAGGATAATACTGAAAAATACTTTTTTTTTTTTATTAACCTGGGGTATCCCGAACCTAAGGAAGGGCTCAGACTAATCTCCAAGGAGAGGTGCATTTTGTTCTCCTCCATTTTGAGACTCTGTCCTCCTCCATTTTTTGTTCTTTTAAGATACTAGTTTCTTTTCTTTATAAAGTCTACAATACATACACCGCAATACTATATTTGAGTATAGATCACGAAAGGATAATCTTATTGGTACAAACCATTCAATTATAAAGTATAGTCTTACTTAGTGTACATGTTATAAATTCGACAAATAACATTTCAACAACACAATTTTCTGATTTTCTTAAGTAGGAAACTCAATGGTGAACGTATGTGTATTGAACTGGTGATTTAGAATGATTTAAAGTGATTTGACAAATCATTTGTTATTCAAACATAGATTTTAAAAAGTCACTCGAAATCCAATATTATTAGATATTATAAGATTTGTAATGTATTTTAAAATCAATCGTTATTAAAATAGTAATTTTTTAAAAAAATCTTTTCAAATTCACTATTATTGAAAATATTTTAAGTTTTGAGGTTTTAATGATTACATAAAATTTTAGGAAATTTTAAAGGAGTTTCTTAATTAAAAAATACAAAAACTCAAGTCTCATAGTTTTAGGTGGTATTTCATTAGATTTTAATACTAAATCATAACAATTTCTTTATATTCATCCAAAATCATCAAAATCATCTAAAATCTTATTAACACTCAAATCATTCTAAATGCTAGTTCAATACACTCCATTAGTGTTGTTTGTTGCATGAATTAGGGACCGTCAGAGCCTCACAAATTCGTGTTTTAGCAATGAATAAATAAACAATCCAGCATGTTATGTACCGTTCTGAAAAAAAGTTTGAGGACCAAGGATCTATAACATCTTGATTTTTGAGGAAAAAGAAAACTGTCTAAAACATTGTTTTGGCCACAGAGAAAAATAGAAAGATATGAAACGCAGAAAGAAGGTGAATATTTATGGTTTGTTCATGCAAATGTTTCAGAAACAAATAAACTCACGTGGGATTCAGACCTATCTCACTGTGCCTCACATGGTGAAATACTTGAGACATTGAATGCTTAACAAACTCTGATGTATAAGTATAACTAAGCTGCTTTGGTTATCACTCATATATGATATAGTAATAACTATATATTTTTGTAAGCTATACAAAGACGAGTTCATGACTATTTATTCCTCTAGGCGCTACTTGGTATTCACAATTAACACCTAAGTCCTAACATTTTTAAGAATTATTATTTTTTTTTAAATATATATTATACTAATCCCTAACCGGGAAATTGAACTGGTGGTTTACAACTTGATAACCGGATTTAAATTGAAACCGGGTGACCTTTAACTCTAAATAAGATTTCTGAGAAACAAAAGTTAAAGAAAACTATGGAAATAATATTCGAATTGATAAGTTCGAGATTAGTGTTTTTAAACTTCGTTAATTAGTGTAGTTTCGAAATAATGATGGATCTAGATGTGTTAAATGAACATCGATCTTTGTATGTGAAAGATAATATATGTGATTGGATTTTTCGCTTCCGTTGGAAAAATGACTCTTTTTGGATTATGGGATAAAGTAATTTCCTAAATCTTACTAAGTATTTATGAAATTCGTTTTGTGTTTTTATCAAGAAAAAAAAAATCGTTTTGTGTTTGCTTTTCGATTCAATCATGATTTATCCGGTATGCGAACTACAAACAGTTTTATCGTTATTTTGACTATGCGGTTACCAGGCTAAATAGTTATAAATTTAGTCGAAATTATTTTGTGTTTTTTTTTTGTCATGTGACTAAACTTATAAGTTTAGCGTTTTGTTAGTATACTTTTATTTTACAGTAATATTTATATTCTTAGGAAAAAAAGTTAGTGTTGTTGAATTTGAGAACTTATGTGAAATATGAAATTCTTCGAGAACAACAAAGTAGTATGTAATGGGGACCACATTAATAAATGCTTTCGTTAAAGGGGCCGCTCTCTCTCTTCGTTCTAGAGAGAAGTTTCTCTCGGCCCTCGTTCTCCGATCTCCAACTTTCACGAAAAATTTCCGGCGAGGCTTTCACGGCTCTTTTCTTCTTTTCTTCCTTTTATTTTGCTTTGCTATGTCTCCGATCGGTGTCGACTTTTGGTTTTTTCTTACCCAGATGTTTGGTTTTCACGGTGGTTTTGATCGGATTGTTTTGTTTCGGGCTCCTCCCTCATAAGTCCGATTTCGATTATATGGATGGTTGTTCCTTGTCCGCTATCGGACCTTACCGGTTCTCCAGTCTCTTCCCGACTTCTGTCGATGACGATCTCACTCCCTCTTTGCAGGGTTTCGGTCTATTTGTAATTCTTAAGGCCTTGGCCCATTAATCGAAATTGTTGACAAAATAAAATAAAATGGGGACCACATTTACTATGATTATATATTTATATATTCTGGCACTCCCTAAACTATTTTATAACTATAGGTTAAATTATTCTGGCTTATGTCATGAATGATCCACTTCCTCTTGTCGTTACATGATTCTCCTTAAAAAAACAGATTCCTCAAGTCGAGATATGCTGAATCCTGACCGTCCATTCTCCTTTTGGAGATTCGTATTCGCTTTTAAGATTCCTTAGCTCTTTTTTTTTTAACACTAGCGATTTATTAAAAGTTAAGAGAAAAATACTGGGCTTAAAAACTCAACAACCATACAAAGCATAAAAAACAACAGAAGTGGGGCCTGTGAAGGAGAACACGTGGCACACGTGTCAGCAGAACAACCACTTCTACTTGCATGTCCAGCGACCACCGCCAACCACCGGACGTCAGAAAGTCGGCATGCAATATCCGGCAAAGTGAGGAGGAAGTCACCGCCGAACGATACCGCCCAAACCCATCATGCCTCTGTAACTCACCGGAGGACCAAATCCCGAGAAGGATTGTTGAAGAGAGAACTGCGTAGAAGAGAAAACCGTCTGTAGGAATCACCGTCGACCACTGTCCCCGAGATACTCCGCCGCCGTCTCGACCCAAACTATTGAGCGTGACTTTGCCCATCATATGCTCGACCTCCAAGAGCGATGGAAGCGACAAAGATTTACTTCCCGCCGAAACACCAACCGCCGACAACGCCTAAAGTGCACAACAGAGTCTTCAACACGATGAGAACGAGGGAAGAGAGATCCGATGAAATCGGAATTTATTCTACCCGGACCAAGCCGGGCAGCCACGAAACACAAAAACAACATGAATCGCTTCTAGAAACACCAAGAAAGGTAAAAAACGAAGCGAATCGAAGGTGAAACTATAAACAAACGAAGGAGATGAGTTTCTCTCTCTCAAAGATCCTAGAGAGAGAAGAGAGAGAAACTCCTTCTTTTTATTCTTCTCAGATTCCTTAGCTCTAAATGTGGAATCTTCAACAATATACAAATATACCTACATCCCCTGTAGGACTGTGCTAGTTCCCCTATTTGCTGTAAAATCTCTTTATATCTACTCTTTTAAAAAAAAAAAATCGTAGTATAATTAGTTTTAATTTTTTTTTTAATTCACTAACTATGTGGTGTTGGAATCACAATACATAACCCATGCCGACACAATAATAAACGAAGGTTGTAATTAATAAGAGTGTTTTAGCATCTGCTCATAGTTTAGCTGGTTGTGTTCATTGTTGCTCATTTTTGTTTAGATTTTTTCGAATTCTTGTTTTTTAGTATTTTTTCAACATCAAATATTACAATGAAAACTTTCTTGGATATATTTGGAGGTCAGCACATGGTTCAGTTTAATTGGTAGGTTTTTAACCTCATCCAACATTCAGTTGTTTTTTCTTTGTAAAATGTCGTTGTTTATGTTTTTATTTTTATTTTTGGTGTTGGGCTTTAGACTATAAAAAGTGTTTTTTTTTTCCCTCATGGTCTTAGTTTTTCGAGAATAAGTTAGGCTATGAATCCTCTTAATTTGTAGTAACAATTGTATTTTTTGTTAATGATAAATTAATGAAATTCAGTGAAAAAAAACTAATAAGAGTGTTTTTATTATGCTCGACGGTATAGTCTTATTTCCTTAAACACAATTTTCACTCTTTAAATATTGTAGTTTTCAGATTTACGGCGAAACTGTAATGGTCCGATTCCGGTTCATTGGGCTTTTGAAATTAAAAAAAAAAAAATTCAAAGCCCATTGTGTCTTCCAAACACCCTAGCCTCTCTTTTGCATCTTTCTTATAAATAAGAGTAGTCTCTTATGAGAATTGAGAAAAATATGATTTTCGACGAAGCTGCTCTTCTCCTGTCGTAGCCACCACCCTCCAAACCTAGATTTAGTGCTCCTCCATTGTTTTGAGTCGAAGGTAATCCTGAAAGCTCTTTTTCAGATCTGTTTTTCCTCAACCCAAACACTAAAGGCTTCATATCTTTTTATACATGATGAATCTGGCAAATCTGAGACCACCACCGTATTCAGCTCGACGAGAAGAAGACATAGCCGTCAACCGCTCCTCCGTAGGCCTCACGACGCGCCCGCACACACCCCCAGAAGTTCGGAGAGTGAGATCCACGCGCGTTGGAGGTCTCCACGCGCCGCCGCCGTCCGCCATGCGCCGCAGTTATGTGAGGTGTAGCTTGCGCGTCGGTGGAGTGATAGATGTTCGGATGGAAATTGGGTATGAGTTATATGTCTCTATGGGTCCGGTAGCTTGAACTAGTATCGAGGCTGAGTCGGATACGAGCTTTATGCTGCTATGGTTCCGGGGGTCACGATGCTTCCATTGTTTATTGTGCGCGCGTTTATATTATTGTATTATATAAGTATTACATAATATTTCTTGCAGCCGTTTAATTTCCGGCTAGCCGTTAAGTCGTGCAAAGGTCGTATGATTTGGATTAGTCCAAATCGTCTCACGGAGTAATTTTCCAATTATTTACCTCCTTTTCTTTTTCCTTTTTCTTCTTTTTAGGACTTGTATTAGAAGTATATTACTGGTTGAATTGGTGGTTTTGAATCGAAAGAAGCGTACGCAGAATTCTTGGAACCATTGGAAAGACATGTCAGTTAGTCTTTGGACGTAGACTCTTGTCCTAACACCGCCGTTCCGGTTCGCCGGAAGCAGAATGTTACAGATACGATGATCTTTATATACCAGTTGTTAAATGGTTAAATGGCCTAACTACGTGCCAAAATAGTTTTCAAATTTACAATCACACGAGATCGGGTTGAAGCGGTCGGATTCAATCACCACTATTAATTGTCTTGTATATAAAATTTTGGTTAATGTAAATTTTATATATAATAATGGTTCAAGTATTTTACCATATCTAGAAAAGGTCTTTGTCGACAAAAAAGAAGAAGAGAAGGTTTGTTTCTTAATAAAAGGTATCTTAATTAGTCAATGCTCGTTGTCGAGGTATATTCATCAGATCATGTCATCTTTAGAACAGGTGTACCATTTATTTTCTTTGATTTATAAAAACAAGTTCTCTCTTACACAACCATGCATAAAATAAGTGTAAAATAGAGAATATATTACAGTAAGTAATCTTTAATAAAGTTAGAATTGTCATCAGTATCACAAAATGTTTAGGTCGAAGGGAGAAGATTTCCACTATGATTCTTTTTCAGTAATGTCAACTAGTGACGTTGGTCGCTTTCTAACACAACAAATGATAGACCGATGAGTAACCCATTTTGGTATTTCCCTTTTCTTTAATGTTACTTTAACAAAAAAATATATAAAGAAAGATTTCTATACATAATTGATAGTGATCAGTAGTTTTCCACCTGTGTTATGTTGCATTATCACCCCCCCCCCCCCCCCCCAAGTTTCAACGGTTTCTTTCTATTAGAACGCGATTATTAGAATATTAATTGGCAATTAGGATCCGGAGATATCAGGATCCGGAGATCATTAGATGATGATTTCCTGAGATGACATAGAGGTTGTAATATTACATGAAAATGCTGAAGTACCAAAACCAGTTACACATAACTAAACTGACGTACATGTGCTAAAAATTAGTACAAATAAATGAACAACTTTATCAAAGGATTTAGTGCAATCATGTATACATTGATATAAATTTTGTTTGATTTTACCAACGTAAATTCTACAAAATTATCCAAAAATCATGGATTCAAAACAAAACTTACATTTTGTGATAAGTTACATAAACCGTCCGTTTAGTCTCGTACGTAACAAAGTATAAATATACGTACTATTTTGTGGACTGTTTTAACATACATTTGAACGAGTAATGATATACATGAGTTCCCTTCTATTCCTCAAAACGTGAAAGAGATGGCTTCGAACATGATAGGTTTCAAAGATAGCCATCTTGAAAGGTCTTCTAGGGATTAGACCTACACCTTTTGAGAATCATGAATTCGAATGCAACGTTCTGAGAAGACCCTCCATCTTAGTAAGCTAATTATCAGCCCTTATATAACCTGTTTTGTGAATCAACTTGAAATTTTAAACGTTATTGGGGTTTGGGAGGACTACATGTTGTTAGTGCATTAGCCTTTGTATTAGGCATGGGCATTCAGTTACCCATTCGGTTCCGGTTCGGTTAATTCAGGTTTCGGTTTTTTCGGTTATCGCTGTCTAGTAACCAAATAGGAACCGGGGAAATATCGGGTCGGATCGGTTCGGTTAGTGTTCGGTTCGGTTCGGTATGGGTAATTGTGTTAGGAACCGGAAAATATCCAAAATTTTTCGGATCCAGTTCGGTTTTGGCTCGGTTTTGGTTACGTTTGTACTCAAACTATCCAAAAGTAACCAAATTACCTGAATTACCCGAAAAAACCCGAACCAAACTTCCCAAAAATATCTAAATTACCCAAAAAACCAAAATACCTAAGAAAATAAAAATAAAAATTGGTTACATTTTATAAAAATTTATTTTATAAAAATTGATTAATTTTTTAAAATATAACTAAAATGTAAATACTTTGATTATTTTGGATATTTGGTTTAAATATAACAAAATAAAATTCGTTTTATACATAAATTTTAAGTATATTGGTAATTTTAAATCTAAATATAGTTAATATTTTTTATATGTATTATATTTCGAGTATCCAAAAGTAACCATCGGTTTTCGTTTCGGTTTCGGTTCGGTTCGGATAACCACGTGTAATAAAACAGGAACCATTCGGTTAATGCTAACAAACCGAAACCTATTTTCTCGGTTTTCGGATCGGGTTCAGTTCGATTTTTCGGTTCCGGTTAAAATGCTCAGACCTACTTTGTATACAGAAAGTTTGAGTTGAGCTTTCTTTGACAAACCAAAATATGTTCATCCAATTCCAAAAATGGAAACCTTTAGGCCCGTTATGTGTATCAAGTTGCCCAACTCGAGGACAACACACATATCTCCTTAAAAATAACTTTTTTTAAAAAATGTCAGGCATTTGACTCGAACTTTCTTAGATTTTTTTTGTCAATTTGATATTTCATAAACATAAGGTCCATTGGACTAAGGGCACAAAAGAAAAACTGGATTGCAAAGTTAAAGAAATGTAAATGGGCCGAAATTGGGCCGGTTCTCCAAACCATTCAACTGAAAGGAGAGAGAGTGAGCTGCGTGGTGATGAGAAATGACACTCATCACCACCTTCGATCCGCCATGCACCTCTGGAACCGGAGAGTTTCGCCGATTTTTATTCGAATTATTAGATTTTTTACCAAAATTACCAGCATCCGAATTACCAAATAATGAAAGAATCGAACCGAACGGTGACCGCATCGAACCTAAGTTTTATTTGGATGTTAGCCAGTTCCTAGTTTACTATCAAACCGAAAATCAAAATAATTGAATCCAAACCAAATATAATTTTTTATAAAAAATTGAATGTCTTCTAAATCTTTATACCAGGAAAAATTCGAAAAGAATGGAAGGCCAACCCTAATAAAAAGAGACCAACTAAACTCTTCGGATATTAGTTTGGGCCATTAAACCCAATAGCCAAATCATCGGATTACTGGGCCTAAGGGGTATATTTGGAAATTCGAGTAAGTAGCACATCTAGGGTTTACTTCTTTTAAGACAAATATTTAGGACTGCTGCATTTCTCTCCTACGCTGGGTTGAAGAAAGTTGCAGCGACAAAATCAGAACCGAGAATGGTACTTTTCTCTCGTCGTCTCTCTCAATTCTAATCATTCTTCCAGTAGACTGTTGAAGCTTATGTATTAGCTTTGGTATCATCGCTGTTATTACGTTATCGTTTTCGTTTGGAATTTGATTGTTCGTTCTCGCGACTAGGATGATAAATAATCTCTTTATTCTGGATTTCGTGTTTTGTTTCTGATAATCTAGTAGATTTAAGAGTCGTCTTCATCAAGTTTCGTTTTGATTTATATCAGTACATCATGCACAAACATTTTGCTGAGTGTTCTTCGATTGACTTGCTGATATGATTTGAAGGTTTGGTGAGTTTGTATTAAATGAAAATGGTGTTTGAATTTTTGATATGTGTAGCCTAAGCAAATCCATGAGATCAAGGACTTCCTTCTGACGGCTAGAAGGAAGGATGCTAGGTCTGTGAAGATCAAGAGAAGCAAGGACATTGTTAAGTTCAAGGTCAGGTGCTCAAGGTACCTCTACACACTATGTGTCTTCGATCAAGAGAAGGCTGATAAGCTTAAGCAGTCACTTCCTCCAGGTTTGTAATCTCCTCCCACTCTCGCATCTCATTTTTGTGTGAGGAATACATACTTTAACTCACTTGTCATCAGCTGAAACCTCTTATATCATCTTAAGCATCTTCAGTTATAATTGTGTTAGATTTTAACATCTGGATCCTAATATGCATTGTTTAATGGTATCAAAGTTTGAACATATGCACTTGTGTATATCATAAGGGTCTTAGAGTTTGGCATCTGTGTCCTAAGTTGTTTGTGTACTTGTAAGGAAGCATGTGTGTACTTATTATACCTTGTGAACATCAGTTTGTACGTATGGTTTTAAGTTTGTGACATGTTTATTTATTGACATATCAATCTTCAATGCAGGTTTGAGTGTTCAAGACCTTTGAAAATCTTTTGAAGTCAAGGATATATCAGTGCGACCTGCATTGAAGCTTTAAAATACCTTTCTCTTGGGAGGCTTTAGTTTTGCTGTCTTTTGAATTACTATTATTCAATTTCAAGACTTTGATTTTGTATTTTGCTTTATGTTATCGATGTTGACAGTCTTTGATAAGAAGTATTCACATCAATTTATGTTGTTTTGATTTATTTTAAATTAATACAAGCCTAAGTTGTTCATATATCATTAACAAAAAGCCAATCATCAGCCAATGGACTAAGAATCAAAATGATAGTTAAGTTACAGGGAGATGATATTAGTCTAATCATCATTTCTTATCCTCATGGAGCTTAAACAAGAGGATATCACTACAAAGTTATTCACTAATTCATTGTTAAAGGATAAGGCAAAGTGGCAATATGATTATGAGCCACTGTTCCAATCCAAAGCTTCCCTTGAACCTCCCTAACTTCACTCACAAGCTTCATTACCTTTCCTTGTCTATCCTCAAGAACCTCCAACACCTTACCGTCCTCGTTGAATCTTGATATCACAGTGTACATTCTCATCCCCATCACTTTCCCCAGCAGCTTCATCGGTAATGGTAACCGAAAGTAGATGCTCTTTATCCAAGGGTTGTTTGTAAGAACCTCCTGTGCAGGTGTTCTGCAACAGTCTATTGCAACCCAAAACTCACCCTTCTCATTCATTCTTACATTGTCTGGGAATCCAGGTAGATCTGCCACCACCTCGACTTCACCTGTCTTTGAACCCTCCAGCCAGTATTTCACTAACCTGGCATATACATTAAACCGATTTTTATAAACACATTAATTTCCAAACTGAAGTGAACCAAATCGAAAAATCTGAATTTAACCGAAAAACCGACCCGAATTAACCGAATATACCCAAGTATATGAAATTAGCTGATTTTACCGGAAACTTCGGTTAATTTCGGTAAAAATTAATAAACCGAAAACCGAACTGACCGAACTGAAATAAACTAGTTTCGGCAAAAACGTTCAAAACCGAAAAACCAAAAAACTAAACCGAAAAACTGAAGTCCCAAGGCTAGTTATACCTGCAGTTGGTTGTTTCTGTCAAGAGAAGGAAAGATTGGTCTTTAGAGAGTTGAATGCCATTGGGAAAAGCCAAACCATCCAGCACAATGTGTGTTGTTTTGGTAGGTGGGTCATATCTTAGAACCCTTCCTGTTGATTCTCCTTCAAGTAATATGAAGAAATGATTCCTACAAAATACAAAGTCTAACTCTTATATCATACAATTAACGGTGGACAATTCAACCCTAAAATACTTACGCTCTGTCATATCTTTTGCTTGTGTCGGTGAAGAAGATGGAGCCATTTCTATGGATGTCAAGATCGTTGGCAAATAGTATAGGCTTTCCTTCCACATGAGTAGCTAAAGGAGTAGCAACCCCTCCTTCAGGACCAACCACTAGTAGACCATAGTAAGCGTCTGCAATGTACAAATTTCCATTCTTTTGATCAAATCTCAGACCAAGAGGTCTCCCACACAGCTTCTCATGCATCCATTGCTTCTTTGTTGTTGAATCCACGCCTCTTGCACAAGCCTTCTCTGACCTAATGAACACACAACACCAATAAGTGAACCTGAAACAATCATAAAAGTGTGAACATATATATGTAATGATTTTTTACCATTTTGATGTTACAACGGAAAATGTTTCCCATCCGATGGTTTCACCCATCCATCTAACCACTCTTCCATCAGCCAGCCCTGTGTATGGACCACGACCTAAACTATCAAACTCTAAAGACTCTGGACCAAAGACTTGGTCCACAAACTCCAGTTTCCCATGATGACTTAGTCGACTAAGGTTGTCTCTTGGCCAGTTTTCCATGACTTGCTTGTATGGAGCTACTTCATGCTTCACTGGTTTGAACTCACGACCTCCGATTGGACTTATGCGAAAAGGGTCAATCGCTATGAACATTATAGACAAAGCAATGATACAGAGAACCGGGTGATGAGTTAGCAAGGAGTCATATGTACCATACTGGCCTTTCTTCTCCATTTGAAGTGCTCAGAGATGGATCAGAAAGCAAGATCAGATTCACCTGATTAATGCATAGCTTATATAAGAAACATAGAGAATTGTGGTTGTGGAGAAGTTGAGGGTAATAATGCAGATCTTGTGAGTAAAAATTGGGTTGAAAGTAGGTTAAATGGTAATGAACAACTAGTCAAAAGTGGATCCAAGTTAGATTACTCTGACAACAAATACAATTGCCATGACTCTGTTTGACCTGTAAATCATCCAACCTACAAATAAGTTAACAGGACAAGACACTGCTCTAATCTAAGAGACCTGCAGAAAACTTCATCTAATTACCTTGTTTAATTGCAAGAATGCAAATGATCAAACATATACAATATATCAAAGAAAAACAATGTTTGGTAACATGTTTTCATAACTAAATCAATGTGAAGGTCACAACTCAGAAAACATGTCTAGTAGATGGAATCTTTAGGTAAGACATGGGACCCTTTCGCAACTATACATCAAACATATGACTGTCCTATTCATCTGTAATGATGCCTAAACAACACTAACTTGATTATGCAGGAAGCATTCCCACAAGCAGTCCACGCAAGCCTTAGGCCCTTAAGGATCTTTTATATTCTTCAAATGGAACCGCAGAAGCTTGGTTACCAACTCTCAGCCTGTCTTCATCTTGACCTTGAAACTGAATTCAGACAACTTCCACTCCAAGAGGAACTGCACTAACTTGCAAGGTCCGGCCGTTTCCAATAAACCGCAACGAGGGTAAAGAAGCATCAGTAAGCGATTCGATCTCAAGAAAACTGAAATCATAAGCACCAGACTTCTTCAAACTGAAAACAAACAAAACTATGATCCAACCAAGCATAGTAACAGCCCAGTAATTGTTCATCCCACCAATCAGACCCCACGAAATAGCGTAACCAACCAGAATTCCCGACAAATGTCCCAAGAAACTAGCTTGCGGAACAATGATGGAAGTGAAAATAAGTGACTCAAAAGGCGCAAAGCTAATGGGAAGAGACAAAACCCCAAAAAGATCAAGCTTTGAAGAAGGTTGCTTCACAGAGAGAATCGTCATCCAACCAAACACAACACAAGAGTATCCAACAGCTGTAACTCTCTTAAAATACTCAATCTTGAATCTAGCAATTAACAAATGGTAGATTCCAATCACTAAAACACCAGAGAACATAACAAGAACAAGAGTGTAATGAAGGTAATAAGCTGTTCCAAGACCTAAATGTCTTAACTGTTCCACAACACCGAGACTCCATAGAGCAGTCATGTTAAACACGAGATGTAAGAAGCTTATATGAGAGAAAGCAGAGGTGATCATCCTCCAGTAATGCCCTTGAATTGCAGTCTCGTAACTCAATCCAACTTGTGAGTACCCAATACTCTTCTTCTGGATTACAAACCAGATTAAACTACATATCGTTATGATCAAGCTCGTTGCGGGTTTCTCGATGATATCATAAAACAAAGGTGTTCCCATTCTATAAAAACTTGAAATTGAAAACCGACTCTGTAGTTGAAGAGATTAAGATCTGAGAATTTAAGTTTTTTCTGCGGATTAAATCCAAAGGAGTGACCTTTCAGCTAAGAATCTGACGGATTCTCTAGAAGGATAAAGAGAGATCTTTGATTCGATTCTTCGAGTTGGCGCTAACTTGTTCCAGATTTTCTCAGATGAAAATTTTCCTCTTTCACCAAATCGATTATCACAGAACACACCTTTTTGTCTTGTGGTTTGTCTTCACTTAATGGGCCAAGGTATGGGCCAGTCACTATTAATTTTCAGTCCAGCTATAAATCTTGGAAGAACAATAGACAAATCGAATAGAAAGTCCACATTTAGGGTCCTAACGTTTGATAAAGATGTTCGAGTTTAGAATGTTTTCCGACTAATGTTAGAGATAGCCAGATCATCTGTCATTAGACTACTATATAAACTGCGTTTTCACTTTTTTTTTGAACGAACCATATATTAAAAGAGAACTTAAGAGTTTGCAACAAGTACTTCCCGGGCAACCTTAGCTAACAAATCAGCTTCAGAGTTGCTACACCGAGGGATAAACTTAAACAAGATAGAATCAAAGGAATTACATAGAACATGAATGTCATGTAATAGACTTTGGATTTCAACACACGGGGCCTTAGAATTAAGGAGTGTGATGAGCGATTTACAGTCCGAGCGAATGCTCAAAGACTTAAATCCTGCAGAAACTGCATCTTGAAGTGCAGCCTTTACCGCCAATGTTTCCGCCATCAAGGCCGACGAGACAAAGTTACGGTTTGAGGAGTTTATAGCTAGGGGTATCAAGGCATGATCGTTAAACAGCCAACCAAACCCAGCTTTACCGGAGGTGGAATCCCAAGAAGCATCCACAAAGCATAGCGTAGCTTCTGGGTGCGAGCTGATTATGGGACGAATCAGGTGAGGCGGTTGAGGGAGTGGCCTTTTGATTGAAGCTTGAGCCTCCTGCCAAGATCTCGCTTCCCGGATAGACTGAAGCACCACATCAGCCGCATCAGTGTGTTTGTTATCGAACACTCTCTTGTTTCTTGCTTTCCATAAGAACCACAGGGTCCACGGATACAGGGCATTAGAGTACAAACCTGTGGGAGGAAGTGGCTGAATCCTTTTGCAGGCCACTAGGAATTCATCTAGTCCAGTTGTAGTACAAGGCGGGCCATTAGTGATCGGCATAAGGCTCCAGACATGAGCCGCAAAAGGGCAGAGAAGCAACATATGGATTTCTGATTCTGGAGCTCCGCAGTGCATACAATTCAGGTTAGTACCCATACCTCTCATCGATAAGTTTGAGCCCACCGGGAGGGCTTTACTCTTGACTTTCCAAAGAAAATGGTTGATCTTGGGAGAGGTTTTAACATTCCAAATAGCTTGGCGCCATGGAAAAAGGTCAGTGGTATGTTGGTTACCATAAGTCTTAGAGAGCGAGTAGCCAGACTTGGTGCTGTACTTGCCAGCCTTGTCAGGTAACCATACTAACAAGTCCTTCATGCCCAAGGTACTTGGAATGATTTTCCTGATAACATCCTCATAGTGAGGCAAGTGTTGGCGAATCACAGAGAGGTTCCATGTCCGCGAAGAAGGGTAAATCAAATCAGAAACACGGAGCTCAGCATTTGCAGCTGTTGGAGGACCCATCGGAGCAAGTGGAATGGAAGAAGAGAGCCACGGGTCCTTCCAAACTTGAATGCTTTCTCCTGAGCCTACTATCCAACCCAAACCTGATTTTAAAACCTCTCGGCCAGCAAGTATTCCTCTCCACCCATGGGAGATTACCGAACCTGTTGAACAATCTAGGAAATTGGAGGAATGACAATATTTTCCAAGTAGAATTTGTCCAATAAGAGAGTCGGGTTCTTTTACTAAACGCCAAGCGAGCTTAGCTAACAGAGAGTTGTTAAAGGTTTCCAAGTCTCTGAATCCCAAACCTCCTGCGGCTTTTGGCAAAGTTAGACGGTCCCAAGCAATCCAACAGATTTTTCGCACATCCGGTTTAACATCCCACCAAAAGCGAGTTAAGACGGATTGGATTTGTTTGCATAGGGAGAGCGGGAGTTTGAAGCAAGACATAGCATACGCCGGGAGAGCAGCAAGAACAGACTTAAGGAGGACCATCTTACCCGCTCCGGAAAGAAATTTCGATGTCCAACTATGCGCTCGTTGACGGATGCGATCAATAATACTTGCAAATATATCTCTCTTTTTCCTTCCAAAATCTTCGGGGAGACCCAAATACTTCCCGATACCTCCTTCATTTGAGATATTCAATTGTGCTTTGACACGTCTTCTCGCCTCAATAGGCGTTTTTGAGGAAAAGGTAATCGAAGATTTTTGGAGATTGATACACTGGCCCGACGCTCGCTCATACTTCTCCAAGATGTTCAGAAGTGAAGTGCAGCTAGCTTGGGTTATCTTACCGAAGAACATCGTATCATCCGCAAAGAGCAGATGATTAATCGCTGGTGAGTGCCGGGAAACCTTAACCCCAGGTAAGGAGCCAGCAGCTTGCGCCTTACTACAAAGTCCGGATAGAACTTCAGAGCAAAGAATAAAGAGATAAGGCGATAGCGGGTCGCCTTGTCGTAATCCCCGAGACGGATTAACACGTCCCTGAGGTGTCCCATTCACCAGGAAGGAATAAGAGACCGAACAAACACATTCCATGATCCAATTAATCCACATAGCTCCAAAACCAAACTTCTGCAAAACAGCCCGGAGAAAGTCCCATTCAATCCTGTCATACGCCTTGCTCATATCCGTTTTAACGGCCATGGAACATCGTTTTTTAGCAGTAGACGTACGTAGGAAGTGAAGAACTTCGTGAGTGATGAGGACATTGTCAGAGATAGCTCTTCCTGGTACAAACGCCGATTGGTGCTGTGAGATAAGCGAGTGGAGCATGGGTTGAAGTCTTCTCGTGAGGATTTTTGCAATGATTTTGTAGTGTGTTGTGCATAGAGCTATGGGTCTGTAATCAGCCACCTTCTTTGGCCCTTTAATCTTTGGAATTAACCTCACATGAGTCTCATTGAAACGGCGGTGCAGCGAGCCTGATATAAAGAAGTTCTTAATCTCACTTGCAACATCAGCTCCTATAATATCCCAAAAGGTATGATAGAATCCAGCTGAGAATCCGTCTGGCCCGGGAGCTTTATCCGCGTGTATCGAGAAAGCCGCTTCTTTGATCTCTAAATCAGATGGAATTCGTGAGAGGTCGGAATTCATTTCTTGAGTGATCCGCGGGGAAATGGCTTCCTCGATAATATCCAGTGAGTTGGTGGAGTGGGAGGTAAATATGGACTGATAATACCGGGAGATAACATCAACGATCTGATCCTCCTCATACACTGCCACCCCTTGATCATCTTCCACCACCGAAAATTTATTTTGAGCTCTTCGCCCCCTCATGATAGCGTGGAAGAAGCTGGAATTTTTATCACCACATTGAAGCCAAATAATACGGCTTCGTTGTCTCCAATACTTTTCTTCCTCTACATAAGCATCTTCAAGAATCTTGGTGACTTCCTCTATAAGAGATTGGTCAGGGATAGTCGCCGAGAGGGCCTCTTCCAGTCGAGCTTGGGCTTGCTGGATTTTCTCCACATTTATTTTGTTTTGTTCTTTGGTCCAAGCAATCAACTCTGATCTGATCTTATCTAATTTGGCGATCACAGACCCTGGAGTCGGGTTCCAGCAGTGATCAATCAGCTCTCTAATCTCCGCTTTCTCACATAGTCTTCTATCAAAGCGATAGCAACCTTTCCTTTTGGTGTTGGTTTGATCAAAATATGTGATGAGAGGGCGGTGATCCGAACCCTCGAATCTTAAGTATTCACAGCAACCAGCCGGATAAAGTTCTGCCCAAGCCACATTTGACATCGCTCGGTCCAATCTGGATTGGATAAAATGATTGTACCGGACTCCTCTCCAAGATAAAGAGTTACCGGAATGTTGAAGATCCCATAGTCCATTTTGAGACACAAAGCTTCTGAAGGCTAGGAAAGAGCCTTCCCACCTAATTGGTCCCCCGACTTTTTCTGAGTTGTCAAGCAGCTCGTTAAAGTCCCCGGTGATTAACCAAGCCTCAGATCTTCCAAGAGCTAAATTTGTGAGAGAGTTCCAAACTGTTGCTCTATCTCCTTGATTTGGAGCCCCATATAAGAAGGTAATATAGGAGTAATCCTTTTTGCATTTAATCTTAACATCAATGAAGTTCGAGGAGGAATCAAGGATTTCAACAAGCACATCATCCTTCCAAGAGAGACAAAGACCTCCACTAAGACCAACAGGAGGTACAGTAAAGTGGTTACAATAATCTGTGTTCTTGAAAAGCTTGAAAACCGCTTCATCTTGGTTTTTTGTCTCCATGAGGAACACCAAATCTGGGGAGTACCTCCTTCGCAACTCTCGCAGCCTACTTACTGTCAAGATACTTCCACTTCCTTGACAGTTCCAGCTCGCACAGGCTAAGGAAGACCGCGTGATGCGATCCGAAAATCCGCCTTCTTCTTACTCTTAGCCGGGATGAGTTTTATTGGCGGGTTAGTGGAGGAAGCTGGTCCAGACTTGGAGGGAGCTTTAGGATTTGTACCCTCTGACAAAAGTTTCCTTCTAGGCGAGCTCTGGCCCTTTGTGGTACGTCTTTTCTTGATTGCAACTCCTTGTACCGGGCTTCGAATCAGGCGTTTCCTAGAAGCTGTATTATCAGTAGCCGGGCGTTTTCCCGCGGCTTTTGCAGCATTTAAAGCTTCTCTCGTTTGTTTCAGAGTTAGCTCCATTGTAGTATCCAGATCAGCAATCTCATCTTCAGCTTGGACTTCAGGTTGAACTGGTCCTAATCTAAGAGATACATGAACGCGATCCTCACTCAATGTTCGTATGGGAGATTCCTGTGGAAACGACAGTCTCTCTGCCAGGCTCCTGGATGCAGATGCTTTTCCTGGTTCAGACATAAAATGTCCAGGTATATTGTCCTCCAAGTATTGGATTTCAACATCTTTAAGTCGTCCTGCACCCGAGTTCATAGTTCCCTGAGAGCGGGACATCTGGTGTTGAGAAGAGTTCTGATCAACTTTGTGGTTGCGTGTTTCTTCCTGCAGGTCTGGAGGAAGTGACAATCTGTTCAGAGCTGACCTTCTCTCTCGGGAAGAACCAGACACAGCAACTGTACGGTCCTCTACATCTCTCATGGTCTCCCTATCCGGACGTGGAGAAGGAGTATGTGATACTTGGGACTGAGTTGGTGTAGAGAGTCTATTAAAGACATTCTTAGGGACCCATTGAGCAGATTTTTGAGAATTTGAAACCAAGGAGAGCTTTTGCCTTGGATCATTTTTTGATGTCGAGAGACGTTCAGATGCCGGAATCCTGTCAGATTCTTTTGGTCTTAAAGCAGAAGACCCTCGGTTTTCAGTTCCTTGGTCTTGTTCCATAATCGGCCGAGTGGTTCTGCCACCTCTCAGATCAGCGTTTGCAAAGGTACCACGCCTTTGTGTAGCACGAGAAGGATCACGGGAATACCAGTCCCCACTCTCTTGGAGTCGGCTCTTCTGAAAGGGCTCTCGAGAAGAAGAGGGGAAATGGCGTCTCGCATCTCTCTTCCTTTTACCCTCTTCGAGGTTAGCAATCGTTCTTGCCTGATTCAGTCCACCGCGGGGACGAGTAGATATTATGGCTCTTCCATCCATACGGGAGGGACAATCCTTGCCTTCATGGAGTAAGGAATGGCATGAGAAGCAGTGCTTCTCCAAGTTATCGTAAATGAACTCCACTGTCTTGACCTCTCCACTCGGCATCATGGTGTCCATCTTCATTTCAAGTTCTTTAAGCCCATTAACTTGCACCCTGACCTTTCCTTGTTCTACATCCCAGTCCACTACTTGACCAAGTTCAGAGCCGATGGTCTTCAAGGTGCTTTCTGTCCAGAAGTGTAAGGGTATCCCGTTAACTTGGATCCAAAAGGGAATCAGAGCAGGGAAATTGTCAGAAATGATTGGCTCCCATCTCTGTAAAATCAGCATCCATTTTTTAAAATGGTAGGGAGCTCGGTTTAGAATAGAGAGGAGGTCTGCCTCCGATTCAAACCGGAACTGGAACAGTTGTGGTCCCAAATCTCTGCCTGTTATGTGCCCAACCACCGACCAGTGTTGAAGGAAGAAGTCCACCACCGCTTTTGTCTTCTGGAAGGCAGGATTAGTGACTCTTCCAATTAAGGTAAATTGATTCTCCTCGATGAGTTTAGCCGTATCAGACCTTGGGATTTTTACAGGAGACCTTCTGACTGTACGGTTTGAGTCATAGATCCACTTCTCCTTATCATTTCTTAGGTATCGGTTTGTCATAATGACGAGAGAGAGAGCTTCCACTCAACAACCAACAACCAAAGTAAATGCAGAGAAACACTTAGGAGTGCAAAGAAACTAATAAATAGCTCTTGAAACTCCACTAGAAAGAGATAATCGTGACGAGATCCTCACACAGAGGTAAGAAGGAAAAATCCTCACACAGAGGTAAGTTGGAAAAGTCCTCACACAGAGGTAACAAACTGCACTGGAGCAGAAGGATGAGTAGACTCTAGCTTCAGTGAGAGAGCAGTAGAGCAAGGTCCAGAACGTCGGTAAGAAAGGCGCTTCTCATCTCAAAAACAGAGGTACTAGCTCAGCAGCTTCAAATCTTTACTTCCACAGGATGTAGAGAGAAGCTGGAACAGAGGAGCTTAACCAGAGGAGCTTACCGGCGAGCAGAGAGGCGGACCCTCCGACTGTTGTCGGGGGCTGGAACCCGGATTTGCTTTTACCAAGGTGGTTTTGGTTTGAAAAACTTTCTATTTTTGGCAAAAACCGGGTGGATATCTGTCTCAATCAACTAAACCATACAGTTGGAAACTGTCTTGGTAACAGTGCCTGAGAGAGAAATCGCCTATGAGAGAGAAACTGTTATTCTTAAAAACTGCGTTTTCACATAATCCTATTTTTGTATAACCAGGGTGTGGTGTTGTTAACATATTCAAGTCTTTTCTTACCACTAGACCACGACCATGTGGCCCAACCATCCAGTTATCATTCGCTTTGAAATATACATTTGGGTACGAGATATAATGAGGTGAAGGTGTCGTGTCGAGCTTTCATGGACGTCACAAAGATCAAGCGTACATGCATGCAAACATAATGGCCAAAAGAACAAATCAACAGGATTTGTTGAGTTTATTTTCCATTTTTATTCCTGTTTGTATAACTTAAAGCATTTGCATTGGTTAAGAATCTCTTATCGAGTTCTCAACAATAAAATATTAATATTTTAAATTTTATTTAATTAAAAAGGTAAAATTTAATTTGAATAAATAGTAACCCAATTACACTATGACTATGCTACTTGAGTAGTAAGAACTATAAAGTTCTTAAACAAAAACTCTAATTGAGGATGCTCTTATGCTATTCATGAGGCTAAATTGTATCCTGATCAAGTAATTAATGGTATTAAGACATAAAGTCGAATCTCGAAAATTGGATTGTATCATACTCAACATATAAAAGATATTGGTCAATCTATTTATAATTGTTTGATTTTGAGTTGAAAATTTGTGTAACCTATTACGGTATCCCAACCTGATTTATAATCAATTTGATCTAAAAAGATTAGTTAATCGATTTTTATTCAAATATTTTGAAATTAATGGCCAAAGCTTTAATCTCGAACATAAGATCTCACATGAGAAAATGAAAGAAATCATTACATAATATATAAATATACATGTCAATCCACTTATAGCCAATTAGTTTTTAAAATTTGTCATCCATCGGTGAAGCTACAACAAAACGAATAACAAACCGGAGTTAATTGCACCCATTGTATCTTTTTTAGAAAGTAATAACAATCTTATATCTTTACACTTCTGCTTGCATTTATATATCTTTTCAGGCTGATTTTGGGTGTGCTATTACCATTTTAACCCTAGTTAGAAAGCCAACTAAATTGATTGTCCAGCTTCTAATCTAGTTAGTTTTACAGATTATTTTTGAATTGCACTAGTCAAGTCAAGTTAGATAGCTAACTCCATTAACTTTGCATCCCCTCCCACTAAACCAAGATACATAGCTATTGTTAATTTGGATTCCGCCGATGAAGTAATTCCCTTTCGTCTGAGATTTGTCCACCTGGGAGCTCTTCCGCCGCTTTGTGTGTACCTGCATATTTTTGAAGATGGCGAACATGGCAGTTGTCCGAACAATTTTCCACCGATTATGGGTATACATTTTTCAAACGATTTTGAAAATGGCTGTATATTTTTTCGCCGTTGGTTCCATCGTTTTAGGCATATGAAACGTTGCGTCCTAAAATCATCTATAAATATAAGTGATGCCAACCTTGTTTCCCTAACTAGGCATGAATACAGAAGATAACAATAATTTCGCCCCTTCTCCTCCCAGCTTCCTCGATCTTCCTGATGAAATTCGGAGATCGATTTTGGTCAGAAACGCTAGCGAAGTCGTTCGCGAGTACTACGTAATTAAGGCAGTCTGCAAAACCCTCCGAGATGATTCCGACCACGTGGATACCATGTCCCAGATTGATCTTATACGAACGAGTCACAACTTTCTTGGTTTTCTTCGCTTGCAACATTCTTGTCTACTTGCCAACAATCCATCAGCAGTCTTTCTAAAAGCCATATCGGATTTTATGCACACAGAAGGAGTGGCCGCAGAAGAGCGAGCTGACGCGCTTGTCCGCCTCAAAAACTGCGCTGTTGCTGGAATTAAACCTGCAACGTATTGCTACGAAGTCATCCGGCGTTCCATCTGCCCCACTTAGTTTCTGATTTAACGTTCCCTCAACTGTCTCGCACTGCTATTCGGGCCCTAAGGAGCCATGTGAAAGCGTTTCAGGGAGTAAGTTATCCTCACTATACCCCACAATATATCAGAACCATCCGTGACTCTGTCGACATTGAACGAATTTCCACATGCCCTTGCGCTGTCCATCGTTACTGGCTTGATTTGACGAACCAAAATGTAAAAGGTCTAGGCATGTGCGATCTCTGTTTTTGGTCTCTCGAGACTTATGTCTTCTTCGATATGATCCCTAGGACTTTTTCTAGATGGGTTGATTTTTAATTCGACGTCAATGTCTCAGAGGGTCTTATATGGATTGCGATTTTGTATCTATAAGTATTGCAATTATAAGTTTGTCACTATCATATGTACGAATATATTGTTCTTTTTCATAGCATAGCATCCACTTTTGATCCAACTTTCAATTTCTTATTTTTTAATATATTTTAACCCCCATCCTTTACCCATGCTGCCCAATTTAGATGGATGGTCAATTTCTAACCCATATGGATTGCGATTTTGTATCTACAAGTATTGCAATTATAAGTTTGTCACTATCCTATGTACGAATATATTGTTCTTTTTCATAGCATAGCATCCACTTTTGATTAAACTATCAATCTCTCATTGTTTTTTTTATATATTGTTACCCCCATCCTTTACCCATGTTGTCCATTTGGTCATGCATTCCTATCCATAATACGTTTAGATTTGTAAGGTTAATTTATCCATATTACCTTCCCATTAGTCCGTATATTTAGTTAATTAAAACAGTCTTTTCAACCAGTTTAGTAAAGAAATCTATCTTCTCAACAGTTTTAAACATTGGTATCTTATATATACGTATGCTATATGTTCATCTAACTTTTAATATGTATAAAACCAATTGTCCACCCTGTTCTTCGAAACAATCTTCCCAATAATCCATCCGCGGTATTTCTATCCACTTTGTTATTATTTATATTACTCTTCTCTATCTCCATCTCTCTTAACTTTTTTATTTATTTATTACTATCTGTTTTACATGGTCACATCTATTTTCTAACTTATGGGTTTTATATGTCATCAAAACTACTCTTTCCCAATTTAGATGGATTGTCAATTTCTAACCTATATGGATAGCAATTTTGTATCCATAAGTATTGCAATTATAAGTTTGTCAAACATAGCATTCACTTTTGATCCAACCTTTGCCCATGTTGTCCATTTGGTCCTGCATTCCTATCCATAATACGTTTAGATTTGTAAGGTTCATTTATCCATATTCCTATCCCATTAGTCCGTATATTTAGTAAATTAAAACAGTCTTTTCAACCAGTTTAGGAAAGAAACCTATCTTGTCAACACTTTTAAACATTCATATCTTATATATACGTATGCTATATGTTCATCTAACTTTTAATATGGATAAAACAAATTGTCCACCCTCTTCTTCGAAACAATCTTCCCAATAATGAGCTTGATGTCTACTTCAACTGCCCCTCCTTCTGAAGAACCATTACCTTCTAGATGTATAGGCGTCGCAGCACCAACCATGTGCTGGTGTGGCGAAGACATCGAAGTAGGATATGTTACAACTCCTTCCAATCTTAATCGCAGGTGGTTCAAATGTCCCGAAGCTATCCGGGTTAGTTTAAAACCGGATTCCTTTGTTTTTTCAAGATTTACTTTATATTTCAGTTTGTATTTTTTTAACTCGTACTTTCCAAACAGCACCCAGATGAAGGTCACTTAAAGGAGTGGGTGGACGACTCTATTATGAAAGAGGTTGATAAGCTTGCCCAAGATCTCAAGAAAATTCTAGAGGACATCAATGTTCTACAAAATTGGTCGACTTCTGTTGGTGAGGAAATGGAAATCAAGATAACAAGAAAAATCGAAGTTGATGTTGCAAGAAATAATAAGGCTTCTTGCGCCACGCGCCATACACCCACCCGGATGAATATGATGCAGATTATCTGGATCGTCTTCATCTCTCTTTTCTCAATCGGTTGGACATTGAGCCATTTTAAGTTTCATTTTCATGGTTGAATGCTCGTTTATTGTACTTACTTCATCAATGTTTATTATGGACTGATATCAACTTACTCATATTGTACATCTCTATCCACCGTTTAGTATCTGTACTCTTTCTATCCACCTTAGCCCATATCCTTTCAAACAAATCTTTAGCTTACAGTTTAGTTTTTCCTTATTCCATTTACCTTTCCAATAAATAACACAACCACGTCTCAAATCTGTACCTCGTAGGGGTATATTGTCAAATCATAGATTCTAGTTTCGAAGCGATATATTATTATTAAGGCCCATTTTTTTTCTTCTGTTTTTTATCGGCAATATTTAATTTTATTCAATCATATGACTGTCAAATCATATCATATTACAAACAATTACTCTTTATATTGTGTATCTATAGATTCATTTAACTCGTTCTTTATTTAGTCCATTTAATCCACGCATGACAGATTTGACTCTACTTAATGATGCTCTTTGGAAAAAACAAAACTTTTTCGGAAATTGTCTAATCAAAGATTACTATGCCTACTCTGCTGCCTACGATTTATTCGATCGATACGTGACACTATATACGCAAGTTGGTAAATCAATATTTGTATCCATATATCCCATTAGTATGCCTATCCATTTAAGTCTTTAAGAAGTTTTGCCTATCCATTTTTACAACAAAATAGAACCATCCATCTCATCCAACCCTTTTTAAATATATCTTCTCAACTCCTTCTCTTCCTTATTTATGTCTGCAGTTTCCATTCGCTTGTATAAATAATTGTCCATTGACCCCAACTATCTAGGCCTGGGCAATCGGATACCCAATCGGTGTTCGGTTCCACCCATTCGGGTCTCGGGTATTTCGGTACTATACATAGAAGCCCAATTCAGTATTTTTCAAAAAATTCGGGTCGGTCCGGTTCGGATCATGTCGGGTTCGGGTCGGTTTTGTACTTCAACATAAAATCCGGTTAATACCGAAGTATTGTGGGGTTTCTATTCGGTTCGGTTATATTATAACCAAAGTACTAAAATACCCGATTAAAACCCGAAATAACCGAAATATAAAAGCCTAAATCCGAACTAAACATGAAATTATGAAACTTCATAAACCACTCTAGCATCCGCAAACATTCAAATGATCCGAGAACATAACAAAATCCATAACAAAATCCATAAGGCATGACAACATAACCAAAAACAAACAAGTTCAGACTTTAAAGAAACCAAAGATCATGAACAATGAAAAAAGGGTCTTCTACTCCATGATCTTGTGAAAATAAGTCTCATACTCCGCAACCGCAACAACACTCTATGCCTTATACTCCATTCCTTAAAACACGAAACAATGAAGAACAAATCAATAAGTTAACAGACAGTAGATGAGAAATACAATAAGGGATAAAATGATAGATGAAAATACCTTCATATCCAAGAGACTGAGATCTTCTAAGTGGCTTCATCACCGAAAGCAAACTCTGAAAAGTGAAAACATATATATTGTTAGAAAAAAAAACAATAAAACAAAGATATCAAACTTTATATTCTATAAAAGCTTACCTCTCTCAAGCCTGTCAAACATTTCAATCTCAGATAGCAACTGACCACTAGTCATCATCAAGTTCATATCACCACTCTGAATATCTTGTTTCATCCATTGCTCGGTACACATGAGGACCTCAATCATGTAGTGAGTTAGGCAGGACCTATAAGGGTCTACAATCCGACCACTAGTGCTGAAAGCACTTTCTGATGCAACAGATGAAACTTGCATAGCAAGAACATCTTTAGCCATTTCTGCCAAGATCGGATACTTTAAATAATTCACCCTCCACCAAGATAAAACATCAAAGTCTGCACCCCTGATGAGCTTAGGAACCTCAACTGCTTCTGCAAGATAGATCTCTAACTCAGTCTTAACTTCTGAATCTCTTCCATCAGCAACAAGCTCTGTGTAGGCCAAATCCATACGCTCATATCCCAGATCATCGACCAAATCCATGTTCACAGCTGCTGGATCATTTTGGATGTTCTGTCCTTGACCTTGATGAGAGTGAGTCTGAGAAGATGCTTTATTTCCTTCACTGTAACGAGTAACATACTCCTTGAACATAGAATCTAGAACACAGAATACCGAGTCATGCATTGCCTTTGAGTCAAATGAATCTTCACCATACAACTTATCAAAACACATCTTGGCAAACTTCATCTTCTTTGTTGGATCGAAAACAGTTGCTATGATCACCATCTTGTTTATATGCTTCATCCCATCCCAGTACTTATCAAACTTATTCAACATATCTTCTGCTCGTTTCTTCAGTGCATCATCAGTGCTATTACTCAAAGCAGACAGATTCCTTTGAATTGTAACTATCTCCCCATAACATTTGTGTGCAGTTAAGGTGGTGGAAGCAGAGACGACCAATGTGGAGTTGTAGAAGATCACCAGAAACTTCACTAGTTTGTCTATTGCATTCCAATCAGATGAGTCAGGAGGTCCCACCCTTTTGCTCCCATTATCATCTTCCAAGAAGTAGTTGAAGTACAACATATCCTCTGTGATCATCTTGTCGAAAGCCAATCTAAACTTCAATGCATTTGTCAACATTGTATACGTTGAATTCCACCTTGTTTTCACATCTAGCGTGAGACTGCCTCTCTTCATCTTCCCAGAATCAACCCTCAACTCAAAAGACTTCTGCCTAACATGAGAAGACCTAACGTAAGCTACAGCATTGCGTACAACCTCCACATTCTTTCCTAACTCTTGCAATCCTTCCCGCACAATCAAGTTGATGATGTGAGCACTGCATCTCACATGCATATAATCTCCATCTAACACAAAAGCATCCTCGGAAATTAAGCTATACTCACTGTGAAACTTCCTCAGAGCAGAGGTGTTGGCAGTCGCATTGTCAACAGTGATGCAAAACAGCTTCTTGATCCCCCATTCAGCCAGACACTCTTGGAGTGTAGTTGCAATAGTTGATCCTCTGTGATCAGTCACATACTTGAATTCGATAATGAGTTTCTTCAGAAGCCACAATGCATCTATGAAGTGAGCTGTAATGACCATGTAGCTCGCCCCTGTTTCATAAAACCAAACAATATAGTGATTAGTAAGCTCAATACATTGTACATATACAAAATCAAATAACATATAAACAAGAAGGAAGCAAACCTGTAGTAGGAGCAACCCATATGTCAGTAGTGAGAGATACTCTTTGCTTGTTTGAAGTTATCCAGTTCTTCAGAAGAGCCTTCTTGCTCTCATACATCTGCACTATATCCCTGGTTGCTGATCTCCTGGAATGTGGATAGAATAGGTTGACACGAGAACAGAAGTGTCTCCAAGCAACACTGTCAACAAATGATAGTGGCAACTCTCCAATGACCAACATCTCATTTGTTGCCTCTCTGAACACGGTCTCACTGATCTTTGCATTCTGAGTCGTTCCATCATCTGTGATCACTTTTTGCCCTTTGCTTTTGACCCAAATCTGGTATTGCTTGCAGGCTAGCAGGTGCTTAGAGAGATTAGAAGTCCCAGAAGAAGACTTACAGCAGAAGGTCTTCTTGCAGTAGTGACAGAAGCACATGTTCCTATTGTCTTTAGTTCTGGTGAAATGTATCCAAACCGGCGACCTTGGAATGATGGTTTTGGCTTCTTTGGCAGGCTTTGAAGTAGCTCCACTTGTTTCTGGTACATCTCTCTTTTTGCCTTGACTTTCAGAGGTTGAGTCTCCTTGTTGATTTGTATTTTGAGCATCATTATCTTCTTCCGGAGTCATGCCATCATTCTCTTCTTCTGGAAACGATGAAGAACCCATTTGACATAAACAACACACATAGTCACATACACAGATGATCATCTATCAATCTCATAATACATGTCTGATAAATTAGATATATATATCTAAGCCAATATCACGATCAATCTCAAAAAGACAGAAACCATTACTATCAAATTAATCTTATGTATCGCACAA
Source organism: Orychophragmus violaceus (assembly GCA_030180135.1). Lineage (NCBI taxonomy): Eukaryota > Viridiplantae > Streptophyta > Magnoliopsida > Brassicales > Brassicaceae > Orychophragmus > Orychophragmus violaceus. Next base: position 103,148,284 of record CM058231.1, on the reverse strand, counting down.
TATAACAAGAACACAAGCCTAAACGATCCTATGCAATGAAATTGGTGAAGCTAATATGTCGATAATAGAGAAATAAGGACAGAGACACGAACCTGTGAAGGATTCAAATTGACTTGTGAATGAGAAGAGGGTGGAGAGTTTTGAGTTAGGGTTTCGACCATGACAATTTGTGGATTTATATCAAGGTATTAGGTCTTGGATTCGACAAATCGTGGAGGAGATCAATCGAAAAGTATAGCACTCTGGAGAAGATGAAGCGAAAAGCATTCGATTGTCTCGAGAGACTCTCGGAAATGAAAAATTGTGGTCTGCTGTGAGTTGTGTCGCGAATCTAGAGATGAACAGTCTAGGGCTTAGGTTAGATTTCGGATCTTAACGGGGGTCCAGTGGATATCGGGTAAAAACTGGATCCGACCCGATATCCGAAGTAACCCAAGGTGGAGGCCCAATCGGTTATTTCCACTAACCCGAACCCGATCCGAACCCGGTTTTTTCGGTGCGGTACCGGGTCGGTTCTTCGGGTTCGGATAATATGCCCAGGCCTACAACTATCCGTCGACAGTCTCAATACATTCCACACAAACAATGAGAGGAACAATCCTTCGCGTTGCTGAATCTTCTAGCTCTCCACGGCCAGTTCTCTACTTTCTAGATCTGCCTCCCAAGCTTCGGAGATTTATCCTTGCCAAAAATGCAAGTGACCACCTTCTCGAACATTTCAGGGTTCGCGCTGTCTGCCGGACCCTTCGAGACGACGCGGATAACGTGGATACTCTCCGTCAGATTAATCTTATCCAGACTGCTGCATTGGACCCACTCCCCCAATGCGTAATAAGGTTGTACAACACCTGTCTAGCCGCAAACAACATAACCGCTATTTTTCTCAAAGGGATATCCGACTTTATGTACACAGATGATGGCATACCGGAAGGTTTTCAAAATATTAAACGATTTGCAATCGCTGGATTCAAACCTGATGTGTATTGCTATGAAGTCATCCGTCGTTCTATTACCCCCGCCTTGGATTCAGGTTCCGACATCCCTTTCCTCTCTCGATTTGTTATATGTTCTTTGAGAAGGCACGTCAGAGAGTTTGAGCGAAACCTCTGGCCTATTGGAATCTCCATGTATTTGGCGGATGTGTTCAGGGATGAGATTGACGGAACAAGGATACAGAGATGCCGCTGCTTTCTTTTCCGATATTGGCTAGACTTTTTGCACGAAAAGGTCAAAGCTTATGGTATGTGTGATGAATGTTTTTGGTCTATTGAGGCTTTATCCTTCTTCCAAATCATTCCCCAAACATTCCTAGAGTGGCCTGAAATTTACGAACCAGATTCGGTTAAAGAAGGCGGTTGGCACTACGCCTGAATCCAGATCGTTGGCGGTCGTTCGGGTTTAGGAGTAGCTCAAAGCGGTGCCGTTTTGTGTGTTGTAATGTAAAATTCAATAAATTGTACCAAATATATATTTCTGTTTAATAGTCATGTTTAAATTAAGTTCAGATCATCGTCGGTATCCACCAATATTAATTCTATCTCAACTATTCATCGTTTTTTATTAATGTCACGGTTTCCAAAACTTAAATCTTCAACATCGCTTTTTCTTAATGTCTTACTCTCGTACCCATTTTTTTTTTCAGGGTATGTATCTATAATACACTATCCATTAAAACCTCCTACATGTTTTATCCCAATAAAATAAAAATAATTACTAAGTTATTTGACTATCCATTATTATATCACGCTATACTACCATCCATTATAGCATATACACTCACTATATCCATGCGCACCCTCTAACATATTTATTACCAGCCTCCATAATTATAATTCTTTTCACCATCTATCCATTCTTAAGTTTCTCTTTTCACACTACTATCCAACTAAGAGTCGCTTGAAGTACTTTTTAATTTTTCTCTTTGTCTATTTCTATAACATAAAGCCATCAAACCGAAACATTGCGACGACACCGAAACGTCGCGTTCTTTCGCATCTATAAATAGTACATGTCTACATTGGTGCCTGTCCATGCTCTCAAAACAAACCTCTCAATATGAAAAGGCTAACCCCCTCTGTTGGTGAATCATCCACGCCTAACCGGTTGGTTCCCAATCGTGCAGATCTTCCGCTTAATCTCAGGAGTTCAATCCTTACCAGGAATCCTCGTAATCATCTTCGAACTAACGCGTCTCATTTGGACACTCTTCTTCAGATTAATCTTATTCAGCCACCCTCTCCCGATGACAACCGCGAATGTGTCGCGTTATTGTTCAACGCCTGTTTGGCCTCCAATAACATTACTGCTCTGTTTCTGAAATCAATTTCCGATTTTATGTACACATAATACAGATATGGAGGTCCATAAGCCTTCCATCAGATCAAACGCTGCGCAGTTGCTGGATGCAAACCGGCTATCTATTGCTACGAAGTCATCCGTCGATCTATTTATCCTGCTTTGGATACAGGTTCCTCAATTCCTTTCCTTTCTCGTGCTACTATTCGTTCTCTGAGGAGGCATGTGAGGCAGTTTGAGCGTACTACCTGCCCTATCGCCTGTATGTCCCTCGACCTGTCTGTGATCAAGGATGCAGTTGACGAAGACAGAATACAGAGATGCCGTTGCTCCGTATTTCGCAATTGGCTAGATATCATGCACGAAGATGTCAAAGCTCACTCTATGTGTGATGAATGCTTCTGGGTCATTGAGACTTTGTGTTTCTTCCAAATAATTCCCCAGACATTCCTCGAGTGGCCGGAGATCCCTGAAACTCCAGTAAACGCCGGCTCGAATTGATTACATAGGCAGTTGGCACGAAGCGGCTATGCAAAACGGTTCCGGTTTGGGCGACGGCGGAGCACAAAACGGCGTTGTTTATGATTATTTATTTATTTAGACTACATATTTTATTATAATGTTCGTACTTTTGTTTAATTATCCAAATGCTCTGACGTCTAACGTATGATGCAAGTATTCTGTTTGTATTACTTGTTTTTTTTTTGTGCTTGTCCAAACGCTTTAGTTTTTCCGCCTTACTGCTTTATTTTGCACACTCACTCTGTTTTTGGTATCCATCATTTTTTTCCCTAAATCCGGCTACATACAACTCTCAATTCATTCTGTTAGCATGTATCCACCACAAATTATGGTAAAAGTACTTTAGTTTGTATATAGGATAGTAATAAACCATCCTTAACCTTTCTTACTATATTTTTAACTCATTATTATACTCTCCTCTCGCTACTTGTTCATTACGAATAAGTAATACATTAAATCCATTTAATGTTTTTGTATAACCCACCATCTACTCTGTTGCACTTTCTTCGATGTAATCTTCTTCTCGATACTCAATGTCTCGTTTAATTAAACAAAAAGAACATTAATTCACAATCACCTGTCAATTCTTTTTTTAAATACATTACCCTAACCACTTACTTAACTTAAGCGTCAGACTTTTAACTTTTCAAGGCTGCTTTATCTGCAGTAGTCCAATCATTCACTTAACATGCAAATATGTCATGTCTCACATATCCATTTACCCCAGAAAAACCTTTCCCAATTTTGATATCTCAAAACTCTAGGTTTCAATGCATTTGAATTATTTAGTTCCTCGCTATATCTACAGCGCATCCATTGTTTGACTATCCACCAATATAGCTATATTTTAAAATGGATTAGCTAAGACATATTTATATTCATCACTGTCTCATTTTCATTACTTTTAACATTGTCTACCTGCTTGTTGTACTCTTTCTTTCATTACTTTATTTCTTTTCCCTTATACACTACGGGGACAGCCACACTTCATTACCGTTTTCCCAATGACATTATATCACAATACCCAAACGATTTATCAATAATCAACAAGGATCTGAATAAGTAGATAGGTCCTTAATTTCCTACAAATGGACACAACAAACTTAAAAACAAAGCGACCTAATCTACAACCCGCTCAATCGTCATAGTTTTCCCATCTGTCGTTGCCCCATCCTCCATTGTATCCATTGTTTATTTCAACCTCGCCCCAATTTCCTTCGTTTTGCATTAGTCTGTCGTCCCAAACATCGTCAACTCCCTCTTGTGCTTCTCCAATTATCTCAGGCCACTCGAAAAAAGTTTGCGGAATGATCTCGAAAAAGACTAAACTTTCAATTGTCCAAAAGCAAACATCACACATACCATGCCCTTTCACTCTCTCGCAAAGATAGTTTAACCAATATCGATGAACCGCGCACGGGCAAGTCCTTAATACATCCCCATCAAATTCATTCCTTATCTTCCCAAGCTCCTCCGATATTGGGACGGCCCAGGGGTGCTTCTCGAAAGTCCTAACGTGCCTCCTCAGAGCATGTTCCCTATCCCGCTTTAGAAAAGGAGCAGAATAATCCGTTTCGTAATTGGGGGAGATAGACCGACGAATTACTTCGTAGCAATATACGGCTGGTTTGTAGCCCTTGGCGGCGCATTCCTTGATTCTTATAAAACCCTCTTCTCGTCCCTGTGTGTACATGAAATCTCCTATTCCTCTCAGAAAAACAGCAGATGTGTTGTTCGCAGCCAAGCACAAGTTGTATACATTTGTCACCTCATCACGTGCTTCCTCTTTGGGGACTTCCTGGATAAGATCAATCTTCGAGAGAGTATCCACGTGGTTAGTGTTGGATCCCACTGGATCTAGGGTTTGATATATTGAATGAAAACCAACCTCGTTCTTACCTTTCTGGCAGCGGAATTGAGATGGTGAACGAGATCAGTGGAGCAACGCAAACGCCTTGCCTCTACCAGATACACACGCACGCTCGCTGGAAACGGGATGCTAGTGCCGGATCAACGGGAATCGATTCTCTCTGGTGTTTCTACTGTTTCTATCAAGAAAAGTGGACGGCTCTCTGTTTAGGTCGAAACTTACTTGTTATATTCGACCTAAAACACAATTAACGGGCCAGACTTAATCAAGTCTTAATTCGAAAAGCCTTTCAAAAAACCCGAACTGTGTCGATCGACACACAAGCTGTGTCGATCGACACAACAACATTTTATCGATTATAATATACACATTAATATGATCATTACCATAATGATCATTCCCATGTCGTAGCTTCCAGTTTGCTTAGGTGTGTGACCCTATAGGATCATATAGTACTGGTAGTAAGTCCATAACTTACAGATTGCAAGAGGCTTCTAGCAAAACATTGCAACCGCCCAGTACTATACGAATGTCTGATCTCGACACACAACTATCATCAGGAGTGAGCACAAGTGTGATTTCAGGACACTATCCCAACAGTTAGCGTCGTCCCGAAGAGTCCTGCATACTGCACGAATCCTGACGTATTCCCTGATATTCTCACTAGCATTCTTCGTGATGATCATCCTTCTTATTTCTGCTGGCAGATCCAGAAGATTTAAACTGCTCATTTTTATCCGTTTTAGTTTATATGTTCTTCTCTGGACAGCGTGTATGTCGTCGACAATATATTTATACGACTTGGATAGGGCGTAACGCTTCGTTATTCCGCTGTCGCACGTTATTCAATACCTATCCACCTATTTGTTTATTTCAACACACAAAGTCATATATTTTTATATTGTTAATTACTTATACTATCCACGAACCCCCCTAATCCTACAATTACTAACTTAAAATTTAAAACCTCACATCGATGTTCTGTCCTCTCACCATAAATTCATCGGTCACATCTTCTATAATTGGCCAATAAAATTAATTCACAAAATTATATTTTCTTTATTCATACAAAGCTCATCGCCATTACTTCACAGTCAAATCAATTATTTTTATCAGTTTTACAGTCCCAACGCAAGCGGCGCATGCCTTCTGTTACACAATCAAAACTAGCTTTAAGATTTCTTTAATTTCATCCTAATTAAGAAAATTTCTTATTTATTACATTCGTTTAAATTATACTCGGCATCACAAACTATCCACATCAGGTCTTCTTTGTTAAACATATAACGTTCATTCTAAAAACAAATTACACAGTTCGTTATGATGTTTCATTAGATATTCATTGCCATTTAACTCCTTCTCTATCATAATTATCCATTGTGACTTCTTATAATAGATACGGACAATTTCATCTACATATGTAAATAAAACCAGTGCTAAATTTTATTAATATACATGCGTCCTAACAATATATTACTGGTTAATAAAACCAATACTCTTATATAACATACATTACCACGAAAACCGCTTGTGAATGTGGTAACAATAATCCATACTATTACATTACTGTCTCTCTAATATACACATGGATTGTTGTAAAATTAATCCATACGTAAGTATCCATACACATTTCCCTGAAAGTACAGCGTATCCATATATCAAAAATCCATAACTCACTGTCGCAATTTCTTTAGATGTTTCTCCAATCCCTTCATTGTTACAGGTATCTTCAATCATCTACATCTTTCTAATACCTGCAAGCCGAGTCCACCAAATAAAAACTTCTTCTGGGCGGCGGAAAGAAGACGCCTGTTTAGTTTGCGGACTTACGACCACGGAAACAGAAGCTTTAAAAACAACCTTCTTCTTTTCAAGGCACACCCAATCGATTATTCTTTCCAACAAAAACAGTTTGCTTGTTTCGCCGTAGATCCCGAGATGGCTAACAATTTTTACCTCAACGATGACAATCTCACCTCAAACCATTCGCGGCCGAAGTGAATCGAATACACAAAGTAGAAAAACAGGAAGAAAGCTCAAAAATAAACCGAACCAAATTAATATAACAGTTAAAGACAGTGTTGAATTCATGTAGTTGTGATTCAACTATTACAAGATAAATGGTACATCTAGTTGGATGACATAGTTTGATTGACCGGGGACATTTTGTCTTTTCACAGCCCCAAATCACTCAAAAAGATACAACAATGTAAACTCTTTTAAGAACATATCAGATTGCAATGAAAAGTTAATAAAGATATAGTGGATGCAATTGACCATAACAAACCGTAATGCAATTCGCACCTTTTGTCTTGTTCTGTCTAAACTAAGTTTTGTCCGATGAGATGATTGCTCTTTCATACTTTCTTTATCGATAAGTCGATCACATTGGATAACACAATTAATAATATTAGTATAAGGATATTTGTATCCTCTTTACTAGCCCTGGGCATTCGGTTCCTCTATTAGGATCCGGGTAGAAACCGATCGGTTCTGGGTATGTCGGGTATTGAGATTTAGGATCCAATCGGTTCCTATAGAGGTCTCGGTTCGGATCCGGTTCGGTTCCTCTCGGTTCCGGATCGGTTCGGATCCAATAGTTTAGGAACCGTGAAATACCCGATTAAATTCGATTCTTAAAATATTCGGTTATTCGGGTACCCAAATACTCGTTTTTTACATGAATATCCGTTTTAGACCCAGATAAAATGGATTTTTGGGTATCCGAATATTCGTTTTGTACCCGAATATCCGTTTTGGACCCAGATAAAACGGATATTTGGGTATCCGAATACCCGTTTTGTATCCGAATATCCGTTTTGTACTTGAATATCCGTTTTGAACCCGGATAAAACAGATATATGGGTATCCGAATACCCGTTTTGTACCCGAATATTCGTTTTTTATCCGAATAATTTTTAATTCCTAATTGATGGTCGGTTTAGTTCTCGTTTGGGGTTAACCTCTAATTTCTAATTCGGTTCCATCGGTTCTTTAATTCTGATCCGGATAGGAACCGGAACCGAACCGGAACCGACGGTTCCAAAATTAGAGGATCCGTCGGTTATTTAGGGTGGAACCGGAACCGAACCGGAACCGGATTTTTCGGGTCGGATCCGGTTCGGTTATTCGGTTCCGGTTTTTTTTGCCCAGGGTTACTCTTTACAAATTACAAACTAAAAATGTATGTGAACATTAAAGTTGACAATTTCAAGGAGAGATCACAAAAAATAAATCTCTGTATATGAAATATGAAACTAATACATTTCATTCACATATAAAAATATTCTTTTGCAAAACATTATTTTATAAAGTTATACATCCATAACTAAACAAATAGGAGGATGGAAAAAAGGATATTTATAATAAAAATTAGTTTAGCCATGCTTGAAGCTCCTCGTTGAAGGAACCATTTATTTTCTCGTAAACTTTATGAGCCATCGATTTAGAAAAAGAAAAAATTCGTCTGCTTTGGTGGTGGCTTGATTGTGACATGGTTCCTGGCCTCGACTTCGGTCACGATCATCGTTACCATCATCATAACGATGATGAATGAGGCAATCAGGGTTTTCTTTTCGATAGCCATTAATTGTTTAATAAGCTCTTAAATGGTTCTTGCTTTTTGACTTTTTGTTCTTTTTTCTTCTTGTTAGTAATTTTTAATTAACTGACATACGTATTTATATGTAAAACCAAACTCCTATAAATAGTAAATTCCGGTTGACAAAAATAAAATAGTAAATTCCTAATTTTAAACTTTGTTGGAATGTTTCAATGCCTTTTCTTAGACTGGTCAAAAAACTACTAACTTTTTTTAGATCGAAAAATCTAGAATAGTAATGTCTTCCAAATTTGTCATGTAAATTTTAGAAATGAAAAAAAAAAATTGTCAAAATAATGACCATTATTATTTTAAACAATTTTTGACAAAAAAAAATTCTACAAATGTTTAAATTTAAACGATCGTTTATTTATCATTAATAGTATTTAATATGTAGTGATGTTGATAAAAAAAAGTCCAATGCAGATCAAATGATATCATTTTTATTAACCAATAAAAATTTGGTCAGCGTAGATTGATGTCCATAAAAAAAATGGTTTACTTCTTATACTTACGCTTTGACAGTTATTACCATCAAAGCTTTAGGTTAAGACATTTTAGACACATCTCACACAGATTAATTTTTTTTTTTTGGTAATAATACACTCTAATACAAATATAATCATGTTTAATATGCATTTGATGATAATGACTTGCATTTCAAGATAGCTTTTTTGGGTAAAGGGAAAATGATCTCAACCTAATATTGAGGTCGGTCCATATTTGGTTTGATGCAAATCATTTAATAGCACTACAAAGATGTGAATCTCACCAATAACATAACCAAAAACCTTTGAACCATGTTAGATCTCAATTAGGTTCAACACGACGACCTTACAAGAATACTCTCTTAAAAAGAAACGAGTTCCATATCTTTCATTCATGTAAAACAAGAACCATAACAATGGCTGCCAAAACACAACTCATCATGTCCTTGTTCTTACTACTTGTTTCAGTTATCATCCCTTCATCAGTTCTCTCAGCCACTCTTCGATCAGATATCCAAGCTCTAGAGTCAATCATACGCAGCATTGATCCAAGTTCCATCTCCCCATCCTCATACCTAAGCACATGGGACTTCTCTGAAGACCCATGTGAAGGGTCCGGGACCTTCTTAGGAGTTATGTGTTCTTTCCCTCTTGAGAACACCACAAGCCGAGTCATCGAGATTGATCTTGACGATGACGGTTATGACGGTTTCCTCTCTGATGCAATAGGGAACTTAACCGAACTCACTGTCCTAAGCCTCAACAGGAACAGATTCCGTGGTCCAATACCAGAAACTGTGTTCCAACTCAGGAAACTAACCAAACTCTCTCTGTCAGAAAACTTCTTCACAGGAGACATAACCCAAGGAATCACATGGCTCAAGGAGCTCAAAACCATAGACTTGTCCAAGAACAGTATAGCCGGTGAAATCCCTCCAAGAATCTCAGGCCTAAGAAGCTTGACTCACCTGATCTTATCCAACAACCATCTGGACGGTAGAATACCTCCACTCAACGGCCTCTGGAAGCTACAAGTATTAGAACTCGGTAACAATCATCTTCTCGGAATGCTTCCTAAGCTTCCGACAAGTCTAAGAACTCTCTCCCTCTGTTACAATAGCCTTGCAGGACGTATATCACCTCTCCATAGGCTGAAAAATCTGGTCTCATTAGATGTGAGCCAGAACAGATTCTCAGGGACCATAGGTCATGAAATCTTAACATTCCCCGAGATTTCACGCATCAATGTATCGTTTAACCAGTTCACATCCATAGAGGTTATTCAGGTTATAGGTATGGAGACCCGCCTGCGGATACTTGACGCTGAAGGCAACCATTTACAAGGTCACCTTCCACTAAACCTAGCGACTTATGGAAACTTGAAGGATATCAATCTAAGGAGCAACATGTTCTCCGGAGATATTCCAAGGATTTATGGGAAAAGACTTGAGAATTCATGGAGAAGCTTATACTTGGAGAATAATTACCTCACAGGTTCACTTCCTGAAGAGTTTCAGAGGCTTTCCAAACAGATCAGAGGAAGTCTTTCGAATAACTGTTTGCAGTGTCCGAAGAATGTTCCAATCTGCCAAGGAGTACAGAAGCCGAAATCACAGTGCACTAATGCAATGCAGGTGGAGGGCTTGGAGTAGATGATCATGTGCATGTGAAGCAGTTTCTATTACACAACACAATGAATTACTACAGTTCATGTCCTTGTTTGTTTGTTTTTGTCATCTATGCTTCTTAACCTAAGTCAAAATAGATCCGACATTTCGGTTTCATACGAAAAAAGGGTAGACGTGTAGTCTATGTAACAAAAATGACATTAAAAAGAGAGTACATTCCAGATTCTGCTACATAACATCATAGGTTTTTCTTAAATATATTAGCTTCAACGAGGGAATCAAGATTCACTTTTGGGTACAACAAAAGCATAAATAAACCAGACAGTAAACTAAGATGCTGAGCAGAGTACTAAGATGCATAAATAAACCAGACAGTAAACTAAAATGCTGAAACAACATAAGCAAATGAGATCTTGATTGCTTTGAGTTTAGATCAAATCCTTGAGAAACGAGGAATATTCTTCATTTAGAGGAGCAGGCCATTTCTTCATTATGGTAGAAGGCAATGTAGAGGTCAAACTAAGATCCGATGAGATGACTTGGATAGTGCACTTTGGTGAAGCTATTGTAGGATTACTCTGAAGCTTCTTGGATAAATCAAACACAGAAGGGTCATCTGATATACTGAAGTAAACTATCAGCTGTTCAAGTTGTGGCATTGTCTCCAAGAAATGCTTTATCGGCTTTGTTTCCATCCCTTCATCATCGACATTAACAGATAGAACTATCTTAAGCACCTTCACAGTAGAAGATGAAAGGCAAGAAGGATTCTTCAAAGGTTGACTTTTGTGGACAAGACCCTGTAAAAAGTCAAAGTTAAGATTGTATGATAAGATGGGTTATTGTTACTTTTGTGGACAAGACTGTAAAAAGTCAAAGTTAAGATTGTATAATGTGACTCATAAGATGGGTTATTTTGTACTTTGAAAATAAGGGTTTCTAGATTTGGACAATTCTTTAGAAGAGCTGGCAATGGATACCATTCAGTTTCCCGGTTACACTCAATCGTTAACTGAATCAAGTTGTTGAATACCGGTATTACTTCACAGCAGTGAGTAAGTACCTGAGAAACCAACAACAATGTTAACTGAATCCAGTTGTTAAAAACCAAATCAACTCACTTGTGATCACTAGTTGAAGCCATTATAGAATCAAGATGGGATTGACATACAATTACAAACCTCAAGTTTTTTGGCAGATAGATAGAGGATATTAACATTACATATTCCCTTAAAAAAGTTGCTTGCATCTGGAACATGAAATTCTATGACTTGAAGGCTGATATGAGCTTCAACAACCGTGTTGGAGTCGGTTTTAGCACCCTTCCAAATAGCCCATTCAGTTAATAAGATCGGCCCGAAATAGAAGGCTTTTATTATGGATAATTACGATGTCGATGAAGATAAATGGCAATCTTCGAAGATAATCACAAAAGGAAAATATATATTTTCTTTTGTGGAAAATATCTATTTCTTTTTAAGAAATATGACTTTTTATGCCGGCCTAAAACTCTATATAAGAGAAAGAGGGCATTCAGACTAAAGATATAAAAAAATACATCTAAAAAGAATACAGACGACTCTTAAAAGCCGACTTAAATCTCTACATGAGAGGATGAAGGTATTCAGGCTACAAGAGATCGATCTATAGACGACTCTGTAAGCCGACCTAAACCTCGACATGAGAGAATGAGGGTCTTCAGGCTAAAAGAGATCGAAACACGCACAATACAATAAGTCGCTAAGAGACGACTTAACTCCTAAAAGGAACTACGAATGGCTTGATCCCTTTCTGAAGGGTACGTAGGCAGCCTTTTACAAGGTTCAGCTATAAAACCTAATTCCCTCTATTCCGATACACCGGGAACGCCAATTTGGCCCTAAACTCGTCATCTCCGCCGAGCTAGGTTAAAAGACTTTGAAGAATCCCTTAAGAAAAACCCTAAAATTCTTGCTATCTTCGGATATGCAGAATTGAGATCTTACAATTGGCGCCGACTGTGGGGATTTCTTCAAAGATCTTTCATATACCATGCTAACAATGTAACGATGAAGAAAACACATCAAGGTCATAGCCGGCGTTCAAAAAAAAAAAAAAGAAGCCCTAATAAACACTGTCGTAGTTTGTCGACGACGTCCCTAGCATACATCACGGTTTTGTCAAAATTAAAAAGATAAGTATTTAAATCTAAATTTTATGATTAAGAGCTGACCGCACTTGACTCCACTTATTCGTTGCTCTGATCACTAATTGATTATTGATTCCTGACATGTTAACATGTTTTGCAAAACTATTTAATATTCTGTTCTCTAATTATAATACTCTATTGATTGTTTGACTCATATTCTCTATTTCTGGGAATAGGACAACTCTGTCTTGCCAAACTGATTATGGCGCTCTCCATCGACATCAAACGCGTCATCACAGCCAAGCTCATCACGATGTCGTCACCGACCCTCCTTCCATCTCTTTTGGTCTCTCCAATTCAATCATCATCGTCCTCGGATCATCGTTGCCCAAGCTCATGGAGTCTTACCTCGTCATATTTGATTGAGATTGTCTTCCTCAGTCCGTAAAAAATTCAATACGAGCTCGCAAAAAAAATTCTCAAAATTCAATGCAACAAAACACTAGCTCGGCAATTCTGCTCAATCACTACCCGTCATGTGATCTCTGCCGCTCACCATTCGAAGCAAGAAGAAGAAAAATCAAATACAAATTTCAAAAGCCGGCTGGGAGTAGGGGCTAAGATATACCTCAATAAGCTTCTCTACTATCTCGCCGACCTGAACACAAGTGGCTGCCGCCATATGATTTTCATACCCCTTATTGACCACCGCTTCAAGCAATAGCAAGTTTCCAGAAAGAATACATCAATTGGGCCAAAAAAAAAAGCCCAAGTAATACATCAACATGGAGATGTCGAGCAAGAACAGTTTCAGGTTTACACAAAGCAATCACTTCAAAACTTAGCATATGGTCTTCGTTACGAGCTTCTTCAGCGTCCAATCTTACGGATGTGGAGCGTTTTTAACACAACATCTGAGCTAACAACAGCTCAAGTCAAGCTCTTTGAATATGTCGTTAAGAAATATGACAAGCCAACAAAGAAGAACTTGTTGAGATGTATCAAGCAATGAAGGACGTGACATGGGCACTGTTTGCTAGCGCCAAAGCTCTAAATGCCATAACCATAAACTACAGAAATGGGTTTGTCAAACATTAGAGATCCTGCAAGTAGCAACACGTTCTACATCTATTCTAACTTCCAGCTCGAACTCTCAAAAGTTCCCAAGCTACGGTCAAATCAATCATCTCGCCAGCTCAAGATGTACAACGAGCCGAGCAAACGCTCATGACTTAAAAAAAAAGAGCTCTTAGACTACATCGCAATGAAGAAGAAGAAGCATAAAAACACCACGGCAAAGGAAAGCCGTATAGCTTCTTAGTAAGGCAAACTCAGTTACTTCCTGAGCAAGAAATCACTCAAAACATGCAAACAGGCGAGCTTATCAACATCAGTGGCATCCATCGTCAACAAAGCCGAATTTGATCCAGCACAAACGGATATCTTCTAAATGATTCCGGTGTCTCAACGGTCATAGTTCATGATCAAAATTCTGCTAAGACAAAGAGAGAAACCGCTCGTATGGCATAACATGTCTTCATCAGCTCGTCAAACTCACCAGCCCGTGATCAAGCTCTATTCAAGCTCCAAAAACGAGCTCACATCATGTGATTCAGGTCATTAGCACTTCGGTTCAAAACATACCATCTTCACTGATCCAACGTCAAGGATCAAAGAGTCATATCATCGGACTCGGATCGAACTTATCTGCTCATCATAAACCGGAATTATCAAGCCGAGTACTAGCAACTTTACATTCACAAAGTTCGCTAACTTTCAAAGCCATCAAACCGGCTCGTTTCGAGAACGTCATACCAAGTAAAAAAAAAAAAAAATCAACAAGGATGCTCTCTCATACATGACCCCATCACCGTCATGACAATAAAGATAAGTTTTCACCAACTAACTATAACTTATTATTAGAGCATCTTCAATGGTTAAGAACCCCTCATGGAGTTTTTAAGAATATAAAACTAATATTTTAATTAAATTTTGTTATATAATTAAATTTAAATATTGCAAAATCATCTCACCAATTATAATGAGACACATGTTATATGAGTATCTTATTAAGATACCATGAGTTCTTAAATAAGATATCATGGGTTCTTAATAAGAACCTCTCTCATTCCTCTTTCCTATTTTTGAATATTTTCTTTATTTTATTGCTAAGAACCTCCCTTAAGAACCCTCCATTGGAAGTGCTCTTATACTCTTCATTCTTCATAATATATTACTTATATTTGTAACAATTTGTGCTCGTCATAGTCAGTCCTCCAGATAAGCTTGGTATGCTCGGCCCAACTGCAAGACATTGTCCAGCAACATACTGACTATGTCGGCTACGACAATACAAACAATACAAAGTCCACCAATAATGATCACACCAGCTCGTCATTATACGAAAGTCATCTCGTACACATGTGCCCGTCATTCCAATAAAAAAGTTATGCGTGGGTCAGCTTTCGATTGTTCAAAAAAAGCTCGTAGGCGGCACCAACACCAACACGGTCTAGCACGCAATGCAAAGATAAGTTCTATAAATTATATTTAAACTCGTTATTCCATTACAAGTCATTGACTCATCTCGTCAAGTAAGTTTTTCATTATTATTAAGACTTATCGAATTTTCAATTCATAAATTGCTTTTTAAATTCAAAATTTGAGCTTAAAAAAATATTAAAATTAAGCCGAGTTTTTACTCGCAAAATAAAAGCCGAACTTCTTAGTTCGCAAAAGTCGAGTCTAAAAGAACTCGCAGAAAGCCGAGCTACTTAGTTCGTAAAAGTTGAGTCTAAAAGAACTCGCAGAAAACCGAGTCTAAAAGAACTCGCAGAAAGCCGAGTCTAAAAGAACTCGCAGAAAGCCGAGTCTAAAAGAACTAGCACTAGCATCATGCTCCCTGGCCAGGAGTGTGGTCTTCCTTGCGCACGAGGTGCACATCGTGGTAAGGAAAAGCCGGGATCCGTCCCGCAAATTCTTCGTGGTGGGTGATAACAAATAAGTCGAGCACAGCATCGCACATTCGCCCACCCTTAGAATAAAGCCGAGATCCGTCTCGCAATTATAGATACGGTGGGGCGTAAGCCTTAAAATAAAGCAGTTCAACGCCGATCTACATTTTAATCGTCGTTCGCCAAAGATCCATACAAACGGATCAAAGGACAGAACGACCCGATTAACTTAACTACGGAAAAGATTATTCTTCCACGACAACATTCAAAGGAATACCGGAGATTCATGCCGATCTTTTATACTTCACGAACCGAAATGTTTTCTATCACCGATCATCGCGCCAAATGCTCGAATCGCCGACTTGGGGGGGGGGGGACTTATTGTTGGAGTCGGTTTTAGCACCCTTACAAATAGCCCATTAAGTTAATAAGATCGGCCCGAAATAGAAGGCTTTTATTATGGATAATTACGATGTCGATGAAGATAAATGGCAATCTTCGAAGATAATCACAAAAGGAAAATATATATTTTCTTTTGTGGAAAATATCTATTTCTTTTTAAGAAATATGACTTTTTATGCCGGCCTAAAACTCTATATAAGAGAAAGAGGGCATTCAGGCTAAAGATATAAAAAAAATACATCTAAAAAGAATACAGACGACTCTTAAAAGCCGACTTAAATCTCTACATGAGAGGATGAAGGTATTCAGGCTACAAGAGATCGATCTATAGACGACTCTGTAAGCCGACCTAAACCTCGACATGAGAGAATGAGGGTCTTCAGGCTAAAAGAGATCGAAACACGCACAATACAATAAGTCGCTAAGAGACGACTTAACTCCTAAAAGGAACTACGAATGGCTTGATCCCTTTCTGAAGGGTACGTAGGCAGCCTTTTACAAGGTTCAGCTATAAAACCTAATTCCCTCTATTCCGATACACCGGGAACGCCAATTTGGCCCTAAACTCGTCATCTCCGCCGAGCTAGGTTAAAAGACTTTGAAGAATCCCTTAAGAAAAACCCTAAAATTCTTGCTATCTTCAGATATGCAGAATTGAGATCCGAACTGAAATCCACTTTTGGATACTTTCCTGCTACACTGTCAGAATATTCCAAGTATTCAAGGTTTGGAGTATCAAAAGAGACGCTCTTTAGCTTCACATCATAGCTCTCGCTGAAAACGTACGCCTCTTGAGGGTTTTGACAGAAACAGAGCAAAACTTCCACTATTCCCACCCGATATTCATGAGAACCAGCTCCTCAAGCACCGGACAGCCAGAAAGAAACTGTTAAGTTTCTTGGGTTTCCAACCTAAAACTAATTGGTAATGAGTGGATTGGCTCTAATCCTTTATATATTAGTGTTGGTCCCTTCATACTTCAGATGTGGGATCCTAACACGCCCCTTCGAGATGATGGCTCTTATCAGCACATCTCGAACTGAATCCCACTTTAAGACCGGTAATAAACTTTTTTTTGGACCATCCTACTTGGGTTAAACGAGGCTCTGATACCATATTAAGTTTCTTGGGCTTCTAACCTAAAACCAATTGGTAATGAGTGGATTGATCCTAACCCTTTATATATTAGTGTTGGTCCATTCATATTTCCGATGTGGGATCCTAACAAAAGCTTTACAAACCCAACATCTTCCTCTTCAAACACAACAGAATCGATATTGAGAGTCTTAAGCTTTAGAAGAGGCACATGTTTAACATCAGTCCTGAAACGGATCTCATCTCCTTCTACTTTCAGCCTAACCAATGTATTGCTATCAAATATCTTGGGAGGCAAGGAATATTCCCAGAGGCTTAGATCAAGATCTGAAACACCGCTTCCCAACACCTTTAATATCCAACCAGTGACACGAACTAGATCAGAATAACGGAGCATTCCCTTTCCCTTGCAGAGTTAGTACTCTATCAACAAATTTCATAAAACTTGGACTATTCTCATCGCTTTCAAACTCAAGATTTGTCACAGATACAAACAAATCATGCGGACTGTGGCGGAGGGAGAGAGGCTGGAAGGGGGCAGCTGCCTCCTATAAAATTTTGAATTTTTTTGTTTTTACACTGATTTTCAAAAAAAATATAAAATCTAAATGGTAAAATATCTTCTAATGCCTCCTATAAATTTATATTTAAATCTATAATGTCTTTTTTTAATCTGATTTTTTCCTTATATTTCTCTCAAATCTTGCTTTTTGTTAGTGTTTCCTATTTTAAATTTTAAATTTTCAAATAGATTTAATATCTAGAATTTATTTCTAAAAATATTTCCATTTTACTTGTATTCTTAAAATTATAATGATGAGTCATTTCATACTTACTAATATTTTTATTTCACTTACGTCTCTAAAATTATACATATTTTAAATAGATCATTCATATTTTATAACTAAAACTTTTCATTTTTTTATTTATAAAAAACAAATGCATTGCATATAAAAATGAAAACAAATATTGTTTTGACATATTTGCTATATTTAAAATAAAAGTTTATGATGTGTTAATAAATAAAATTATTGATAGAAATTTTTTGTTATATAAATTATGTCTTCCATAAATTTTTTTTCTGGCTCTGCCACTGGATGTGGAAGCTGCTTCTTTTGTCGGAAGGAAAGATAAGATGTGCCAAATCAGTAGACTGCTGATCATATCTCTTGAGACAACGTCCATCAGAAGATCAACACTTACAACCTAAACAATTACAAGAAGAACAATAAGGTTTTTACATGCAAAACAGTTCCAAAGTCTTGTCTTTTTTACACAATCGTAAGGAGAGAAAACAAAGAAAGTTGATTACAGGAGAAGAATTCAAAGCAGAACAACAAGAAGAAGAAATGAGTTGACTTACAATGGAGATGTGTGGAGAGACGAAACTTGAAGATGAAAAAGTAGGGTTTTTTCTTTGGGTGTAAACGGTACTAGATGAGAGGAATAAGTTGAAGAAGTGGTACTTAAAAGGAATAAAGATGAGTGAATAAGTGGTAGTTAAGATGAAGAAGAATGAGTGGAATACGTGGTAGTTAAGAGTAAGAAGAATGGTAGTTAAGATGAAGGAGAATAAGTGGAATAAGTGGTAGTCAAGAGGAATAAGAATGAGTGTAATAAATTGTAGTTAAAAGAAATAAGAATGAGTGAAATAATAGTAGTTAAGAAGAATAAGAATGAATGTAATAAGTGGTAGTTACGAGAAATAAGAATGAATGAAATTATGGTAGTTAAGAGGAATAAAAATGACTGTAATAAGTGGTAGTTAAGAGAAATAATAATGAGTCGAATAATACTCCCTCTGTTTCACAAAAAGTGTCGTTCTAGCATTTTTCACACATATTAAGAAAAATAAATATATTATTATTATATCCTTAATTAATACACTATATAAGTTTCCCTTTCTAATTAATAAGCTATAAAAGTAGGGATAAAATTGAGATTTAATTTAAAAATCTGCGTTGGAAACACAAAACGACACTCTTTGTGAAACAAAAATTAAACTCTACAACGACACTCTTTGTGAAACGGAGGGAGTAGTAGTTAAGAAGAATTAAAATGAGTGGAATAATTGTAGTTACGAGGAATAAGAATGAGTGGAGTAATTGGTAGTTAAAATGAATAAGAATAAGTGGAATAATGGTAGTTAAGATGAAGAAGAATGAACGGAATATGTGGTAACTAAGAGTAAGAGGGATAATTATTTACTTGATCAGTAACGCTGCGTTTTGGCTTAAAGGGCGAAAAAAAAGGCGACGCAACGATTAGGTCAGCTACGACACTTACGGGCTTGATGACGCCGCCGCCAGGCTCACCGGCGGTGGCAATGGACGCCGGAACTCCAAAAAGTTCAACAGAATCGAATCATGGCAATTCCTGGGCAGATATAGTTCAAAATAAGAACCAGTTGAAGAAGTTTGATGTTGAGGTTACGATCAAAGACGGGCAACACAGTGTTGAAATTCCAGATGAAATCATCGACAAGGGTGTCCCGCTGTGGGAAGATTTCCTGATTGGACGATTCCTTTCAACGGCGCCACATATTGCAAAGATCCATGCTCTGGTTAACAGAATCTGGACTAATGGGGATAAAAACCAGAAGATTGATGCTTACTCTGTTGACACGAAAACTGTGAAGTTTCGTGTTGAGAACGCTCAGATGAGAGGTAGAATTGTTCGAAGGGGGATGTGGAACATTGCAGGGGTTCCAATGATGGTGGCAAAATGGTCTCCGATGGCGGAGGAGGAGGAACCACCGGAGATCAAATCGTTGCCAATCTGGGTCCATCTCAAAAATGTTCCTTTGAACATGTACTCATGGGATGGATTGAGCTTCATATCCAGTGTCGTTGGAGTCCCAATAAAACCACATCCGGAAACGGCAGCTTGTTCTGATTTGGAGAAGGCAAAAATCTTCGTGAAGGCAGACCTCTCCAAAGAGTTACCGAGGAAAATTAACTTCTCAAAGAATGGAAAATCTTTCTTGGTGGATTTCTCTTACCCTTGGCTGCCTCAGAGATGTCAAACTTGTGGCAAATGGGGCCACACAGATGCTGTATGTATAGCAAACAAGAAAGGCCTGAGCCAAATAAAGACGGGAGCTAACTTGAATGAACACACTGAGCAAGCAAAGAACATGGAAGAAGAGCAGGCCAATAGTGAGAAAAGGGAAGAGGTAGTGCAACAGGCTGAAACGGTTCTGAACCTCGACGAGACGAAAGATCTTACTCACAATGGAAATGTGGCTCAAAGCAATGACTCAGAGCATAAGGAAATAAGCGATGATCAGGAGATGGAGGAAGGCCAAATAAGGGACTGGGAATCACCTACTAAATCAGCAAGGGCTGTCCTGAAGCTACAAAATGATTCGGAGGAAATCATATCCCCATCTAGGTACTCAATTCTAATGGACCATGATGATGAGGGTCATGAGCAGGATGCAGAGGAAGGAAGCTCTGAGAAATATGGGGAAAACAAGGGAAATGACAAGCTGGGATCAGAGGAAACCAGCAATGTCGAAACAAACAAAGTCGAGACTTCTAAGGTAAACGAGCCAAGGCCAAGTCTACCGAGGACTTCCAAGACGCATCATAAGGTGTTGCAGAAATCAGAGGAGGGGTTGGCTCATAAGGAAAGACTTAGCCAAACTGCTCGGAAAGGTGCTCGCAAATCTTCTCAATGACTGGATTTTTCTGGAACATCAGGGGATTCAACAAAACGAATAAGCAAAGTGTGGTAAATAAATGGATCAGAAATAAGGCATTACAGTTTGGATGTATCTTAGAGACTCGGGTGAAGGAAAGGAAAGCAGAAAAAATAATGCAAAATGTGTTCAAGGGTTGGTCTTCTATGGCTAACTATGAAGAAAGTAATGGAGGCCGAATCTGGGTGCTCTGGAGCCCGTTAGTTCGCATTACTCCGGTTTATAAAACGGATCAGCTGGTCACAGTCTCTGTTTTGCAAGCTGGAAATAATGAGGAATTCTTATGTACTTTTGTATATGCTGCTAATACCATGGAGAAAAGAAGAGAGCTGTGGAAAGATCTCAAATTGCATCGTGACTCTGCAATGTTTAGGAACAAACCTTGGGCAATAATGGGGGACTTTAATGAGACGCTAGAAAGTACAGAACACTCTGATCATTCTTGTGGCTCAGTGGTATCTGTAGGAATGAGGGAATTTGGAGAAGTGGTGCGATATTGCAACCTGTCAGACATGAGGCATCATGGACCGCAGTTCACTTGGTGTAATAAAAGAAAGGAGGGGTTGATTTGTAAGAAGCTGGACAGGTTGCTCATCAACGATGTTTGGCTACATAAATATACAAACTCTTATGGAGTTTTTGAAGCAGGAGGATGTTCTGATCACCTACGCTGTAGGTTCTACCTAACAGCTGCTGAAGCAAAAAAGAAGAGGCCATTTAAATTCTCCAATGCTTTAGCTAAGGAATCAGAGTTCTTACCTTTGGTAGAGTCGTATTGGAAAGACACTGACCCTCTTTTCCATTCGACATCAGCCATGTATAGGCTCTCAAAGAAGCTGAAAGCTTTTAAACCCCTCATACGCAAGCTCAGCAAAGAGAAACTGGGAAATATACAGCAAAAGGCTAAGGAAGCTTACGAGAGTTTCTGCCTGAAACAAGAGGAAACACTGTGTAACCCGACTCAAGGCAACATTAATGCGGAATTGGAAGCTCAAAATAAATGGAACCGAATCAGTGATATTGAGGAGAGCTACCTCAAACAGCGCTCCAAGTTGCACTGGCTCAAAGTAGGTGATCGCAATCATAAGGCATTCTACAATGCAATTAAAGTACGGCAGGCGCAGAATGTTATCAGAGAGGTGCAATGCAGTTCAGGGCAGGTGGTGGATACTGACGATGAGATAAAAGCCGAGGCAGAGAGATTTTTTAAGGAGTTTCTTCAATATAACCCTCCTGAATTCCAGGGCATAGCAGTCGAAGAGCTTCAGAACATCTTGGAATATCGATGTAGAGAAGAGGACCATGAGATGCTGCAAAAGCCGGTCTCAGAGAAAGAGATTAAGGACGTCCTTTTTCATATGCCAAATGACAAATCCCCCGGTCCAGATGGATTCACCAGTGAGTTCTTCAAAACTTCTTGGCCAATCATCGGGAAGGACTTTATAACAGCCATCCAGTCATTCTTCATTAAAGGTTTCCTTCCAAAAGGTATAAACACCACAATTCTGGCCTTAATACCAAAGAAGGAAAACTCTTTGGAGATGAAAGACTACAGGCCAATCTCCTGCTGTAACGTTATCTACAAGGTTATATCCAAGATCTTGGCAAACAGAATTAGAGGTATTCTCCCATCACTAATCTCATGGAATCAATCCGCTTTTGTCAAAGAACGGTTGTTGGTAGAAAATGTTCTTCTGGCCACTGAATTGGTGAAGGATTATCACAAAGAGGTTGTCTCCCCAAGATGTGCCATGCAAATCGATATATCAAAAGCATTTGACTCGGTTCAGTGGGAATTCTTATTGAATGTTCTTTCTGCCATCAACTTACCTGAACAGTTTATAAAGTGGATTAGACTCTGTATATCAACAGCTTCCTTTTCGGTTCAGATAAATGGTGAACTGGCTGGCTTCTTCACGAGTGAGAGGGGGTTGAGACAAGGCTGTGCGTTATCTCCATATCTGTTTGTAATCTGCATCAATGTACTCTCCAAGATGCTTGATCAGGCTGCAAAAAACAGGCTCATTGGCTATCATCCCCGATGCCAAAACATCTCCCTCACTCATTTGTGCTTCGCTGACGACATCATGGTGTTCACTGATGGACAAAGAAGATCTATTGAGGGGGTGCTATCAGTCTTCCAGTCTTTTGAGAAGATCTCAGGCCTTAAAATCAGTCTGGAAAAATCCAAACTGTTTCTGGCAGGAGTGACAGAAACGAACCAGGAAGCTATTCTTTCATCATTTCCCTTCGACAATGGTGAACTGCCTGTGAAATATCTGGGTCTGCCTCTTCTTACCAAGAAAATGACGGTGGGAGACTATCTGCCTCTCGTAGAAAAAATCAGGAAACGCTTGGGGTCTTGGACGGGCAGATTTCTCTCATATGCAGGTAGGATCCAACTGATAAACTCAGTTATCATGAGCCTCACTAATTTCTGGATGGCAGCCTTTAGACTCCCGGTATCGTGCCTGAAGGAGATTGAGAAGCTCTGCCAAGCGTTTATCTGGTCGGGACCTGAGCTGAAAGGAGGTAAGGCTAAAGTTAGCTGGACAGAAATGTGTAAACTCAAGGAGGAAGGAGGATTGGGAATACGGCCTCTGAAGGAAGTGAACAAAACCATGGGTCTGAAACTGATCTGGAGAATAACCTCCTCTCAGCCGTCCTTATGGGTGAAGTGGATTCAGGTGTACATCATCCGCAAAGGTTCCTTCTGGTCCATACGAGAGCGATCCAGCATTGGCTCATGGTCTTGGAAAAAACTGATAAAACTTCGAGACTTAGCTAAGTCTTTCCATCGGATGGAAATCAAGTCTGGACGCAACACCTCATTTTGGTATGATCACTGGTCAGACAAAGGAAGACTGAGAGATGTTCTAGGAGATCGAGGTTTAATTGAAATGGGCATAACAGAGAGTGCAACGGTCAGAGAGGTCATTGACACTCATCGCAGACGCCGACACCGTATTACTCTGTATAATGAGGTGGAGGATGAGATTGAAATGGCGAGAGCTAAATGTAATGGGCAAGTTCATGATGACCACGCCCTATGGAAACATAGTGCTGACACATTTAAGCGTAAGTTTACCTCCAAAAACACTTGGTATTTGCTGAGAAGTAACTCACCAACATGTCTTTGGAGCAAAACAGTCTGGTTTAAACACCACACCCCAAGATACTCTTTTATATTGTGGATGGCAATTCTAAATAGATTGGCAACAGGAGACCGAATGATGGGATGGAATGTAAACACTGACCCGTCATGCATCCTCTGTTCAGGCCATGTCGAATCAAGAGCTCACCTATTCTTTGCCTGCGAATACTCGGCCCAGATATGGAAGTCTCTGACGAAAGGTTTAGTTCGACAACACTATACACACACTTGGGAAGATATCGTGGCCTTAGCATCAGGCTCAACACTCAAGAAGACTGAACTCTTTCTCTTCAGATACACTTTGGAAGTGAGTGTTCACTCAATTTGGAGGGAACGTAATGCAAGGAAACATGGGAATCAAGCTCAAGATCACAAAGCTCTAACACGTTTCATTGATAAGGCTGTGCGTAACAAGCTGTCGGTGATAAGGGAAGAAGGTGCTACAGATTTACTGGACGGTATGGGTACCTGGTTTGGTGCTCAACAACACGATCACAGCTAGATTCTTTTTCTAGATTTTCTTATAGGAAATGTTACAGCAAAGTTTCCAAACACATATAGATGCAGCAGATGTAAAAGGATTTTTTTGATTTGAATACAATTTTACATTCATTCAAAAAAAAAAAAAACTAAGAGTAAGAAGAATAAGCCGAATAAGGGTATGTAAGAGCATCTCCAACTCCACGCTATTTTTTACACTAAACTTTATTTTAGAGTAAATTATTCTCCAACCCTATTCTATATCTTACATTAAAATAGTGTAAACCTATTTCTTACACTATTTTTAGTGTAAACCTATTTCTTACTCTATTTTAGTGTTAAACTTTTTTATTTATAAAATTGTTCTTTAACTTTTAAATATTTTATTTATATCTATAATAAATAATAAATTTAATAATTACTTATTATAAAATCATTATTAAATTATTAAAATATTGAAATACAAAAAAATACCAAAACTTAAAATAAACAACATGGAAAATACTCAAATTTTAAGATAAACAACACAAATAAATATAACACACCAAAATTATAACTTAAAAATCCGGTAAACCGCTTCCGGATCCTTCAAGATCGCTAAAGTATTGTCTGAACGAAGTAGATGAAAGATCTCTCTGTTGGTTTCGTTGTTGATCACTCCGCTTTGTAAAATCCGTGTTTTCTCGGATTGAATATATGCACGAATATTTGGATCTTGTATGGAATTCAAATCACAAAATAAAATTTTGTTTTCCTCCTTGAGATCTTTTAACGCATAATTCCTATTTTTAATATCCAAATGATGTTGTCTTTGAGCACTTTTATTCTTTAATTGCTCCAAAAATTGCTTATTTCCTTCTTCTAAGGTATTGATAACCGCGGTTGTTTGATTAGCAAGTTTTCTTTTCATTTTGGATTTTTTTTATCCCACTTGGTCGTGTAGACGATGACCCGCCAATAGTCTCGATGCTTTAATCGATCATTTGTGGGAAAATATAGTAATAGTGATATTTAAACCAAAATCTATTAAGTTTTATTATTTTTATATGATGTAATGTTGTTTTTTATTGAATAAATATTTAATTTAAATAATTTTATAATATAGAAGTTGTAATATTATAATTTATGATAATTTTGCAAAGAATAAATAAATGGGATTGAATTGTAAACTTTATAAATAAAAAGTATTAATAGTGTATAAAAAGTATAAATAGAATATACTTAGAATATCCAATTTTTAGTGTAGAAAATAGAGTTGTGCATTGGAGAAAAATCCAACTCTATTTTAGTGTTACACTATTTTAGTGTAAAATATAGTGTTTTACATTGGAGATGGTCTAAGATGAAGAAGAATAGTACGGACGAGGTAGTCCAAGTGGCATGACGGGCATGTGATGGCAACCACCATCCGGGTTCGATTCCTTCCCCATGCGGAAACAAACTTGCCTCCTTTGGACACCTAACACGGGCACTGGGCCAAAGGCCCAGAGAAAACCCTCCCAGGTGAAGCTGGCCTGCGGTCAGATTGGGCCCAGGGGATTAGTTTGGACTGTTTGGTTTGGAATCTACCCCTAGATTATCAAAAAAAAAGATGAAGAAGAATAAGTGGAATATGTGGTAGTTAAGAGGAATAAAAATGAATGTAATAAGTAGTAGTTGAAAGGAATAAGAATGAGTGAAATAATAGTAGTTAAGATGAATAAGAATGAGTGTAATAAGTGGTAGTTAAATGGAATAATGGTAGGTAAGAAGAATAAGAATAAGTAGATAACTCGTAGTTAGGAAGAATAAGAATGAGTGCATAATGGTAATTAAGAAGAATAAGAATAAAAATGTGTGGAATAAGTGGTAGTTAAAATGATTAAGAATGAGTGGAATAATAGTAGTTAAAAAGTATAATTTAATGCAGAGAAATTTTTTTAAAATATAAAATATAAAGATAAATGGTAGTAAGTCTGAGGAATGAAGAATAAAGTGGAAACACAAAAAAATAATATAAAAAGATAAATTGTTTTAATAAATCTCCTTTATGATATTTTTGTTTGAATCCAATAATCTTAAGCTTATACTTATATTTATAGAGTTGTGATTTTAAACAAAAATAGTAAATTGCAACTCCCTTTGTTTCAATTTATTTGATGTTTTAAAATTTTTGATTTTGTTTTAAATTATTTGATATTCTCTTTTTAATACATAATTTAGTTTTATAAGAAATGGAAAAAAATGTAAAAGAACAAAAGTGTTTAGCTTTTCAAATTTTATTTATTGTTATTTTAGTAATTTAAAAATATTTTTTTTAATATGTGTCCATTTATGTAAAACATTAAATAAATTAAAAGGAGAGAGTATTTTTTTGTATTGTAACAATTTGTTCTCTTTTGTCTTGATTGTCTTAGGGCACCTCCATCCATGGTTCTTAAAGGTGAGGGTTCTTAATTATTCACGTGGGTCCCACGTGAATAGTTAAGAATCAGGTCCTAAAAATCCTTATTTAAGAACCGGTTCTTACACTGTTCATGACACGTGGCGGCTTATCATTCGTCTAATTTTTTTTCGAATTTTTTTTTTTTTAAAAACCCCATAGGGGGTTCATTGATGGTCATGCTCTTACATTCATAATTTTTGGGTCTAATTCCCTTTATTGTTTGATTTCTTTTTTTTTGCCTGCATTTCCATTTTTTTTTTTAAAGTTACTTGATATATCTTTTCTTTTAAAACGAATTTTTTTTATTAGAGGATTTGATCACTATTTTATTTTTATGTGTGCGTTAAATTTTATATATTGTTATTAATACATAAATGCAGCGGATCAACCAAAATTGATATCAATTAATTCTAGTAACAAAAACAAAAAGGAAATAAATCGGAAATTTATACTTTTTACAAATTTCGCTCCCAAATTTATACTATTAAAACAAGAAGATCTTATGAAACTAATCATTGTTTAACGTGTTATATTATAAATTGTGTTACTTACTTTTATTTGAGATTTTTATTTTTTTATTAAGGTTAATAGTGTCAAACTAAATTCTAACTAATTTACTCATAATATAATACAATATATTTTTTATTTTAAATATAAACTTATATTTGTTTTTTTACTGTACCGAAATCTAATAAAAATCTTTTTAATCAATATCATATTTAAAAGTAATTAATTAATTCGAGTTTATTAGTAAAAATATTATAAATTAAATTAATTACATTTTTATATATAGAATAAAAATGACAATATTTAATACATATATATATATATATATTTCATAAACATAATTAAATTATTAAAGAAACTGATAAATAGAATTAAATTATTCAATACACCAATTATTTATATAAATTATAAAAGTAATTTAAGTAAATATATTCATAAAACAATACGAATTCATTATTTTAACATAATATAATCTTTTAAAAGTGAACATTATCAAATACATAAATATTGTAAACTAAACTTTAATTTATAAAAAAAATTCTTTTTAAAAATAGAATATTAAAACTAGATTGATATATTTTGAATTCAATAAAATAATAAAATTAGTCAATATTTTATATTGTTCGAATATATGATAATTCATATTACCATTGAATTTTTTTCTTATGATTACATTTTTTGAAAGATTGCTATACAAAATCTCAAAATATTTAAACCATACCACAGTTCATGTCTATGTCCGTTTTTAATCATGGTATAAATGTATTCCATGCAAACAAAAAATGACATTAGAAAAAAGAAGGAGATGTGTATTTGAGATAACACTGTTCTTCTACATAAAATGATAACATAAGAGGTGTTTTTTTCACAACATCATAAACATAATGGCATATCAAAAGAGCCAGTTCACACTAATGTTACCAAGCCAGATCAAAAGTGGAAACTGAGCTAAAGCTACAAAGATCAAAAGGTAGTGATGTCTGCTTGAGTCATAACTCCTAGCTTCCGCAAACAGAACTCGTTTCATTGTCTTCACTAAGAAAACTCCGGTGCATAAACAGGTCCATGGAATCAAAACATAGTATGAGTATCCCCAGATTAACTTGCCAAGAACAGCTACGCAGAGACCCGTGAAGGTATAGCCTGCATATGCCACAATGTCCAAGAGAGGTGCTTCACCGCTACCCAATGAAAGCAATGTTAGTTTCAGCAACATGACTTGTAAAAACCAACCAACCATTCCTTTCACAAATAGCCAATTCAGAGCTTCCGGAGAGAACCTAGGAAAGTTGGAATCGAAGGTTGATAAAAATGCAGTCTAAAAGACATATACATGAAAATATATAACATGAATAAAGAACTTACTTCCCATACAGTCCTAGTGACAACCCAGCAAGAACAACATAGGTGCCAAAGGCCATAAGCGGAATGTATAAGTCTGGTGCATTTATATCATATATCGGTGGCTTGTAAGAAAGTCTACCCCCAACTGGTTCTGAGATTCTAGTCCAGTGTCCCTGAGGTTGCAGCAAGACTCATACAAGTTACCAGGTGGTATAAGAAAGACCCCAACACACGTAAAGAACATACCAAAACAAAGGGAGTCTTACCCTGTGAAGGAACGGAAGTAAAACAATCTTCAACTTGTTCCTCACATATTGGTCATTCACTTGAAAATAGTATTGGGGATCCGAGAAGTAACGAGTTATCTGTTTATATCAACCAGTTAAAACGCCAAGTTATGAACACATAGGAAAATAGTATTGGGGATCCGAGAAGTAACGAGTTATCTGTTTATATCAACCAGTTAAAACGCCAAGTTATGAACACATAGGAAAAAGGTAGAGACACAGGGTTTTACTTACGTTGCTCTGCACATACTCAGAGCTCGATCCAAATATTTTCTCCCCATAAGCTCCCAAGCCACTTCGGATAAGTCCCGAGCCAGGTCCAGAGAACGCATTACCAAACGGGTTAGGCTGAGGAATTGTCTGAGGCATTGGCATTCCAGGCTGTGGTCCCATGTTGTTATACATCTCTACCATTCAAACAAAACCACAGCTTACATTAAGTAATTTGACTAATTCCAAAGTTCATATGCACAAAGATCAATTTTTTGGCATATGATTCTTGTTCTCACACTTTAACAATCTCTCTTTATCGATTCTATTTTCTATGATTTCCTTCAAAAAGTCTGGACCTCGAAGCAACCCAAAAACTACGACATTGCTAATCTAGGGTTTTTCAATATCACGCGCGACTGAACATGCCAGGGAACCCAGATTTCGTCCATGTAAAAGCGTTTATTCAACAAGAACTCGCTAGAAAACCTTAAAATTTGAACGGAAACAAAAAACGAAGACACACAAGGCAAATCGAAAATTGTTAACAAGGAACAGCAATCAGCAATTGGTAATAAAATCAGACCTGAAAGAAGCAGTAAAGGAGATAACAGATCTAGAGCTTGCTTTCACGATTGATTTGATTACTGCGCCGGCTGAGTTCCGGTGGAATGCGTATGCGAGAAGTGAAGAATATCGTATAGATCGAAGGTGAAGAACTGGAAAATAAGGCGTGTGAACGCCTCTTGTTCGCACGTGTGAGCACAGCTTGCTCTTCCTCATCACCGAACCAATAGGAATTTGACACGTATTAATCACAAATACTTTTCATTTTCTTTACGTCAGGGAATGTTTGGGGTTATTTATACGAAAACTCGAAAGTTCAGGGTTTGTATTGAAACTGTTTTAATAAAAAATGCGCCCAAGCCAGGAGAACGATGAAGTGATTCTCTCGATTGAGAAGAAGAGAAAGTTTCAGTCTTTTTGGAGATGGAGGTTCCAAGCTCTGAGGAAATACTTCAGTTCATGAGCTCTTGTCTCTCTCAGATCAAATGGCGACTCAAGCCCAATTCCAAACGCCGCCTCGAAATCGGTTTCCTTCTTCCGCTCTCATTGATTACACTTTTTCCTTTTGTTCTTCTACCGTTCGAGAATCGTGATTCATTTGGGTTTACTTTCTATGATTCTCTGCAGTTTTCTGATATCTAGGTTCAAGGGGAAACATTTGATTCTTTTGAGTTTAATGTGTATCCAATTGAAGCTTGATTATGCTTTGATTGCGTTGTTTTGAGATCCTTGAAAATAAATGAAGCCAATTTGTGCATTTTGCTTGCTGGGTTTATCGATAAATCATTAGAAATTTTGAACTTAGCAATTAGCATCATATAGATCGTTCAAATATCAACACTAGACTCTATTATGATCTCAATTTGCCATATGGTTGAACCTGTAAGCGATGCTTAAATGGGTTTCTTGGACCAGATGTGTTGGCACTATGCACGGGAATGAGACCAGTCGTAATGATTGACTATGGTGGCAAGTTGCCTGAGCTACAAGATCGCTTGCTTTCGCTTCTTGAGCTTATCCAAGAGGTTAGGCTCTACTTCTTCTTCAAGCACATTAGTACTTGAGTATGTCTGTAGCTGATTTCATTCCTGCTTGTGTCCAGGGTTTACCAGTTTTTAAAGATCTGAGGGTTATGGTTATAGAGGATATGATTTACCTGATCAATATAAGAAGACTGCCCAAGTTTGTCAGCTCCAGCTTGAATTCAGAACCCGAATTGTTCTTCGTCGACCTGGAACAAGATCCTCCAAAGGTTGTACCTCTTATAAAGCTTCCATCCTTTTATTTCTTGCTCCATCTCTCCAATTGGACTGATCTCAGTCTTGCTTTTGTTTGTTAAAGATGGTAGAACAAAGCAAGGAAAGCAATCTAGGGATGCAACTTAGGTCGATTCAGAAGCTATTCTCTTCGACATTTCCTTTAGATGGGAGCAACAATGATACCACAACAGCACTTGATGAAGCCAACTCTTCTCAGTCTTCTTTATGCATTGATCTTAGTTCTTGTTTACAAGACACTAAGGTTACAATCCCAACATTAAACGGGTAATTTTCAAATCCAACTCTTCATGCATCCACCGTATTTTATCTTAGTTTTATCAAGCCATGAAGTTTGGTGTTCAATCTGTCTTTGTAGATGGCTCCTGGACTATCCGGTTGTGTATTTATTCGGTACAGATCATATAGAAGATGCAATCTATAACCTCTCAACCAAGTCTCTCCGCATCTTCAGAGTTCTAGTACAAAGGTTAGCTATTGCATATTTCTAAACTCTTAGCTTCATGATCATTGTTGTGATGTCTAACTCAAAGATCTTCTAGGAATGGTACTACAGAGAAAGACTCTCATATAGAAGAGCTAACAAGGTAAGAACTTCAAAAACAAGATGGTGACTTTGTTGAGTAAACAACATTGCATGTTTGAAAATGATTTGAGTGTGTTTTGGAAATTGAATTTTGTAGTTTTTCGGTACCATATGATCTGAGTATGGGAGGGAGTAAGGAAGTGTGGGCAGAAATGTTTCTGGAGAGGATGAGTTCGAGGTGGGAAGAATGCAAACATATTTGGAGATCATTGGATTTGCAAGTTTCTGAATGTTATCCTCAAGCAATTGTTCTTTAATACTTTCATTGTTTGAATGTTATCAAAAAAATTGTAATGTGTTTTGAACCGAACTACCCGAAAATAACCCAAATACCAATACTTTTATCCAAATTTAACCAAAAAAGAAAACTTCCGTTTAATTTGGTAAAAAATTTAAAACCGAATTACCTAATAATCAAATTTTTATTTGGTTTAATTCAGCACAAAACTGTATAAACCGAATAATCCGAGAACTGAACTAACTGACCCGAATAACCGAACTATCTAAATGAAACAAATTTTTATCGGTTCAGTTCGGCACAAAACTAGGTAAACCGAATAACCCGAGAACTGAACTAACTGGCTCGAATAACCGAACTATCTAAATAAAACAAATTTTTATCGGTTCAATTCGGCATAAAATTGTGTAAACTGAATAACCCGAGTAACGGAACTATCTAAATAAAACAATTTTTTATCGGTTCAGTTGGACACAAAACTGTGTAAATCGAATAACCCGAGAACTGAACTAACTGACCCGAATAACCGAACTATCTAAATAAAACAAAATTTTATCAGTTCAGTTCGGCACAAAACTATGGAAACCGAATAACCCGAAAACTGAACTAACTGAGCCGAATAACTAGGGGTGTCAAAATGGATAAACCAACCCAAACCAATCCATATCCAAATGGTTTTGGTCTTTAATGGATAATGGATAAACCCAACCCATTAAGTAAATGGATTGGATCAATCCATAACTCATTTAAATTAATGGGTTAATGGTTTTAATGAGTTGATCCATAAATGAATTATTATTAATAATACAAAATATTTTGAACTAATCTAAAACTAACAAAATAAAAGATGATCATATTTTCAATATTATATATAAAATGTTTATAGTTATATTAATTTAGAACTAACAAATGTCACATAATAATTTGGTTTTAACTTTTAATTATCCAATAAAACATTAGACATAAATTCTAAAGAAAAATAGAAAATGAACTCAATCACGATCACTTCACTGCATCACTTCTTCTTGTCACTTACACTACCACCAAACCTGAGAACATAAAACCATTCTAAGAAATGATTTCCATTTGGTATGTGATCATGCGTATATATGCATTGGACGTCTAATTTACTTAAGCTCTCACAAAGTTAAACAGAGTCCAAATCAAACCAATAGATAACAATTGACAGCATTGGACCTCCAACGGATATATGCAGATAACTTAAAACTCAACCACTTAACAAACTACTATTTACACACCTTAACTTCACATAATTCAAACATACTCATGATATTTAGGTTGTTCTAAGGAATATACTCGTAAACTAATTCACAGTTTTTAGGAAGATTAGGGGAAGCGATTCCTTATAAATGCAGGAGGCAAGATCAGAGTCCAGAATTAGCAAGACAACTAACCTTAATAATGGCTGACTCAGAATTCACAACTTGCTGGTCAAATACCTGCATTCACACAGAAAATTAGCTTCAGGAGCTGGAGACAACTAAAACCAGCTACACATAGATTTGAATCAATATTCAACCATCACATCGCCAGTATAAAGATTAAAAGTCACAACAGCAGCAAGTAGAGCTCTCATAATACAGGAATCACCACCACTAGATATTGAGCAGAACATCAAAAACCCTTTGACTGTACATAATTACCTTGGTCTATCGAGCCTTACTCTTTTGGTGGATTTGTGTTGATGGCTTTTTGGCTGCTTCCAGATTGTTCTTCCACATCATTTGGACCCGATCGAATAATAACCATCTCACCTTCGCCGTTATCTGCAATTCACAATACATTCATCACTAACTCACAGTAAACCAATCATGTTAATCAATAGAAAATTATACCTTCATCATCAAGCGTGTAACCATGTATCCAAGAGCGAGTAGATAGTAAAGCTTGGACGTTACTAGGCAGAAGTCGACTCCGATATTGATGATTGTGATGCATTTGTTGATGATTCTCGACCATTAGGTCCACCACCACTACTTGGAGGATATTCTTCTTCATTGTCCATCATTAACTGTTTCAGGTTCTTCAATATCTGATAGCAAAAAAGGGTACAAAACGAGTAGTTAGAAACTGATTAAGATGACAAACAGATGCTACGATCATTGAATTAATTGGGACAGGGCAGGAAAATGTTTCCTCTGTGTATATTGTTTGCTACAGTGACCAAAGTATTGTGAGCTACGATTGCAAAACCAAAAGGTGAATTAGCTAATGCCACTAATAATTAGGACAACGTAATCATGACAACACAAAAGGAGCAATAATGATATTCTCTCAACTTTAAGATGAGTCTTCCAATAATGCTTATGTTCACATTATAAGAGGGTTTCTAACAAAACGTTACTTTAAAAAGAAGAATCACAATGGGCCAATGGCATCATCCAAATTTGCTAGATCTTATTTGGTTTTCATTGCACACAAAAGTCACATAAGACAGATACTTAAAATATAGTTATTCACTGCAAATCTATTGAACATAATTACTCAGGAATGGGAAAGCCAACCTGTAACAGATTCTTGAAAAGATACAAAGCTGCAGGAATGGGAAAGACTTTAACTTCGTTATATGTTGTGCTTAACCTGATTCAGAAACATGATTTGGTATCAGTAAGGCCAAATCTCAATGAGCAATATGGTCAGTCAGTCCTCGAAGGACTCCACAAGCAGAGACAACATGTGATTCTAAGCAACCAACGCCTTTTAGAAAAGAACATATTTAGAAACTCTGGACTCAAAGGAAACTAATTAAACATGATGCTAATGGCAAGCCCATAAGTATAAATCTAGTAGAAGAAGAACACGTAACCTATTGTCGTCAGTAACACAAGAAGTAAGCTGCAGAAAAGACATTGTATAACATGCTCATTAACTAAAAACACACTTGGAACTCAATAAAGCTCCACAGTTTTCACCCTGAATCTTAGTCTAAGCTCTATTAGTGGTTCAAGTAATGTTTCTGTGGCAACACACAAGTAATACTACAAAGTAACGTTTTACAATGAAAAACTGAATGAATGATCAGTGGGTTCTCGGAATGAATCTTAAATTACAAAGCCTAAATGCCACAAATCTATATCCAATAGCTACAGCCTAAAGAATCTGCAATACTCATTACACAGTGCAAATTGTCTAATGCCAACCTTTCTTTGTCAACTCATGTAAGATCACCAGCAATCAGCGCCATTATGAATCTGGTATTAAAATCGAAGAAGAAAATAACCAGATCGTGATGAGATAGCTCCAAAGCCCAAAGGCAATAAAACACAAACCAAAGTAAAACCCAGAGAGTTTATCACTCACAACTATGGATCGAGGTTCCTTTGAACAATTCAGAGTTCCAATGGAGAATCTCTCAGAGATGATTCACCATTCCATTCCTATGGAAAACCCACAAATCAAACTCCCAAAATTAAAACCCACCCAGCTACAAAATCAGTAATCTTAGAAACCCTGGGACTGAAGAACATACCATCAAAATGTTGATTGAATCAAAAGATGAGGCTTGTCGGCAATTTTTTTAGAGCGTGATATTAGAGCCGAGAAAGAGACGAGAAATGAGAAAGAGAGGGTTTATTTTTTTAATGTTTGGTTTGGATTGGGTTATCTATTAAACCATTTTAGTCCAAACCATTTGAATCCAATCCATTTAAACCATTTATCCATTTTATCCATTAATCCATTTATACCCATTTTTTTTATCCATTAGGGTTAATGGTTTGGATTGGATTGGATTGACCCATCATAATTTATCCATTTTGACACCCCTAGGTAAGATAATGTTCATCATAGTATTTTATGCAAATACAAAATGAATTGTTTAGATGATAATATCATCGACAGTTGCGATTCGGAATTAACTTGATATAAAAATAAACTATATAACAACTCAATTATCCTATGAACATCTAAGATATAAAATATCAATAAATCATAATTGGTATATTCCATTTTATAAGACGTTTTGGCTAAAAACATAGAAATTAAAACTACAAATAATTTTTTAATATAAAAAATATTATTAAACATTTAACTAAAAACATGTTAACCAATAACAAAAAATATTAAACGTCACAACATATTAAATAAGCTTGATTTTTTATTTAAAAACAAATAAAATGTAAAAAGAAACTTCTAAAATATTTGAGATAATGTAATAGAAATAATAAAATGTAGGAAATACTCTAGATTGATCGTGAATGCAACAAATAATGTCTATTTGTCATGTCTCTGCCATTTTCTGATATTGATTTATCCTAATTTGGATATCTACTCCAACAAGATCGGCTTTCAACTGCTGGGATATTGTTGGGCTAGAATTTTTTGATTGTATAAATTTTGAGGACATACTTACTAGTAGCCCAAAATCACTGTAAGAGTGAGACCAAAAGGCTGAACTGGCCTGGTTGATGCTTAAACTGAAGGGAAGGACCTATAGGATTTGTTAGATACATATACGGGTGATTCTGTAAAATAAAGATAATAAAGGGGTCAATTTGTACAATTATCAAAAGTAGTGGACACACCGGTCAAACGGGTCCGTCGGTCGGCGAGAATTACGCTGTAAAAATCTAAAAAAGCCAAAACAAAACATATAACGAGGAATTATCAGACGAGGAGAAGCGCACAGGACGAACCATAGAGTTGATCAACCCATCGCTTAGATGAACGGTGAGTTGACTTAATTCCGATATTGACCCAATCATCTCTCGCCACGTCGCCCCTTGTAATCCATACCCTGAACCGTCACCTTCTCTGTCTCTCCCCCAATCGAAAACCTAATTCAATCGTGCCGGCGGCGAATCCTACCGGAAAACAGTAAGATTTCTTATTCCTTCACCGTTATTTCGTCACTCTAGTTGAAATTGGGTACGAAAGATTTGAGCTTTTGATTTGGATTTGAGATTTGAGACGGAGAAGCTGGACATCTCAAGCTTTCGATACTTTTGATGATCTACAGAACTCTCCATTGCTAAAAGCTATGAAAGATTTAACCTTTGTTTTTGTATTGTTGTGGAGACTAGAGGGTTTTGAAACCACTTGTAGTTAAGTTTTGTCATAATATCTTGAAGGCTTTCTGTAAGAGCACACAAACTTTGTAGTTGTTCTTTGGTAGATATCTGATGTGTGTTTTTGATCACCTGTTGATTGGTACTCTTTGTGCAATGGTTGTTTATCTTCTTGGTAAATCCTTTGCT
Source organism: Orychophragmus violaceus (assembly GCA_030180135.1). Lineage (NCBI taxonomy): Eukaryota > Viridiplantae > Streptophyta > Magnoliopsida > Brassicales > Brassicaceae > Orychophragmus > Orychophragmus violaceus. The sequence goes on along the minus strand of CM058231.1, from coordinate 103,111,307 downwards.
TTTAATGTACAGTGGACTTCAGGATTGATAATGGTGATTCTGCTGGGATGATGATGGGGATTCCAGTCGAGCTAGAGGTTACAACAGTCGATAACCATAATGAAATGGGTGAAAGCTCTGGTCAAGCAATGATTGAACAAGATGATGAGATAGGTGAAAGTTCTGGTCAAGCTATGCCTCTTGAGCAAGATGAGAAGGTAGATCCAGATTCTATCCCTCTGAATGTTACAGATATGGCGGAGGTTCAAGCGGATGAGCCTTATGTTGGGCAAGAGTTTGAATCTGAAGCAGCAGCACACGGGTTTTATAATGCTTACGCTACAAAAGTAGGGTTTGTCATCCGTGTCAGCAAACTTTCAAGGTCAAGGCATGATGGATCTCCCATAGGAAGGCAACTTGTTTGTAACAAGGAAGGGTATAGGTTGCCTAGTAAGCGGGACAAGGTTATTAGACAAAGAGCGGAGACAAGGGTTGGATGTAGAGCAATGATCTTGATTAGAAAGATTGAAAATTCTGGTAAATGGGTTATCACAAAGTTTGTCAAGGAGCATAATCATCCTTTGATGCCTGGAAGGGTTCGAAGGGGTTGCATCTATGATCAATATCCGGTCAGTTGTTGCTCTTTTCTTTGATCAACTACCCTAGTTATGAATCTTGGTTAGCCGGTTAATATATTTATGTGGTACTGGTTCATGATTAGTTATTATACGGCATATTCGTGTGTACTGTTTCATTCTCATTTGGTTACTGCTAAGGAACTGAATTCTAAGAGTTTGGCTCTCCTTGTTTGCAGAACGAGCACGACAAAATCCAGGAGCTGATGCAGCAGCTAGCTGCAGAGAAGAAGAGAGCTGCTACTTACAAAAGACATCTTGAGATGCTCTTTGAACAGATTGAACAGCACAACGAAAGCCTTACTAAGAGAATCCGACACATAGTAGACAATGTGAGGGATCTGGAACAGAGAGATCATCAACAGAACCAAGTATAGTGTTTTCCCTTGTTCATTTTTTCACTAGTTTGATTTAGGAGATAGATCTTCTCTTCTTTATTCTCCCCATTTCCTCTCTCTTTAATAAAGATTGTTCTTGTCAAAAAACAAAAGAGCTTGCAGTTGCCTTCAACAAAGTTTTGTTTTGTTTTGTTTCTTCTTCTTATGTTCCAACATTGATTTTGTTCGGATGCTGCATAGGCATAGTTTAGTGTGTATAAGCAGGTAAGCTCTATCCAAACCCTCTGTAAGATCCTCCTGCTGGTCGAATCGAGTAAGCTATATATATTTCTACTACATAGATTGGAGAAACTCTAGCAATCTGCCATGATTCAAATAAGCTTGGTGATCGACTGTTGATAAAGCCACCGCTTTTTATCCACTTGCGTGATCATCACTCTAGGGTTTTTGAACCCTAACCATCACCCTCTTTAGATTGACTACAGTAATAAACCCATCTTCGTCCAGAAAGAAGTCAGCTTGAGATAAAGCAGAAAGGCTATGGTTATGTGAAGAAAGAAGAAGACTTTACATCAGGCAGACAAACAGAAGTAGGCATGGGTTTTCGGGTTCGGTTTGGGTTTTCGGGTTCTTAGGTTGGCAGATAAAACCGTTTGAATATTTTAGCATTTCAATTTGGGTTTGGTTCAGTTTCATTCGGGTTTGAGTTGGTTCGAATAACCGAAAATAGTTAAATTTAAATAAAATATAATTAATTTCTGACAATTATAACTAAGTATTTTAGAATATTTAATTTCAAATTTATAATTATAATTTTAGATATTTTAGTTATTTTAAATTTAAATATAATTTGTGCTTTGGGAATTTCAAATACCCATTCGGTTCTGATTTTCGGGTTTGGTTTTCGGATATAGAAGTTTTTTTTTTTTTTTTTTTGGTTAAATTCGGATATAGGAGTTTAGAACTTGTTTGAATATTTTTTTGATTTTAGATTTGGTTTATACCACTTTTTCGATCAGATTTGATTCAAATCTTCGGATTATAGTATTTTTTCCAGCCCTAACTAGAAGCTTCGGTCTTAGAAGCACGAGAGAAAAACTCTACAACCCTTGGAGTGTTTAGAACACATGAAAGTTCCAAGCTGGCGAAGTCACGTGGGACTATTCATTCAGAGTTGTAAGAAATGTCAAATATTATTTGTCTAATTGTTTTTTAACAATTCAGTTCAATATTACCAAGCATAAAATGAAATTATCTACAGAGGAAAAAAAGAAGATCAAATCAAGCTTAATTCGATAACGATCTATTGCTAAACCCACCAGTTTTCATCATCTGAAGAAACTCCTTGTAATTAACTCTACCATCTCCATCTTCATCCACTTGCATAATCATCTCTTTACAACACTTTAGGGTTTTACCTTGCTTGAGTCCCAAGGAAGACATCACAGACTTCAACTCCTCAACACTAATAAACCCATCACCGTCTTGATCAAACACATTGAACGCATCTCTCATATCCTCTTCTTCTTTCTCTTCGACAATCGAACCGTAAAGAGTCTCAAACTCGTTTATGTCTACACAACCATCTCCATTTACATCCATCTTCTGGATCATCTGGATTAGATCTTTGTCTGGCATAAAGATTCCTAGATTTTCTAAGGAATCATTTAGCTCTTCCTTTGTGATGCGGCCGTCTCCGTTCTTGTCGAACATCTGAAACACTCGTTTCAGATCCACCGGGTCTGTTCTCGCCCGAGATGGTTGTGGTGGGATCTTGTCGTCGATGTACCAAGAAGGAGGGAAGAGAACTCTAAGCTTCTTGGGAACTAAACAGAGAAGAAATGAGTTAAAGAGATTGTAGAGAAGAAAGACTCTCACCATAACTCTTGACTTTTAAGAACAGAGAACGAAAGAAAACTGAGCTTTGATGTTCTGTTACACAGAGAGACTTGAAATGAACTGTCTCAAGATTATTTTTTATAGAGTGTGATAGATAGGGATGCGGTTAATTAATAGTATTACTAAGATCCTTCCAATATAAAATCTTTTTTGGTACAACCGTTGATTCCATTGATTAACATATACGTTACCTATTTGCTTAGTATTTATATATTTTAACCCTTTTTGGAAGTTAGAAAAAGCTAAAAAGTTGAATAAGTAATCCAAAAACATTTTCATACAATTTCCAGGAGAGTGTAATAAAGTTTTTATTACTTTATTTATATATAAAAGGGTAATAAAGTTAGCTAAAAGTATTTGTCACTTAAACACTAAAGAGTAAGACTCTAAAGTCTCCAAGTATAATACAAACACTAGTTGCAAATTTGGTTATTATAATGAACTTTATAATACAATTTAACCTTATCTTTGTGACAATATCTATTTTGAAACATTTTGATATCAATATAAAAGTTAAAAAGTAGATATAGGTGGATTTTTCATAGTCTATGAAGAATAATAAACAAAGACAAGGTAAAGTAGTTGGGAATTTCTCTTTAAAAATTCTACAAGTTGGAGAATACGCGTGAAGAAGGTAGAGGGATTTAGAAATGAAAGATATTCAAAAAAAAATTATATAGAAAATAAACAAAAATGATAATTAATCATTCAGTTAACACGTTGTTATAATTGTTGATGTTTGGTTCTTGTCCCCAGTCATTGAATGAAACAGATGCAGTGGAGCAAACTTTGAATACTAACTTAATGTATAGTATCAACAAGTAAACCAAATGGTTATGGACTAATGGTTCCTATTTTTAAGGGTTAACTTTGACCATGTTAGAGCAGGTCCATCAAGGTCTCTTAGCTGGGTTTCTTAAAAAAAAAACAATTAAATATTGGTGGGATCCACATGCACAGTTAGTATACAGGTTCTAAAATTCCTTATTTAAGACACCTTATCTTGTCCTGTGGCGTTACAGGATTGATCCTCTTATTATTATTTTTTTTTGATTTTTTTTTGCTAGTTAAAAAAAGAAAAAGAAATTAAGAGACCCACAAGCATGTCACCGCTGTGGGTGCTCTAAGGGCAATTATTTGTTCTCAAACTTGTAATTATCTAACCACTTTCAAATTATAAGTATACGTTTTCAATAGCAAAAACTTGAATTTCTATAATCCTTATAAATTAGTTTGAGTTTCAATGTTTTATAAAATTGTACAGAAAGAATATATACAACTATGTAGATTCCGATGGTGTGTATTAACGTGTAAGGGTATCCAATCACACTTGACTTATGTAACAGTTGTCTTCCAGCTCATCCAAAGCCACTACTACTCATGATCCTTGATTCTTAATTCTTTATTAATTCTATCTATTAATACACTTCTTTAAAAGTTTTATTTCAATATCTTTGACATAACTTGTTTTTAAAAAATAATCATAATATATGATCAAAAGTTGACAAACCATGCATGCACGTGATAATTAACCAAACATAATATCATAACCAGGTTAGTTAAAATTAAAACAAACATAAATATATGCATATGTAAATGTATAAAATCTTATGTTATTAATTACATTTGAAACTATATATGTATAAGCATAATAATTTTTGTAAAGCCGGATAAGTTTTGTGGTACTAGTATGTATCAAGAAAGCCTTTAAGGTGTCTCAGTCCAACCACAATGGAGGGCTCGTGAGTCTTTCAAAAGGTCGCGTCCAAGTGCATGAATTCTATGGTGATCGGCGTGGATGTTAGAGATCCATACACACATCTCTTACCGCCTTGTCCTCACCATCTAAACCATATCTTCTTTTAAGCTGGATTAAGGTTCCTTCCCCACAGGGTCACAATCTAGGAGAATATGTCCATTTAAACTGTACTTCGGCATTTTGAAAGGATGCATGGGACGAACCAAAAAGAACAATCTCCATATCGACTCGTCTAGCGTTTGAAACTTATGAGTATGTCACCTAATTAAGTAGGGACTAGGGATACAAGATCTGTCTATCCCTAGATTAGAATGTGGACTCAAAGTTAAACTTGATGAGATTTTCAGCAGAAATACTTTCACCACCAGTCACCACGATTAGAAAAAGAACAAGGGAAGCACTTGCTCAAAGTGTAGGACATGAATTATAACAACACTCGATCCAAAGATGTAGCTGACAACAGTTGTTAAGCGTGCCACTCTGTTGGACAGTCCACAAGGAGAATAATGGGACCATGAACTGAAAGTCCCACTACATCACTCGATCATAACATGATCCTAATCTATAGACTTACTTCCGATACGCCGGGCGTATGGAGATAATAACTTTTTGAATCCGAATGCTTGGACAAAGGATTGATGGACCAATTTTTGAGTCATAATAAATCGGGTTCTGGTATCATATAAAGTTCTATGAGCTTCAAACTAAAAACCAGTTGGTGATAATTAGAATGACTCATTAATTCTCTTATATATTAGTTGAAATCCTTTTCAACTTATGATGTGACTTGATGTCCTAATAGATCCGGCTTAACCCGATTCTTCTATTTGTGTTTCGGAACAAGTCCTATCCCCTGATGTATGGTCTTACGTAGGTAAGTACTTCACATAATTATACAACTGATATGTCTTTCTCATCAGAGCTACCATATATGGTTCTAAGAGAATGGTGGATCTTTGTCATCCACAAGAACAATAGGATTCTAGTGTGAGGGACCAAAAATCGGCTTACCTAAAAAGATAAATGGGCTTAAAATAGGCCCATATATCAATAACTTGGGGGAATATGAGTTTTATTATTGTTCCACGTCCACATTTTAAGACAGCTCTTCATAAGTGGGCTCGGTCTGTCTGCTTCATTTTTCCCAGAAATATTCTCAGACTTTCTCGGCAAAATTCCCGGAAAAGCACCGGAACAGCAGGTATTACTACCCTTCCCATTAAAGCTTCATTCTCCACGAATTATCTCCGCCGTTTCTTTTTAGAAGTTTCATACTCTTTCGATCTAATGGGATTTAACTTTTATCGTTCTTTGGTTCAAGTGTTAGTCTCCTAGGTTTTGATGTTCTGTAACAAGAACCATTCTCTTTGGTCAGCTGAAACTAGTTCTTTCAATATAAAAACTATGCTGTAACTCTTATGCCAACCAGATTCGTTAACTATTTGTAAAATTGCTTCAAGTTTGTGACCGTTGGGAAAAAGTCTTGAACTTTGTGTTGTAAATGTCACTACTTTGATCTTTGTTTGTTTCAAGCTCCTAATAAAGTGTATTGCTTTATGTAAAGGGTGTAACAATAACAGATGGAGAAGCAAAAATATGTGGATTTCTATTACGGATTTTCAAGGAAAGAGCTTCAGAGTTTGTGCAAGAAATATAATTTGCCTGCTAATAGATCAAGCTCGGATATGGCTGAATCATTAGCTTCTTATTTCGAGGTAATAAAGTCATATAAGCTTGAAGATAATATGAAATCATTAATATCCATCTTTCATACCTTGTTGGTATCTAATTAATGTGGTCACATGCCCTGTTCTTTCTCCTAATGATTTTCCTTATTTGGCACCTAATCATATGTTGTTGTATCTAACAATTGCAGAAAAATAGTTTGAACTCGGTAGGCTTTGGGGTCGCCGGGATTCAAGATAGTCCAGCTACAACTTCTAGAGGACCAGTGAGTAGTAGAACATGGGATGTGAAAAGAGGTTTGACGAGTTCATCTTTGTTGGTTTAAGTTTTCTCTTGTATCACTTTATTAAGTCATTATTGAAATGTTCTTGCAGATTCTTATGGTAACGAATTGAATATAATGAGAGGGGATTGTTTTCAAGGTACAGTGGCTAGAGAACCAGGCTTTATACTTGGGGATAGTACACAGTCTCAGGTTCGATTTACCTTTTCGAAAATGTTCATTTGCATGAAACTGCGGTCCGCTTACAATCTCTTGGATGATGCAGGAGCGAAATGGTGGTTTGATTGATTCCGAATGTGCTCCTTCATATATGAGGAAAGTGAATGAAAAGGGTCTAATGAATCCTCAGTTAGAAAATAGAATGAAAGAGGTAGAAAGTGGTGATAGACCTAGTTCGTCTTCGTTTGAGTTTCATGTCAGTATGGAAGAGGGTATTAGCCTTTCAGTTGATTTAAACTTCAATCCATCAGACTGGATTAATAGCATGAGAAATGAGGTCAATGTGTATGATAGGATGAGTCACAGAAAATCCACACATTCTGACATTGGTGTTGATAATGCTACAAAGTGTAAGAAACCGAAGAGTTCAGGGCAAGACAAGGATGGGAATGTAAGGAGAGAATCATCTATAAGACCGGCAATGACAGAAGATCCTCAAGTACCTTCTGAGCTGTCTCTAGCATCATCTGCTATACAACCATGCAAGGAAAAGAATGAGGGTAACTTGTCCATACCTGATTCTTCAGGACGTGTCCAGATTGTATCATCCTATGTTGAATCGTATAGCAAAAGCTGCTGTGTAAATCCAGTTGACATGGACTGTGTTAATCCACCTGGAAAGAAGTTGACAAGTGATTCTGTCATGGTTGCTGCAGAACAGAATCATCCAGCTGGTGATCTCCTTATTGAAACTCCGCAGAATCCATCCATGGAGAGTTTTCAAAAGGTCGGAAACTCGAGTACTGTTATATGTCCACGTGGAGCTGGTTCTGAGTTATCAACATCAGAAGTAGAGCCTTATCACTCAAACCCATTGTGTCCCCCTTGCAAGACCAGTAGGTCCTCAAATATATCTTCTTCAGAGCTCATCATCCATAGAGAGCCCACTAGCTATTCTGAATCATTTAAGTTCCGGTACAATGGAAGCAAGAACTGTCTACCACCAAATACTGAAGAGCAGGTGAAACATCTCCTTTCTAATCTATTTGCTACAAGCAATAAACACCATAGTTGCCTTATCCTTTGTGTTGTTTCTTCTTTCACAGGAAAAGAGCGAAGTTTTAAGCGAGCAGGCAAGGTCAGAGTGACTTGTTTGAATGGTGTGAAGCATCCACTGTAGTATTGTATAATATTGTTCGAGTGATAGAGAATGGTTAGTATACCTGATGTAGAGAGGTAGTCAAGAAATGGCCTTTCCTCTGACCAAGAGGTTTCAACTGCTGTTTTTTTGAGGTATGATTTTGTGAAGTTATATGATAGTTGTTGGCTTACACTTAGGCCATCGAGCTGAAGGTTTTTGCAATGACATAGGTAGAAGTCAGTTTTAGGTCAGTATGCTATGCTATTTGGTTTCGTCCTTTTGAATTTTCGAGGTTGAAAGTGCAATTATATGTTTGTTATACACATCATTCACAGACCAATGTTGGTGATTAGCTAACAAACCAATGTTGCATACACCATGTTGTTGAATAGAAGCAAAGTTCTGACTGTAAGGGAGTGAAACATGTTGAAGTTACCCCCACAGAAACATATTAAATCATCTGTACTTACCACAAAGTTCCAAAGAACAAAGCTTCTGTTTTACATAACAGATGAAGAGGATCATCTTGGATTGAATGTTGATTAGTTAATGTTATTTGCTAGTGGAAACATTTCAGGTTAAGGAGATACAGTCTCTGAGGCTGTATGTCTGCAATGTATTTTTATATGACCTGTTTCGTTAGCATGTGAGTAGTAGCATGTGACTGGTCGGTGGCAAGTTCTCATCCGTTGGATCTGAACCGAATTGTTAGTTGAGTTTATGATCTTAGTTAGACTGTGAAGGTATCTTGTCTGAAGCATATGACTCGAGCAACTTGTGTGTGTTTGAAATAGAGTCTGAAAGATGACAAAACATTTCATTTGGGAGGCACAAGGAGATGACAAGGAAGAAGACAAAACAGGATGTTTGTGTCTCTTGTCTCGAGAAACAGATTTGAACATAAATATGTGCATGAAACCTCACAAACCTCATTACTGTTGTATATAATATAAAGTTTAGAGCTTTTCATCTATGTTTTGGTTTGCTCAAAACCAAACACCAACGGCAACGGCGCTAGTTAACAGACAAAAGTAAACTCATTGATTATTGTGTTAACTCCAATCTGCATAAAAATGGAAACTTGATACAAAGCTTTTGGGGTTTGATTGCACAAATTTGGGAAAGAATGGGGGAAAAAATTAGAATTAAAAAAAGAAGAAAATTTGGTAACAATAACTCACATAATAAATAGCTTCACCTACATTTGCCATTACTCAGACGCAGCAGTTTTGGTCGCATTTAATGCCTTCTCAGTACTACAGAACACTATGATAAGCTCCATGACTCTCTCTCTCTCTTCCTATCTGGGTTTCTCAAGATTTCCATGAGCTAGTCCTGAATGTATAACTCTAGCTCCTACTTTCATCGCCAAATTTCTCTCTCTACACTTCTTTAGCCTGCCAAGAAAACCAAGAAACCAAGTTCAAGAACTTTAGTTGGAGAGGTGTTTATGTCTTAACTTGGAAAGTTCTGAGTTTTATGATGTTTTTACCTTGCGCTCTGAGATCTGAAAGAGGTAAGTGTTAGAGAGACAAGAGGTCCTGGTTGTCTGAATTTTCCACTTCAAGATTGTTTCCTGAATCTTCGGAGACTTGTCTTCTCATGGCTCCATTGTTTCTTCTACACTAATTCAGCTCTCATTGCATAAAATTTCAATTCTTTTAGATGTTGCATGCCCTTGATTGAAGTAAAGAAAGGTCAGTTATGTGGAGCTTCTTGTGAATGTCTCAGAAAGTGAAGAGAGTAACTAAGATTGGTTTGTGTTTAGGATGAGAATGTTTGAAAAGAGAGCAAGGGAATGGAATCTCCTTGCAAAGCTTGTGTTTTTCACTAATCTATGGCAGCTAGCTTCAGCTCTTGGCTCAATGTCTTCAATTGCAATATCCTATGGAGAGGGTGGTTCTGTGTTCTGTGGTCTAAAATCTGATGGGTCTCATCTTGTGGTTTGCTATGGATCAAACGCAGCAATCCTCTATGGAACTCCTGCTCATTTTCAGTTCATTGGTTTAACTGGTGGAGATGGGTTTATGTGTGGGCTTCTGATGCAATCTCATCAGCCTTATTGTTGGGGAAACAGTGGGTTTATTGAAATGGGAGTTCCTCAGCCAATGATTAAAGGAGCTGAGTATTTAGAACTTAGTGCTGGAGATTACCATCTCTGTGGTTTGAGGAAACCATTGATGGGAAGACAAAAGAGTAGCAACAGCGGTTCTACTTCTTCTTCTGTTGTTGATTGTTGGGGATACAATATGACTAGAAACTTTGTCTTTGATAAGCAGATTCATTCACTCTCTGCTGGCTCAGAGTTCAACTGTGGGCTGTCCTCTAAGGATAAATCTGTTTTCTGTTGGGGTGATGAGAATAGCAGCCAAGTAATCAGTTTAATCCCAAAGGAAACAAAGTTTCAGAAGATTGCAGCTGGTGGATACCATGTCTGTGGCATTCTTGACGGGTTAGATTCCAAAGTGCTCTGTTGGGGAAAGAGCTTAGAGTTTGAAGAAGAGATCTCAGGGAATTTGAGTGCAGCAGAAAATATTCTTGATTTACCACCAAAAGATCCACTCTCAACAGTTGTGGGTGGGAAGTTTTATGCTTGTGGAATCAAACGATTTGATCATAGTGCAGTTTGTTGGGGGTTCTTTGTGAATAGGAGTACACCTCCTCCTAAAGGTGTAGACTTTTATGATCTTGCAGCAGGGAACTACTTCACTTGTGGAGTTCCTTCAGGTAACTCTAAGTCGCCGGTTTGTTGGGGTCTTGGTTTCCCTGCTTCTATCCCTTTAGCTGTCTCACCAGGACTCTGTAGAGACGGTCCTTGTCCTCCAGGAAGTCATATACTCGGTGATCCATCGCCTTGCAAATCGCCTGGCTCTCACATTTGCTTGCCATGTAGTACCAGTTGCCCTCCTGAGATGTATCAGAAGAGTGAATGCACAGAGAGATCTGATCCGATTTGTGTTTACAACTGCTCGAGTTGCTTCTCCCCTGACTGTTCCTCCAACTGTTCCTCTTCTTCTTTGTCTGGTGAGGGGAAGTCAAGAGGAAAGTTTTGGTCATTGCAGTTACCTATTGCAACTGCAGAGATTGGTTTTGCTCTACTTTTGATAGCAGTTGTCTCGATATCAGCGGTGTTATACATTCGGTACAGATTGAGACACTGTAGGTGCTCAGGGAGTGATGCAAGGTCATCTAAAGATTCAGCTTTTACTAAAGATAATGGCAAGATCCATGAGCTGCAGAAGCGCAGAAGGGCTCGAGTGTTCACTTACGAGGAGCTAGAGAAAGCTGCAGAAGGATTCAAAGAAGAATCTATAGTAGGGAAAGGGAGTTTCTCATGTGTGTACAAAGGAGTGCTGAGAGATGGAACCACAGTTGCGGTGAAGAAAGCAATAATGTCATCAGATAAACAGAAGAATTCAAATGAGTTTCGAACCGAGCTTGATCTGTTATCAAGACTCAACCATGCTCATCTGCTTAGCCTTCTTGGTTACTGTGAAGAAGGAGGAGAAAGGCTTCTGGTTTATGAGTTTATGGCACACGGCTCGCTCCACAACCATCTTCATGGAAAGAACAAGGCTTTGAAAGAGCAACTAGATTGGGTCAAACGAGTAACGATTGCTGTCCAAGCAGCTAGAGGAATCGAATACTTGCATGGTTACGCTTGCCCTCCTGTTATTCACCGTGATATTAAGTCCTCAAACATTCTTATAGACGAAGAACACAATGCTAGAGTAGCTGACTTCGGTCTCTCATTACTCGGTCCGGTCGATAGTGGCTCTCCTTTAGCAGAACTACCAGCAGGCACTCTCGGTTACCTTGATCCTGAGTACTATAGACTACACTATCTCACAACCAAATCTGATGTCTACAGCTTCGGAGTCTTGCTTCTTGAGATCCTAAGTGGAAGAAAAGCCATTGACATGCACTATGAAGAAGGTAACATAGTAGAATGGGCTGTTCCTTTGATCAAAGCTGGAGATATAACCGCAATCTTGGACCCGGTCTTGAAACAACCAACTGAAATCGAAGCTCTAAGAAGAATTGTGAGTGTGGCTTGCAAATGTGTGAGGATGAGAGGGAAAGACAGACCATCAATGGATAAAGTAACAACATCATTGGAACGAGCACTCGCGCAGCTTATGGGGAATCCAAGCAGTGAACAGCCAATCTTACCAACAGAAGTAGTTCTTGGGAGCAGCAGAATGCACAAGAAGTCATGGAGGATTGGTTCAGAGAACACTGAGTTTAGAGGTGGCTCATGGATAACTTTTCCGAGCGTGACATCATCACAGAGGAGGAAATCATCAGCGTCTGAAGGAGATGTGGTTGAGGAGGAAGATGAAGGAAGGAAACAACAAGAGGGGTTGAGGAGTCTTGAAGAAGAGATAGGACCAGCTTCTCCTGGACAGAGCTTGTTCTTGCATCATAATTTCTGAAAAGAATTCTCAAGTTTTTACATGACATATATATATAACTTATTTACTCTGATGTATTAATGTGTCTGCAAGGCATGTATGCAACTCTTTGAGGAAGAATGTTTGAAGGCTTTTCTAACTAATTATTGTATAAGTGATCTTCCCTGAGTTCTTTTGTATCCACTGATTTGGGTGTCGTATAAAGCAACATCATGGAGAAGGACCAATCTATTTCTGTCTATGAGTAAATGTAGGGCTGGGAGTTCGGCTCTTCAGGTCGGTTCGGTTCGGGTAGTTTAGTTCTTCGGTTAGATTGATTTTTCAAAACAATTCCAAAATTAACCGAATTAAAATTTGTTTTGGTTCGCTTCTCGGTTAATTTCGGTTATCAAATTCTAAATCGAAATTTTGTTTTTACTTTTTCAAAAATTCAGATAAATTCGGATAATTTGGTCCGTTTCGGTTCAGAAATTTAATGTATTTAGTTAAACTTGGTTTATAAAAAAACGGTTACCCGATCGGTTCATCAAACCGAATTGATAACCGAACCGATAACCAAACCTTTTTCAAACTTTTTTTCTCAAGTTTGGATTTTTTTTTTTTACAGAGAGAAAGGGTCATCAAAGTAATCAGTAAATAACTTAGATTCTAAAAAATGTCAACAACATAAGAAACCATTCATAATATATCTTTGTTTGAACTAAAGATAGATAGATAGTTAGATAGAGATTCAAGTTAATCCTAAGAGAAAAAACGAAAACAAAAAGAGCTTGTCTTTTGCTGGGTGGTGAGAGCTTTATCCTGCATTGCTCTTTTCTGGAGACTTTGAATCACTGACAACTGTTTCACAGAAATTGTAATGATGTTCAAAAGCTCAGTTAGATTCTTCAACTTAAGAGAAAGGTCTTACAAAACCGAACCAAACCCACCTCGTGAAGAAGAATCTGCTTCATATGTGTAGACTTTTTAGCAGCTTCTTCCCAGCACAGCTTCCTTTGCAAGTAAAATAAAACCGCTACATGGAAATTGGAAGAGTTATAATCAAAGCACAGACACATACATATATATATGGTCATAACATTTACAACAAGTTAAAGATATGTTCATACAAGATATGTCTCCCCTTTCATATACTTCTTTAGACATAAGATCGCTTGCCTCTTTACTGTATGTGGCAGCCCTTTCTAGGAAATATTTGTCAGTTTCATCAATGCTCTTAAGCGCCTGAGATGAATGTAATGAGAACACACAATGAGAATGAACATTAAACCGAGTTCAGCCTGTCTCGAGTGAACAACCAAAGTAACTACAATCACTTATATGAAAACAGAGAACCATACATAGTTTAGACTGTCTATTGCTTTCTTAAGAGCCTTCATCTTCTTATTGTGTTTCCGGTCGAGCAGATTCACCCACATAGTAACCGGCTATGAAGAAACCCACTTTAATCTATTCTGCCAAAATCCAAACAATCAAATTTCGTATTTAAAAAATCGAACTTTATAAGCCTACATTGCGAAGTAACTCGATATGTAGACAAACCTGACTGGGAAAATCTAAGGAGATTTGCTTGGGAAAAGAATGGAGAGAGCAGAGGAAGGGAGAAGGCTTTGGGTTTTATAAGGTTTTTTCCTTTCCTTTTTTTTTAAATGAGAAATTAGCAAAGTAAACCATAAAATAAAATGGTATATTTCTATTAAAGAATGTTAGTCCTTCTATTTTACAAACATTTAATTATTTAACAATTTAAAATTTTCCATTTTGCAGAAAGATTGGAGATATATGCATCATAATTTCTGAAAAGAATCTCAAGTTTTTATATATATATATATACTAGTATGATTCGCTCGCACCATGTGCGAGCACAAACATTATTTCCAAATTTTCTAAAAGTAAAATATTATCAATTTATTTTAACAATAATATTATTATAACAAAATCTATTTGTAACTAAATATAAATATAAACACTGTTATACTTAATCTCTTATTAAATTATTTTTATTTACATTATAGCACATAAATTTCTAAAAATAAAAAATCATCAATTTTGTTTAAAAATAATAAAATTATAAAAAATCTTTATCAAACTATTTGTAATTAAATATAGATATAAACATTATTATATTTAACCTTTTATTATAACATATTATAGTTTATTCTAAAATAAATTATCTATAACAACCAAATTTATTAATATTTAAAATCTTCATAAATATTTTGATCTTTATCGTCTTACTTTTTTTTTCAAGGTTCTGTATATATATCATAAATAAAATTAAAATATAATATAATTATATATGTATAAATATTATAATATTTTTATTTAAAGTATTTTATCGTTTATATTTATCTAAACTAAAAATTTATAAAATTAATACGAATTTATTATATAAATTTCTATTATCCACAATAATCATAGTTATCAATATTAAAAAGTGATAATTCAAATATATTTTCGTATTAATCGTCTTATCTTTTTTTATCCTGATGATATATATCTCTAAAATAAAATAAAAACTAAATTTAAAACTAATATAATAAATAATAAAATTATAAATATAAAGTAAGGTTAACATAGTAAAATGCCTAATTTCATTAATGGTAGTTTAGTAATCAACCATTTTGAGAGTGAATATAAGGTCAAAAGCACTTTCCAATTAATATAAAGAGATATATATATATATATATATATATATATAACTTATTTACTCGATCTTCCCTGAGTTCTTTTGTATCCATTGATTTGGGTGTCGTATAAAGCTACATCATTGAGAAGAACCAATCTAATTCTGCCTATGATTAAATGTATCTGCTTTCTTTTCTGTTTTTTTTTTACTGGAAGATTTTTAATTTCATAATCAAATATCAAATACATTCTTCAAATACAATTTTAAATGAGTCGGGTATCACAACATGATATCAAAATCATAAACCGACAAAAGCCAAAGATTTTCCGGAGCCAAAACGATCAAATAACTGAAAGAACTAGACTAAAACCAAAGACAAACCGAGTACCACGAACACTGGCAACAAAGCAATATACACTGCCGAGGAAAGAAGGATAATATAGAGAATTTTAAATGTATCAGCCCTCTCCAAGTTTGGAAAATTATACAGAGAGAAAGGGTCAACACAAGTAATCAGTAAATAAGTTAGATTCTGAAAAATGTCATCAACACAAGAAACCATTGGTAATATATATCTTTTTCGGGCTAGAGATAGATATATAAATTGGTAGATAAAGATTCAACTTAATCCTAAGAAAATAACAAAAAAAAAATGCTTGTCTTTTGCGGAGTGGTGAGAGCTTTATACAGCATTGCTTCAATCTCTCTCTTTTCTTGAGAATTTGAATCGAAAACAATTGTTTCACAGAAATTGTAGTTATGTTCAAAAGCTCAGTTAGAGGCTTTAGTTGTAAGCAATTTTAGACTTTGAATGGTTATTGCGGTTGCAGCGGACTAAAACACTTAACTTTTTCTGTTCGCACCACTGCGGACCAAAAATTGTGAATGATATAAAAACGACATTGGTCATTCGCGGACTAATCCGCTCCAACTGAATCTACCATTCGAAGCCTTAAAATGAAAAAGATCTTAAGAAACCGAATAGGAAAATCAAACCTACCTATGCAAGAGCAATCTGTCGCATATCTGCAAACTGTTTAGCAATTTCTTCATACCTCACATTCCTTTGCAAATTCGATAAAACCACTACATGAAAGTAGGAAGGAGTTAAATAAACACACACACACACACACACACACACACACACACATATATATATATATATATGGTCATAGTTGTTACAGCATGCTAAAAGATATGGTCATGCAAGATTTCTTTCCGTCTTCGTATACTTCTTTAGACTCAAGAGTGCTTGCGTTTTTACGGTATGTGGCAACTATCTCTAGGAAATATTTCTCGGATTTAGAAATCGTCTTAAGCGCCTGAGATGAATGTAATGAACATTATACCAACACTATTCGAGTGAACAACCAAAGTCACTACAATCTCTTAGTCTAAAAAGTAACAAATTGTCAAATCCAAAACTTATATGAAAACAAAGTATCATGCATCGTTAGACTGACTATTTCTTTCTTAAGAGCTTTGATCTTCTTACCGTGTGATAACAATACCTCATGAACACTAAATCAATGCTCAAACAAACATCAATTCTTTACTAAGTCGAAAACATCTCATCATCCGTTTAAACATGGCTTTGTACAAAGTATAAAAAGATATATGAGAATGTAGGGATATATTTATATCTATATCTTGGTATGGACAATTTGTAAAATTTAATATAATCCTCAACTTTCTATTTGGTAAATATGGACACCAGTGAAAATTAGCTCTTTTGTCAACTTCTAGTGCATATAAAGTTCAAAATTTTGCTAAAGACGAGCATACTTTATGTCCAAAATCCAAACAATTTTGTGTCCAAGCTAAGCTAAAGTCCATTTGCAAAAAGAATTAAAACCATAAATGATAAATACAATCGTTTAGCGTTTTTATTTTCTTAAGAATCTTGCTCATTTCCTTCCCAACTTGCTTTCTTCTGTTCTCGGCCATGAAAGAGAACCGTGATGTTTGCTTGTGGAGATTGCAAATAAATTTTGTTACCGAAAATTGTTGTGAAATCATGTGGCAATTTTGCGCGATAATTGGCAAAGAGGATTATGAGGAAAACATAGAGAGTAAAGAGGTGTGTGCGTTTCAATTAAAAATATAATTCAGTTTAAATTTTTTTTTAGGTACAAGTGTGAAGAAGCAATATTTATTATTTTATCAAAATATAATAAAAGTTTCCCAAGATTGGATGTCATATGATTCAAGGCAACACAAACCTTGACAATGAGTACATCGTCAGAATCAAAGAAAAATAAGACAGAAAATTTGAAGTTCCTAAAAGCATAGACTTACTAGTATCTAGTAGTAATATTTCTTTGAGTTGTTAGAGACTCTTAGACCTTTGAGTAGCTTTTTGCTGTCTATGCACTATGTAAAAAAGAATTTATTGATTTAGAACCACAGTATTGTGTTGAATCAAAATAGTTTGATTAATGTACACATCAATCAATTAATTAACTCTCCTAATAGATGCACAATACTGATTAAGAAATGTTAAAAGAAAAACATCATTGTTTTTCAACCATTTTTTTTAAAAAAGTTTACCAATGGGATCAACGCAATTTCTTGCTAATGTTTGTTGAATATCTAACATCTTTTGTAAGTCGATCTTGTCCCTGCCTAATCCAACAATTGTAAGTCTAATCTCTTCGGCTGCATCGTCCATCAATTTCTCTTTGTCGATTCGAAAACATCACACTATCCATTTGAACATTTTCTGCACGCAATAACAAAAAAAACAGTGACACCATTTTATAAGAGGTTAAAAGATTCATTTCTCTTCTCGGTTTTCAGCTAATACACTGAGACCATAATAAATATCTATATCTTTATGAACCATCATCATCATCATCATTAATGTTCCCATCAAAATTGAGTTAAATCTAAAGCAAAATGATCAAATAAATGAAGAACGGCAACACGTAACACATGAGACAAAGTTAGAGTGACTAATCGCAAAATCATTTATCGTTAGGACTAATCAACAAAGTGAACCAACTTCATCATCATCATCATCAATGTTCCCATCGAAATCGTGTTAAATCTAAAGCATAATGGTCAAATAAATGAAGAACGGCAACACATAACACATGAGACAGAGTTAAAGTGACTAATCGCAATATGAACCATTTCATTTTAAAATATATAATTATTAATTGGTCACTAATTAATTTGTCTTCTGTGAGAAGCATATAGTTATACATTTTATGTTTGATATATGTTCTCAGATTTTTAGGTTTAGAACAACTTAAACTAAGTATTTGTAGCCAACTTAGAAATTATGTTACTTTATGTTACTTATAATAGTGTTACTTATGTGTTATAGAGTTACAAGACTCACTACAAACTTAGATCTATGTCTGAACATTTTTTACTTAAAAGATTCTGCAAGAGAATAACACAACCAACTGAAACTAATATATATGCACGTAAGATGATGAATGATCAGAATGATCAGAATGATCAAGTGGCTAATACTTTCACCAAGCAAAAGTGAAAACAAAAGTTAAGATCTTTCTTTACTCTCTTTAGCTCCAAACAGAGGGGTTTCTAAATTGAACAGCCATTGCAGCCAGCAGAAATCTAACAAGTTCTTCTCTTTGTACCACTTTCTCCCTCTTCAATTCAAGGTGTCGAACCTTTACAAACTCTATTTGATTTTGAGTCACACCAGACTCTGTGATGATCACTAGACATTTGATTTCATGTTCGTTTGCATATTCATATTGCTCTGTAAGACTTGGATCAGGTGTTGGAACAAACTCAGCCTGCCAAAATATACACATACACGTTATAAAATGTTAATACAAATGATATTACCAAACAGATGTGATGAAAAGAAAATACAAAAGTGTTCCAGTTTTCACCTTTATACTTTTCTCCCATAGTTCCGCAACTAGTTCCATACGCTGGACCAGTAAACCTCCACCTCCTCTTGAACAAACAAGTACACTGGTGTTGACTTCATTTCTGCAGCTCAATACAGATTATGGATGAGTCGGGTGTTTCTATTTTAGATCATAAAAAAGAGATGCAGAAAGTAACAACGCACCTAATTGGCCTTAGATCCATAGGAAGATGTTGAAATATTGTCTCCAATGCAAGACTGACGCCAACAGCACCAGGGAGATTCATTTTCTGAATGCAGTAACAAAAAAACCTGTCAGTAACCTGTTTTACCATTTCAAGTTTTCTCATTTTGGTTCAACTACATAACATCATATTGATCGTCTTAAGAGGCAAATAAGCAATTGGGAAGTACGAATATGATGCTTTCCTTAAATACCCAGAAGTCTAGGTCCTTTCGTTCAAAAACTTTCAGTGTCTTCTTTGCATTAGTAATCATAATCAATGCCTAGATATCCAAACTTCTCTTCATGCAATAAGAATGTACGTAGAAAGAACTTACATGTTCACGATCACACACTTGTTGAACCAAATAATCATAACGACCACCAACAGCAAGTAAAACGCCATCATTAGATGTCCCAGTGCTATTTTCTTTGGTTAAGAAAACCTGGCAGAAACATTGTATTAGTTTGGGAGTTAGCAGCATTTATAAGGATAACACTAACTCTGATACTGATAAACAGGTTCTCTTCTTATAATGAAAATATGAAATGCTATTTTCCGTCAGACTTTAACTAGAATGAATCAACAAGATGACATTAACTAATTATCTATTATGAACTCATCTTTTCTCCTGATACCGGACTAGAGATATCAATCATTATAAACGATATACTACGCTAAAAAACATCCAAAAGCCTATGAAAGACCCAAAGAAACTATATTCATTGTACCTGAAAAAACAAATTCTTGTGATAACTTTCGGTAGGTGGCATCAGAGGATCAATATGAACATGTTCATCTATTCTCCAGACTCTTAAGTAGGTTAAGAGGTTTGACAAATCATCAAGTGCCTTGCGTGTAGGTCTATCTGCAGCAAAGTGAAACCAATAATATAATCTGGTACACAATTTAGAGGAAGCCAAAGGTTAGATCGTACCAGTACGCAGCGCCCCTCTTAAACGAGGAAGTGCTTGATCTGCAGCTCCACAAAATCTTGAAGCAACAGTCTGCAGCCTATTGACAACAGCTTCAGGTAACTTCAACTCCTGGCAAGCAGGAAATTCCGAGTGAGACACAGAAAACTATACATTTGATTGGTGATATGTGGCATGTTAATATGATTGTCAACCAAGGTTATTGTCTGGTTTCAAACCTGCAGAAGTTGACGCCTTATGAAAACCCATTTTAGCTTCCTCTCAGATGACTGAGGACGCAAGGATCCCATCATGGAAAGAAGCTTCAATTGAAAAACAGGAAAAAGAAATGGTCAAGACACTGATAAAAAGATACTGAAACAATGAACCTTAGCCTTGAACTAATAATAACCATACCTCTGCAACCTTTCGCCTATGTTCTGCCTTAATTCCGGCCCAGGACCAAATCGCATCCAGCAAATCTCCATGATTCAAATGAATGTCACAAGATCCACGATGAAAGATGTGGGTTGTGATGTCCACTATCACCTGCAAAGTTGGCAGATTAAAATGGTTTAGGAGATGCAAGCTATCTATATGTTTCGATGTTTGAAAAGGAAATTTGAACCTTGAGAATTTCTGCCTCTGTCAGGGATGTTGTACCTCCAACAATGTCAAAGTCCGCCTATTGACAATCAATCATCAAAACATTTATAAAGCATATGCTCCTTATCACGGAGAAACTACAAGGTAAAATGGACAGAAGAGTGACCGAGCACAATACCTGAAGACATGGATTTGGTGGAGAGTGGCCTATTGCTCTCCTGTACACATGAGATATCTCATATCGCTTGAATGAGGATTTCTGCATTGCAAAATTGAAGTGTGCCAAATCAGATAAATAAAGCAAGAAAGAAAACTCAAAAATTTAATCTCGATGGAGCAATGACGTGCTCAGAGTTAAGATCGAATTTAACTTTATTTGACTGAGTTAGTAGTATGCAGTACATGTATTAGCAAAACAAAGTCTCTTGTAAACTTGCACTCAAGATTTAAAACTAACCATTAACCGACTCTAAACTAACTATAGAAGATCTCACATAGAAAGTAGTACCAATTACAATATGGGATACTGTTCTTGCGCTATCTCACTAAATGTTTTTGCATTTTTTTCATTGTCAAGTTTACATTAAGTATAAAATTGTCCCATGTTCATACAAAGCGGAGCACTTAATCTGATATAGAAAAAACACACAGGAAACATAAGAATCATATAAAGAAGAAAACTGGACCTGATTTGCGCTGATCCAATGCACAAAAGGCAGTCGTAGCTCATAGCATAGTTCAAGCATATCTCCTCCATTGCTCAAAAGTTTTACAGTTTTCCTTTAGATGTTAGATTAAAAAGTTGATCAAAAATCTAATTTGCACGACATATAGTGGAAAGTAATAAGTAAAGAAGTATACCTGCTAAACTGGGGGCAATCACTAAGCAAGCGCATTGGGATGACCTCTAGATGTTTTGCACAATGCTGCCTAAAGACTTCCTTCGTGATTTCAACAACATAATCACGAAGCTCGGTATCCATCTCTGTGTATTGAACATAACTATCATCTGCTCTCGATCTACTAGACTGATGGCTTTTCATCTCCAATACTTCTTCATCAAATATCACATTGACTACTCTATCATAAACACTTGAATCTTCAGAAGTTTGCATTATTCTTAGGATATCTGAAATTTAGAAAAGAAAGGGTTACTTGATGCCCAACAACAAGAAGACCAAATAAAGGATACCACTTTGAGAAAATAATTAACATGTCATCAAATAAAACAGAACACACACACTACTAACACTGACTCGACCTAGACAGATCATGACTATGGGTTGATAGAAAAATAACATATACACTGGTGGCAGTAGAGAACTCACTGTCCAATAACTCAGATTCCATTCTGGGAGGAAATGCGTGCCGAAGAAGTTCTGTGGCAGAAGGGCGATCAGATGGACTTGGAGACAGCAAGCGCCGCAGTAGAGACGCCTGTTCCGGAAACTCATTTACCCATTTGACAGGTAGTTCCCCTTTCAGCTTCAGATTAGTTAAAATAATGTGTCTCTCCATGGCGGTTCCAAAAGGGTGCCAAAGTTCGAAGAACACAACCCCTAAGCTATACATGTCAGCCTGTAATTCAAAACATCATGTAGAAACAAATAAGAAGATATAATATATTCCTGAGTAGCAGAAGAAAGACCATATTATTCAAACATTTCCTGGATGAAAGTCAGCTAAAAAACCAACAACTCTAACCTTTTCATCAATCTTAGGCCAACCTTGCTCAATTTCAGGTGCTGTGTAAAAGTAAGTACCAGCTTGACCAGTACTATCAACTCCGCTTCCAGCCACATCCATAGAGAGGCCCCCATCTTGCTCCAACTGTTCGAGCTTCAAGAACTTTGCTGATAAGGTAAAAAAGCATGTATTATTTATGTTTTCCATATGACAGTATAATGAGATGACTAGGTTGATTCGTTTATTTCAAGAATTCAACAATATAGTCGGTAAAGTTCATAAGTCAAATAGGCTCACAACTTAAGATGATACAAGGCAAAATCTAGCATGGTACAGTATTAGAGAGCTAAAAACCTAACACAGAAACGCATGTGGCAACAGACATACCAAGAAATTAAAGCAAAGAAAAGCATTAAGCAGGGAAGCATACCAAGACCAAAATCCCCAATTTTGATATCATTCCGGGCGTCAAAGAAAATATTGTTTGGTGTAAAATCTCGATGAATTATTCCTTGTCCATGGATATGAGCTAAACCTTCCACAATTTGGCGAATTAAGTGCCACGCAAAATCTTTGTCGAAGTGATTATATGATTCAAAAACCTGCCGGAGAGTCCTTGAACATAGTTGAAACAGGGAAAGTAAGAAGATAATAGACAAAATAGGATGAAGCTTAGACTACACAAAATAATAACATTATACAAATGAAGGATACATATATTGATTTGCAAACTGATTTCATGGAAATATCAAACGTTTTCAAAAACTTTGCTCTTCACAAGTCTTTTTGGACCACTAAAATACGTAAATGTGTAGGTCTAGGATAATGAACTTAGAAATAACTTTTTTTTTTTTTTTTTTTTTTTTTTTTTTTTTTTTTTAACTTAGAAATAACTTGCCTAACTCACAATGTCCAAAATCAATATAGTTTGAGAAAAACCAGTGATTTTACATCCGTCTTTCAAAAGACTAAGATACAGGTGATGTGAAGCCATCATAAGAGTGCAGACTGGGATTTTAAACCATTTACCTGGGGCAATACTCCATTTGAATATATAGATAAGTAGACTCAAGCTTATTGTCCTGCTCAGGAATTTCAGTTGACACTGCACCCGAGTAGCTGAACATTGAACTCCCTGCAGTTTTTGATCCCCAATTTGCGCCAGCATAAGGATCAGCAACCCCTGTTTCGAACCAGGCCTATTTCCATGAAAAATAGAATCGATATCAAACAGAACATAAGCAAAAGAAGTAGCACTAAAACAGTATCAGAAATTCCATAATACAAATGCTGGAACAATAAAGACTGTAGTGAAATAAGGACAATGATAGAAATAACAATATGTACCACATAGGGACACATGGCTAATGTCTAACTGTAGTCATTGATCAGTAGAAAGTTAGGAAGAGCGTAAAAGTCTTTACCTGATAGTAACGTACAACATGCTGATGTTGCAAACGGGAAAGTGTTGCTACTTCTCTGAGTACCTCACAACAAGCAGATTCATAAACAGATTTAGCATCATACTCTAAACCATCCAATAAAAAGTGTTACATGCTTACCAGATAAACGTCAATAAGAGCCTATACTAGAGTTTTAAAGGCAAGGCCATAAAGCCTAGTTTACAGCATACATAGTTGCAAGCAAACAAAGTTTGCAGATCTCTTACGCTTGCTAAAAGAGTATAGATCATTTCCAAGAAGCTTTTTCCAGATGGCACAATATTTAGCAATTATTAACACAAAAAACACCCCAAGATGGCACATAGACCTTAGAACTGCTTTATGTAAATATGTTGGTCGTCTGAAAAGTGAATGCATTTACTGTGAACAGTTTTCTCCCTTACCGAACTATCCGGTTGTCGACAGGTATCTCTTTGTCCTTCAGTCGAATTTTCTTCACTGCATACTGTCTTCCGTCCAGTTTATTTTTGCACAACACAACGTGACCAAAACCGCCTTGACCTGCCAACAAAGTGTTTCAGCAGAGAGCAAGAAGGAAAAATACTTACTCTAAACAAAATTGGTGAACAAATAAATTGTCGACATAGTGAGCATAATTATAGCAAAGACAGTTGTGTAGAAGTTGAGACATGACTAAATAACTAATGAATAATGACTCGTAGCCCTTATGCAAAGAGGCTACTGAATGTGATCAAGTTCACATCATATCTCTCATATACATATATCTACATTTGAAACTAAAAGGAGATAAGAAAGCATAATGGAAATTATACCAAGGGGTTTTAACTCGTCAAAATCATCAAGATACCGAGAGCTTGGGAGTGACGCATTTGGCTTTCCAAAATCAGAAGGTGGCTCCCAAAATTGTGGAACTCTGGTTGAGGCCTAAAAGATATATCAATGGATGCATTATTTTATCTTCAAATAGATAAAAATAATCATTAAATGTGTCAAATGATACGCACCATGTTTTGGTTGAATACATCTTCAAAAGTTCTATTGAAGTCTGGAGATGACTTGGAAGCTAAATCTAACACCTCTTCAGACAATATCTGAAGTGATTTAAGAGGAGAAAAATGAATAAACTTTTCTCGACAAAATGAACCAATATTGAGAACTGATAACTGAGAATTCTAATTATGTAAACTTACACCAAGCTGATGCAGTTCATCGGTTATTTGAGGCAATGCATCAGCCAAATGCCCTTTGGAAGAGCAAGCAACACGAAGTAAATGTACCTATTATAATAAAACAAGGCGCTTAGATAAGTGTTACATCAATACTTAATAATGTAGAGAAAAAGAAAGAAGATAACCATTAGTAGATCTTGCTTGCTAATTTGAGGCACTTGTTCTTGAGCTGAGGAATCAGAAGACCATGACTCCAGCGACTCACTTTCGGATTGATTGTTGTCATCTTCAGTTGTATCATCTTGGAGATTTGATGTGAAAGAAGATTTCTAAAAAATGAAACACTTCCCATTAGACTATTCTAAAGTAATGTCTCATATGTAAAAAACACAAGCTAATTTTTTGGGTGCACATTTACATAAAAAAATCGAGGGATTAAGATGAAAAAGATAGACCTCCCCTCACCTTCTTCAAATTTTGTATAAATCCAGATTCCACATCTTCAGTTGAGTCACTTGCGTCTAAAGAAGAAGTGCTTGCATCATCAACATTATCCCCTTGAGGAGTATTTAGTTTGGCAATGGGAGAAGGCAATGCAACTTCTTCTTTAGCGTGGTCCTCAGATCGCTTCAGATTCTTCTCCAGCTTCTCACGCAAAATTCTTGAAGTTTCTAGTGGGCGTGGTGGTTGTATTGTAGAAGCGACTCCTCTATTTTCATCTGGATTCAGACTCCAGTTCCTTGAATCTTCCAATCCACTAAATAGGTCTATAAAACCATATACAAAAGGTCCAACAGAAGAGGGTTTCGCTTTACTGGAAAGCATAACTTCCTCAATGAACTGAGCGCCTGGATGTGCAGTCAAGGATGAAACCTTCAGAAGAAATAATATGATAGTAAATTTACAAGAAGGACCAATGCAAACACATCGCGATGCAATAAATTTTCTTCTGCACCAGCAGTAGAACCCATAAAATGAGACACTGAATCAATTCCCATGACATCAACAGTATTGGGTGAATATACTTACAGATTCTTCATGATTTTCAGGAATTATTTCCGATAAAAACTCTTGAGCAGCCTCCACCAAGTTGAATATCATAACCCGACCTTCACGAGCATTGGAATTTGCCTACATAAACTATAATTTTTTAGCATCTTTGTATCATCACAGAGCACTTTTGACTACCATTGATATATCAGTACGAAAATATTTGCTCATAGACTTCATAGTCAAAAAAATTGAAACTGTTATGTATAGTAAAAAGGAAAAAGGGGCCGAGAAAATGTCTTGGAATGCACCTATGCCATACCTGGTCCTGGAGAAGAGATAAAAGCTTTTCAGCATCATCTGTTGTCAATCCTTGTTCTGGAGTAATCTGCAGTCTGGGACACTTGTAAGGATATCCTGGTAAGCATCTAGAAGGAAAATTTAGTTAGAAGGTAAGGTAATGAAAATATCAACAACTTAACTATGTCATAGATATCAGAAAGAAGATATTCACCTAACTACAAGCATAGCAGAGATGTCGGTGTCCTCATATCCCATATCTTTCGAGTAAGGCCTGCTCCAATTACGAGGAGCTCAGTGAATCAAACGCATTTCAGAAGAAACATCAAAGCTAAACTTGAATGCAAACACACGTTCTATCAGAAGCAAACCTGAGTTTAATAACTATTTGAGGAGGTGAACTCGAACCAGAAGAGACAACTTTAAAGTCATCTTGAAATATCGCACAGCTGAAAACAAAATACAAAAACCGATCCTTCATTGCCTGATAAATCAATTCTCACATTGCTTAATTCTCCATAAACCCTAATTCGCCTGATAAATCAATTCACACAAGCCGAAGATTCCGACTTACAGAGCAGTGATCTCCTCGGAGAGAAGTTCATTCTCTTCATCATCATTAGATCCATGGTCTTTCAGCTGACCCCTTCTTCCGCTATGACCTCCTCGTTTCTTCTTTTTCTTCGAACTGCGACCCATTTTACTCAACCCTAAATTCAATCGAAAACCCTTCTCCTCCGATCCTCACTGGAATCACCACTACCAAAACCCAACTCCGTAAAACCTCTTCTTCGTCTATCGCAGCTCCCGCCAAACAATCACGATCAAAAAAATTCGAAACCACCGATTAATTTCCTCTCTATATACGGAAAACCTGCTCTCGACGGATTGTTTATATAAGTCACGGCTGCTCTTCAAAGCTGGCGCCATCAGACCAAGTATACATCTTTCTCCAGCAAAGACCGACTAATTCTGGCTGCTTCAATAAGATAATGGGCCTATTATACCCAATAATCTTTAAATCCAAGGCCCATTAAGACTACAACCGTATGACGTGGAAAATAGCTTTCCGACCATCACTTGATACTTAATTAAGTACATGTATGTTGACCCCAAAAAAACACATTTGTTGATAATTGATCCTGGGATTACTAACCAAACCTGTCAAACATATCCAAAGTTTTTGATTTTCAGTTCCGTTCGGTTCGATAATACAGTTAAAAAAAAAACTTTTTATATCCAATTTAAACTGGATTATACCAAATTATTTTTAAAACATAAATTATCCGATCTAAACTGAATATATCTAAAATTAACCGAAATTATTTGAACCAAACCAATACAAATATATCAAAAATTAACCAAACTATCTGTAATTAATCGATTTTACTCAAAATTTTAGATAGTTTCAGTAAAAATCAATAATCGAAAATCAAACTGGTCGAGGCCGAAATAAATTTATGTTAGTTTCGACTAAAATTTTTAAAACCGAAAAATGAGAAATCGAACCGAAGAACCAAAATCCGAGGACTAATTGACTGTTTTCTTTCATAATGATAATTTTTGACAAGTAATTTTTGTATATAGGAGATTATAAGACTTTTCATTCAATAGCATTGTTTAAAATTAGTGTGAACAAACAAAATAAAATAAAAATGGAAATGAAAGTATAGAAAAAAAAAAAAAGAGAATCAAACCTGACCCTTAAGTGACCAATCAGGAACAACCCCGCCTAGTCTTTCCTGATTTTCCACACCTTATCTCTCTCACTCTTCTTTAAACTCATCAGCTTCACTCTCTATCTTCCTGACGTGACTTCTCTCACCTCCATCAATGGCGACCACAAACTCTCTCCACCACCACTCTTCTTACCAACACCACCGCCACAATCTCCATAGCCAATCTCACGTCGGACCAACTTCTCTCTCCCTCAAACAACCCACTTCCGCCGCTACATTCTCATCACTCATCTGCTCTTCTTCTTCCACCTCCTCCGCCGTCGTCTCGGCCGCTCTCACCACAAACGCCTCCGCCGTAACCTCAGAAACCGCCACCAAGTTCGATGTCCTATCGACCCATTTAATCAATCAAGATTTCAGAAAAGCGGACGAGGAAAGTCGGAGACTTCTCATTCAAATAGCCGGAGAACCCGCCGTTAAACGTGGCTACGTTTTCTTCTCCGAGGTGAAATCAATCTCCGTCGAAGATCTTCAAGCTATTGACAATCTATGGACGAAACACAGCGACGGGAGATTCGGATACAGTGTGCAACGCAAAATCTGGTTAAAAGTGAAGAAAGATTTCACTAGATTTTTCATTAAAGTTGAATGGATGAAGCTTCTTGATACAGAGGTGGTTCAGTATAATTACAGAGCTTTCCCTGATGAATTCAAATGGGAGCTTAACGATGAAACGCCTCTAGGACACTTACCGCTTACAAACGCGTTGAGAGGAACGCAGCTTCTGAAATGCGTTTTAAGCCATCCTGCGTTTGAGATTGATGGTGATGATAATGAAGAAGCAGAAGAAGCTGAAAACAGAGGTGGGGCAAAAGCACAGACTAAAGACACGAGAGTGTTTAAAACAGATTATAGTTTCTGATGTCTTTTCTAATTTATATTTGTTTCTGATAATTTGGAAGTACTATAAACGAACCTCTGTAATCAATCATATTGGGTTTATGATTTATGAATGTATGAACCTAGTTAAATCATAAGTTAATGAATATAAACCAAAAGTCTTTATTGGTTGATCAATGTGAAATTCATAAGTTCTAACTAAGGCTAGGAGTTCGGTTCTTCGGATCAGTTGAGTTCGGGTAGTTTGGTTTTTTGGTTAGTTCGGTTTTTCAAAAAAAATTCTGAAACTAACCAAATTAAAATCCGGTTCGGTTTTTTGTTAATTTCGATTATCAAATTATAAATGGAAATTAACCGTTTTTCAAATTTCGGTTAAATTCAGATATTTTCGGTTAATTTAGATAATTCGGTTCGAAAATTTTAGTGTATTTAAGATGAAATCGATGTATTTTGGTTAAAATCGGTTTATAAAAAACCATTTAATAAAAAATCAGTTATCCGTTCGGTTCGGTTCGCCGAACCAATAGCCTAATTTTTTTTAGACTTGCCGAAGTAACCAAATCGAGCTATCAGTTCGGTTAGCTCGGTTTGACCTAGTTCTTTTTTTTTTTAACGCTGATACAGATTATGAAAACTATTACAAGTACAACTTTACAGATAATATTACCTCCGTTCTACGAGAATCCATCAACGGTCACGATCAACGGCTCCACCTGCTCCTGAAAACTTTTTTATAAACTTGCCTCCATTAATCTTGTAAAACTGCGCCTTTGGGATTCGAACCCAGTACCTACCGGTGTAAAGCTTTAACCATGAAACTAATGTATTTATTCTCATTCTCAGACATCAAAACTGAAACAACTTTGAACTCCAGCTGTCCATAAAGGCACTTCTCTTGTTTGTGTCTCTTTGCTGATTTGATGAATGAATACAAAAGTTGTGGGATTGGCTCTGTTCAAGAAAGCTGCACCTCAATGTGTAAAGGATACGTTGGTACTTCTGTAGCCTTGTAGTTAATGCTCAACGTAGGCCACACATGTTACAGTTGATGTAGACAGATGGTTTCTGTGGTTTTAAATGAATAAACGTTTAGTCGTATGCATAAATCTGTTGCATGTATGTAACAAAACTATGTTCTCTTCCACCATGTATAAACATGACATGATCAACAAATCAATCAGAATACTAAATGTTAACTCAATAATACTGACTAGTTTCCAGGCACATGGGCAGAGTCGTCGGGTGTATTGGTGTGAATCGTCACAAGAAAACATTGATTGTGTCCGGCTATACAAACACGGACCTGGATACTGAAAAACCAAGATAATAAACACACACATAGAGAATCACTCGATTTTTAATCAAGATTCAAAAGTTAGTTCATGAGAAGGGATGTGAATAAGATGTTCCACTGAGGATTCAAGAACTCAAAGTGCACCATAAGAGAGGATAAAAGATGGAATACCAAATATTTGGGCGCATCATCGACAACTTCAGCATGTTGGTCAGCCCCGGTACTTGCTAAAAGTGAGATCCAAAAATAAATTGGATACAATTGATACTGTGGAGGAAGTGACCACGTCAACAACCGATACAACGAACCGATTGACATTACTTAAAAAAACTGAGAAGATGGCCACCTCCACAGAAGATGACATCTTTAGAACCAGAAAAGAGGAGATTAGACGAACGGTTTGCTCCTATCGCACCATCGGCACAGACACAAGAAGAGGATGGGAACATAGGCAAAGTGAAAAAACAGAGAAACATGTAAATCTGAGGGAAGCAAGAGAAAGGTAAGGAAGAGGCGACGCAGGCGTCGGAATGTAAGAATTTAAGAGAACAATGCGGAATCATAAAGAGAATGGAGCTAGAAATAGAGAGAATAGAGAGAATAATGGAGAGAATAAGTCTCCAAAAGTGTGTATTTGATATTAGTCAATATAAACTTTTCTATAGAGTTACAAAGTGAAGTAAGTATGTTTAGAAATTGAAAAATAGCCGTTGGAGATAATGTGGCCGTTGGAGAGGAGAGAGAGTCTGATTAAAGTTAACTCCAGACTTCACTCGTCCACTCCAGACTTCAGCCTTCCACTCCAAACTTCACTCCTTTTATATAAACTTGGTCAATACTCCCCCTCAAGCTTAACCGTAGAGACAATACAAAGGCTAAGCTTGAAAACCCAAGAGCATCACCTCATTAAAAACCTTAACATAGACAAAACTATGTTAAGGGAAAAAGAGTGTGAAGCCCATGGATTAGGGAACATGAGATCAAGGGTGTGTAAGATCCACAAGTCCTAGCTTGCCATATATGTTGCTGCAAACTTTCAGACTTGCAGCCTTTGTGAAGATATCCGCCAATTGGTCTTCACTCTTTGTGTAACATGGCAAGATAACTCCTTCTTCAATCTTCTCACGAACCTTATGACAGTCAATCTCAATATGCTTGGTTCTTTCATGGAACACCGAGTTAGTGGCAATGTGGATCGCGGCTTGGTTATCACAATGCATGGTGATAGGTCCTTCTTGCTCAATACCAAAGTCTTTAAGAAGAGCTTTGAGCCAAGTCAATTCACTTGTTAGCTTCCTCATAGCTCTATATTCCGCTTCCGCACTTGAGCAAGATACAACCTTTTGCTTCTTTGTCTTCCAAGTCACCAAATTTCCTCCAACAAAGGTGCAATAACCGGTTGTAGACTTTCGATCAATTCTGTCACCTGCCCAATCCGCATCACAGTACCCAACAATCTCAGCATTACCATTCTTTCCCATCCATATACCTTGGTCGGGGCTCCCTTTGAGATATCTAAGTATCCTTTCCACCATCGACCAATGATAAACCGTGGGTTCTTGCATGTGTTGACTCACTTGGTTGACTGCAAAGCATAGGTCCGGCCTTGTAAGGGTGAGATATATCAATTTTCCAACAAGTCTTCTATATTGAGAAACATCCTTGAACTTCTCATCTGATTTCTCCCCCTTTCTATTGACCTTGTAGCCATATTCAAGTGGTGTCTTGGCTGGTTTTGAGCCAAGTTTTCCAGTTTCACTCAAGAGATCAAGTGTGTACTTCCTTTGAGAGAGGAACAAACGATCCGGTGATCTACACACTTCAAGCCCAAGAAAGTACTTCAACTCTCTGAGATCCTTGATATCAAATGTGGTGTTGAGGAAGGCCTTGGTGAATTGGATACCTTCTTTATCATCACCAGTGATGATTAGGTCATCCACATATACGAGAACCACGACAAGGCCTTTGTCACTTTTAAGAGTGAACAAGGTGTGATCCGAATGAGATTTCTTAAAACCATGATTAGTGAGTGTAGAGCTAAGCTTGTTGTACCATGCTCTTGGGGATTTCTTCAATCCATATATATCCTTCCTTAATCTCAATACTTGGCCGGGTGCACAAAGGTCTTTAAGACCGGGTGGAGGTGTCATGTAGACTTCTTCTTCAAGTTCCCCTTGAAGAAATGCATTCTTGACATCCATTTGCCAAAGATCCCAAGACAAGTTGGTAGCCAATGATAGAGCTACTCTCACAGTGTGTAGCTTAGCTACTGGAGCAAAAGTGTATGTGTAATCTTCTCCATATGTTTGAGTGAAACCTCTAGCCACCAAGCGTGCCTTGTACCTCTCTATATCGTCATTACTCTTGTACTTGATGGTGAATACCCACTTGGAACTAACTGCCTTCTTTCCTTTTGGGAGATCTTCTACATCCCAAGTGTGATTCCTTTCCATATCTCCCTTTCATCCTCAATTGCATCAACCCAAACCTTCTCATCTTTAGCCTCTTCATAAGTCTTGGGAACTCGATTTTTCT
Source organism: Orychophragmus violaceus (assembly GCA_030180135.1). Classification (NCBI taxonomy): domain Eukaryota; kingdom Viridiplantae; phylum Streptophyta; class Magnoliopsida; order Brassicales; family Brassicaceae; genus Orychophragmus; species Orychophragmus violaceus. The sequence goes on along the minus strand of CM058231.1, from coordinate 103,078,810 downwards.
CAATCTTCCCAAGGAATGTTTGATGATCGGTAGGCAAAAGGGCAATAGAACAAGTAGCTTGAATTGGATGAGCCACGGCTTCATTGTTGTAATATATCCGATTATCCACCCATTTAGAGGGAAATGTGGTTCTAGTGCTTCTTCTAAGTGGTTGAACTACTTCTTCGACCACCTTTTCAACTTCCTCTTGTGGTGTAGACACATCTACATCCATACCCAACTCCCCTTGCTCTTGATCTTGATCTTGGAATGGATCCCCCTCTTGATCATACTCATGATCTTGTGGTACAGTTGGGATTGATTCTTCTTCATTCCCATTTGCATTTCCTTGCCTTGGTGGTTCATCATTTCCCAAATGATCAAGTAATAACCTCAAACTTGTAGCTAGATCTGATGGTGACCTTGAGAGATCCTTTAGACCTTCCCAATCCTTCTTATCATAATATCCTTGTCCTTCAATGAACTTGACATCTCTAGACACTGGAGACAATTGTTGATCGGATCAAAGCACTTGTAACCCTTTTGAGTGGTTGAATATCCAAGGAAGATGCATTTGGTGCTCTTAGCTTCTAACTTGTTTCTTTTTTCACCTGGTACATACACAAAACACACACAACCAAAGACACGTAAGTGTTCAACAGATGGCTTAGAGTTGTTAAGTACCTCAAATGGTGATATGTCCTTTAAGACTTTTGTCGGAATTCGGTTGATAAGGTAGCATGAAGCTAGAACCACATCTCCCCAAAAATCTTTGGCACATTGGTGTGGAACATCATTGATCTGGCCACTTCCATAAGGTGCCTATTCTTCCTCTCTGCCACTCCATTTTGTTGTGGTGTATGGGGGCAACTTGTTTGGTGTAGTATTCCATGTTTAGCTAGGTGCTCTTTGAATCTAGCGCTTGTGTATTCTCCTCCCTTGTCGGACCTAAACACTTTTATCTTGGCATTGAATTGGTTAGTCACATAGGTTTGAAAGTTGATGAATGCCTCAAACACTCTATCCTTAGATGGCAGTAATGTGATCCAAGTATACTTTGATTTCTCATCTATAAAGGTCACAAAGTACTTGTTTCTATCCCTAGACATGCAAGGAGAGGTCCACACATCCGAATGCACCAGATCAAAACAATGCTCATAGATAGTAGAAGATTTAGGAAACACAACTTTGCAATGTTTGCCAAGAATACATGCCTCGCAACTAGTGTGATCAAACGATACATTTGGCAACATTAATTCAAGTACTCTTCCATGAGGATGACCTAGTCTAGCATGCCAAATTGCATCTACATTAGCTACATAACAAGAATTAAAAGATAAAGCATCCGAATTTTGTGGTGGCTCTTCAAGAATATAAAGCTCATCTTTGGATCCACCTTTCCCAAGTAACTTCCCACTTTCAATATCCTGAAAACGAACATCATTAAGACCAAAAATAGCATAGCAATTAAGGCCTTTAGTAGTTCTCTTAACCGATATTAAGTTGGATTTAAACCTAGGAACATACAACGCTTCACTTTTCTTGTTAAATAGCTTTAAGTTTCCTTTTCCTTTTATAGGAATTCCATCACCATTAGCAATCTCTACCCTACCCATAGCTGGTTTAATCTTGTCTAGAAGCTTAGGATTACTAATCATATGATGAGAAGCACCTGAATCTACAACAAGTTTACTACTAGGTTTATGAGAATAGAGAGTGATACTGGAGTTTTGTGAGGCAAATGCCTTGAATAAGGCCTCCAAGTCACTCTTCTTCACATACTCAACCGAGGCCGTCATAGCCACTTCCCCTTGAGTTGTGGATGCATTAGCTTGTCTAGACTCATCACCATGATGAACGTTGGCTCTTGGTTTCTTTGAGTTTGGAAACTCGGGTTTGAGATGAGGGGGAAGGAGCCAACACTTTTCCTTTGAATGACCACTCTTCTTGCAATGACCACACATCTTTGGGTGTTGCTTTTCTTGCTTGTATACACCTTTATTGGCTGTTACAAGCTCGGATTTACCACCAAAGAGACCTATGGAGCCTTGCTCCTTTTGAACTCTTGAACACACCTCTTCAAGGTTTGGTAGCTTATCATCTCTTAGGATGTGCTTGATGAGATCATTGTAGCTCGGATTCAAAGCGAGGAGAAGTCCAAAGACCCTATCTTGTTCACGCCTCTCATTCAACACCTTTGGATCCACACTCATTGGCCTAAGTATCTCAAGTTCGGACCATAAAGTTTGAAACTTGCCAAAAAGCTTGGTGAACTCCATATCTTCTTGGTGGAGATCATTGATAGACTTCTTGATTTCAAAGATCCGACTTAAGTTGGATGTATTCCCATACACACCTTTGAGAGTGTCCCATAGATCCTTTGGAGTCTTTCAATAATAGTAGGCTTCCAAGATGGCCGGATCTAAGGATGATTGAAGAAGACTTAGAACTGCTTGTTGATCTCCTTCCCATTTCTCTTCTTCTTCTTTTGGGGATATTTCTTTCTCCTCTTCAGTTAGAGCCTTTCTCCTCTTCTTGAGGGATTTCTTTGGGCATTCACTTGAAAGGACATGCTTCCAAAGTCTTCTTCCGCCTAAAGCGGTTTGAGTGGTGCTAGACCACAAAAGATAGTTGTTTCCTTTGAGAATAGCAGGAACAACCAAAGTTTTTGAGCTCTCAGTGGTAAGAAAACCAGAACTCATAGCTTTTTAGCTTAAAGACACTTTGAAATTTCGTTTAGGAATTTCGTCGAACACCTTGTGGGCGTCTTGTAAGAAACTGAGAATTGTGAAGATTTTGAAGTATAATAAGAGAAAATCAAATAGAGAATAGAAGAATTAGGATCGACGCTCTGATACCATGTAAGAATTTAAGAGAACAATGCGGAATCATAAAGAGAATGGAGCTAGAAATAGAGAGAATAGAGAGAATAATGGAGAGAATAAGTCTTCAAAAGTGTGTATTTGATATTAGTCAATATAGACTCTTTTATAGAGTTACAAAGTGAAGTAATTAGGTTTAGAAGTTGAAAAATAGCCGTTGGAGATAATGCGGCCGTTGGAGAGGAGAGAGAGTCTGATTAAAGTTAACTCTAGACTTCACTCGTCCACTCCAGACTTCATCCTTCCACTCCAGACTTCACTCCTTTTATATAAACTTGGTCAATACGGAAATCCTTATCAATTACTGTACCGGCCCAGGAAGCTTGTGTTGCACGAGGGGATAGGAAATGGTCGAAGAGATTTCGTTTACAGGTTCAGAAGTGATATCTAGGAGGAGCGGTCGAGGCTATCTCCGACCATCCGATGCAACATGTCGTGTCGCGTCCTAGGCTTGGGTGTTCGGATATCCGTTTGGGTTTGGCTCGAATCTTCCGATAGAACCCGTTCAGATATTTTAGAATTTCGGTCCGGGTTCGGTTCAATTTCGAGTTTCCAAAAAATTATAAAACAAAAATCAAATTTGGCGATATTTTAATATATAAAAAACTATCAAATTTTCACAAATAAAACAATAGGATATCCTAGTGTTATGGATGATTCTTGAGGGATTTATTTTTGGGCATGAGCATCTCTTATACAAGTAAAATACCCATCTAAGTTGGAATTATGTCACATAAGTAATTTCCCACCCAATAAAAGATATCATGTATTCTCCCTTTTTTATATTATAAACCATATTATTTGAAGTATTATTTTGTCAAAAAAAAATAAAATAAATTGAAGTATTAAAAAAATGTAAAGATTATAAATTGTTAACATGTTGTGTCAACCATATGTTTATTAACTATAGTATTAATTTCTTGGTTTACTTAAGTTCATGATTCGAATAACAAATATAGCAAGGGTCAAAATGTTGGACTATAAGAGGGGTGTATTGAACTATTGATTTTAAGAGAGTCAGAGTGATTTGAGTTTAATTAAGATTTTAGATGATTTTGAAGGTTTTGAGTGATTTTAAGGAAGTTGTTGTGATTTTGTATTAAAATCCCCTACAATACCACCTAAAACCATGAGATTTGGATCTTTGTGTTTTTAACTAAGAAAATCTTCTAAAATATTCTAAAATCCCCTGCAGTCATTAAAATCCTAACACTTAAAATATTCTCAATAACAGTGAATTTGATATGATTTTAACAAATTGTTGTTTGAATAACATGAGATTTTAAATGATTTTGAGTGATTTTACATAAATCTCATGTTGAATAACACTAGATTTGTGAAAACATTTTAAAATCTTTAATTGAATAATAGTGGATTCTAAGAATATTTCCAAATCTCTTAAAATTCTTAGTCCAATACACCCTCCTAAATACTGATAGTATAACACAGATTAAAATCCTCCCACTCTCTCAATCCTTGGTCGTCTCCTACCTCGGCGCAACACAGGCACTCGCAGAGAGAATTCTACGAAGGAGAAGAAAAAAAAAGGTGAGTACCTCTCTGTAATCTGTACGGACGTATACGTATCTGTAGAGATGTGAATAGCGCTACACTACGCTCCCGATTCTGTTAGTTTTCGGACAGAGTTTTGTTTAAGGAAAGTCGATCGATCGAGGTTTTTTACTTTCCATTTTTAGTCGCTTTCGATTATGTGTTCTGAATCGCTTAATTAGTCTCGTTGATTTTGAACTTCTCTGTTGTTTTCGTGTTGCTGCGATGAAGCTGTAATGTTCTTGATTTCCCCCGATTTAGTGTGTATTTTGCTGCGATGAAGCTGTAATGTCCGTGATTTTAAGTCTTAGTGTGTATTTTGCTTCGATTTTCGTCTATATTGGTATGATTGATAGACCAAATACAAGTCGGTCGTTTATGTGTGATTAGCCTGTAGCTGAATCGCTTAATTAGTCTCGTTGATTTTGTTGTTTTCGTGTTGCTGCTATGAAGTTTTCCAAGCGGTAATAATATGCGTGATTTTCCCCCAATTTTAGGTTTTACAGATGTGATATTAGGAGCCGCTCTATATCATCACTGTTCATTGATATGATTGATAGAACAAATACAAGTCTTCCTCCACTGATAGCTCTGATTTGATCAGGTTTAAGAAATGTTCAATTGTATATTGGCTTGCTTCCGAGATGGTAAAGAGCAGATAATGAACAACACAGTTACAAAGATTCGGAGCAATATCACTCGTTTGAGGTCCGACCTTACAGAAGTGGAAAGAATAATTGACGCTGAAAACACAAATCTCACAAACGGTGGAGATGCTTTTGGTAAGAACCAACTCATACAGAGATTGATTACGCATATCATCATTTTCTGTTTAACATAACTCTATTTTGATACTTTATTTAACATATCATAACATAGATGGACAGGGCTCGTGGTCTAATCAACACATACACGTTTCAACGTGATATGATCAGACAAAGTATCCATCTTCTTGACCAACAAGTCAACTCGATCTACACCACCGAAAACTCCAAAAACATGCTGAGAGGTTTGAGAAGCTGTAACAATTCCAAAAGAAGGTTTTACTAGGTATCGGAGCGGCTTCCATGGGAATCTCTTTGATTCTGTGAATATCAAGACAGTGCTGTCTGACTCACTGGTTTTTTTTTTCCAGAGTTGCTGAGACGTTTTTACCATGCGGTTTCATAATCGAAGTTGCTGGTAAAACGACAAGTTACCTGATGTAGCCAGCTTTGCAACTTTTACCTTAAACACCTTCTCAAGAAGCGTCCATAGAAGATAGATATACTCATGAGCAAAACAAGATGACGCAAGAAACGAAACAAAACTAAATGTTACTTAGAATACCAAGTTGGATTCAAGCAACAAGAAACACAAAATTCATAAAAGCTGCAGCATTATAAAATAAATGGGTTAAATTGTAAATTTTATAAACAAAGAGTATTAGCAATAAAAAGAGTATAATATACTTAGAATGTTTCATTTTTAGAGTAGAAAATAGACTAATACATTGGAGTAAAACTCAACTATATTTTAGTGTTACTATATTTTAGTGTTACTATATTTTAGAGTAGAATATAAAGTTTTACATTGGAGATGATCTAAGGATCGAACCTCTTTGAGATTTATGGATTTGGTACATTTTTTGTGTGAAATTAGCAAAGTGTTTAATGCAAAACATATGATTGATTGGCTTTTTTTTTGTCAACCGATTGATTGGCTCTTATGTATCTTTATTTGAAAATGGTGCATTTTCCTCCTTGTTTGTAAATTGATTCAACTTTTAACTTTCAGTGGAAATTTTCCATTGATAATAACTGTTCAAAATTTCAGAAAACAAGAACATCACACAAGTAATAAATAACCAATAACTATGATTTTGGATGACAATATACCCGCAATTCTCATAAAAGTTTTCTTGAGTATTATTGGTTGATTGCAAATAAAACCATATGCTTTTATTTGCCATAATATACTTGATTTTCCATCACAAGTACACCGGTAAATCATTTTTCATAAGAGAATTTTTTTTAAATTCATTTTATATCAAATATTTTAAAATATAATCAAAGGTGAGAGAAGTGGAAAATGAGCATAACGCCTTAGTATAAATACTCAAGAAGATTATGGTTCTCTCAGTTTTTTTGAACCAACTTTCTCTCAATATTATATTTCTATTTTTTCAATGAGTGCTCCCCCTTGCTAAGAAACTCATGGTGAAACATGTTTGTTTTCCGATCTGATCTGTTTCTCTTCTTCTTTATCGTATTCTCCATTTTTTATCCTTTTTATATTTTAAAAGATTGAGAATTAATTTGTGAAATTGTAAGATCATTTCTAAAAGTAAATGTTGTATGCGCAATTACAAAATCGTATAAGTTTAAAAATATATACTACATTCATCAATTATTATTAATTGCCAGTTAATAAGATGATTAGATAACATATTATATAACACACAAAACCGTAAAACCGTTATTTAGACCTAGAAAATAATTGTAGAAACTTAAACAAAATATTATGAAAACATAAAATAGTTGAACAATCTCTACATGCCATTTTAACATATCGTCGGCCTTTTGTGTTATATAACTGTCTTATTCAACGGTCGAAGGCAAAGAGACCCAAAGGATTCAGAATTTATTTTGAAACAAATGATTTTGAATTCTTTTTAAACAAATGATTCTGAATCTATTCTTAAATTATTATGTACAAATATTAATAATTTATTTGTCTTTTTGAATTAACACATATTTCTGTTAAAACATACTATAATTTGAAAATGTTCATTTAATTCTCCAAGTTTTACAATTTTACAGAATAATTTTTAAACTTTTAAATTGACGAATTAATTCATCAATTTTGTGTTGATTTCACAAAATTGGACTCATAAAAAGTCAACACTAATGTGTCTGTTTTCTTTGATAATGTTGACTTTTCTCATGCGTAAATTGATGAAGTCGACGTTAACTTAGAGACTTAATTTGTACACATGATAGTTGGAGAATAAATTCGTTAATTACAAATACTTGAAGAATTAAATGAGCATTTTTCTTAAATTACAGTAATAAATAATTAATTATTAGTATAATTTGCTTGCACCAAGTGCAAGCACAAATATTATTAAAAATATATATTTTTAAAAATAAAACATTAACAAATTAATTTAACAGCAATAATAATATTATAAAATATATATGAACTATTTAAAATAGATATATTATTTTATTTAATAAAATAATTTATTATTTATTAAATAAAATTAATCGTAATAAAATAAATTTTAATTAAATATTTTATGTATAAAATCAATACATAAATATCTTATTTAAAATATTTTATCATATATATGATAATTTATATAGATAATACGGATTTACTATATAAAATCTCAAAAATATATTTATTAATATTTAAAAATATTCATAAATGTTTTTATATGTATCATCTTATTTTTTATTTTTTACTGAAAGCTATGTATATCTCTAAAATAAAATTAATAATCTAGATAATATTTTCATATTTATCATTTCATCTTAAATTTTTTTATTCAAGGTTACATATATTTCTAAAATAAAAATTTAACAATCTTTATAAATATTCATATTTATCATCTCATATTTTTATCTAAGGTTATATAAATCTCTCTAATAAAAAACATAATAAAATTACCAATATAAATTAAATTTAACACATTAATTAACATAATTTAATTAATGACAAATTATGAATCAACTATCCTCAGAGTGAATATAAAGTCAAAAACATTTCCCAATTAATTTAAAGATGTTGTAAGCATAAAAACAAATAATAATCTTTATATTAATTGATAAGTGTTTTTGAATTTATATTCATTCTCAAAATGCAAGATTACTAATTTACTATTAATTAAATTAAATTAATTACTAAATTAACCGTAGTTCATATTTGATAATTTTATTATGTTTTAAATTTGATTACAGAGATATACATAACCTTGGAAAAAATGATGATAAATATAAAAATTTTATGAAGATTTTTAAAATTTTATTTTGGAGATATACATAATCTTGAATAAAAATTGAAAAGTGTAAGATGGGATGATAAATATGAATATGAAATTTTTTAATTTTATTTTTGATATATACATAACCTTCAATAAAAATAAAAAATAAAATGATAAATATGAAAACGTTTATTAATATTTTTAAATATTAATAAATATTAAATTTGAATTTATATAATAAATTCTTATTATTTATATAAATTTTGAATTTATATATATAAATGATAAAATATATTTTTAAATATTTATGTATTGATTTATACATAAAAATATAATTAAATTTTTTATTGCTATTAATTTTATTTATCTTTATATTAATTGAGAAGTGTTTTTGGTTTTATATTCACTCACAAAAAATTGATTACTAATTTATCATTAATGAAATTAGACTAATTAATAAATTAAACTTAATTTATATTTGATAATTTTATTAAGTTTTTAAATTTTATTATGGAGATATACATAACCTTAGAAAATAATAATGATATATATATATATATATATTTATGAAGATTTTTAACATTTTATTTTCGAGATATACATAATCTCGAATAAAAATTGAAAAAGTAAGATAAGATGATAAATAAGAAATATTTACGAAGATTTTTAATTTTATTTTCCAGATATACATAACCTTCAATAAAAATAAAAAATAAGATGATAAATATGAAAATGTTTATTAATATTTTTAAATATTAATAAATATTTTTCAATTTTATATAGCAAATTCGTATTATTTATATAAATTTTGAATTTATTTATAAAGATGATAAAATAGTTTTTGAATAATATATTTATGTATTAAATTTATACATAAAATATATAATTACAATTTATTTTATTATTATTAATTTTTTTATAATAAATTATAAATATTTATTAAATATAATAATATATGTATATTTAAATATAAATAGTTTAATATAAATTTTTTTTTGTCAACTTTAATATAAATTTTGATAATATCATTATTGTTGTAAAATATGCTGTTAATTTTTTGTTTAAAAAAAAAATTATATTTAATAATATTTGCGTTGGTACAAATTAGATCTTATATGAAACTTGGAAGAAAATGTTGTTGTGAAATCAAAGCAAAAAGGTCGTGTAACAAACAATTAGAGAGCACTTGCGAATAAGGAACAAACAACGACCGATTGATTCTATCAATCTTCCTCTCTGCATATGCTTCGAATCTTTGCTCTCAGCTAAGTTCTAGATCTTGTTCAATTTCATGCAATTCAGAGCGAGGTCAGAGGAGAAGGATTAGTGATTCTATCCGGAAGTCAAGTTCTGGATCTGTGTGGGAAGATAATACGTCCCCTGAGTTTGATGGGAATGTCTCGTTAAGCTGATCGTTTAGGTCAATTGAGGTTAGCTTGATCGAATCTGGTTCACGAATTCGATGTTTTTTTCTAGAATTTTGCAGTGAACCGACAAGTATTCTGATGGCGGCTTAGATCCAAATTTGGGGTTTTGAGATCTTTTGCTACTCATTGTTTCTATTGAAATTGTGATTTTTTATAGAGATCTGATCGTGGGTTTACACTTTGTGTTTCGAGAATCTTTGTTTGAATCGGTCACTTATCTCTAAATTGATACTTAAAGTTGGTATCTTCTTATGATCCTTGGTAGGGATTGTTTATTTGAATTCTATTCTTCTTCTGAATTTCTGTTTTTGTTTATAAGGTTGGCTCAATCAAGAAATTGTCAAATTGGGGAAGACAAATAAGGAACGGGATGGTTGAGTGCAGTTCATGTGGTTCGAAGCTGGTTTCTCCCGGTAGTAAAACCATTTCTAGGGCTTATAATGATCATAAGATTAGAGTGACCTCAAAACAACGCGTCCTCAATGTCCTTTTGGTAGTAGGTGATTGCATGCTTGTTGGTCTACAGGTAAACCATCTTGGTTATATTAGACATTACATATCAGTGCTATTTGAATCTCTTGAAAGTTACATACTTTTCCTTTTTCAGCCTGTCTTGGTGTACATGTCTAAGGTGGATGGAAAGTTCAACTTCAGTCCTATTAGTGTGAACTTCTTGACAGAAATTGCAAAAGTTATTTTTGCGATTGTTATGCTTTTAATTCAGGTATGTTTCTGAACTGACTTAAGCATATACACTCTAGTATCTAGAACTAGTTGGTTGCTAGATGTTTCTTCTGCATTAGAAAATGAAAGTTCTATAAGTTGGTGAACTTTTGGCTAGTTTTTTAAGTTCATTTATAACTTTCCTCCTTGATGTTGTTTAACCGGTCATAAGAATGTGAAAGATATCCCACTCAATTCTCTTCGTAAATTTTTTAATTTCCAAATTACTACCCCTTCCTTGAGTCTCTCGTGTTTCTGTAGACGGTACTTAAGTGTTTATGTTCAAATTCTAGGCCAGGCACCAAAAAGTTGGAGAGAAGCCTCTTCTATCTGTTTCAACATTTGTCCAGGTACTTCTTCTTTGTCAATTAAAGAGAGTCTAATCTATTGCATAGCTTCTATATTAGATTTTTCCTACGGCATATTCTCATATTTGAAGCTAGCTGTTTGACCTTTAGTTACATGATCGCTTGGCATATGTCATACACATAGCTTTCTCCGTATCACCTTCTTTTTTTACAGTTCTTTGGGTTTTGTTAGATTTTGAAATGTGGATGTTACTGAAGATATATTCTAATGACTTCAAACTTCTAAGTTCATTTGGTTGCCAATTTATAATGCAGATCTCATTTACATGAGTCTATTTTGCAGGCAGCTAGAAACAATGTGCTTCTTGCTGTTCCAGCACTGTTGTATGCAGTAAATAACTACCTCAAGTTCACAATGCAGGTGCAGCCACTTGTCTCTTTTTTTTTTTTCATTTTGGCAGACGAAGGTCTACTGTCTGAGGTTTTGGCTTTATGAGAATAGCATATCCTGTGGTGTTCTATTATTTCAATTTTGTTGATTCTGTATTTTGTGACTTTCAATGTCAGACACTACTTTAGTGCAGCTTAAACAACTGACTGATTACCATTTTCTAAAGAGAAGTTTGTATCCCTCTATTTTCGTCCTTGTCGTCTTCTTCCGTAAGACCTGCTAGTCGTTGCGTTATATAACTAAATGTTTTTGGTGATATGTATTTGAGTCGGTCAGCTGTTTACATCATTCTTACATTAAGCATTGCAAAGGGGTTATTTATCTGTCCTTCTAGGCTTGTACCATTTGGTTCTATTGTTCATTCCTGTATTTTAAACTTCATACAATACTGAATGTTTCTACTGTGCCAGCTATATTTCAATCCTGCTACTGTGAAGATGCTTAGCAATCTAAAGGTTCTGGTCATTGCTGTTCTATTGAAGATGGTAATGAAGCGGCGGTTTTCGATCATTCAGGTGAGGTTCGATTATCCTTATTTGTTGTATGTGTATGACTGGTTGTTAGTATCAGACAATTCTGGTGGAAGTTTGTGTGTAGCCTTCCATTCATAGTTACCTCTTATTCTCGATTGGATTTTGTATGTTTTCATAATTAGACTGCTCAAATCCTGCTTATCTTTAATTTGTTGTAGTGGGAGGCACTTGCACTGTTGCTGATAGGGATTAGTGTAAACCAACTGCGTTCTCTTCCTGAAGGTGCTACTGCGATTGGAATTCCTCTTGCTACGGGTGCATACATCTGTACCGTTATCTTTGTAAGTTTCTTCTCTCGTGCTTATATTTGCTCATCTTGAAGCTGAATCTATAAAGTTGTTCCATGCACATAATCTACTTTCTCATGCTTGCCGTTGATGCATTATGGAAAAGTTATAATTCAAGAACCATGCTGGAGGCTAATTTTAAAATTCACATGCAGGTCACTGTCCCATCGATGGCATCTGTCTTCAACGAGTATGCTCTGAAGAGTCAGTATGACACAAGCATTTATCTTCAGGTTAGATAATCCTGATGCCTTTTTTATCCTCCATCAGGGAATGATATGTGCTTGTAGTAACATGGGACCTTTTATGTTTGGTTAGTTGTAAATTTTTGGAAATTATGTATCTCACACTCTTTAGAAGCAAAGAACCTTGGGTTGTTGAACTTTTTATTATATTTTCTGGTCTAGTTAGCTCTGTTATGGCTAAAGTTCCTCATCTTAGGGTACCTAGCTCAGGTTCTTAGTAATGTCGAATTCTAGGATCATGGTCTTCTACATCTGTGTTGTCTTCTTCTTTCGTTTGCCTTTTTGTATTTGTCGTCTGATTGGATATTTTTTTTTTTCTGTTGCAGAACTTATTTCTTTATGGCTATGGTGCGATATTCAACTTTCTTGGAATACTAGCAACTGTTATATATAAAGGTATGTGCATATATTATAAAGTAGCGGAAGAAAATAATACGTTTTAAGCACCATAATAGCTTTTGAAAATCCTATTAGATAATCCTATGCATTGCTGAGAAATTTATCATTGACAGGTCCTGGCAGCTTTGACATCCTACAAGGACATTCTAGGGCTACCATGTTTCTAATACTGAACAATGCAGCACAAGGGATTCTATCCTCCTTTTTCTTCAAATATGCAGGTAATACTGAGACTTAGTTTTGTTAGATTCATTTATTATATGAACTAGTTTACCTGATTTATATTCCTTTCTAACATATATAGATTCATTGCAGTATTGTTCTAACATATCTTTGATGCTTTCAGATACAATCTTGAAGAAATATTCATCCACAGTTGCCACAATATTTACTGGCATAGCATCTGCAGCACTCTTTGGACATGTTATAACCATGAACTTCCTTCTTGGAATTTCTATCGTTTTCATTTCAATGCACCAGGTAAAACCCCATATGAAGTGCATCCTTGGTGATCAATTTAACTTAACAATCTCATTTCTGATTATTTTTTCGTCTCTACGTATAGTTCTTTTCACCCCTTGCAAAAGTGAAAGACGAGCAACAACAGAACGGGAACCTAGAATTAAGCAACGCAAAGGATGCTCACAGGTTAGTGTCAATATACATACGTCTTTATCAGTTACTGTGTGTTATCAAATCTGGTTCAGACCTATTTAACAAGCAGAAAAGTTACACCAATTAACTTCTTTTCCTTCTCTATTGTTTCCTTCAGGGCCAATGACTCATTCATCAACATGGCCGCAGGAGCAAATGAAGAGGTGAAGAATAAATTTGCTCAGCCTGTTCTTGTACTTGTCCCAACTTAGGTCGACACTAATGTTTATTGTCTTGCGTCACTGTCTGTTCAGGCTACTCACCGCGGTGAATCAGACGACAGAACGCCACTTCTTCCCAGATGAAAAAGTTTCTTAAAAGTAGGTCACAAATTCTCACCCAACTTCATCATATATCATTCATCATCTAGATAGATTCTTGCCAAAGAAACCTCTAGAACCAATCTAGGTTGCAGAAAAGATGAATTACTCCACTAAAACCTGAATGTTATCAATACGGAGAATCATCTACTTTTGCAACCTTGTCGCTGCAGGATTTTGGTTCCGAAGAATTATTTTTGGCCGAGAATATTCTAGAAATTGGGGGGGTTTTCCAGGTCGCATACTAGCAGGATTACAGTGAAGCAAACTTTGATGAGACCAACTCTTAATTCTCTTAAGACTCGGTTTAAGTTCGTTGAAGAACTTCTCATGTTTATAGCTGTATTGTCTTAAGATAGAGTGAGCAAACTTGGTTAAGTGATATATGTATTCTGGATATATACCATTTGAATGAATACTAACATTGCAAGACCTGTGTTGAACTTTGGTGAATTGTAAATGGAAACTGAAAACTGTTTCATGGTTCAACCCGGTCTGGCCGCTGGTCCGGGTTTGGGTTTAAAAAACATAGGGCCAAAAGAAAACACACAGATATATATATATAATACTTTCATAAGAATCGAACGACTCCAAACAATTGTCAAGACGCACCAAATCACTACTCATCACCTTAATAAACACAGAAGAAGAAGAGATCCTCAACAAAAAAGGACTCACTGAAGAACATATTTGTATAAGATATGAACATATATGTATAATAAATATGGTAACACATGAAACAGAAACCAATCTCCCATTATTACATAGAAGAATCAAGTTTCTTGAGATGGAACAACAGCTGGTGTTGATGACCTCAACAAAGGTTGTAAAGCTTTTACCACAATGCTCATGTTCGGCCTAAACTCTGATTCGTATTGCACACACAAGGCTGCAACAGCTGCGAGCTGAAACACAAGAAAAAGTAGAAGCAAACATTTCATGATTAGCTTCACATCAAGAAACCATAGATGTGAAGTTTTTGTTTTTACCTTTGCAACTGCTTTAGGAGGGTATTCTCCTTTAAGTTTTGGATCAATACATTGCTTCACTTTGTCTTCACTCAACCTTGGAGTGGCCTGAAGTTATACAGCAGACAGAGTTTATGCCAAGAACAATAGCAAGATTATCACCGGAGTTTAAAGAGAAGAGTTTTTAGTGCTTACCCAAGTGACAAGACTTTGTTGACCGCGAGGCATTGTATGATCAACAGGTTTTCTACCGGTCAAGAGCTCCAAAAGCACTACACCAAAACTATAAACATCACTCTTCTGTGTCAGTTGACCAGTCATCGCATACCTACAACAACAAAACTCCAAAAGTTAGAATCTTTTCTTCCTAAAGAATGGTGTGATGAACTGTTGTTAAGAAGCATTTATTAGTATTACTCTGGTGCATGGTAACCAAACGTTCCCAAGACTCTAGTAGAATGAAGACGAGCAGCCATATCAGGAGACTGATTCGAAAGATTAAAATCCGCGATCTTGGCTTTAAACTCTTCAAATATAAGCACATTGCTAGATCGAATATCTCTATGTATAACCGCCGGTTGAACTTTCTCATGTAAATACTCAAGTCCTCTAGCTGCATCAACCGCGATTCTAACACGTTGGATCCAATCAAGAGTTGGACCTGGTTGTGCTCCTTGAACTCCTTTCCTCCCATGTAAAACATCATGTAAAGATCCCATTGTTGCAAACTCATAAGCAAGAATACGAAGACTCCCTTCAACGCAGTAACCGGATAACTGAACAAAATTATCATGATGCAGCTTTGAAACCCTTGAGACCTGAGTCAAGAACTCAAGACTTGATTCAGGTTCAGCTGCATTATCAAGCTTCTTGACTGCCACAGCCTTTCCATCTTTCAAAGTTGCATAGTAAGCTCTTCCGTATGATCCTTCACCTATCAATGCCTTTGATCCAAAATTATCAGTCTTTTCTTTCAGCTCATCTAATGACAATGCAGGCACATCTATAGATGGAGGCTCCTTTAAAGTATCAGGCTTCAGAGCAACTGGTGGTCTTTTATTGTACCCTTCAATACATAAACACAAAAAGATCAGCCACTTTAATCACAACTAGTTTGAGACAAGATCAGTACCATAATCATTATGGTGCTTAGGGCTTCTCAGGTGCTCATTTTCAGAAGAATGATAAGGCTCTTCAACGTGGCAAGCACAGCACAACCACCTACGCATCTTTTCTCTCTTGCCTATGTAAAGATCGTCTACAGCTCTTGGTTTATCCAGCCGAACAAAGTATGCTGGTGAACGGTCGTTCCCCTGCAAATGTCATCATCATCATTATGACACAAATCAACATTCACAAAATTTTTGACAGAAAACTTTTTCATATCTACCCAATCAACACAGAGCACAGAGTAAAAACCTTCAAACCAACAGAAACAATTTGGGACCTGAGTGACTCATAGTATTGTTATTCCACCTTATCAACGAGTTCTGATGTTATCGAGATTCTAAATATGCACATTGAATCGAGATTCATACTAAAGTTAAGACCTTTATACAAACCCACGAGCGCAAGAACACCCAATTTGGAAACTAGAGCAGATTCGGAAAAAAAATCAAAGTTTTTGAATGTAAATCTTACCGCCAGACTACGGCGATGATAATCAGAATCCATCTGATACATACCCAGAATTACAAACAATAAACGGAGACAGATCGAATCAATTTAAGAAATTTGGTAGAGAAATGAGAAGGAAGAGACAACAAAAGAGGATCGAACTTCTGGAGAAAAATGAGAAACTCAAAACAACTCGAAACCACTAAAAGAGCAAAAGATTTTAGAAACAGAGAAAACAGCTAAGAGAATGTGTCAAAAGTAAAGAGAGACAGAGAGGAATGATCAAGAATAGACACTTGTCGCCAAAAACAAAAAAAAAAACCTAAATTTAGAGATTATAATATTGAAAGAGGAGAGAATATACCTGTAAAGTCTATCTGAGTGTAACTAAATGTTGGTTTTATTGTTGTGTTTTGTTGGTTAGAGAGGTTAGAGAGAAGAAACAGAGGACGTGGGGAATTGAATTTATTGAACAGAAAATGGTTTGAGCGAAGGACAGAGAGATATATTGGAGAGGAGACAGAGAAGCAAACGCGTTTAAGGAAAATCTTCCGCAAAGATAATCACTTTTTTTAATATCTTTTTTTGGTCAACTATTTTTTAATATCTTCTTCTTCTTCTTCAGTAGTTTTCGGTCAACAGACAATTATTTTTCTCCTGGATAAACATTCTATAATTACTGTAATTATGTTTTTTTTTTTGCTTTTTTGGCGCGTCTTTTACGTATTTGAACTTATCTGGTCGTTTTGTTGACGTTGTTCCACGTTTTGATCTAAAGAAATAATTACAGTTTGGATCACAGTGGGATAAAGAACATGGACATAGCGATCCTGACTTAACCATATATCGATACAAGACTGGACACATTTTCGCAAGAGAAAAACCAAGAGATAAGACTAAAGCCACGCTTTGAATACACTTCCAAAACTAATTAGGCCTCAGAACTGAACTAGCAGATGATATTGCAATGATCTATAGTCCGAGAGACGAACCTCCAACGCTAGACACCCCAAAGACATTAAAAGGCGAGGAGCCGAGGCATATCCTAAGAATCGAGACAATGCCTAACCGGAAAGAGAGAATTATAATTGCAATCGCTTACAATTGTCAAACGAACATGACCTTTCTATTTGTTTCATGTTTTTGATTTTTTCCTTCTAACCTCTATAAATTAGTATACTACAAATTAATATAATTTTTCAAACTCAATTTTTTTTTCCGATCATGTTAGCTTCTCAATAAATTAATATTTTTAAATTACTAAAATATTATGAACTTGATATATTAATTCATAAAGATTTTATTGTACTATTAAATTCTAACTAACTATTTATTAATTAAATGACCAATATCTAAAATCCATATTTCAATTAATAATGATAGCTTTATGTCATTAGTTAAGGTCATGTTCGTTTGGCAGTCGACTATTATAAAATGTTGTTCGTTTGATAATTGTGATATGATGCGATAGTTATAGCGATTAATTGTTGGAGATCCGTTATTACAATTTTTGATCACATAATTTTTGGTAATTTGTCGAAACAACTAATCGTACAATTACCAAACAAACACTATCTATGATTCCAAATAAATTAAAATAAATGAGTTTTTAATACAAATAAATTTAAAAATAAATTAAACTGAAACTAAGATAAAATAATTTACAATAAAATAAATACATTTAAAACCTAAAATAAAATTGAAAATATAATAAAATTAAATTAAAAATTAAATCACATTAGAGAAAATTATATAGAAAAAATTGTTAAACTAAATTAAATTAAATGATGTGAAAATTAAAAATAAATAAGTAAATAAAATGTTAAAATAAATAAATTAAATTTAAATAAATTTCCAAAACTAATAACATTTCTGGATTTAGCAATCATGCTCGCAATCATAATTGCTTGCGATCGTCATGATAATCTTATGACATAAAAAATAAAATGGCAATGACTATGACATTAGTTTTTCACAAAAATGAAAAAAACAAATGTCAGCCAACAATATACACCTGTCTGATCTCTCTATCCAGTCACTGGAGAATCTCAGCTTCTTCTGCATGAGTATCTCAGCTTCAAGGAAAGAGCGAGAGCAATTGTAATGGGTTTCAGTTTCAAAGAGATCAAGACGAAGAAGACTTTGATTGGACTTGGGTTGGGACAGATCCTCTCGCTTCTCTGTACTTGTAACGCGTTTACATCGTCTGAGCTCGCCAGAAAAGGTTAAAGCTTCTTCTTTTCTTATGGGTTTATGTTTTGAAGGCTTGTTACCATTATGTTATGGGTCTATGTTTTGAAGGATTGTTGCCATTAACTTTGATAAAGTGATCTCTTTTATACAAATCTATTTTAGGAATTAATGCTCCAACAACACAATCGTTCCTCACTTATATGTTACTGGCAATCGTCTATGGAAGTATCATGCTATACCAAAGACCCACAATTAAGGTCAGTACTGAAATTTCTCTCCTTAGAGGTTTCATTCTATGTTTCTGCTAACTTCTCATTGGAGTAAAGAGAGTGTATTCAAGTTTGCACCTAGCTTTGGGCGTTTGGTTCGTTTTTTCTAATTTTCGGTTCTTTCGGATATAGAGATATAGGAACTATTCTGGTATTTATAAAATTTGGGTCGATTTTGGTTCGGTTTTTATAATTTTTCGGGTCAGTTCGGACATTATTCTTAGGAACTGGCTAATACTCGGAAAAATCGGGTTCGGTCGGTTTAGTTACGGTTCGGTTTTTCAGATACTTTCGGGTAACTCATGTTAAAGTTTGGGTAATTTGGATAGTTCAGATAAAAATTGGGTATTTTTTTATATTTCGGTTAAAAATATTCGGTTATTTCAGATAATTTACTTTTTCTTGGTAATACTCGGTTAATTTTGGTTACTCGGTTATTTTAAATCTAAATATAACTAATATTTTTAGGTATAAAATCGTATTTCGGTTAGTTAGGATACCCATTCGATTCTTGGTTCAATTTTAATTCAGTTCACTTTTTGTAGGATAAAAAAAATTAGGAAACATCGGGATATATACGAAATTTAGATCGGTTACAAATTTAAATTTCGTAAATACCCGAATAATTCCTAAATTTTCATAAGCGAAAGAGCCGAACCGGAGAACCGAATGAATACCCGAACTAACCGAAATATGATTCTTATACCTAAAAATATTAGTTATATTTAAATTTAAAGTAACCAAATAACCAAAATTAACCGAATATTACCAAGAAAAACCGAATTATTTGAAATAATACGACTATTTTTTAATTGAAAACCCGAAAGTATCCGTTTTTATCCGAACTATCCCAATTATCCGATTTTTTAGCCGAACTAACCGATTTTTTGCCACAATTACTTGAATTTATATCCAAATTACTGGAAATAACCAAAATCGAACTGGAACCGATTTTTTCGGGTATTAGCCGGTTCCAAAATTTACTATCTGAACTGATAATCGAAATAACCGAACCGAAACCAAATTTTCTAAATAACTGAATGGATCCTAAACCTCTAGAACCAAAAGAACCGAAACCGAACCTAAAAACCAAAAGCCCAGGCCTACACAACTAGTTTGAGACAAAAGAGCAGTACCATAATCATTATGGTGCTTAGGGCTTCTCAGGTGCTCATTTTCAGAAGAATGATAAGGTTCTTCGATGTGGCAAGCACAGCACAACCACCTACGCATCTTTTCTCTCTTGCCTATGTAAAGATCGTCTACAGCTCTCGGTTTATCCAGCCGAACAAAGTAGGCCGGTGAACGGTCGTTCGCCTGCAAATGACATCATCATCATCATCATCATCATTATGACACAAATCAACACTCACAAAGATTTTGACAGAAACCTTTTTCCTATTTAACTAATCAATACAGAGCCAGAGTAAGTTTCTTCAAACCAACAGAAACAATTTGGGATTTGAGGTGACTGATAGTATTGTAACTCCACCATATCAACGAATTCAGATGTTATGAAGATTCTAAATATGCACATTGAATCGAGATTCATGCTAAAGTTAAGACCTTTACACAAACCCACGAGCGCTTAAACGTCAGTTACCAAACTCCAAGAACACCCAATTTGGAAACTAGAGCAGGTTCAGAAAAAAGATCAAAGCTTTGAATGTCAATCTTACCGCCAGACCACGGCGATGATAATCAGAATCCATCTGATACATACCCAGAATTCCAAACAATCAACGGAGACGGATCGAATCAATTTAAGAAATTTGGTAGAGAAATGAGAAGGAAGAGACAAAAGAGGATCGAACTTCTGGAGAAAAATGAGAAACTCAAAACAACTCGAAACCACTAAAAGAGCAAAAGATTTTAGAAACAGAGAAAACAGCTAAGAGAATGTGTCAAAAGTAAAGAGAGACAGAGAGGAATGATCAAGAATAGACACTTGTCGCCAAAAAAATTCCAAATTTAGAGATTATAATATTGAAAGAGGAGAGGATATACCTGTAAAGTCTATCTGAGTGTAACTAAATGTTGGTTTTTTTTTTTTGAGAGAGATTAGAGAGGAGAAACAGAGGACGTGGGGAATTGAATTTGTTTAACAGAAAAAAAGTTTGAGCAAAGGACAGAGAGATATAATGGAGGAGCCAGAGAAGCAAACGCGTTTAAGGAAAATCTTCCACAAAGATCAATTATTTTTCTTGTGGATAAACATTCTATAATTAGATTATGTTTTTTGCTTGCTTTTTTTTTTTTTTGGTAACATGCTTTTTGGCGCGTTTTTTACGTGTTTGACCTTATCAGGTTGTTTTGTCGGCGTTGTTCCACGTTTTGATCTAAAGGAGCGAATTCGTGTAACACCCGTCTCCCGGTTAAAAAGTTCAGATCTGGTTCCCGGGGTTATCTCTTCGAACGCCTCCAGATCTTGATAGAGCTTCGCCGAGAAAAAAGAGAATGGTTTCTGGTGGAAAAAGAGGCATATTTATAGGAAGGCTCTGGAAACCCTAGAGTTTTAGGAAAAGGAAACTAGGATTGGGCTGGGCTTTTCTTTTTTTTAAACAAAATTTTTTAGGCCTGGGTTTGGATATGTTACAACTCGCATCCAACCAAAACCGCATCAGTGCATGTAGAACTGAAGTTGATCATAGCACGGTAACAACAACACCACATCTAGAAAAGAGAACTCGAACCACAAAGTAAGGGCAGTTTTTGATCACATAATTTTTGGCAATTTGTGGAAGCTGACTCGTACAATTACCAAAGAAACACTATCTATGATTTCAAATAAATTAAAATAAATGAGTTTTAATAAAAATAAACTTAAAGCTAAATTAAATTGAAACTAAGATAAAATAATTTAGAATAAAATAAACATTTAAAACCTAAAATAAAAATGAAAATAGAATAAAATAAATTAAAAATTAAATCAAATTAGAAAAAAGAAAATTATACAGAAAAAAATTGTGAAACTAAATTAAATTAAATGATGTGAAAATTTAAAAAATAAAAATGTTAAAATAAATAAATTAAATTAAAATAAAATTTCAAAACCAATAACATTTCTGGATTTAGCAATCATGATCGCAATCATAATTGCTTGCGATCGTCATGATAATCTTGTGACATAAAAAAATAAAATGGCAATAATTGTGACATTAGTTTTTCACAAAAATGAAAAACACAAATGTCAGTTAACAATATACACCTGTCTGATCTCTCTATCCAGTCACTGGAGAATCTCAGCTTCTTCTGCATGAGTATCTCAGCTTCAAGGAAAGAGCGAGATCAATTGTAATGGGTTTCAGTTTCCAAGAGATCAAGACGAAGAAGACTTTGATTGGACTTGGATTGGGACAAATCCTCTCGCTTCTCTGTACTTGTAATGCGTTTACATCGTCTCAGCTCGCCAGAAAAGGTTAAAGCTTCTTCTTTTGTTATGGGTTTATGTTTTGAATCTGTCTGAAATTAGAAGATGAATAGTTTAGGGACTTTGATAAAGTGATCTCCTTTATACAAATCTATTTTAGGAATTAATGCTCCAACAACACAATCGTTCCTTGCTTATATGTTACTAGCAATCGTCTATGGAAGTATCATGCTATACCGAAGACCCACAATTAAGGTAAGTATTGTAATTTCTCTCCTTGGGTTTCTGCTAACTTCTCCTTGGGTAATTCGGATAGTTCATAAAAATTGGATATTTTTGGATATTCCGGTTAAAAATATTCGGATAATCAGTTTTTTTTGGTAATACTCGGTTAATTTTGGTTACTCGATTATTTTAAATATAAATATAACTAATATTTTTATGTATAAAATCGTATTTCGGTTAGTTAGGATACCCATTCGATTCTTGGTTCAGTTTTATTTCAGTTCACTTTTTTAGGATAAAAAAATTTAGGATACATTCAGATATATACGAAATTTAGATCGGTTACGGTTTTTTCGGTTCGGTTTGGTTCAATTTAATTCTTCGGTTCATGGCCTATTTGCACCATTGAGTTTCAAATTCCTACTATTCTCTGACTAGCAATTATTGCAAAAATCTTCAATGCATAAAAACATTATTGTAGGGCAAGTGGTACCATTATTTCCTCCTTGCTTTAGTTGATGTGGAGGGGAATTTTCTTGGTGAGTCTTCTTATTGAGACACTCTTTTTTTGTTTGCTGATCCTGTGGGTTATTGTGACAATGTAATGGTATTGTGGTTATTTTAGACATGTAAAATACTTACATCCCATTCTTGTTGATGCTGTGGTGAAAGTAATATGTTCCTCTTTACCTACATACCACTTGCATTTTCTTTTACAGTCGTGAAGGCAAATCAGTACACATCGATAACGAGTGTGATGCTACTGGACTGTTGGGCGATCCCTTGCGTTGTGGTATTGACATGGGTTTTTCTGAAAACAAAATACAGTTTGATGAAGATCAGTGGTGTTGTTATCTCTATCGTTCGTGTTGTCATGGTAGTTTTCTCTGACGTCCACGCAGGGAATCGAGCAGGTAATGCCCTATGATGCAGGGGAACTTCTAATTGTATGCCATCCCCGTACATGAAACGTTTCAGAGATGACAGCTCAGAAACTTTTCCGAGTTAAATGAGAAAGAAAAAATTACCAAAAACAGAAAAATGAGATTTTAAAATATTTTTTTAGACAGTTAGTTTCAAAATTGGTGTCTTGTATAAAATTAAAACACTTTTTAGTTTTTAGTTTGTTATGTTGAATTTAAGTATAATTTTCTTTATAAATATATTTTAAGTATATTTTCTATATGTTTACTAACTTTTTTTTTTTTTTTTGGGTAAAAATGTTAAATTTTATTACCATTTTTGATTTTTTACAGAATACAGAGAGAACGCAGAAGACAGATTAACCAAAAAATAAAAACTAGAAACAGCCACGACTTAAGTACGATACAACTAATGGTACTGTTCGGCCCGATTGAAGAGAAATGAAATCCGAGTCAATTCTGGGCAGGAGAACAGCAATCAGACGAGCAACCGTCGACCACCCTGCTTTTGCCATAGCTCGAAGGAGCTAGAATTCCCGTCATTGTTGCCACGAGCATCTCCTAAGGCCCGCCCTCAAAAACCTCAAATGAAGAACACCTACAGCTTCTCTGAAAACTAACGGGGTCTCCGTGGCCTATGACGGACTAATTTGCCGCTGTCGACAAGGGAGCCCAAGCGGGCCGTCGAAGTGTCAACTCCAATTACCATCTCGAGTAAGCTAGTCACTCTGAGACCAGCCCCCACAGGAACAAAATTAGCCGCCATAAAAACCTCGCCGCCTCTACATCTCCGGTCCAGAATCGACCCACCAACAACACCGTTTTTAACCGGAGCCAATCTAAGCTCGAACCAATAACCACTTCATCTCTCGCATCAAGAATGAACCAAAATAAAAACCACAGGCAATGGAAACCCGAGCCACGACGATGGAGCCAGCACCGGAGCTACGCCGAGTTATCGGAGAACTGCCGCTGAGCCACCTGACTTACCATCGCCGGGAAACCTCGCATGTGGGACCTCGCAACCGGCAGAGCGCGAGCCACCACGATGAGCTTGCCACGAGATGAGCCGCCGCCGACCCACTCATATGCGGACGAGGATCCGTCCTCAAGATCCATCGGACGCCGCTGAGAAAGAAGGAGGAAAGCTCCGCCTAGAACCTCCACTCCGCCGCGAAGAGCTTCTAAGGGAAGCCAAGCAGAGAGAGGTCGGACCAGAAGAGAAGAGGGAGAACCACCTCGCCACTGCAATCCGTCACCGAGCACGCCCGCGCCGGAGCTAAAGACACGCCAAGGGATACCACCGGGAGAGAAAACTTTGTCGAACACGAACGGAGAAGCAGATCTCCGACGAAGAAACGAGGCGGAAGACGCAGAGTCGCCGATGAAAAGCCACACGACGCCTCACCTCCACCGCAGCCACCACGACACCGCAGAGCCTGCGCCGCCTGCATGAGGACCGTCGACAACCGCTCCGCCGCAGCCAACAAAAAACCGACGGATCCAAAAGAAAAGAGACCAAAAGCAAAACACCAGACGACGAAAGCTGAGAGAATACCCGGCGTCGGTGCTTTGAGAGCCACCGGCGCCGGATCGAGATCTGGATCTAAGAAGACCCTTGGCGGCGGCGAAGTGAAGACCCTTTGCAGTAACCATAATTTTTTCTTTTGCCGTTTTCCGTTCCTGTTTCAATATCCGCTTTTTTTACCCATAGCCGTATCAGTGCGTCTTAGGGTAATGGTGGAAATTGTTTTGTTACTTTTGCAAGCAAAACACTCGCATACCATAAACCCAAGAAACTCGGTTTAAGCATTTCATCATGGTTGCATTTTTGCAGGAGGAAGTAATCCTATTAAAGGAGATTTTCTTGTTGTAGCCGGATCAACCTTATATGCTGTCAGTAATACCAGTGAGGTAATTAAGCAAGTCTCTGCAATAATGCTTCATGACCAATTAAAAAAATCCAAAAACAAAGTATTGGAATTTATGCCTCTTTGTTTATTTGTTACAGGAGTTCCTTGTGAAGAATGCAACCACAGTTGAGCTTATGGCATTCATGGGATTTTTCGGCGCAATTATTAGTACCATTCAAATGTATCCTTCGGACATAAGTTATGTTTTTTTAATGATTAGGAGGTTCGGGGCTCGTAGGCCCGTACATCCACTAGGACGATGTCCAATCTAAGTTAAAATTCATTCTCTTTTAGAGAGAAGACCCTCCCAACTGAAATCGAACCCATATTAGTGAAAGATTACTAGCCGATCTTTACCAACTAAGCCAACTCTTATCG
This sequence comes from Orychophragmus violaceus, assembly GCA_030180135.1. Classification (NCBI taxonomy): domain Eukaryota; kingdom Viridiplantae; phylum Streptophyta; class Magnoliopsida; order Brassicales; family Brassicaceae; genus Orychophragmus; species Orychophragmus violaceus. The sequence goes on along the minus strand of CM058231.1, from coordinate 103,053,228 downwards.
GTCAAAAGTTATTTTTCTTAGGGTTATATTGTTCATTCTCCAGGAAGTTCCTTGACTTGTTTGCCTAAAGAGGCATACTTGAACGCGGTGAGCTCGAAGCTATTCACTGGTCAGCTGAGGCTGTAAGTTTCTTGCTATATCTCCCTTTCACTTTCAATCTCCACAAACCAAAAGCCTTTTTTCTTTTCTTTTGTCAGTACTCAGTACAAACTTATCGTTTCTACACTTTCAGGTTTTTCCTTTCCTTAGATTTGCAGTCTCGATGTTTCTCTTCTACTCATTACTCCCGGTTATACTCAAGGTATGAAATAAAACTGAAAACAAAATATGATCAAAACCAGCTTTAACATTAAACATATTTTGAGAGATATGATCTGCTCAGACCAATGGTTCAACAATGGTCACCCTCTCGTTACTCACATCAGACATGTGGGGTGTTTTGATCCGCGTTTTTGCTTACCATGAGAAGGTTATCTCATTTTGTATATATATCAAACATCAAGAAACTTAACAATTCTCAGTAAAAACCAGTGTATGTGATCATGTGACAGTTTATATATTATATATGTTAGGTTGATTGGGTCTATTACTTGGCATTTGCTACTACAGCTATTGGACTGACCATATACTCAATGTAAAGTCTTTCTTAAACTATCTATTCTCCAATCATGGCTTCATCAAGAACAATAATCAATGAGATGAGTATGTTTTCATGTTTTTTGTTTATATTCTCAGGAAGGAGAAAGATGAGGAGGAAGAAAGAGATGAGCAGAGAAAGCATGAGGAGGGTGGTGAAACACTTCCAGTTATAGGTGCTTCTACTGGAGAACCCTAAACCAGAGCCTGAGTTTTTTCTTTCTGTTTTGTCTATGCCACTGACTCATTGGCTTTGTGAGCTGTAAGACTATTCTCATATAGGTGAATAAAACAAATTGAGTAAGACCAAATCCTTGTTGCGTTGAGACTAATTTTGATCGGTCAGTAGACCGGTATGGGTTTTAAAGTTTTGAGTTTCTGTGGAGTTTGGTAGATGAGATGAGAGTGGGTTTCATAAAATATACTTTGATTGATCAGAATTGAATCGTCTTCTACAAGTAAATAAACAAAGAATGGCCAACACGTGCCAGCAACATTAACACTTTACTGAAAAGGAAATAAAAACTAGATTCACTTGAAGGAAGAAGAAACCAATAAATGGAGATTAAGAAGAAGAAGACTTTGATTGGACTTGGATTGGGACAGATCTTATCCCTACTCTCTACTTCCATTGGCTTTACATCATCTGAGCTCGCCAGAAAAGGTTTGACCTTTTTTCTCATCCCATTAATATTCATGGCTTACAAATTTAGAAATCTTGTAGGGATCAATGCTCCAACATCACAGGCGTTCTTGGGTTATTTGTTACTGGCCATTGTCTATGGAAGTATAATGCTTTATCGAAGACCTGTAATTAAGGTTACTTACTTTTCCTCTTGGCTACTAATTATTGATCATTGGAGTAATAAGTGTGTATTAAAGATTGCATTTTTTTAGTTTTAATTAGGCCTGGGATTTTAACCTGAACCGAACCGAAATTTTCGATTTTCGGTTTAGGTTTGGTTAATAGTTCGATAGAGTAAAAAAGAATCGGTTTTCGGTTCGGTTAGTTCGAATTTTTTTTTAAAAATAGCCTAAACCAAACCAACCATATACAAATTTCAAACCGAAATTTCCGAACTAACCGAAAATAACCGAAATTTCCGAAATTTTGGTTTAATTCGATAGAATTTTCAAAAACCAAAGTGTCCAAAAACCGAATCCAACAGAACCGAATTTTTTTCCGGTTTACATCGACACAAAATTGAAAGAAAAAAAAACGAATTACCCGAAATCCGAACTACCTGACCCAAAAAATCTGAACTACCCGAAGTAGGGAGGCCTACAGAGTCTTTACTTTCAACTAGCAACCATTTCTAACACATTCAGTGGAAAAAAATTGGTGTAGGCCAAGTGGTATTACTATCTCCTCCTTGCACTAGTTGATGTCGAAGGGAATTTTCTTGGTGAGTGTTTTAACAGACAAGACTCGTCTTTGGTCTCAGTAATCCAAGTAGTTACTAGTGTGATGTCTTAATGTTTTCTTTTACAGTGGCAAAGGCATTTCAGAACACATCAATGACGAGTGTCATGCTACTGGACTGCTGGGCGATCCCTTGTGTATTGGTATTGACCTGGATTTTTCTAAAGACAAGATACAGTTTGATGAAGATAAGTGGTGTGGTTATATGTATTGTTGGTGTTGTCATGGTAGTGTTCTCAGACGTCCATGCAGGGGACCGAGCTGGTAATCTGTTGATGGACACTACTAACTCTTTTAAAGATCAGATCTTTCGATTTAAGCATATTATGGTGGTGGCACTTTTCAGGAGGAAGTAATCCTGTTAAAGGAGACTTTCTTGTTATAGCTGCATCAACTTTGTATGCTATCAGTAATACCAGCGAGGTAATCAAGTATTTAGTCATATACTCAACAAAATGTAATGAAATTTAAATGTAGTTGTGTAATAATAGTCTCATTGTTCATCTGTTATAGGAGTTCTTTGTGAAGAATGCAGACAGAATTGAACTCATGTCCTTTGTTGGACTTTTCGGCGCAATTATTGGTGCCATTCAGATGAATCCTTCAAATTAACAAAGGCTAAGACTTTTATGTTTTATGTAAACTCAAATGCTATTAAAGAGGATATGTCCTTGACTTGTCCATAGAAGCATATTTGAGCGTGATGCGCTCATTGCTGTTCACTGGTCAACTGGCACTGTACACTAGCAAACTTACCTGTTCTTTTGTTCGAAATAAAACTATAGGTTATACACTTTTGTGGTTTCAGGTTTTGCCTTACCTTGGAATTGCACTCGGTTTGTTTCTATTCTACTCTTTACTCACAGTCTTACTCAAGGTATGAGAAAAAACTAACCCATATAATGACCTCTGTCACAGTATTCATTTTGATATGTCCGTTTATTGCCATGCCTAACATCTTTTGAAAAATATGGTATTCTCAGACCAATGGTTCAGCAATGTTCACCCTCTCGTTACTCACATCAGACATGTGGGCGGTTTTAATCCGCATTTTCGCTTACCATGAGAAGGTTTAGCTACTCACATTGTATATCCAACATCAGTAAACACTTGCATTTCTGTCAGAAACCCGTGTGTGTGTGTGTGTTTGTGATCATATGGGTACATATATATGATAGGTTGATTGGCTCTATTACTTGGCATTTGCTACTACAGCTACTGGACTGATCATATACTCAATGTACAATCTTCTCTCATCATCTTCAACCCCAATATATGTTCTGCTCTTTGGAGATCGGTAATTCTAAACCCCATGTGTTTCTTTTTCTTGATATTCTCATTTCGCAGGAAAGAGAACGATCAGGATGAACAAAGAGGCCGCGGAGAAGTGGTAGATGAGCAGAGAAAGCTGTTTGATGAGGAGGATGGTGAATCAATTCGAGACAGCCTTAACCCCAAAGCCTGAGGCTTTTTGTTGTCTATGTGAGAGAATAGATTATTGCTTCTAGCAAGAAGAAAGGTTTGTAATATATAACGATTGGTACCTGTAAAAAGGGGACAACCCCCACACGGCCAAAGTCGACTGTTTGGCAACACTTGGGAATGTGTTAGCAGCGCTTTCCCCGGAACCTCCCTTGAAACTAAATCACATTCGTGTGGGAATAGGGGTATCCACATGGCTCCCCTGGCCCCGAGATTAGTCGGAACTAACCCGAAGAAAGAACAGGGTCATGTTTTCTGGCTCCACAATTGTATTTAAAAATGGATTATCTTCCTGGACAGTGTGGAAAAGAATATGAACAATAAGATTAATGGGCTTAGTACAAAGAATAGAAAGTGAGGCTTATAATAAATAGGTCCATTTAAACTATTACAAGGAATGTAAATAGTCCCACATCGCTATCGTGAAGAGAAGAAGTTGTGTTTATATAGCGATAGATTCAACAACCCTAATCGTCCCTGCGGGAACATCCAATAAAAAGGATTTCGTCGGTCTTCCTATCTCCACAAGGATGATCCTTGTGCAGCCGGCAAACACGGGGTGCCGGAGTCCCTAACCTTTTTGAAATCCCACATCGTTAAGGTGAAGAAAAGAAGCTGTGTTTACTGTTTATATAGCTATAGATTCAACACTATTAACCCTGGGCAAAAAAACCGGAACCGACCATAATTTCGATTTCGGTTTCAGCAAAAATATCCACTGGATCTTGTACTTAGGCTCCACGGGTATCGGTTCGGTTCCAAATATTACCCGAACCGATGTATATATATACACTTACAAATATAGTATTAGGATATGTTGATATTTTGGATAGTTTATAGGTTTTCGGATATTTTATTGACATTGTGGGTATCAGTTCCGGTTCCAGTTATAAGGTATCGTTGGTCTTCCTATCTCCACAAGGATGATCCTTGTGCAGCCGGCAAACACAGGGTGCCGGAGTCCCTAACTTTTTTGAAATCCCACATCGTTAAGGTGAAGAAAAGAAGCTGTGTTTACTGTTTATATAGCTATAGATTCAACACTATTAGCCCTGGGCAAAAAAAACCGGAACCGACCATAATTTCGGTTTTGGTTCCAGCAAAAATACCCATTGGATCTTGTACTTAGGCTCCACGGGTATCGGTTCGGTTCCAAATATTACCCGAACCGATGTATATATATACACTTACAAATATAGTATTAGGACATGTTGATATTTTGGATAGTTTATAGGTTTTCGGATATTTTATTGACATTGTGGGTATCGGTTCCAGTTACTTTTTGTCATTTCGGATATTATTTCACATTTCAGGTACCAAATATCCAGAATTTTTTATTGATTTCGGATATTAAATGTTATTTCGGGTATTTTCATTGATTTCGGGTAAAAAAATACGATTTCGGGTACAAAATACTCGGAACCGTTTAGTAACCGAATATTTCGGGTATTTTATGGATCTTTAAATTAGAAACCGAACCGAACCGGAACCGGAAAAAAGAACCGAAACCGAACCGAAATAAAAATATGTACCTATTGGATCCTAAATCTATGGAACCGAAATATCCGGAACCGAACCGAATATCTGAATGCCTAGGGCTAAACACTGTGATTGTTCCACTGGGAACATCCAATAAAATGGGATTCGTCGGTCTTCCTATCTCCATAAGGATGATCCTTGTGCAGCCGGCATTTAAACAAAGGTGTCATGCATTCCCCAATCTACCGGAATATGTCTAGCATCAGAGTCCATTATCTGCTCAGTTTTTCAACGTTAATAAGACGAGACATTGGCATGTTTTGAAAGGAAACTAAGTACAACATCTTCAACTTACCTCGAAATAATGGTCATCAAAAATGATTTGGTCAAGGTTAGCAATCTCCGAGATGTTATATTCTTCATGGAGCCGTGCGTTCTCGTATGCGGGACATCCATTCCAAAAAAGGCTTTCTAAAAGTATGTGATCAAAACTCAGATTAACAAGTGATTGACGTTGTGCTTATGCCAAACTTATCAATTATGTACATATGCATGACATTCTACTTGGTCAGTGACACACTTACCACTGGATTACTTCCTAGCTCCAGGATCTTCTAAGATGTTCTTATCATTAGGAATTTCGAAAAAGATATCTACATCACACGACGAAAACTGAGCTGTTAAGAAAGAAATAGATACAAGACTAACCTCCATAATCATCAATGACATACTTAAAATCAGACCATGAATTCTGATCGTGTGGTTCAGCTCCAGGAAATTGATACATAGGTTTCGTTGTTAATGTAATACCTTAAAACAGAGAGATTAGCAGAACCACATCCATCAAACACACCGTTTCCTGCGCTGCTGTTTCTTTTGTAAGGTATGGAGGAAAAGAAATCATCAGTGTAAGATTGATGGCAATGAGATGGACCTGATGGTTTAGCTGGTTGGTTGGTCGGGTCTGTATTTGGTAATTTTGTATTTAATTTATATATTATATTCTTTGTGTATTTTCTTTAATAGTATAATATTTTTATTTTTATTTGTCTATTTTTCCAAAAAAACCTTAACTATAATATTGTATATATTTTTATTACCGTATTTAATCATACACTCTAATAGATAAGTTTTAACTACCATTCCATTTTACCAAACATCTTACTAATGGCTATTAAGATTCTCTAACGTTCAAAGACTTGTGGGTAACAATATTTTTTCAATCTTGATGTTATATATAAACCAAGTAAACAGCAAAATATATTGCAATAACAAAGCTCAAAATCAAAATGCATCTTCCTCGTCATCCTTACCCTCCTCCTCTACCGTCTCAAAGAGCAGGGCCTCCAAAGCTTCCTCCAAGACCTCCACGGCCTCCTCCAAGACCTCACCCACCACCTCCACCTCCACGTCCCTGAGCTACCTGGTTTTCAAGACATTTTGGTCCGCAGCATCCACCTTGATCACCGTATTAACACTCATGCATGACTGCTTCGTCTAGCTAAGTATATGATTTAGAATAAGACTTTTAAAGATTTTATATGAATGTATAACTCATATGTTAACCTTCCTTCTTTGTGATATTTTATAATAATGATGAGTGTTTAGCATTGTGGTACTCCTACTTTAACAGGGTACGTTATATATGGTAATGTTATATTGAGAATTATACAAGATATTTATTGTGCACTCTCTGTTGCTGACATTTTTTCCGTGAACTATGAATTTAATTTGTTTAACATAATTTTTTTTTTTTTTTTACAACTTTGAACTTCAAACTTGTAGTGTGTCAGAACCATTTTGTTGAAAAGAACAAGATAAAGAGATGTGAACTATTTTTTTTTTTAAAATGTATGTGAAATGAGATGGCAATAACATACAATTATTTATGTTTTCCAAGGAGAACTAATGAAATAAATAAATAAAAAGAGGTATTGAATATGTGTTTCAAAATGTGATGGTCTTAACCGACAATGGTATTCTAACAATATGGTTTAAGCTTCCGGTAAGAACAATTTCACCAAATGTAAACTGGTTTAGGACTTGTGTGACATTGAAATCGATGCCAATATCTTGGATTCTCTGTGCCCGTATCGTAAACCAAGATGGGGTAAACCGTACCGTTGTACCATTGGGAGGTAAAACTGAACCAAGATATGTCTCGGTCTTGTTGGACACGTTTTGGAAACTTCTTCTCACCACAAGTGACCATCCAGCTTACGGAAATCTAATGTTTGTTTGGTAGTCGTAATGTGATAATGATGTTAGTCGTAGCGATCAATCATTGGAGATCCGCTATTAGAGTTTTTAATCACATAATTTTTGACAATTTGTCAAACCGACTAATCGTACAATTACCAAACAAACATTATCTAAGATTCCAAATAAATTAAAATAAATGGGTTTTAATAAAAATAATTTTAAAACTAAATTAATTAGAAACTAAGATTAAGTAATTTACAATAAAATAAATACATGTAAAACCCTAAAAAATGAAAATAGAATTAAAAAAATTAAGTGACGTTATATAAAGAAAATTATGTAGAAATAAATTAAATTAAATGATGTGAAATTGAAAATAATAAGAAAATAAAAATGTTAAAATAAATTATAAATAAAATAAAAACTAGTGGTATAATCAAACAATAAATTTCTGGATTTAGCAATCATGCTTGCAATCATAGTGCTTGCGATCGTCATGATAATCTTATGATATAAAAAATTAAATGGCAATGATTGTGACATTAGTTTTCACAAAAATGAAAAAAAAAAAAAAAAAAACAATGATGTCGACTTATTCTGCATGAGTTTCATCTCTCTATACACCTGTCTGATCTCTCTATCCAGTCACTGAAGAATCTCAGCTTCTTCTGCATGAGCATCTCAGCTTCTTCTGCATGAGCATGACATTAGTTTTCACAAATTGTTGTAGGGCAAGTGGTATCACTATTTCCTCCTTGCTTTAGTTGATGTGGAGGGGAATTTTCTTGGTGAGTCTTCTTATTGAGGCACTCTTATTTTATTTACTTATCCTGGGGATTATTTTGACAGTAAAAGGATTTAAGAGCTTAGACATGTAAATACTTACATCTCGTTCTTGTTGATACTGTGGTGAAAGTAATATGTTCCTCTTTACTTTCCCGTCCTGTGGTGGGATTTTGAACCACTTGCATTTTCTTGTACAGTTGTGAAGGCAAATCAGTATACATCTTTAACGAGTGTGATGCTACTGGACTGCTGGGCGATCCCTTGCGTTGTGGTATTGACATGGATTTTTCTGAAAACAAAATACAGTTTGATGAAGATCAGTGGTGTTCTTATCTCTATCGTTGGTGTTGTCATGGTAGTTTTCTCTGACGTCCACGCAGGGAATCGAGCAGGTAAGGAGATTTTGCAAGCAAAACACTCGAGCAGGTTTAAGTATATCATCATGGTTGCATTTTTACAGGAGGAAGTAATCCTGTTAAAGGAGATTTTCTTGTTGTAGCGGGAGCAACCTTATATGCTGTCAGTAATACCAGCGAGGTAATTAAGGAAGTAGCTTCATGACCAATAGCCCTAGGCATTCCAATATTTGGTTTGGTTCCAGATATTTCGATTCTAGAGATTAAGATCCGTCGGATACTTATAAATCTTCGGTTCGGTTCTGATCTTGTTCTTATCGGTTCTAAGTCGGTTCAAATATAGAATTTGAGGAACCGTAAAATACTTGAAAATTTTCAGTTCTTAAACGGTTTCGAGTCTCCGAAACCGAAATATTAATAATTGTACTTGAAATTAAAAATATCTGGACTAACACCAAAAATACCCAAAACCCGAATTGTAATGTCAATAAATTACCCGAAATGAAAATAAAATACCTAAATGAAAAAAAAACATGGAATATATATCAGAATGTCAATAAATTATCCGAAATGCTAATAAAATACACGGAACGCCAATGAAGTACCTTAGATGTCGATAACACTAATACTATATGGATCCGAGTTTTTTTTCCCAGGCCTAATGACCAATTAAAAACCTGAAAAAGAATACTAAACAGAGTATTGGAATTTATGCCTCCTTGTTTCTTTGTTATAGGAGTTCCTTGTGAAGAATGCAAACACAGTTGAGCTCATGACATTCATGGGATTTTTCGGCGCAATTATTAGTAGCATTCAAGTGTATCCTTCAGACAAAAGTTATGTTTCTTAGGCTTACATTGCTCATTCTCCACGAAGTTCCTTAACTTGTTCGCCAATAGAGGCATACTTGAACGCGGTGAGCTCGAAGCTATTCACTGGTCAGCTGAGGTTGTAAGCTTCTTGCTATATCTCCCTATCACTTTCACTCTCTGAAAACCAAAGACTTATCGTTTCTACACTTTCAGGTTTTTCTTTTTCTTAGATTCGCAATCTCGACGTTTCTCTTCTACTCATTACTCCCGGTTTTACTCAAGGTATGAAATAAAACTGAAAACAAAATATGATCAAAACCGGCATTAACATTAACATATTTTGAGAGATATGATCTTCTCAGACCAATGGTTCAACAATGTCCACCCTCTCGTTACTAACATCAGACATGTGGGGGGTTTTGATCCGAGTTTTCGCTTACCATGAGAAGGTATCTCATCACTTTGTATATATCGAACATCAAGAAAAACTTAACAATCCTCAGTAGAAACCAGTATGTGATCATGTGACAATCTATTATATATGTAAGGTTGATTGGGTCTATTACTTGGCATTTGCTACGACAGCTATTGGACTGACCATATACTCAATGTAAAGTCTTTCTTAAACTATCTATTCTCCAATCATGGCTTCATCAAGAACAATAATAAATGAGATGAGTATGTTTTCATGTTTTTGTTGATATTCTCAGGAAGGAGAAAGATGAGGAGGAACAAAGAGATGAGCAGAGAAAGCATGAGGAAGGTGGTGAAACACTTCCAGTTATAGGTGCTTCCACTGGTGAACCCTAAACCAGAGATTGAGTTTTTTCTTTCTGTTTTGTCTATGTCATTGACTCATTCTCTCCGGTCAAAATAAAAGGAAAGAAAGAAACTTTTGGATTGAGACAAGTTTGTAAACTTTTGGATTAAGACAGGTTTTTAAACTTCTGGATGAGGCTGCCAGAGAGCTTGAGAATGGTAGTTTGTACGGTGAAGAAAACAAATTGAGTAAGACCAAATCTTTGGTATTTCGTATGGGTTTAAAGTTTTGAGGTTTGTTACAAAATTTTGATTTCTTTTTTGGATGTTGGTAGATGAGATGAGAGTGGGTTTCATAAAATATACTTTGATTGATCAGAATTGAATCGTCTTCTACAAGTAAATAAACAAAGAGTGGCCAACACGAGTGCCAATATAACTAAGACAGCATTAAGACACTACTGAAAAAGAAACAGAACTAGAGCACTCCACTGAAATCACCACTTTCGTAATTAGCTTCTGGTTTCTTTTCGAACAAGCAACCCCATCTCTTCTTGAACTGCAAAATCTCCATCACAATCGCAAACGCTGCAATAGCACCGATGATGGCAGTGTAGGCGATCTTCCACCCGCTTCCTGGTTGCAAAATAGCAAAGCCTTTGTATATATTGTAGAGGCTTAGCACAACCACTACGTATCCCACCGTATGATGATACCAATTCCAATACTTTCTGTATTTATGGTCCTTAGCCGGTCTTGCTTTGAGCGCAAGTATCTGCAGAAACCCTAAACAGAATATAAGAATCCCTATCACCGTATGTGCCGTACTTCTCATCCCGGTATGTATAGCCATGTAGATCGCTGTTCCAAGACCTCCAAACAAACCGGCTAGATATCCGGTGAGTTGACAAGCGATGTGTACATAGAACCATGTGGGATCTAATGTTTCGTAGGTTTTCATGTATCTTGCAGCCATAACTCCAATAGGCATGAGAATTCCCCAACTCACTGCGTTTACCAGTCCATGGATTTGCTTGACCAACAACATGTTTCTATTAACTGATTTTGTCGCTGTGACTTGTCCGGAAAGCAAATCCAAAGTGGACATGGATTTGAGATGATCGCCACTCATCGCGTGCATCCCAAGCCTGTCTCCTCCCTTCAACGGACCGTCTTGCCATATGTGATTCACGACAGTTGTGTTGGGAGGCAACACTAGAGTTGCAAATATCGTCATCTCTCCATCAAGATACTCAGCCGATACTTGTGTCACAAGAAAGCTAAGAGGAGATTCTTCGAGCATAGTAGCGTAGCTATTAATGGATGAAGTATAAGCACGCATAACTCCTGATGTTGAGTTACGATAAGCCACGAGAGCTTGTGCACCCATCATGCCTTTTCTCGTTGGGTTTATGGCCCAAGCGATCCAACTAGGAGACTCGAGATTAGCGCGACGGTAAGCAACCTCAAGAACTCCCGTTTCTCGAACATAACTAAAGTGTAGATATGAATCTAATACCGGTAGATCGGTGCAAGAGCGAAAACGTTTCCGGTTGTTGAAACTGTGAGCTGTGCATAGAGACATAAGTCCTTGATCAGTTGCTGCCGTAGTAAAGAACGGACACAGCAAAAACAGAAAGCTAAGAACGACTCTTGAAGACAACGACATGATGTTGATGGCGTTTCTGCTTTTTGTTGAAGAACACGAAGCTTAATCTCCCAAAGACAGTGAGTTGCGCAAAAAATCGTGAGGTATTAAGTTCTTTCGAGTAGTAGAAAGCTTGCCCTATTGCCCCATATTTATAGTGCTTAGAGTCGGTTAGTTCATTTAATTAGGGTTTGAGTTTAATAAATCCACTTCCGAGTGTAATTGGGATTTGAGGTTTCCTTTTTGGAAATAGCAATTATGATCTTTAATCAGGTTTTTGTTAAAGAATATTTCCATATCTTTATCTTATCCCTAACCTTTTCTTTTTTCTATTTCATCTCGATTTTTTTTTTTTTGTATTTTAGCAACTTGAAAAGCATGTGTGTAGAATATCCAGCAATTTTCAAGTAAAATACACAATTAACTTTGATTGCCGGTATTGTGATATTTTCCTATAATAATATTTATAAGATACAAATATAAACTATAATGTTTATCTCATCCAATAAAATTTGATGAAAAACGAAAGTCAAAATCAAATCATTATCTTTTTATTTGCAATCCATTATTACATAAATACAAACATGTATACAGTATAACGTTTCAAAATAATAAATAAACTAGTATAATTTGCTCGCACCGTGTGCGAGCACAACTATTAATAAATAATTTTTTTTTAAAAAAAAATCATCAATTCAATATTAATTAAACATAATATAAATATTATTATATTTAGTTTTTATTAAAACATTTTATAGTTTATATATAAATTTAAAATTAATAGAAAAAATAAATTATTTATATATATATATATATGTCTAAATTTACTATGTAAACATATTTTATATTAATTATAATAAATTAAATTATGTATGTATAAACATTAATATACATATTAATTATCGTTTACTTTTATCCAAATTCATAATTTATATAAATAATATGATTTTATTACATAAAATATTATTATTTATAACAATTATATTTATCAAAATATATTTTTGTATTTATTATCTTATTTTTTATTAGATTGTATTTATCTCTAAAATAAAATAAAATAAATTATCTAAAGTAAACATATGGTTCTTTATACAGTATACAGTATACAGTATAACGTTTCAAAATAATAAATAAATATCTAAAGTATATTATAATAACAAGTGTTCAAATCATCTAACTTTTGTCATAACGTGTTTTTCTTATTAATGTAAAGCAACTAAGCATCATTAAAAATTGGTTTATGATTCTTTAGAATAGAAAAAGACTCTCTGGCCTTCAGTCTCCTCTCTGAATCTCATTCTGATCCATTTTATTGTATCATAACTGTCCATTGGAGATTATCAGCTTCCTCTGCAGCTTGGATTTGTTTCTCTGGCAAGAAATGGTGCTTTTTAATTTCAATGAGATCAAGAAGAAGAAGACTTTGATTGGACTTGGACTGGGACAGATCATCTCCCTTCTTTCTACTTCTATTGGCTTTACATCATCTGAGCTCGCCAGAAAAGGTTTCACCTTTTTTCTCAACCCACTAATAACAATATTCATGGCTTACAAGTTTAGAAATCTTGTAGGGATCAATGCTCCAACATCACAGTCGTTCTTGGGTTATGTGTTACTGGCAATTGTCTATGGAAGTATAATGCTTTATCGAAGACCTGTAATTAAGGTTACTTACTTTTCCTCTTGGGTACTAATTATTGATTATTGGAGTTAGGCCTAGACATTTGGGTCGGTTTTGGATAGGAACCGGTAGGTTTTGGATCTTTCATGTATGGAATTTTATATTTATATAGGACCCGGAAATATTTCGAATCGGTTCAGGTTCAGGTATAAAATTTCATAACCCATTTACATCCAAAATAAACGGATATTAAACGGGTTTTGAGTAATTTTACCCACAATACCCAGAATTTGTAAAAATCCCCGAATTAGACCGAAAATCCAAAACTATATTCAAAATCCCGCAAAACATATAACCGAAATCAAAGGAAAAAATGTATCTGAAATGTCAAAAGTTTTCCGAAAACCAAAAATAAAACTTTAAAAATATCCATAATACGGAAATTATACCCACAACATCCAAAAATAATTAACATACTTAATATTTCGAGTCATTCGGGTACCCAATCAGATATCAGTTCGGTTCCAGGTATTATCCGATACCCATAGTTCTAAAAGAATACCCATCAAGTAAATGTTATATTGCCGGAACCATTCCAAACGGTCCATTTCGGTTTGGATAATCCGTTAGGTTAAAATGCCTAGGCCTAATTGGAGTAATAAGTTTGTATTAAAGATTGCATTTTTTAGTTTTTGACTTTCAACTAGCAACCATTTCTAACACATTCAATGCAAATGTGTTGTAGGCCAAGTGGTATTACTATCTCCTCCTTGCTCTAGTTGATGTCGAAGGGAATTTTCTTGGTGAGTGTTTAACAGACAAGACTCTTGTTTCGTCTCAATAATCCAAGTAGTTATTAGTGTGTTGCCTTAATGATATCTGTTACAGTGGTAAAGGCATTTCAGAACACATCATTGACCAGTGTCATGCTACTGGATTGCTGGGCGATCCCTTGTGTTTTGGTATTGACATGGATTTTTCTAAAGACAAGATACAGTTGGCTGAAGATCAGTGGTGTGGTTATATGTATTGTTGGTGTTGTCATGGTAGTTTTCTCAGACGTCCATGCAGGGGACCGAGCTGGTAATGGTGCAAACTGATTCATTACTTACTCTTTCTCTTGTTTATTCTGTCATTTTTACACTCTTCACATGCCTTATTGGCCATATTATGGTGGCACTTTTTAGGAGGAAATAATCCTGTTAAAGGAGACTTTCTTGTTATAGCTGCATCAACCTTGTATGCTGTCAGTAATACCAGCGAGGTAACTAACCAAGTCTTTAATCACATACTCATAAAATGTAATGAATTTTAAGTGTAGTTGTGTAATTATAGTCTCTCTGTTCCTCTGTTATAGGAGTTCTTTGTGAAGAATGCAGACAGAACTGAACTCATGTTTTTTGTGGGACTTTTTGGCGCAACTATTGGTGCCATTCAGATGTATCCTTAAAATATCAAAGGCTAAGACTTTTATGTTTTATGTAAACTCAAATGCTATGAAAGAGGATATGTCCTTGACTTGTCCATAGAAGCATATTTGAACGTGATGCACTCAATGCTATTTACTGGTCAACTGGGGCTGTAAGTTTGCTGCTACACTATCCATATCCATTATCCTCTCAATCCCTGTAAACCAGAGACTTATAGGTTCAACACTTCTGTGGTTTCAGGTTTTGTCTTACCTTGGAATTGCACTCGGTGTGTTTCTCTTCTACTCTTTACTCACAGTCTTACTCAAGGTATGAGATAAAAATTAAAACCATATAATGACCTCCTTCACCTTATTAGAACATAATGTTAAACATCGGTAACTGGAAGGGATCATAAGTAACATATAATGGATATAGGCCAATTCACTTATCACCAATTGGTTTAAAGTTGGAAGCCCATTGAACTTACTATACCTTCTGTCTTATGTTAGTTTATTTCCATGCCAACATGTAACATCTTTTAAAACATGGTCTTCTCAGACCAATGGTTCAGCAATGTTCACCCTCTCGTTGCTAACATCAGACATGTGGGCGATTTTAATCCGAATTTTCGCTTACCATGAGAAGGTTAGCTGCTCACTTTGTATATCCAACTTCGGTAAACACTTGCATTCCTGTCAGTAGAAACCAGTGTCTGTGTGATCATGTGGCTATCTATGTATGTTAGGTTGATTGGCTCTATTACTTGGCATTTGCTACTACAGCTATTGGACTGATCATATACTCAATGTACAGTCTTCTCTCATCATCTTCAACTCCAATATCTGTTCTGCATTTTGGAGATCAGTATACTTAACCCCTTGTGTTTCTTTTTCTTGATATTCTCATTTCTCAGGAAGGAGAACGATCAGGAGAAACAAAGAGGCCGCGGAGAATTGGTAGATGAGCAGAGAAATCTGTTCGATGAGGATGGTGAATCACTTCGAGACAGACTTATATGTGCTTCCACCTGACCCCAAAGCCTGAGGCTTTTTGTTGTCTATCTGAGAGAGTAGATATTGCTTCTAGCAAAAAGAAATGAACTTTTATGTGGAGAAAAGTTTGTAATCTATAAAGTTTGGAACATGTAAAGAGGGTACAAACCCCACACGGGCATAGTCAACATGCAAAAGTCTTCAGCATTTAGCATTTAGGTGTGAATGCGTGTAGTTTACGATATTGTAAACGATTTTTGCCATTTCCACTTGTTTATTAATCAAACAACAACGTGTAATAATTACCATTTAAATGTATCTTAAAATACTAAAATACTAATAATCATTCGTCATGTCCTTCTAAGTTTTTTCCCTTATTTCTTGATTTGTTTGGACGATGACATTAAACACGATAAGCTCTTCCTTATCGGTATATATTTTACTAGGTTTGGGTATTTGGGTCTTCAGATCGGGTTTGGGGTCAGATCTTTGTAGTTTCCGGATCTAATGGATATATAAATATATGATCCATTTAAGAATATGTATATTTTTGGGTTAGGTTCGAATCGGATCTTTTCGGGTCCAGGTCGGTTCGGATCCGTTAGTAGCATACCTATAAAAACCCGAATTTTTATAGATATCATTCGGTTTTGAGTATTCACAGGTTTTTTGGATGTTTTCGGATATAAAATACCTAAAAAAACTTGTAAATATCCGGAAAAAACTGTAAAAATATCCAAAAATTAAAGGTTCTATCAGTTTTTTTCCAGGTTTTATTGGATCACACGGATCATTTCAGGTCCTATCGTATTTTACCGGGTCGGTTACTAACATGTTTCTAACAAGTTCTAAAATTATATATTATATTATTTACAGGTTTTAATAGATATCCGAAAGACTCACGGATAAAACCCGGATCCGAACTTATACACACGAATTTTCGATCATCATACTCAACAAATTAATTTATATGGACTTGGACCCGACCCGACCTAAATTTTTTTGAGTCGGTTTCGGATCGGTTCCTAGGATCTAAGGCAAAAATGTCGAGACCTACATTTCACCTTCACTATCGATCTTTCTTCTTTTCTCTTAACCCTACTTAGCCATGTCGGCAATTTTTTTGTCTATTCAAATACTGAAAGTTAGTCAGTTCTAATGTTTTACTGAGTTGGCTTTGTTTGAGAGAGCAAGTAACTAACCTTTCCTCGCTGAAAGAGTTGGATCGTCTTAGCGCGGGTTCGACCGTAAGCATTCCATTTATTGCGCAATATTATATAAATGCATGTGTAGGGAGATATATATATTTGAAATTGCGGGTTTACCAAAAAATATTAGGTGGATAAATATTAGAGTATGGTTAAATACGGTTTAGATTAAACCAGAATATTCTGAGTATAACTATAACTACCATTCCATTTTACCTTATTTAACCATATACTCTAATAGATAAATTATAACTACCATTCCATTTTACCAAACATCTTACTAATGGCTAATGAGATTCTCTAACATTTCAAAGACTTGTCGGTAACAATATTTTTCAATCTTGATGTTATATAAACCAAGTAAACAGCAAATATATTCCAATAGCAAAGCTCAAAATCAAAATGCATCTTCCTCGTCATCCTTACCCTCCTCATCTACCGTCTCAAAGAGCAGGGCCTCCAAAGCTTCCTCCAAGACCTCCACGGCCTCCTCCAAGACCTCCACGGCCTCCTCCAGGGCCTCACCCACCACGTCCACCTCCACGTCCCTGAGCTACCTGGTTTTCAAGACATTTTGGTCCGCAGCATCCACCTTGACCACCGTGTTAACAGTCATGCATGACTGCTTCGTCTAGCTAAGTATATGATTTAGAATAAGACTTTTAAAGATTTTAAATGAATGTAACTCATATGTTAACCTTCCTTCTGTGTGATATTTTATAATAATGATGAGTGTTTAGCATTGTAGTACTCCACGGGGTACGTTATATATGGTAATGTTATATTGAGAATTATACAAGATATTTATTGTGCACTCTTTTGTTGCTGACATTTTTTCCGTCAACTATGAATTTTGTTTAACTCAACATAGAAAATTATATACAACTTTGAACTTCAAACTATTAGTGTGACAGAACCATTTCGTTGAAAAGAACAAGATAAAGAGATGTGAAATGTTTTTTTTTTAAAATGTATGTGAAATGAGATGGCAATAACATACAATTATTTATGTTTTCCAAGGAGAACTAATGAAATAAATAAATAAATAAGAGGTATTGAATATGTGTTTCAAAATGTGATGGTCTTAACCGACAATGGTATTCTAATAATATGGTTTAAGCTTCCTGTAAGAACAATTTCACCAAATGTAAACTGGTTTAGGACTTGTGTGACATTGAAATCGATGCCAATATCTTGGATTCTCTGTGCCCGTATCGTAAACCAAGATGGGGTAAACCGTACGGTTGTACCATTGGGAGGTAAAACTGAACCAAGATATGTCTCGGTCTTGTTGGACACGTTTTGGAAACTTCTTCACACCACAAGTGACCATCCAGCTTACGGAAATCTAATGTTTGTTTGGTAGTCGTAATGTGATAATGATGTTAGTCGTAGCGATCAATCATTGGAGATCCGCTATTAGAGTTTTTAATCACATAATTTTTGACAATTTGTCAAACCGACTAATCGTACAATTACCAAACAAACATTATCTATGATTCCAAATAAATTAAAATAAATGGGTTCTAATAAAAATAATTTTAAAACTAAATTAATTAGAAACTAAGATTAAGTAATTTACAATAAAATAAATACATGTAAAACCCTAAAAATGAAAATAGAATAAAAAAATTAAGTCACGTTATATAATGAAAATTATGTAGAAATAAATTAAATTAAATGATGTGAAATTGAAAATAATAAGAAAATAAAAATGTTAAAATAAATTATAAATAAAATAAAAACTAGTGGTATAATCAAACAATAAATTTCTGGATTTAGCAATCATGCTCGCAATCGTCATGATAATCTTATGATATAAAAAATTAAATGGCAATGATTGTGACATTAGTTTTCACAAAAATGAAAAAAAAAAAAAAACAATGATGTCGGCTTCTTCTGCATGAGTTTCATCTCTCTATACACCTGTCTGATCTCACTATCCAGTCACTTGAGAATCTCAGCTTTTTCTGCATGAGATCTCAGCTTCTTCTGCATGAGTTTCATTTTCCTTCTATTTTTTTCTCGTTTCTTCCCAACAAATTCAAGGAAAAAGCGAGAGCAATTGTAATGGGTTTCAATTTCAACGAGATCAAGAAGAAGAAGACTTTGATTGGACTTGGATTGGGACAGATCCTCTCCCTTCTATGTACTTGTAATGCGTTTACATCGTCTCAGCTCGCCAGAAAAGGTTAAAGCTTCTTCTTTTATTATGGGTTTATGTTTGAAGGCTTGTTACCGTTACATAGCAGCTTTTTGATCTATCTGTCTGAAATTAGAAGATGATTAGTTCAGGGACTTTGATAAAGTGATCTCTTTTATACAAATCTATTTAGGAATTAATGCTCCAACAACACAATCTTTCCTCACTTATATGTTATTGGCAATCGTCTATGGAAGTATCATGCTATACCGAAGACCCACAATTAAGGTCAGTATATTGTAATTTCTCTCCTTGGAGGTTTCATTCTATGTTTCTGCTAACTTATATTCAAGTTTGCACCTAGCCTTGAGGTTCTTCGGTTCGGTGTTTTTGGTTTTCGATTCTTTTTAGAGATAGAAACTATTCATGTATTTATGAAATTTAGGTCGATTTCGGTTCGGTTCTTTGGTTTTCGGTTCGGTTTGAATATTAAGTTTAGGAACCGGCTAATACTTAGAAATAATCGGGTTCGGTTTGGTTCTTCGGATAATTTTGGATAATGTAAAAATTTGGGTAATTTAGGTAAAAATTCTGAGTAGTTCGGATAAAAATCGTATATTTTTGGATATTTCGGTTTAAAATATTCAGTTTATTTTGGATATTTTTGTTTCTCACGTCTAAAATCGTATTTCGGTTAGTTGGGGTATTCATTCGGTTTCGGTTCGGTTCGATTCCGGTTCAGTTATTTTGGATATGAAGATTTATGAAACATTTGGTATTTACGAAATTTAAATTGATTTTGGTTACGGTTCTTTCAATTCTCGAGTTTCAAAATCCTAATTATTGCTAAAATCTTCAATTAATGCAAACAAAACAAATTGTTGTAGGGCAAGTGGTATCACTATTTCCTCCTTGCTTTAGTTGATGTGGAGGGGAATTTTCTTGGTGAGTCTTCATATTGAGGCACTCTTATTTTGTTTACTGATTCTGGGGATTATTTTGACAGTAAAAGGATTTAAGAGCTTAGACATGTAAATACTTACATCTCATTCTTGTTGATACTGTGGTGAAAGTAATATGTTCCTCTTTACTTTCCCGTCCTGTGGTGGGATTTTGAACCACTTGCATTTTCTTGTACAGTTGTGAAGGCAAATCAGTATACATCTTTAACGAGTGTGATGCTACTGGACTGCTGGGCGATCCCTTGCGTTGTGGTATTGACATGGATTTTTCTGAAAACAAAATACAGTTTGATGAAGATCAGTGGTGTTCTTATCTCTATCGTTGGTGTTGTCATGGTAGTTTTCTCTGACGTCCACGCAGGGAATCGAGCAGGTAAGGAGATTTTGCAAGCAAAACACTCGAGCAGGTTTAAGTATATCATCATGGTTGCATTTTTACAGGAGGAAGTAATCCTGTTAAAGGAGATTTTCTTGTTGTAGCGGGAGCAACCTTATATGCTGTCAGTAATACCAGCGAGGTAATTAAGGAAGTAGCTTCATGACCAATAGCCCTAGGCATTCCAATATTTGGTTTGGTTCCAGATATTTTGATTCTAGAGATTAAGATCCGTCGGATACTTATAAATCTTCGGTTCGGTTCTGATCTTGTTCTTGTCGGTTCTAAGTCGGTTCAAATATAGAATTTGAGGAACCGTAAAATACTTGAAAATTTTCAGTTCTTAAACGGTTCCGAGTCTCCGAAACCGAAATATTAATAATTGTACTTGAAATTAAAAATATCCGGACTAACACCAAAAATACCCAAAACCCGAATTGTAATGTCAATAAATTACCCGAAATGAAAATAAAATACCTAAAATGAAAAAAAAACACGGAATCTATATCAGAATGTCAATAAATTATCCGAAATGCTAATAAAATACACGGAACGCCAATGAAGTACCTTAGATGTCGATAACACTAATACTATATGGATCCGAGTTTTTTTTCCAGGCCTAATGACCAATTAAAAACCTGAAAAAGAATACTAAACAGAGTATTGGAATTTATGCCTCCTTGTTTCTTTGTTATAGGAGTTCCTTGTGAAGAATGCAAACACAGTTGAGCTCATGACATTCATGGGATTTTTCGGCGCAATTATTAGTAGCATTCAAGTGTATCCTTCAGACAAAAGTTATGTTTCTTAGGGTTACATTGCTCATTCTCCAAGAAGTTCCTTGACATGTTTGCCTATAGAGGCATACTTGAACGTGGTGAGCTCGAAGCTATTCACTGGTCAGCTGAGGTTGTAAGCTTCTTGCTATATCTCCCTATCACTTTCACTCTCTGAAAACCAAAGACTTATCGTTTCTACACTTTCAGGTTTTTCTTTTTCTTAGATTCGCAATCTCGACGTTTCTCTTCTACTCATTACTCCCGGTTTTACTCAAGGTATGAAATAAAACTGAAAACAAAATATGATCAAAACCGGCATTAACATTAACATATTTTGAGAGATATGATCTTCTCAGACCAATGGTTCAACAATGTCCACCCTCTCGTTACTAACATCAGACATGTGGGGGGTTTTGATCCGCGTTTTCGCTTACCATGAGAAGGTTATATATCACTTTGCATATATCGAAAACATCAGGAAAACATTTAAAATTCTCAGTAGAAACCAGTGTATGTGACCATGTGGCAATCTATTATATATGTTAGGTTGATTGGGTCTATTACTTGGCATTTGCTACGACAGCTATTGGACTGACCATATACTCAATGTAAAGTCTTTCTTAAACTATCTATTCTCCAATCATGGCTTTATCAAGAACAATAATCAATGAGATGAGTATGTTTTCATGTTTTTTGTTTATATATATTCTCAGGAAGGAGAAAGATGAGGAGGAAGAAAGAGATGAGCAGAGAAAGCATGAGGAGGGTGGTGAAACACTTCCAGTTATAGGTGCTTCTACTGGAGAACCCTAAACCAGAGCCTGAGTTTTTTTCTTTCTGTTTTGTCTATGTCATTGACTCATTGGCTTTGTGAGCTGTAAGACTATTCTCTCCGGGCAAAATAAAAGAAAAGAAAGAAACTTTTGGATTGAGACAAGTTTGTAAACTTTTGGATGAGGCTGCCAGAGAGCTTGAGAATGGTAGTTTGTACGGTGAAGAAAACAAATTGAGTAAGACCAAATCTTTGGTAGTTCGTATAAGTTTAAAGTTTTGAGGTTTGTTACAAAATTTTGATTTCTTTTGGATTTTGGTAGATGAGATGAGAGTGGCTTTCATAAAATACTTTGATTGATCAGAATTGAAACGTCTTCTACAAGTAACTAAACAAAGAATGGCCAACACGAGTGCTAATATAACTAAGACAACATTAAGACACTACTGAAAAAGAAATAAGACTAGAGCACTTCTCTGAAATCATCACTTTCGTAATTAGCTTCTGGTTCTTCTGGTTTCTTTTCGAACAAGCAACCCCATCTCTTCTTGAACTGCAAAATCTCCATCACAATCGCAAACGCTGCAATAGCACAGATGATGGCAGTGTAGGCGGTCTTCCAGCCGCTTCCTGGTTGCAAAATAGCAAAGCCTTTGTATATATTGTAGAGGCTTAGCACGATCACTACGTATCCCACGGTGTGATGATACCAGTTCCAATACTTCCTGTATTTATGGTCCTTAGCAGGTCTTGCTTTGAGCGCAAGTATCTGCAGAAACCCTAAAAAGAATATAAGAATCCCTATCACGGTATGCATGGTACTTCTCATCCCGGTATGCATCGCCATATAGATCGCTGTTCCAAGACCTCCGAACAAACCGGCTAAATATCCGGTGAGTTGACAACCGATATGTATGTAGAACCATGTGGGATCTAATCTCTCATAAGTCTTCATGTATCTTGCAGCCATAACTCCAATAGGCATGAGAATTCCCCAACTCACTGCGTTTATTAATCCGTGAATTTTCTTGACCAACAAGATGTTTCCGTTAACTGATTTCGTCACTGTGACTTGTCCGGAAAGCAAATCCAAAGTGGACATGGATTTGAGATGATCTCCACTCATTGCATGCATGCCAAGTTTATTTCCTTCCTTTAACGGACCGTCTTGCCATATGTGATTCACGATAGTTATGTTAGGAGGCAACACTAGAGTTGCGAATATTGTCATCTCACCATCAAGATACTCAGCGGATACTTGAGCCACATGAAAGCTAAGAGGAGATTCTTCAAGCATAGTAGCATAACCATTAATCGATGAAGTGTAAGCACGCATAACGCCTGACGTTGAGTTACGATAAGCCACGAGAGCTTGAGCTCCCATCATGCCTTTTCTTGTTGGGTTTATGGCCCAAGCGATCCAACTAGGAGACTCAAGATTAGCGTGACGGTAAGCAACATCAAGAACTCCGGTTTCTCGAACATAACTAAAGTGTAGATATGAATCTAACACCGGTAAATCGGTGCAAGAGCGAAAACGTTTCCCATTATTGAAACTGTGAGTTTTGCATCGAGACACAAGTCCTTGATCTATTGTTGCCGTAGTAAAGAACGGACACAACAAAAACAGAAAGCCAAGAACGGCTCTTGAAGAAGAAGACATGTTGATGATGGTCTGTTTTTTGCTGAGGAACACTAAGCTTAAATCTTCCGAAGACAGTGAGTTGCAAAAAAAATCGAGAGGTTTTAAGTTTTTTCTAGTAGTAGAAAGCTTTGCCCTATGACCACATATTTATAGTTCTTAGAGTCGGTTAGTTCTTTAGTTAGGGTTTTAGTTTAGTTAATCCACTTCCGAGTGTAATTGGGATTTGAGTTTTCCTTTTTGGAAATAGTAATTAGGGTTTTAGTTTATTCCTTGTTCCTTTCACTAACAAAGTTTCGATATGTTTATGATCCTTAATCAGGTTTTTGTTAATCAAAATAGAATATCTCCTTATCTTTATCTTATCCAGCAATTTTCAAGTAAAATACACAATTAATTTAGATTGCCGGTATTGTGATATTTTCTATATAATATTATAAGATACAAATAAAAAAAATAATTATCTCATCCAATAAAATTTATGATAAAGAAAGTCAAAATCAAATCATTATCTTTTAATTTTGCAACCCATGATTACATAAATACATACATGTATATCATTATAATGTTTCAAAATTAATAAATAAATATATAGAGTATATTATATAACAAGTGTTCAAATAATTTAACTTTTGTCCTAACGTGTTTTAATAATAGAAAAAGACTCTGTGGCCTTCAGTCTTCTCTCTTAATCTCATTCTGATCCATTGGAGATTCTCAGCTTCCTTTGGACTTCGGATTTGTTTCTCTGGATTCACTTGAAGGAAGAAGAAACCAATAAATGGAGATTAAGAAGAAGAAGACTTTGATTGGACTTGGATTGGGACAGATCTTATCCCTACTCTCTACTTCCATTGGCTTTACATCATCTGAGCTCGCCAGAAAAGGTTTGACCTTTTTTCTCATCCCATTAATATTCATGGCTTACAAATTTAGAAATCTTGTAGGGATCAATGCTCCAACATCACAGGCGTTCTTGGGTTATTTGTTACTGGCCATTGTCTATGGAAGTATAATGCTTTATCGAAGACCTGTAATTAAGGTTACTTTTCCTCTTGGCTACTAATTATTGATCATTGGAGTAATAAGTGTGTATTAAAGATTGCATTTTTTTAGTTTTAATTAGGCCTGGGATTTTAACCTGAACCGAACCGAAATTTTCGATTTTCGGTTTAGGTTTGGTTAATAGTTCGATAGAGTAAAAAAGAATCGGTTTTCGGTTCGGTTAGTTCGGATTTTTTTTAAAAATAGCCTAAACCAAACCAACCATATACAAATTTCAAACCGAAATTTTCGAACTAACCGAAAATAACCGAAATTTCCGAAATTTTGGTTTAATTCGATAGAATTTTCAAAAACCAAAGTGTCCAAAAACCGAATCCAACAGAACCGAATTTTTTTCCGGTTTACATCGACACAAAATTGAAAGAAAAAAAAACGAATTACCCCAAAATCCGAACTACCTGACCCAAAAAATCTGAACTACCCGAAGTAGGGAGGCCTACAGAGTCTTTACTTTCAACTAGCAACCATTTCTAACACATTCAGTGGAAAAAAATTGGTGTAGGCCAAGTGGTATTACTATCTCCTCCTTGCACTAGTTGATGTCGAAGGGAATTTTCTTGGTGAGTGTTTTAACAGACAAGACTCGTCTTTGGTCTCAGTAATCCAAGTAGTTACTAGTGTGATGTCTTAATGTTTTCTTTTACAGTGGCAAAGGCATTTCAGAACACATCAATGACTAGTGTCATGCTACTGGACTGCTGGGCAATCCCTTGCGTTTTGGTATTGACCTGGATTTTTCTAAAGACAAGATACAGTTGGCTGAAGATCAGTGGTGTGGTTATCTGTATTGTTGGTGTTGTCATGGTAGTGTTCTCAGACGTCCATGCAGGGGACCGAGCTGGTAATCTGTTGATGGACACTACTAACTCTTTTAAAGATCAGATCTTTCGATTTAAGCATATTATGGTGGTGGCACTTTTCAGGAGGAAGTAATCCTGTTAAAGGAGACTTTCTTGTTATAGCTGCATCAACTTTGTATGCTATCAGTAATACCAGCGAGGTAATCAAGTATTTAGTCATATACTCAACAAAATGTAATGAAATTTAAATGTAGTTGTGTAATAATAGTCTCATTGTTCATCTGTTATAGGAGTTCTTTGTGAAGAATGCAGACAGAATTGAACTCATGTCCTTTGTAGGACTTTTCGGCGCAATTATTGGTGCCATTCAGATGTATCCTTCAAATTAACAAAGGCTAAGACTTTTATGTTTTATGTAAACTCAAATGCTATTAAAGAGGATATGTCCTTGACTTGTCCATAGAAGCATATTTGAGCGTGATGCGCTCATTGCTGTTCACTGGTCAACTGGCACTGTACACTAGCAAACTTGCCTGTTCTTTTGTTCGAAATAAAACTATAGGTTATACACTTTTGTGGTTTCATGTTTTGCCTTACCTTGGAATTGCACTCGGTTTGTTTCTATTCTACTCTTTACTCACAGTCTTACTCAAGGTATGAGAAAAAACTAACCCATATAATGACCTCTGTCACAGTATTCATTTTGATATGTCCGTTTATTGTCATGCCTCTGAGAGATATAACATCTTTTGAAATATATGGTCTTCTCAGACCAATGGTTCAGCAATGTTCACCCTCTCGTTACTCACATCAGACATGTGGGCGGTTTTAATCCGCATTTTCGCTTACCATGAGATGGTTTAGCTACTCACATTGTATATCCAACATCAGTAAACACTTGCATTTCTGTCAGAAACCCGTGTGTGTGTGTGTGTGTGTGTGTTTGTGATCATATGGGTACATATATATGATAGGTTGATTGGCTCTATTACTTGGCATTTGCTACTACAGCTACTGGACTGATCATATACTCAATGTACAATCTTCTCTCATCATCTTCAACCCCAATATATGTTCTGCTCTTTGGAGATCGGTAATTCTAAACCCCATGTGTTTCTTTTTCTTGATATTCTCATTTCGCAGGAAAGAGAACGATCAGGATGAACAAAGAGGCCGCGGAGAAGTGGTAGATGAGCAGAGAAAGCTGTTTGATGAGGAGGATGGTGAATCAATTCGAGACAGCCTTAACCCCAAAGCCTGAGGCTTTTTGTTGTCTATGTGAGAGAATAGATTATTGCTTCTAGCAAGAAGAAAGGTTTGTAATATATAACGATTGGTACCTGTAAAAAGGGGACAAACCCCACACGGGCAAAGTCGACTGTTTGGCAAGACTTGGGAATAGGGGTATCCACATGGCTCCCCTGGCCCCGAGATTAGTCGGAACTCATGTACGTAGCCTATTAACCCGAAGAAAGAACAGGGTCATGTTTTCTGGCTCCACAATTGTATTTAAAAATGGATTATCAACAAGAAGAGGAAGATGTCGGTCTCTGGAGATCAGCAATTGATGTCTTTAAGCCAGTGTTCAATACAAAGGCAACAAGAGATCAAATAAGAAATGCTCAGCCAATAGTTGAATGGACAAAGGGTGTTTGGTTCAGACATCATTCTCCAAAGTGTGCTTTCATCACTTGGATCACCATACATAATCGACTAAGCACTGGGGATCGGATGCTAAAGTGGAATCAAAACGCTCCAACAGAGTGTATCTTCTGCAGAGACCCAACTGAGACAAGAGACCATATGTTCTTCTCATGCCCCTACACGAAGGCGGTTTGGACCAATGTAGCAAAAGGAATTCTATTACATGAGTTCTCATCAGATTGGAATGATCTGTTTCAGCTACTATCAAAACCTTTGGGAAGCAAAGTGAAGACTTTCACTTTCAAGTTTCTTCTCCAGCTGACAATATACATGGTGTGGAAGGAACACAATAAAAGAAGGCATGGTTCAATTCAAATACCGACGGAAACAATGATCAAGATGATTGATAAAGAGATGCGCAATCGCTTCAGCTCAATCCTTTTGCAAGGAGATTATCAATTCTCCGATGGAATCCAAAGATGGTATGCATCAAGACCTCAAATGTAAAGTAGAAATTTTCCTTGT
The DNA here is from genome assembly GCA_030180135.1 of Orychophragmus violaceus. Taxonomy (NCBI): domain Eukaryota; kingdom Viridiplantae; phylum Streptophyta; class Magnoliopsida; order Brassicales; family Brassicaceae; genus Orychophragmus; species Orychophragmus violaceus. Next base: position 103,025,704 of record CM058231.1, on the reverse strand, counting down.
CTTTTAGAAGTTTCCGATTAAAGCCATCTTTTTGGTTAAAAAGCTTGCATTCTTGATGTAAAAACGTTTATTTTTTCGGTTTGAATATAATTTAACATTCATCCAAAAAAAAAAAAAAAAAAAAAGGATTATCTTCCTGGACAGTGTGGAAAAGAATATGAACAATAAGATTAATGGGCTTAGTACAAAGAATAGAAAGTGAGGCTTATAATAAATAGGTCCATTTAAACTATTACAAGGAATGTAAATAGTCCCACATCGCTATCGTGAAGAGAAGAAGCTGTGTTTATATAGCGATAGATTCAACAACCCTAATCGTCCCTGCGGGAACATCCAATAAAAAGGGTTTCGTCGGTCTTCCTATCTCCACAAGGATGATCCTTGTGCAGCCGGCAAACACGGGGTGCCGGAGTCCCTAACTTTTTTGAAATCCCACATCGTGAAGAGAAGAAGCTCTGTTTACCGTTTATATAGCTATAGAGTCAACACTATTAGCCCTGGGCAAAAAAAACCGGAACCGACCATAATTTCGGTTTCGGTTCCAGCAAAAATACCCACTGGATCTTGTACTTAGGCTCCACGGGTATCGGTTCGGTTCCAAATATTACCCGAACCGATGTATATATATACACTTACAAATATAGTATTAGGATATGTTGATATTTTGGATAGTTTATAGGTTTTCGGATATTTTATTGACATTGTGGGTATCAATTCCGGTTCCAGTTATAGGGTATCGTCGGTCTTCCTATCTCCACAAGGATGATCCTTGTGCAGCCGGCAAACACGGGGTGCCGGAGTCCCTAACTTTTTTGAAATCCCACATCGTTAAGGTGAAGAGAAGAAGCTCTGTTTACTGTTTATATAGCTATAGATTCAATACTATTAGTCCTGGGCAAAAAAAACCGGAACCGACCATAATTTCGGTTTCGGTTCCAGCAAAAATACCCACTGGATCTTGTACTTAGGCTCCACGGGTATCGGTTCGGTTCCAAATATTACCCGAACCGATGTATATATATACACTTACAAATATAGTATTAGGATATGTTGATATTTTGGATAGTTTATAGGTTTTCAGATAGATATTTTATTGACATTGTGGGTATCAATTCCGGTTCCAGTTATAGTTATAGGGTATCGTCGGTCTTCCTATCTCCACAAGGATGATCCTTGTGCAGCCGGCAAACACAGGGTGCCGGAGTCCCTAACTTTTTTGAAATCCCACATCGTTAAGGTGAAGAGAAGAAGCTCTGTTTACTGTTTATATAGCTATAGATTCAACACTATTAGCCCTGGGCAAAAAAAACCGGAACCGACCATAATTTCGGTTTTGGTTCCAGCAAAAATACCCATTGGATCTTGTACTTAGGCTCCACGGGTATCGGTTCGGTTCCAAATATTACCCGAACCGATGTATATATATACACTTACAAATATAGTATTAGGATATGTTGATATTTTGGATAGTTTATAGGTTTTCAGATATTTTATTGACATTGTGGGTATCAGTTCCAGTTACTTTTTGTCATTTCGGATATTATTTCACATTTCATGTACCAAATATCCAGAATTTTTTATTGATTTCGGATATTACATGTTATTTCGGGTATTTTCATTGATTTCGGGTAAAAAAATACGATTTCGGGTACAAAATACCTGGAACCGTTTAGTAACCGAATATTTCGGGTATTTTATGGATCTTTAAATTAGGAATCGAACCGAACCGGAACCAGAAAAAAGAACCGAAACCGAACCGAAATAAAAATATGTACCTATTGGATCCTAAATCTATGGAACCGAAATATCCGGAACCTAACCGCACACCTGAATGCCCAGGGCTAAACACTGTGATTGTTCCACTGGGAACATCCAATAAAATGGGATTCGTCGGTCTTCCTATCTCCATAAGGATGATCCTTGTGCAGCCGGCATTTAAACAAAGGTGTCAGACATTCCCCAATCTACCGGAATATCTCTAGCATCAGAGTCCATTATCTGCTCAGTTTTTCAACGTTAATAAGACAAGAGACATTGGCATGTTTTGCAAGGAAACTAAGTACAACATCTTCAACTTACCTCGAAATAATGGTCATCAAAACTGATTTGGTCAAGGTTAGCAATCTCCGAGATGTTATATTCTTCATGGAGCCGTGCATTCTCGTATCCCAGGACATCCATTCCAAAAAAGGCTTTCTAAAAGTATGTGATCAAAACTCAAATTAACAAGTGATTGAAGTTGTGCTTATGCCAAACTAATCAATTAAGTGCAGATGCATGACATTCTACTTGGTCAGTGACACACTTACCACTGGATTACTTACTAGCTCTAGGATCTTCTAAGATATTCTTTGTAACATCTCGGTTTGTGGTATATTCGGAGAGGTTTAAATGAATTAATTTGACTACCTATATCAACAAGTGCACTTACATTTTCCGATCACTTGCCTGAAAGAACTCCAGAGTTAAGCGTGCTTGGATTGGAGTAGTCCCAGGATGGGTAATCTTCCGGGAAGTGATTCGTGGTAGCATGTGTGTGAGGATAAAACACATGGGAAAATGTCACGTGGTGATTGCAGAGTCAGTAAATTACTCGGTCGGGCCTTTGAAAAATAACGCACCGACCGTCGGACAGAGGTGGGGCCCACGAGCCCGATAGAGGGATGAGTGACTCACCGGTAGGGACGGACGAGACGTTACATTCTTATCATTAGGAATTTCCAAAAAGATATCTACATCACAAGACGAAACTGAGCTGTTAAGAAAGAAAGTAATATTATATCAATACATCAAGCAATAGATACAAGACTAACCTCCATAATCATCAATGACATACTTAAATTCAGACCATGAATTCTGATCGTGTGGTTCACAGTGAATAGCTCCAGGAAATTGATACATAGGTTTCGTTGTTAATGCAATACCTTAAAAACAGAGAGATTAGCAGAACCACATCCATCAAACACACCGTTTCCTGCGCTGCTGTTTCTTTTGTAAGGTATGGAAGAAGAGAAATCATCAGTGTAAGATTGATGGCAATGAGATGGACCTGATGAGTACATAACAAAGAATGCTCAATGCCCTCAATGACTTGATGAGTACATAACAAAGATTGATGGTTTAGCTGGTTGGTTGGTCGGGTCTGTATTTGGTAATTTTTTATTTAATTTATATATTATATTCTTTGTGTATTTTCTTTAATAGTATAATATTATTATTTTTTCTATTTTTCCAAAAAAACCTTAACTATAATATTGTATATATTTTTATTTAAATTTATATATTAGTTTTTTTTTGGTTTATTGTACTTTATATTAATTTTTAATATAGGTAAGTAAATTTTGATTTTGTTATTTTTTGTATTTTAGAGTTTTATATTTTAATTTTATATATAAATTATAATCTATTTTAATATATCTTAAGTAAATATTAATTTTTATTGTTTGTTTTTTATTTTTGAATTTTATATTTTTATAATTATTTCATTTTAAAAATATATTATATGTGTGTTTTTCATTAATATACTACTGTTTTTCGTTTTTTTTTTGCTTTTTGTGAGAACTCCAACTTGGTGTTAAAGGCTGGTATAGTGATATCTGTTTTTTTTTTTTTTTTGTCAAATAGGGTGGAGTTGGATGTCTTGAAAGAAAAACGGAAACCAATCAGGGAAGTATAACTATAATTAACTACCATTCCATTTTACCGTATTTAATCATATACTTTAATAGATAAGTTATAACTACCATTCCATTTTACCAAACATCTTACTAATGGCTAATGAGATTCTCTTAACATTTCAAAGACTTGTCGGTAACAATATTTTTTCAATCTTGATGTTATATAAACCAAGTAAACATCAAATATATTGCAATAACAAAGCTCAAAATCAAAATGCATCTTCCTCGTCATCCTTACCCTCCTCCTCTACCGTCTCAAAGAGCAGGGCCTCCAAAGCTTCCTCCAAGACCTCCACGGCCTCCTCCAAGACCTCATCCACCACCTCCTCCAGGACCTCACCCACCACCTCCACCTCCACGTCCCTGAGCTACCTGGTTTTCAAGACATTTTGGTCCGCAGCATCCACCTTGACCACCGTATTAACAGTCATGCATGACTGCTTCGTCTAGCTAAGTATATGATTTAGAATAAGACTTTTAAAGATTTTATATGAATGTAACTCATATGTTAACCTTCCTTCTTTGTGATATTTTATAATAATGATGAGAGTTTAGCATTGTATATATGGTAATGTTATATTGAGAATTATACAAGATATTTATTGTGCACTCTTCTGTTGCTGACATTTTTTCCGTGAACTATGAATTTAATTTGTTTAACATAAAAAAATATATTTTTTTACAACTTTGAACTTCAAACTTGTAGTGTGTCAGAACCATTTCGTTGAAAAGAACAAGATAAAGAGATGTGAAATATTTTTTTTTTAAATGTATGTGAAATGAGATGGCAATAACATACAATTATTTATGTTTTCCAAGGAGAACTAATGAAATAAATAAACAAAAAAGAGGTATTGAATATGTGTTTCAAAATGTGATGGTCTTAACCGACGATGGTATTCTAACAATATGGTTTAAGCTTCCGGTAAGAACAATTTCCCCAAATGTAAACTGGTTTAAAACTTCTGTGACATTGAACTCGATGTCAATATCGTAAACCAAGATGGGGTAAACCGTACGGTTGTACCATTGGGAGGTAAAAACTGAACCAAGATATGTCTCGGCCTTGTACGAGACGTTTTGGAAACTTCTTCTCACCACAGTGACCCTTTAAGTGCAGAAATAGTTACTGATGGATGGTTAAGATTCGCCGGGTGGCTCGAACTGTGACGGGGTTAATGTTTGGTAGTGAACACAAGAAACTGACATAATCTCCAAATCCATCAAAATTTTAGGTTCAGTGTGTGTCAATATCTATCAACCTAGTAAAGATGGGCCTGATTTGTTAACAGCCCAAGTTCATACTTGACACGTGTTGAGTTTCAATTGGATATTATTAAAACTTAAGGCGTCGTGTTGGTCATCGGTCTTTCTGCGTTTCTCTGAACATTTTATTACACGAACACGAACACGAACAGAACAAACGAGAACCCTAGATTGTTCTATTACCTTCGTCCAGGTTTATTTCTCTTCCACGCCGAAAACGAATCCGAGTCTCGTTGACGAAAGAAGCATCACTCGAATTTTAATCGATCAATCAATCGGCTTCCATGGTGGGTTGGGTTTTCTCCCGTCGCTTTAATCTCTTGGGTGTGATGACTCTTTCTTTTTTTGGTAAATTCGAATCATTTTAGCTTCCTTTGTGATCGCTTGTTAGTTCTATGGTGTTGGTTTGTATAAATTCGAGAGATTGTTGGGTTCTGTGAATTGGGTACGAATCATTTAGCTTGTAAGGTTGTAATTGCAGTGATTTGAACATTTTTAAAAGAAAATCCATAGATAGAGAATTTCCGGTTATGTTTTGTTCTTTATAGATTTGATCATCAGCTAAGATGTCTACATGTTGAAATATTTTTGCGAGTATAGATATCAATGGCTTAAGGCTTGTGCTTATCATGCTGCATTGATACCAATATTTATCATTTCTTTGTTTTACAGGCTGGGAGAATAATTGCGCAACTCATTGTGATGGGTACTGGGATATTGGGTCGTGCTTTCTTTCAAGCCTATCGTCAAGCAATTGCAAGTAAGTTTCAACACTTTATTATATATGTTAAGCTTCTTGTTTACCCATCAAGTACTCTCTTAGGAAGATCTGTTTTATCAATTGATAGATTGGTTTACAAATTGCATTTTCATTATGACTAGTGATTCTAGCTCCTGGATTTTTGTTTACTACTATTGGAACGGTTTATAAGTTACGCAAAACAGATTGATTGCTCTCTTTTAATTGACTATATCGAATTGGTGTTTGCTCTATTTATATATTTCTTAGCTTTTTGACATCAAATGGTTGCTTCGTGAATCCAATGATGTATTACTCTCTCTTTGGGAGATCTGTTTTTTATTTGATAGATTGGTACGAGTTGCATTTTCATGGTGACTAGTGATTGTGTGAATCTTGTTTTGTTTACTACTATTAGAACAGGTTTTATATTTCTCTATTTGATTCGAGTATATTGAATCGGTAAGTGAGACAAAGTGTCATGTAATGTCATAAAAGAAGCCTATCTTACTCAAGAAACTTCTTTTACAGACGCGTCTAAAACAGGAGCTGCACAAGAAGCAATGCATAATGCAGTACGAAAAGCAGGGAAAGCCATTAATGAGCAAGAAGCTAGACAGATTCTCGGTGTAACGGAGCAGACCTCATGGGAAGATATATTACAGGTAAAACATTTTCTTCCTCTTCATCATTGATGATGCTTTAAACAATGTATCGACCGTGTGTTATATATGATGAATGCAGAAATACGACAAGCTGTTTGAGAATAACGCGAAAGCTGGGAGCTTTTACCTTCAATCGAAAGTTCTTCGAGCTAAAGAATGTCTTGAAGTTGTGTACAGGAACAAAGCCAATGGTACACCTAGTTAAGACTTTTAATCTTCTTCTTTTTATTACAGGTTTACACTTCTTGTTCTTTATTGTAAAATCAAAGAAGAGTTCTTTGAGATGATTTGTAACTTTGAAGAACGGCCATAGTTTTCTTCATCCATTATTTAGTAATAACGAAGAGGGCTTGCTCTGTTTATTTGATCAGTGTCAATGAACCTCTTACTGTTAGAATGGATTGTTGTATCTTCGACTCCTAAAACTCTTTTTAGAATTTTGTTTCTGTTTTTGATTCAGATTTGAAACTGAGATAATCTACGGTTTGTTATATATGTATAATTACTTTATCAAGTTAGTGGCTTATGTAAATGCTTTAGAAAGCTAATCTCAGATTAATAAACTATGTGTGAATTGATCATATTGTGGGATCGCAATGGTCATATCAATCTCAACTTGTGAGTTCATCACAATTGACCCGTGTTGAACCACAGGCTCGCCGATCGGTTCCTCTGCAATCAACAAGAACATCAACGGCTTAGAGGTTGACGTATTCCACACGTTAACTTCATCTCCTGTTCTAAACACCACAAACATTGTGTGTTTGTATTGTGGAAGAGTCCGAGGAGCTAAACACACCTTCATTTACATGTATAACGTAGATAAGGCGGTCCATGACTCTGGAACTGTCTGGTGGGTTGAGAGTAATGTCAAGAAACATGATTGGTGTTTCAGTGTAGAAGGGAAATTTTTTAACTCTACCAAACTGAACCGAATTCATAACCGAACATAAAAACCGAAAACCAAAAATTTAAGTTTGGTTTAGTTCAGGTCAAAATCACAAGCCTAGTCTTAAGTATTTCACAAGAGAAAAATTGATTGGATCTTTGATTCATGATGAATAAATGGGTCAATTGCTGACAATTCTAAGATACAAAGGAATCAGAATTGTGGGTCAATGGCCCAATGCAAAGATAAAAGACATGAGCTCAGGCCCATAGTTTGCAACATATCAGAGCCCACTTTTATAGAAGATTAATAAATTCATTATCCGAAAAGAAAAAGTCAGCTATCCAAAAATTAGGAGCACATGGTTAACATTACTTGACAACATCGGAACTCTCACCCTCACTCTCGGCGACGACTGCATAAACCCTAATTCCTAGCATTCGAACATTCTCAGTTTCTTGGTGAATGTTTATGGATTCTCAGTTCAAAGATTCTATTTTTATTTCCAAGTAAGTTCCCTTCTTCTGATTGTTGTGTGTTTGAGTCTAGCTTCTAGAAATTGAATTACTTAACACAAAGCACATATCTTAATCCAGGTCTTAACTCATTTTGATTTGTCTCAATGAGTTCTAAAAAGATGGACACTGGTTCCAAAGACTTAATCAGTAGTCTACCAGACGCACTTGTCTGCCACATCTTGTCCTTCCTCTCCACAACAGATGCAGCTTCAACTTCAGTTCTGTCCAAAAGGTGGAGGCATCTGCTTGCTTTTGTACCAAATCTTGATTTTGACAATACCCTCTACGACCTTCCTGGAATGGGTAGACAAAAAAGGCTACACTTGCGTAAAAGTTTCAAACTTTTTGTGGATAGAGTAATGGCTTTGCAAGGGAATGCTCCGTTAAACAAATTCTCTCTAAGGTGTAAAATTGGTTCTGATCCATCTCGTGTCAATGGTTGGATACTCAAGGTATTGGAGCGTGGTGTAGTTGATCTTGATATATACATCGCTTCGGAATATGAGTATCCCCTGCCTCCACAGGTTTTCATGAGCAAGACTTTGGTTAGGCTGAAAGTAGCAGGTACAGATCAGTTCACCATTCATGTTGGTGAAGTTTCTGTTCCAAAGCTTAAGACTTTTCATATGAATGATATTTCGTTCGCTGACGAGAGTGGTGCCGGTTTTGCCAAGCTAATTTCTGGTTGTCAGTCTCTTGAGGAATTAGTCATGGTGAAAATGTGGTGGGATTTTTGCGATTCTTGCTCTATCTCCAACCCAAACCTCAAGAAAGTAACAATTTGTTCTGAGAACATTGATGAGAATCCAAAGAGTGTATCTTTCGACACTCCTAATCTCGTCTGTTTAGAATATACTGATACTGTTGCCGCCAGTTATCCTAAAGGGAGTTTTGATTCGCTTGTTGAAGCTAGTGTAGGCATTCGAATGACATCTCATCAGGTCTTTCGCGCAAGAGATTTAGTGAATCGACATTATGGTTATAAGTTATGTAAGGTCGGAAATGTAACAGATTTTCTCATGGGAATAAGTAATGTTAAGATCCTTTACCTATCATCCCAAGCTCTTGAGGTTAGTGAACCATGTTTAGTTTCATCAGGTTAGTGAACCATGTTAATGATTGCAAATGAATATGATCTTGTTAAGTCTTTGTTGTTGTTGTTGTTGTTGTTGTTTCAGGTCCTTACATTCTGTTGTAAAACGATACCAGTCTTCAACAACTTGATTCATTTAACAATTGAGACTGATCAAGAAGTGGATTGGGAATCAATGCCGGAGCTACTCAAGAATTGTCCAAATCTAGAAACCCTTGTCTTTGAAGTACTATTACAAATCCTTTTCTTGCATCAGCTGACATATTTTTTCAAAACACACTTAAGTTCTGTTCCTTTATTCTACTTCAGGGACTGCATTACGGAGATACAAATCAATGTGAAGATGATGGATACCGTTTCAAAGAAACAAACAAATGTTTTGTAATTGATGGGGACAGATGTGTATGCAAACCTTGGGAAGGCACTCCTAGTTGGCTATTGTCAAGTCCGGTCAAGAAGCTGAAGGTATTGAAGTTTGGAGAAATCTCTAGTTACATCGATGACATGGATAAGCAGACGGACTTGATCAAATATTTCTTGGAAACAATGCCGAATCTTGAAGAAGTGACGTTATACTATGATTCTCCATTTGATGGTGATCTGAGAATAGTATCAACCGAATTTCAAATGCTTGAAAAAGTAGCCTCAACCAAATGCAAGATCCAAGTAATCTCTGATAACATTAGCTTCTCGACTACTGTTTACTCTTCTTCATCGGCGTCTGGACTGATCTTCTTCAAGTTAGTTGTTTGTTAGTTTTAGTCACTGTCCTCTGCTCTTTTGGCTTCTCGGTATGTACTTTCTTGTGATGATTATGCGTAGGTTTTTGTGAAGTTTGCTAAAACGTCTAGAACTCCAAGCAAGCTTAGCTTATGTAAGTTGTTCAAAAAGACTAATGGTTTCATATGATCTCTTTCTCCATCAGCTTCTCTCAATGTGCATTCTACTCTGATCACATGTTTTTGTAAGCCTTCACAGTTCACTGTGTTTAACAGTTGAAGTTGCTCCACACACCACTTGTCCGACGTAGTTATATAATTTAACTGAATTCAAGTGGCAAATTTGGGGACCGGTTTTGGCTAACCACTCACTACTTATACGACGTCGTTTACCGTTGGAATACCCATCCCGCCACATTGCTCTCTCTCTCTCTCTCTCTCTCTCTCCCTCTCTCTCTCTCTCTCTCTCTCCCTCTCTCTCTCTCTCTCTCTCTCTCTCTCTCTCTCTCTCTCTCTCCTCCCTCTCCCTCTCTCCTCTTCTCTCCTCTCCTCTCTCCTCCTCTCTCTTCTCTCTCTCTCTCTCTCTCTCCCTCTCTCTCCTTCTCCTCCCCCCCTTCCTCTCCTCTCTCCTCTCTCTCTCTCTCCCCTCCTTCTCTCTCCTCTCTCCTCTCTTCTCTCTCTCTCTCTCTCTCTCTCTCTCTCTCTCTCTCTCTCTCTCTCTCTCTCTCTCTCTCTCTCTCTCTCTCTCTCTCTCTCTCTCTTCTCTCTCTCCTCTCTCTCTCTCTCTCTCTCTCTCTCTCTCTCTCTCTCTCTCTCTCTCTCTCTCTCTCTCTCTCAAGGTTCGTCCCAGCAGAAATCTCAGAATCCAGTTGTGCAGAAGTTGTGAATACTCAATAATCTGGTGATTGTTTGTCCTCACGCATTGTCTGCTTTGACTTCTTCTCCTGCAAGTAGATTAGCTTTCTTTGGGTTTCTCCGGTTCGTATTGTAGTGTGTGTGTGTGTGTGTTTGAGTTCCGTTCTGAAAACCCTTCTACAAAAGAAGCTGCTTTGATATCACTTCTCTCAACAAAGGCGGTCCATGAATCTGGAACTGTCTGGTGGGTTTGAGCTCTTGGCTTGAGAGTAATGTCAAGGAACATGATTGGTGTTTCAGTGTAGAATGGAGATTTCACCTGTATGACGGCACCATCAATTTCATTCTCACTTGGTGAAGCCTTGTCTAATGACAGCACCATCAATTTCATTCTCAAATTTTGCAAATATCTTCTTCATGACCTGTCTCGATGACATATTGATGATTATATTGTAAAACTATGCTTCTGTCTCTGTTATCTTCAGTCAAAGATCGATGATACAAAGCTTTTTAATGGAGGATAATGTGATGCTCTGTGTTTCTTTTTTTAGGCATGCATATATATATTTATTATCAATACGCATATAAATGCAAGGGATCGACTGAAATCGATGTGATCTTATTGGCAAAAAGTAAAGGAAATAAATCCGAAATTTTAGGACACTGAATGCTCCTAAGTATTATCTACACTTATTCTCTTTTAAAAACACTAATTTGCAACATTTTGGGGCTCATTTTGATGGATTCTGCTCTAAAACCCTAAGTGAGTTCCCTCATTTCTTCTTTTGATCTTATGATTCTCTCTAGAATTTTGATTTTTGTTGGTTCTTGTTTTAAAGATAAATACTTTGAAACTAATATGCAATTGAGACCGTCTCTGATCGTTTTATAACTCATCGGAGATCATGTCATGTTTTTTTTAAAGGTTGTAACTGTTGAGATCTGGCACGATGGATTCGAAAGAGATGGATAGTAGTCCCAAAGATATAATCAGCAATCTACCAGAAGCTTTGATTTGCCACATATTGTCATTCCTTCCCATACAAGATCATGCTTTGACTTCAGTTCTGTCTAAACAGTGGCGATACCTGTTTGCTTACAGACCAAATCTTGATTTCGATGTCTCGTTAATACATTTTCATCTTGATATGTCTCAGATTCTGATAGCTTTTACGGATTTCGTGGATAGAGTATTGGAATTACAAGGGAGTTCTACTGTAAAAAAGTTCTCTCTAAAGTGTGGACATGGAGTTGATCCACTTTGTGTCACACATTGGATATCAAATGTGTTGGAACGTGGTGTATCATATCTTGATTTACATGTTACTCTAGATGGGGATCGTCTGCCTTCAAAGGTCTTTGTGAGCAAGTCACTGGTTAAGCTGAGGATAGAATCTGAAAATGTTTACGCTATTGATGTGGAAGATGTTTTTCTTCCGAATCTCAAGAGTCTTTACATTAACAAAGTTATGTTAGGAAAAGGTGATGATTGCTTCGACAAGCTTACTTCTGGTTGTCATGTTCTTGAGGAATTAGTTCTGATCAATGTCTACTCTGATATTTGGAACCGGTCTGTGTCTTCCAAAACCCTCAAGAGACTAACGTTGTCTTGTATAGACTATGATAAAAATCCGGATAGTGTTTCATTTGATACACCAAATGTTGTCTACTTGGACTACACTGATTACGTTGCGGGCAAGTATCAAAATGTGAACTTTAGTTCACTTGTTGAAGCTAGTATCGATCTGGCAATGACAAGTGAGCAGTATGCACATGCAAACTATGAAACTTTGGTCGGCAATGCAACGGGTTTTCTCATGGGAATACACAATGTTCAGATCTTTTACATATCTGCCAACACTCTTGAGGTATATATTATGACATAATTCCCACATCGATATTGGAATGGATCATTAATAATATATAAGAGATATAAGCCACTCTACTTATCACCGATTGATTTTAGGTCGGAAGTCCATAAAACTTAATAGTATACTGGAGTAACATTGATTAATGGCTTTTTGAGTTTGTGATTGTATATTGATGAGGATACGGTTTTGTTTTAGGTTCTTACTTTCGGCTGTGGACTAATACCGGTGTTCGACAACATGATTCATTTAACTATTCAGACACACAACGAATCAGGATGGGAATCATTGCCGGCTTTACTCAAGAACTGTCCAAATCTTGAAACCCTTGTTTTTGAAGTAACATCACATCACATTATCCCTTAACTTCATTTTCCAACACAGACAAAACTAGATTTTTAACATGTTTCTACTATGATTCAGGGACTCTACCACAAATATACAGTTAGGTGTGAGGATGTTGACGGGTGCCTATGCAAATTCTCAGGGGAGATTCCTACTTGCTTATCATCAAGTCCGGTGAAGAACTTGAAGATTTTAAAATTTGGTGAAACTGATATAGAGTACCAGATAGAGCAGATCAAGTACTTCCTGGAGACAATGCCACGACTTGGACGACTGACAATATACTACGACGAGACATTAACTGATGATGAACTGATTGAAGTGTCAAGTCAACTTAAGAACTTTCCTACAAAAGCTTCACCAAACTGTGAGATCCAAGTAATCTCTGATTAAACTCAGCTAAAACCAAGATTGTCCTCTTCTTTCTGCCTTTTGTTAAGTTTTTGTGACTTGTGTTTCAAGATCAGTAGAATTTTTATTTGAAATTATGAAGTTGAAGTTAAGACCATTGTTCAAGCTTTCTCTGAGCAGAATCTCGAGTCTTATCAACATTCAAGAAACATTGATCTCATCTTGAATATGAAATAAAGAAAACAAAAATTCATATGGTTTTTGTTTACAAACTCTTTTCAGTTTTCACTGTGACATCTAACTAGTCTTAGCCATTTCAAACCCGTTCGTACCATTCTGATAGTCCTCAAAAGCCATATCAATTTCAGCCTGAGAACTCATCACAAACGGACCACACTGAACCATAGGCTCACCGATCGGTTCCCCTGCAATCAACAGAAACCTCAATGACCTAGAGGTTGACTTGTTCCACACGCTAACTAAATCCCCTTGCCCAAACCCAACAACATGGTGCGCATGTATAGCCGAAGAGTTCAAGGAACCAAAGACTCCCTCATCACCTTCTAGAATGTAGGCGAAAGCGGTCCAAGATTCTGGAACGGTCTGGTGGGTTTGAGTTCCTGGCTTGAGGTTCAAGTCAAGGAACATGATTGGTGTTGTTGTGTAGTAAGGAGATTTGATTCCCATTGAATTTCCGGCTATGACTTTGACCTCTACTCCATCTTTCTCTGTTCTTGGAATCTCTGAACTTGACAGTTCTAGGTTTTTTGGCTCGATCCTGTCAAAAATCAGACAACACAGAGATCCAAAATCAGAACCTTGACAAGTAATATGTCAAAGCCGGATTTGAAGATATTCTTACGAGACTTTTGAATGGGCCCTCACTTTATAAGACCCCCAAAATTTACAAAAAGCTTATGTAAATATATATATTTACATATTTATCACATAAAACATAAAACATTTTCGGAAATATATTAAAAATAAAAGTATATATAAGTTGTTATTGTATAAAATTATATTTTAAGATTTTTATGTGTTATTATTTATTTATTTTTTTTGCTTAGATTGATTTCCTTGTTGATATAATTTTTGGAAAATACTTAGGTTCACCCCTAGAGGTGAACCCATTTGTTCACCTCCTTTTTTTTAACCAATAAACATATGCCATGTAATATTATTTTTAAAGAAAATTATAAAATTAAAATTAAGAAATTAAAGACATTCAAATATTTTAAGGACCCTTTGAATGTAAATCTTTGAGGTTTAAGGTTTAGGGATTAGGGTTTATGGTATAGAATTTAAGCTTTTTGGGTTTAGGGTTTAAGCTCTTTGGATTAGGGTTTAGGGTTTAGGGATTAGGTTTAGTTTTTTATTTTTTAAAATTTACATGTTGGGTTTAGGGATTAGGGTTTATGGTTTAGGGTTTAAGCTCTTTGGGTTTAGAGTTTATGGATTAGGGTTTAAGCTCTTTGGATTAGGGTTTAGGGTTTAGGGATTAGGGTTTAGTTTTTTATTTTTTAAGATTTACATATTGGGTTTAGAGATTAGGATTTAGTTTTTATTTTAATATTTTAGGTTCAAATTATCGTTTAGAGTTTAGGGTTTAGAATTTAGGGTTTATAGATTAAGATTTAGGTTTTTGTATTTTTTTTTAAAAAATTTTATTTTTAAGTTTTGTCCGAAATAATATATATTTTCTTTTCTTTTATTTTCGTTTTTTATTTTTTTATTCTTAAAACATTTTAAAAATGTTAGTTATTTTTAATATTAGATTATGTGGAATTATTTGATTGGTTAGAAAAGGTGGAGGTGAACAAAAGGGTTCACCTCTAGGGGTGAACCCAAGTATTACTCATAATTTTTTAGATATAGTTTTATCCATATAAAAATAAAACTATAATTCTTAATTTTGAATAAAGCCTCCAATATCTCAGCTCTGGCTTTATAGAGGATAATGAAGAACTTCATCTCTTTTACATTCTGTGAATGGAAGGAAGGTTGATCCAAAGCTGTAAGCCATTGTTGACTTCTTGTTCCGGAAATTCGGAATGAATGATTCCTCTTCCTGCTCTCATCCACTATCAAATCAAAATCAAGAACTGAGTGAATCCAGAAAACTCCAAGAGGATTCAATGTATTTTGTGTTTAGTGTTTTTTTTTGCTTTCACCTGAACATCTCCGGCTTTGATTGTACTTTTATGACCTTTGAGATCTTTGTGAATGATACCTCCCTGCATAAATTTTAAAAAGATTTTGAAATTCATTAGAATCAAGATTCAAGAATCGAATCTATGAACAAGATGGAAGAGTCTTTGTCTCACCTGTAGCATGTAAGTAACACTTTCAAAACCTGCATAGAGTTGATCCAAATACATAAGAGTCATTACAGAACAGAGCAAGCTTTGTGTGTGTATATGCGTGTGTAAGAAGTTATCGGTGATATTGACCTCGGTGAGGATGATCTGGGAATCCAGCTGAAAGCGAAACTAATCAAGAAACAGAGCAAAACAGAACACATCAATGGATGCTTTGTAAACAATCATTCAAAACATATTTGGGTAAGGAAGAAATTGTACAGGAGAATTCAACTAGCAACACGAACGGGTCCAATAACGCCTGGTCAATCCTGAATATATATGAAACTTGAAGATGAAGTAACTGGATTTTCATGAAAAAAATTGTGTAGAAAAGAAAAAGAAAACTCACTCTGTGATGCCGTTCCTAACTAGAGCCCCATCGCCTTCTTTTTGAAGCTTTGCTAAAAAGTTCTTGATTACCTGTCTTGTTACTTTATTATTGTCGGAAGAAGGAGCCATGGTGATGATGATGATGATGATGATGATGATGATGATGATAAACTTGTGTCACTGTATCTTCTTCTACTTCGTCTTATATATAGAGACAGAGAGATGCAGAGGATCAACGGGAAGTTGTAGGTGAAGGTGAGTGGGTCACATGGATATGTGGTGTGGACCAACCGTAATTATTGCTGAATAATTCATCCAATTAGGTGAAGTATATTGGAACTTTTTCGAAACATCTAAATTCTAAACGTAAGTTTAATATTCTTTTTTTTCACACAATAACACAAAGTTTATGAAGTTCCTAAAACCAAACTTTTGGAGCTTTTCTTGTTTTTTTTTAACATTGAGTTACTGTTTTATTATAAACTAGAAGAATTAATATATCGACGATTTTATAAACGGACAATTATATTGTCTTATAAATATCTATGTCTAATGGTTTCTTATAAAAATTATGTTTTACTTGCACTATGATGAAGATCTAATATATTAATTTTAATAACTGATAATAAATCGTGTTTTTGGGATTCGATTCTCAAAGTTTTGGTGTAAAAGTATTAATGAATTTGTAATTACATCAGTGGACTAAAAGGAACTTTCATATGAAAAGGTTTTCTTGTTCTATCAATAAATTTTACATTGATACAAAAAAAAAAAAAAAAGGTTTTCTTGTTTTGTCAAAATTTTGTTCAACTGAAATGTATTCAGGATTATTATTCGACCATTCTATTTGTATTTTTTTTTTCTAAACATTCTATTTGTATTTGACTATCTATATATTTCATATATTAGTAAGTCCTATGATATTTTTTGTTTTGTTTTGGGATTAATAATTGTTGATGATCATTAACGAGTGAAATTATTCATCTGGAAAATGAACATACATATTATAAAATATGGAATGAAACATTGAATCATAGACCTTAGTTAGATTGCGAATGCTAAAAGTTTCATATATGTTGTTTAATCTGAAAGACCAGCTGGAAAATAATCGAAAAAATACTAAAATACTTGCGTTCACACCATTAAAATGTTTTGGAGTCCATGTGTGTGTGTATGTATGCAAATATATAATGTAGCACTTACCATCGTATAATGTACATTAAACACATGTGAGTGTGAATATGAAATCGTAGGCGTGCACAGTGCGGATTTGATATTTAGTATATAAATCATGTAGCAATGATTTGGTGGTACTTTTTAATTAGAAATAATCATACTGTAACGATTTTTAGTAACAAATTCTTTTTTAAGAAACTTTATAATAAGAATTCGTTGTATCTATATTAGTCATGCCGTCTGTTTGCAGCAACATTTGCATATGAACTCTTTATTGTATTGAATTTCGGTTTAAGAAACTTAATTTATTCACAATCACTACCCTTTTTAAAGCAACAAAGATTCAAAATTAAATTATTTCATTAAATATACATATATACACCTTTTTGGTAACGAACGAGAGCCTTTAATTTTTACTAGTACAAAGGCCTTGTAAAATGAGTAGATGTGAGATGTTGAGAAGAAAACATGAAAACAATAGTATGGGCCGCTTCATTGAATTGACGCCGGGCAAAACTGAAAAGACTGAGATGGGAGGCGAGAAGCCAACTGAAATATATCACAGCAGATGCCATGAATGGTCCAGTCAAAATCATGTGTTTGTAATTGATCAATTAAAGATTGACAATCTCCTTCAAAAATAATATCCAAATAACCTTGATGTAATGAATCTTCCACGGCAGAAAGAAGGGCTTTCGTTTCTACTTGTAAAGCCGACTGCATCCCAGGAAACTATATCTCCAGTATGATCTCTAAATAACCATCCCCTTGTTGCTCTATTGGTTGTACGATTGAAACTAGCATCAAAGTTACACTCAGTAGCGGAGGCAAAACTTATTTTCATAGGGGGCATTGTTAAATTTACTAGATAGAATTGCAAAAAAATATAATGGATAACATTAAATTTATAAAGATTATATGCAAAATTAAAAATGCTGTGGGGTTATATGCCCCTTCCCTAAGCAATGGCTCCGCCACTGGTTACACTTGAGAGCATATTGTGGAGGGTGTGCCCAAGAGCATTGAGGTGGAACAGTAGGTAGTGAAGAATTCTCCGTCGAAAGCAAAGAGTTAGTGGATGTAATCCAGTCTATAACCTCAAAGAAACAGTAACTGATTTCAGAGATGGCATCAATTGGTCTGTTGGAGAAGACTAGACCATTCCGAGATATTCAAATATGTCATAATATCCAAAATGGCATGATTCTCTGAGCAGAAGTGAGAGGCATTCTTTAAATCAGAAGATATTTTAATGCTAATTACGGATTAATAGGAGATTATAGTCGTAAAATCTAAAAAAATTCTCGGTATTTAAAAAGCTCTAAACAATGTTGTGAAATAATTATCCATTCACATCTAGTTTTTTTTTACCACTCTATAAACGATATGAAATTAGGTTTTATGATGGTCTCATGCAAAAAAAAAAAAAATGGAAACCTTAACATATTAATGTAAATTGAGTACTATTTAAATTGTTTGCTATATAGTCCATCATAACTCGTGATGTCTTAGCTCTTGAAGAGCCGACATGTTTTGACCAGGAACAAATGTTTATTCATTGGGTGTTCACACTACATCTATATGTAAACGACTCAAACCTAGCAAACTTTCTAATTATTTAAAACGAATAATGATATTGAAAGAAGAAAATCTGTTGGTTGTCATGCTACGTTGAAGTAATAAAATTGGCTGCTTAAGCAGCTAACCAATACAATTTTTTAGTATTCTTCATTGTCTTGTCAGGCTCTTAACAACTGCAAAATAATATTAAATATTATTAAACTATACATCAGTCACATGTTAAGAGTTGTCATATATAAAAGTTGACAAACAAAACAAAAAGTTGTCTTGCATAAAATATGGTGGATGATTTGATGTCCGCTCCAAGTATGAACGCCCGCATTTTATATTCAAGGGATATGTAAGAAACATTAAATATCAGGATATGAATATAAAATATAGTAGAATTATTCGAAAAAATCTTTTTGAGTTTGTCCATATTGATCTTGAGACTTCTTGCGGTTGAACGAAAACGAGTGTATTCTTAAATAACACTAAGACATAGAGATGAGCAAAACTCTATTTCCAGTTTGTTATAGAGTTTTGGTTTCCACATAATTCTCGGACTTTGATTTTGAATGGTTAGATCACTACAAATAAAATCAATTGTGGATTAACACTTTATTTTAAGAGCGAACACAATTTACGGTGAATTAGATGCGCAACAGACTTTTTTAATTATTTCATGTCTATAACAATTTTGATTAAAAATTATGAATGGTAAAAAACAAGTGGTTTTGACTACTTACATACTAATCCACCTTAACTGCAGTTACCATTCAAAATCTTTGTATTGATATTCTTTTAGATAGTTGATATTTGTATTTCAACTTTATAATTTGTTATGAGTTCGATTTTGAAAACTAAATTAATGTTATTTGGCTAAATGAAAATGAGATCATGTCTTAGGTCTTATCTAAAAAATCCGAGACTATCTGTCTTTTCAAGACTAGTTGTGCTTTGATCCCAATTTATAATTTTTCTGATAATTTGTTAGTGTATTCCATCTTTGTATAATGAACTAAACGATTAAGAAAAATATAGAGCAAAAAACATGAATTTCCCTCACTGTTATTCGAAATAAACAACATCCCAACAAAAGTTCTACCGTTTTTAGGGTAAAAATGTTTCAAAACTTCAAAAGCAAGCAATGAGAACACGTTATATTCACTAGCATGCTATGATGGGACCATATGTATATTCACGGACCAAAATAGCACACAACTTCTTTACTTAACATATTGATAGTTATTGATTCTTGTTGTGTGAAAAGGTGAGAACAAAAGAAGGTTTCACTTTATAGGTGTACTGAATCTAGTTCAATGAAAAAGTTCAAGAAAGTCAAAGCTATTTTGTTGGTTCTTCTCCCCCACCATAGCCCTTCTCTATCAATCACACAAACCCATCATCCCAACAGGCCAACACTACTCATGTACACATATCTTATAACGAAAGGGAGACATGTGAACACTGTTTCTATATTGATTTGACTTTATTTAACATTTTCTGTTAATCCAAATGGCCATAATGGCCCACCCTTTCCACATGTTTCTATAGTTTTAGCACAAGAACACTAACCCAATTGTTTGGTTTCTCACCAATTAGGATTATCATTGACTTTCTATGTGAGATGGAAACAGAGAATGTTATTCATTCACACCATTCACAAATTGCAGCATTAAGTGAAACAGCTTGAGAACAATAGAGATTATGTTTGGTTTCTCTTCCATTCAATTAAGAACAATAAGATAACACTGACTTGTACGGCAAGTTAGGTCTTCCAAAGCTTAAGACTTTGTATCTTCGAGATTTTGTTTTAGTTTCTCTTCCATTCAACATTAAGTGAAACAAATTTTGTATAAAATCTTTAATGGATTCAAGCTCTAAAGAAGATAACCAGACGCCATTTTTTTGTTCTGTAGCTGTATCCAGTTGAGCTATAAACTGGTTAAATGCATTAAAAAGCAGAGTAACCAAAGCAGATTTGTATCTGATACGATACTTGTCATCTGCATAAGCTTGCCGGCATGCCAAATTTTAAGAACTCATTATTCTAAGAAAACAACAGAGCTTCTTCTGCAAGTTAGCTTACGATTTACCACAATACATAAACATGGCATCTTAAGTTCCAAAAAGGACAACAAAGGCATAAAACACCAGTCAGCAGACATGCCACACAACAAAAGCATGAAACACCAGTCAGTAAACTATGATGCTGATCAGAGTACAAACGACATAGACAAAGGAAATCTTAATTGCTTTGAGTTTACATCTAAGCCTTGAGAAACCAGGAGCATTCTTCACTTGGAGGAGCAGACCATTTCTTCACTAAGGTAGAAGACAAAGTAGACGAGATGACTTGGATAGTGCACTTTGGTGAAGCTATTCTAGGAATACTCTGAAGCTTCTTGGACAAATCAAACACAGAAGGGTCATATGATATATCAAAGTACACTATCAACTGTTCAAGTCGCGGCATTTTCTCCAAGAAATGCTTTATCTGCTCTACTTCCATCCCCTCATCATCAATGTCTACAGACAGAACTATCTTTAGTACCTTGACTGCTGAAGATGAAAGGCAAGAAGGATTCTTCAAAGGTTTACAAACGCACAGGTTCCCACATCCTTTATTACTTTTGTGGACAAGACCCTGTAGAGTGTAGACACATAAAGGAATGTCTCAAAGTCAAAGAAGCATAATGTTTTCAATGTGACTGATAAACAAAGATGCTTTTATGGTTTATTTTTGTACCTTGAAAATGAGGGTTTCTAGATTTGGACAATTCTTTAGCAGGCCTGGCAACGAATCCCATCCAATTTCCGGATTACTCTCAATGGTTAACTGAATCAGGTTGTTAAATACCGGTGTTGCTTCACAGCAGAACGTAAGTACCTTAAACAACAACAAACACAATTGTGATCACTAACTTAAGCCATTATAACCGATGTTACACTAACAAAAACAAGGATTGACAATACAAACCTCAAGTGTTTTGGCAGATAGAAAGAGGATCTTAACATTACATATTCCCTTAAGAAAATTTGTTGCATTACCGACCATCTCCTCATCATCGCTTTCCGAGAAATAGCCATCTTCTGATTCTGAAAAGCTTGCATCTAGACTCTGATCTTCTGTGAGTCGAAGGCTGATATGAGCTTCAACAAGCGAACTGAAATGAACTTTTGGATACTTTCCCGCAACGGGAACATCTGGTAGACCGCTGAACATATCTCTAAAACTTGGACTAGTCTCATAGCATTCAAACTCAAGATTTGTCACAGATGCAAACAAAAGACGCCACCTTTTGGAGAGAACCGATGTGGAAGCTGCTTCTTTTGTCGGAAGGAAAGATAAGATGTGCGAAATCAGAACATCTGGTAGACCGCTGAACATATCTCTCGAGACAAATTCCATCTTTTTCTTACAGAAGATCAACACTTACAACCTAAACAATTACAAGAACAAGTTGGTTTTCAGAACGAAACTCAAACACACACTGAAATACAGTTCAAAGTTCTTGTCTTCTTACACCTTTAAGATTCCCAACCAGAGAAACCCAAAGAAAGCTAATTTAATTGCAGGAGAAGAAGTAAAAGTAGACACTACGTGAGGACAAACAATCAGAAACTTACTTGGGATCCATCAAAATCACAACTTCTGAACAACCGGATTCGAGATTTCTGGTGGGACGAACCTTGAAAATGAAAAGTAGGGTTCTTTTTCTTCTTCTATTGTTGCCGTCAGTGAGAGAGGGAGAGAGAGAGATGTGGCGGGATGGGTATTCGGTATTCCAACGCTAAACGATGTCGTATAAGTGGTGAATGGTTAGCCAGAACCGATCCCCAATTTTGGTTCTTGAATTCAGTTAAATTACATAACGACGACGTATAAGTGGTGTCAGTGAACTGTAAAGGCTTACAAAAACATGTGACCAGAGTAGAATGCACATTGAGAGAAGCTGAAACCGTAAGACACTGATGGAGAAAGACAAAACATATAAAACCAGAAGTCTTTTTGAACAACTTACATAAGATAAGCTTGCTTGCTTGGAGTTAACGTGAACCACAAGAAAGTACATATAGAGAAGCTGAAAGAGCAGAGGACAAGACTAAAACCAACAACCAAGACTTAGCCAGATCTTCTCTTCAAACTGGGAAAGTGTTTTTGAAGAAGACAAGTCCAGCTGTCGATGAAGAAGAAGAGTACACAGTAGATGAGAAGCTAATGTTATCAGAGATTACTTGGATCTTGCATTTGGCTGAGGCTACCTTCTCAAGCATTTGAAATCCGGTTGATACTATTCTCAGATCACCGTCAATTGGAGTATCATAGTATAACATCACTTCTTCAAGATTCGGCATTGTTTCCACAAAGTACTTGATCAGATCCGTCTGCTTATCCATGTCATCTACGTAACTAGAGATTTCTCCAAACTTCAATACCTTCAGCTTCTTCACAGGACTTGATGATAGCCAAATAGGAGTGCCTTCCCAAGGTTTGCATACACATCTGTCCCCATCAGTTACAAAACATTTGTTTGTTTCTTTGAAGCGGTATCCATCATCTTCACATTGATTTGTATCTCCGTAATGCAGTCCCTGAAGTAGAATAAAGGAACAGAACTTAAGTGTGTTTGAAAAAATATGTCAGCTGATGCAGGAAAAGGATTTGTAATGGTACTTCAAACACGATGGTTTCTAGATTTGGACAATTCTTGAGTAGCTCCGGCATTGATTCCCAATCCACTTCTTGGTCAGTCTCAATTGTTAAATGAATCAAGTTGTTGAAGACTGGTATCGTTTTACAGCAGAATGTAAGGACCTGAAACAACAACAACAACAACAACAAAGACTTAAAAAGATCATATTCATTTGCAATCATTAACTCGAGTATAATTATTAGAACTAACCAAACTGAAACAAGTGTGTTTGAGTTCTTGACTTTCATATCAGTGTAATATAAAATATGAAGATAAAGATGGGATTGAAATGCAAACCTCAAGAGCCTGGGATGATAGGTACAGGATCTTAACATTACTTATCCCCATGAGAAAATCTGTTGCATTTCCAACCTTACATAACTTATAACCATAATGTCGATTCACTAAATCTCTTGCGCGAAAAACCTGATCAGGTGTCATTCTAATCCCTATGCTAGCTTCAACAAGCGAATCAAAATTCGCTTTGGGATACTTAACCGCAACAGTATCAGTAAACTCTAAAGACACAAGATTAGGAGTGTCGAATGATATACTCTTTGGATTCAGATCAAGAACCTCAGAATAAATAGTTACTCTCTTGAGGTTTGGGTTGGAGACAGTGCAAGAATCACATAAGTCCCACATCATTGTAACCATGACTAACTCCTCAAGCGCATGACAACAAGAAATTAGCTTGGCAAAACCCGCACCACTCTCATCAGCGTATGCAACATCTTTCATATGTAAAGTCTTAAGCTTTGGAAGACAAACATCACCAACATCAATGGTGAACTCATCTGTACCTGCTAGTTTCAGTCTAACCAAAGTCTTGCTCATGAAAACCTGTGGAGGCAACGGATATTCATATTCTGAAGAGATGTATAGATCAAGATCAACTACACCACGCTCCAACACTTTGAGTATCCAACCATTGACACGAGATGGATCAGAACCAATTTTACACCTTAGAGAGAATTTGTTTAACGGAGCATTCCCTTGCAAAGCCATTACTCTATCCACAAAAAGCTTGAAACTTTTACGCAAATGTATCCTTTTTTGTCTACCCATTCCAGGAAGGTCGTAGATGGAGTTGTCAAAATCAAGATTTGGTACAAAAGCAAGCAGATGCCTCCATCTTTTGGACAGAACTGAAGTTGAAGCGGCTTCTGTTGTGGAGAGGAAGGACAAGATGTGGCAGATAAGTGCGTCTGGTAGACTGCTGATTAAGTCTTTGGAGCCAGTATCCATCTTTTTAGAACTCATTGAGACGAATCAAATGAGTTAAGACCTGGATTAAGATATGAGATTTGTGTTAAATAATTCAATTTCCAGAAGGTAGACTCAAACACACAACAATCAGAAGAATGGAACTTACATGGAAATAAAAATAGAATCTTTGAACTGAGAATCCATAAACATTCACCAAGAAACTGAGAATGTTCGAATGCTAGGAAATTAGGGTTTATGCAGTCGTCGACGAGAGCGAGGGTAGAGTCAACAGTGTGCGAGTCCCGATGATGTTAAGTAGCCCTGTGACTTTTAACTGAAACGAGTTTGCCGAACCGAACCGAACCGAAAGTTTGGTTAATTCAGTTCGGTTAGTTCGGTGGTTTTGACGAACCGAACGGTTACCGAAGTTTTTTTAATAAACCAAAACAAATCGATTTTAACCAAAATAATTTAAAATTTTGAACCGAACCGACCAGATCCGAACCGAAAATACCCAAAATTAATCGAATTAGCCAAAATTATCTGAACCGAACCGATCCGAATAATTGAATATATCCAAAATTAACCGAACTAACCGAAATTATCCAAAATTTTAGTTTTCGGTAGAAAAATAATAATCGAAAAACCAAAAATCGAACCGAACCAAACCAAAAAGAATTTCAGTAAAAAATTCAAAAATGAAAAACCAAACCGTCCCAGGCCAAGTTAATGTTAAATAATGTTAATTTTTGAGTATTGATTTTTTTCTTATCGTATCTTTATATTAATTGAGAAGAGTTTTTTTGTCTTATATTCACTCTCAAAATGATTGATTATTAAATTACTATTAATAAAATTATGCATTTTACTATGTTAGTCTTACTTTATATTTATAATTTAATTATTTATTATATCATTTCTCAATTAATATAAAGATAAATATGACTATTGTGGATAATAGAAATTTATATAATAAATTTGTATTAATTTTATAAATTTTTAGTTTAGATAAATAAAAACGATAAAATACTTTAAATAAAAATATTATAATATTTATACATATATAATTATATTATATTTTAATTATATTTACGATATATATAGAAAACTTTGAAAAAAAAAAAGTAAGATGATAAAGATCAAAATATTTATGAAGATTTTAAATATTAATAAATTTGGTTGTTATAGATAATTTGTTTTAGAATAAAATATAATATGTTATAATAAAAGATTAAATATAATAATGTTTATATCTATGTTTAATTACAAATAGTCTGATAAAATTTTTTTATAATTTTATTATTGTGAAATAAAATTGATGATTTTTTTATAGAAAATTTATGTGTTATAATGTAAATAAAAATAATTTAATAAAAGATTAAATATAACAATGTTTATATTTATATTTAGTTACAAATAGATTTTGTTATAATAATATTATTGTTAAAATAAATTGATAATATTTTACTTCAAAAATTTTGGATGGTAATAATGTTTGTGCTCGCACATGGTGCGAACGAATCATAGTAGTAATCTTTTAAAGTTGCTCTTGTTGCAAAGTGGCTCTGATATGTTGCAAACTCTGGGCCTGAGCTTATATCTTTTATCACTACCCACAATTTGGTAAACAAATTTAATAAACCAAGAGGATGAAGAACCAAAATACTCCTAATCAGAGTTTAGATAGCATCATTACAGAGCTTACATACACAACCATGTTTGGCTTTGAAATTACAAGACAAAAGTTAGGAGATTTTCTAAAGAAGACATCCCATTTTACTCGTTACAGAACATGGCACAGTGAATGACAAGCAAAGGTTATCCGACATTACTGAGACCTTGCAGTTGGATGAAGCTACTCTAGGATGCCACTGAAGTTGTGTTGACACTTCATTCACATCTTCGTCATAAGATGTATCATAGTATAACATAAGTTGTTCAAGATTCGGCATTGTCTCTAGGAAGTGTTGGACCTGCTTTATCTGCTTCTCTATGTCATCATCACCAAAGATTTCTCCAAACTTCAATATCTTTAGAACCTTCACTGGACTTGATGATAAGCAGGTAGGAATGTCTTCCGAAGGTTTGCACAAGCACCTCTCCTCTTCTCCACAGTGAGTAGATCTGTGATGGAGTCCCTGCGGCAAAAAAGGATACAACTTTAACATCTACTTTGGTTTGAAAAAGTGTAAGCAGATGTAGTAAGGAATATGTGTTGATACTTCAAAGACTAGTGTTTCAAGTTTGGGACAATTCTTGAGTAGAGCTGGCAATGAATCCCAACCTACATCTGGGTCAGTCTTAATGGTTAAGTGAATCAGGTTGTTGAACTCTGGCATTGGCTTACAGCAGTAAGTAAGTACCTGAAAGAAAACAGGGTCATATCAAACTATTAACCTCTAACCAATGTTATACCACCTGAAACATTCTTCTTTTACTTTACTGAGCAGCAATAAAACCATTTAAGATACAACAAGAGAGAATTGGACCGACCTCAAGAGTGTTAGCAGACAAGTAAAGGATCTTAACATTGCATATCCCCATAAGAAAACTCGTTGCATTACCAACCATCTCTACCGGAGGTGATCCATCATCATTTGAATATCTTGCCTTGGCAATCTGAATATCAGTCATTCGAAGATCAATCCTAGCTTCAACAAGCAAATTAAAATTCACTTTCGGATACTTTTCTGCAATAGTATCAGAATATTCGAGGTAGACAAGATTTGGGGTACTAAATGACACAAGGTTAGCCTCTAACCAATTATAAAAAGTTCTTGAACGACCAACTATTAGTCTCTTGAGGGTATTATGAGAAACAGAGTAAGATAGCTTAGCCTCTAACCAATTGTTCAGAACTAACTCCTCAAGCACCGGACAACCCGAAAGAAGCTTTGCAAAGACACTGTTTTGTATCAAGACATCTTCAAGACAGAGGGTCTTAAGCTTTGGAAGAGAAACACCTTTCACCTTACTAATGGTGAGAACATCTTCAATTCCTATTTTCAGCCTAACCAAAGTCTCGTTCACAAACATCTCTGAAGGGAGACGAGTCTTCAATTGCGGGGAGATTTGTAGATCAAGATCAATTACACCACGTTCCAACACCTTGACTAACCAACCGATGACAATAGCTGGATGAACAATATCTTCACACTTGAGATAAAATCTGTTTATAGGAACATTATGGTGCAAAACCAATACTCTATCCACAAAATCTACAAAACTTCTCGGAATTACACTCTTTTCAATGTGCATCCAGTGGAAACGATTCTTCCTTCGGTTACCCGTTTCAGGATTCAGATAGATATAGTCATCGAAATGAAGATTAGGTGTAAGAGCAAACAAAAGTCTCCACCTTTTGGCTAGAACAGAAGTGTAAGCAGCTTCTTTAGTGGAAAGGAAAGACAAGATGTGGCATATTAGACAATCTGGTAAAGCGCTGATGAAATCTTTGGAACCAAGATTCAACCTTTTGGAAGACATAGCCATAGATCAAGACTTAGAAAACCTGAACAAAACCACATGAACTCGATGGAGTAAGAAATTTCGAACAAACAATTTCATTTCAAAGTTCTCAAAATCACTAAGATTAGCATCAGATTAGAAAAGCAAAAAAGGGAACTTTTTTACCTTGTTATCTAAATGCAGAGGCAATGAAAGAACCAGGAAGAAAGAGGCCGTGAAGATGAACATTAGGGGTTTTGAAGAAACGCAAGAATGGATGAGATCTGACCTATAGTTTTGATTTTTATATATTTATTTTGGTTGATATATCCTGAGTTCTGACACAGAAGATTTGCTCAAGCTTCTAGGCAGTATAACTAATGCCGCTCTGTGGCTAATAAGATGATGTTTGGAGCTCTTTAATCTTTTTGAAGTGACAAATATATTTTGAGCTCTTGAACCAATATAGTCCAAGAGATCAGTATTAGCCCAGCTTGATCATCATACTGTATAAATTCATACCTAAATCAAAATTCAATACGTTCAAGAGTACTAGGATCTGTACAAAGAGTAGAACTCAGAAACAACTGATTCATATACAGACAACTAACATACTTGGGAAATTCAAACACTTTCTTTCATGACTTTGACCTTGCATTTAGATGAAGCTTTGGGAAGAAGCAAAAGATCATTCATGAGACGACTCATTTCTCCATCATCAACTGCTTTATGAACAAGGCTAACCATTTCAAGACAAGATAACTTCCCCAAGAAACGCTTCATCTGGTTAAGTTCTTGACTAGTTCCTTTATACCTAGTGATCTCTAGATACTTCACTGCGGATGATGACAGAGATTCAGACACATAATCCCAAGAAATACGTAGAGAACCCACATCTTCCCATCCTTCTCGAACATAGTGGACTAGACCCTGATAAAAACATTGGAGATTAATATACCATTGTAGATTCAAGAACTAGTACATAACTCTTTTTCTTTTGCATCATACCTTGATGATGAGAGTTTGTAGATTTCTCGAGTTGAGGAGCAAACGTGGAAGCAATTTCCAGAAGATGTAAGGAGAGCCATGAGGTCTATCACTTCCCAGAGTTAAGCAGATCAGATTTTTGAACTCTGGTGTCCTTTCACCTCGATAATAGAGCGACTGAAACACACACACACACACTAGAGTCAACACACACATATACCTTTCAAGAAGCAACTTAAAACGGATTGACTGACTGACCTCTAAAGCATCCGGAGATAAGCATAGGATCCTAACATTTCTAATTGCCAT
This sequence comes from Orychophragmus violaceus, assembly GCA_030180135.1. NCBI lineage: Eukaryota > Viridiplantae > Streptophyta > Magnoliopsida > Brassicales > Brassicaceae > Orychophragmus > Orychophragmus violaceus. The sequence goes on along the minus strand of CM058231.1, from coordinate 102,996,641 downwards.
GAACAAGGGTGTAACATCACCAGGAACAAAACCAACATTATTCAGACCATTCTTGCGCATGATTTGACTTGCTGTCAACAAAAGATCAAGCCTAACTTCAACCAAACTGTCCAAACACATATTTTCATACTTAACCGCGACCACATCCGAATATTCCAAGTACACAAGACTCGGAGTATCAAACGAAACACAAGGTTTAGGACCAGAAGAATCATCACCACGCCTGTATACAAGTTTCTTGAGCGTTGGACTTGAGATACACCCGTTCCAATAGTACCACCTGTTCGATTCATGGATCCTCAGGTTCTGAAGCGAAGGGAAAGCTTTCATAATCGGTTTAAAGCCAAATTTAACATCCTCAAACGCAACTGAGTCAAGAACGAGTGAGTTAAGCATCGGAGAAACTGAATATGCATTAGACAGAACAAGACGGATTCTTGCTCCGATCTTGAGGTTAACAAGAGCCTTGCTCGTAAGGAAATTGAACGGCAGATTAAAGATCTTGTAATCGAAGCGTAGAGATAGTTCCAAGACACCACCAAGATCTAATACTTTTTGTATCCACAGTATCACTCGGTATCGTTCAACACCTAAATGACCTAACTTGAGAGAGACTTTCTTTACAAGCGAAGGGTTATTGACTCGGAGAGATAGTATCCTATCGATGAAATCCTTGAAAGCCTCAATTTTTCGGTGACCCATTTTGGGATTTCGTAACAAGGAGTCGTCGAAATCGAGGGTAGGTACGGAATGAAGCAGATTCGACCATCTCTTCGAGAGAACCGGTGTCAAAGCAGCGTCTTTTGTAGTCAGGAAAGTCAAGATGTAGCGGAGAAGATCATCTGGTAGATAGCTAATCACGTCTGAGGAACAAGGATTCGCCTTTTTGTTAATTTCCATTTCAGAAAGGTCCGGTTGAGGGAACGATCCTACACGATGGGTTTACGAGCGAGAAGTGACTAAAGGAGACGATTTTGATCCTAAAGAAGAGTACTTTAAGAGGAAGCCATGAAAATGAGACATCCTACCTTCCAATGTAACGAATAAAAAGATTTCAGATTCATACAGATTGAGGCGAGAGGACAAAATTAGGGTTTAAGAAGCCGACGAAACTTGGAGTATGATGAGCCGATGAAGTTGACTCATTATTCGGGAAGCTTGTCAAAGAGGATCATGGGTGCGGTGTTTCCGGTTATGATTCAGCTTGGCTTTGATTCGGTTTAATTTGATATACCTTTTGATTTCTCTTGAACCGGGGAAAAATTGTACTTAACCGGACGGTATGTGCTGCTATGTAGTGATATTAAAATTGGCTCAAAGCCTGCGGGCCTGGGTTCAGTATTGCGGTCCGTTTAGACCCGATGCCCATTTAAAAATATACAAAAATAAAAATAAACGGAGGTATCTTTTTTAATGAAACGGCGTTGTTTTTAATTTTTTTCACAAATTTTTTTAAACAGGTCTAAACGGGTTAGCTAAGCCGGACGAGCTTTAAGTTAAACGGACTTCAACGGATATCAAATTAAATGGACCTAAATGGACAGGGCCCAAACGGACTCAGACCTAAACGGACCCGGACCGCCCATTTTAACAAGTCTACTGCTATGATGTCCACTTTGTTGTTATACAACCCTTTTTTTTTTCCTTTTTGGATTAGACCAATCATATATATTACAACAATTAATAACTCAAAAACAATAATTATAGGATCAAATGCTCAATCTTCTAGAAACTAAATCTACTATTCATAAGTCTTATCAGGTTTTGTAGTGTGGTCCGGCCGTTTGCTTGTGTCAGCTGGTTCCTCCATGGTCTCAACAATCTCCATACTCGCTGTTCTACTCTTTCTGTTCCTCCGCTCCTGCAGAAACAAAACTTGTTTATACGATTGATCTAGCATTGGACCATAACTAGTTACAGCTTACAGGTAATATTATTCCATACATACCTCACGAAAAAGGTGGTCATCGGATTCAAGCATCCGCACAACCTGGCTCATTTTAGGTCGTTTCTCTGATTCAGGATCTACACATTTCAAGGCAACAAGAAGTGCACGTTTCAGAGCACGTGTAGCCGGTTTTGGTTCAATCTTTGGATCAACAACTTCTTCAGCTCTTCTTGTACCAACCATCATCTTTAACCACTCAACCAGATTCACCTGCCAATGACAACAAACACATGATCAAACTCATGGATGCATTTAACAAAGCAGACAAATTTAGGCTACCTCATTAGCTGGACGTTCATAATCAACTGGATCTCTTCCAGTTATAGCTTCTAGAAGCAAGACACCAAAGCTGTATATGTCACTCTTCTCGTTTAATAGACCTGTATTAGCATATTCTGGTGCTACATACCTAACACACAAACACAAACACATGACCTTTCATAAGAATGAAAACTTATCCCCATCATTGCCAAAAAAGTACAGATTTTAGACTTACCCAAAAGTGCCCATGACTCTAGTCGTTATGTGACTCTCACCAGAGTCTAAGAGCTTGGCTAACCCAAAATCTGAAAGCTTTGCATTGAATTGATCATCAATTAGGATATTGCTTGATTTTATGTCTCTGTGTACTACTTTTGGTTCTATAGCTTCATGTAAATAAGCAAGCCTGTGAATTGTAGTGCCGATCATGTTATTACCCCCTTTAAGAGTTACATATAATATTTGAAGAAGTCACATTTCAACAACTTACGCTTGCGCAGTACCAGTTAAGATCTTCATGCGTGCCTCCCAAGTGAGAGTGTTATGTTTCCCCATGTCTCCATGTAACCATTGTTCTAAGTTACCACTATTCACATATTCATAAACAAGCATCCTGCATTACATCGAAGTAGAACCGAATATTCTACATGAGATTACTGATGAGACTAAATTAGTAGCATATTCAGACTGATATGAGACTCACCGATGAACACCCTCTATGCAATATCCTAGAAGCCTTACAAGATTCTTGTGCCTTACATGACCAATAGCCTCAACTTCAACCCGGAATTCTTTCTCAGCCTGTCCCCTAGTGACAAAATTCTAACAGGATTACTAACAGAGTACAAAGGAGACAAACATTTGATAATCTCAAACAGAAAACTTACAAATTGTTCAGAAGCTTCTTTACAGCAACATCATTACCATTGATGAGCCTACCTTTATACACTACCCCATAACCACCCTCGCCGATTACATTTTCTGCAGCAAAACGATTGGTGGCTAGCTGAAGATCCCTAAGAGTAAACCAGTGTCCCCAGCCAAGGTGAGATATTTCCGGCAAACCAACCAAAGGAGATGCTGTCACAAGTCCGCCTTGCGAAAGGGAAGCTTGTTTCCAAGCAACTCCAAAGCTTCCTTCTTCGCCGGAATGAGAACTACAAGCTCTCTCATGATGATGCACAGAGCTACACTGACTTATACTATCATTATCACTAGACTTTGTTCTTCCTAAGTAAGACATCATCTTCCCTGAGTTTCTGTCACTCGATTTATCAGCAACTGTAATACATAAACTTTCGTTGTGGTTTTGAAGCCCAACTCTATCATCAACCCTGATATCTTTAGCCACGCTTGGTACTTGACTGAAAGGTAACAACTTGTGAGATGATCTCTTAGATTTCCGACGGTATGCAGTCCATACATATAAGATGAAGAGAACTAAAACTACAAATATGCCAACCAGAAAACAAATCAACACCCACAGTTTCACATCCGTTAAACCTAACAGTGAGATCTTCTTCGACATCTCATCACTCAAAGATGACATCTTTGGGTCCCTTTGCTCACAACTTCACAAATCCCCACCTGCTATACAACAAAAAAGTGAAAAACCTATCAAAATCAAAACCTCTGCACACATCAACAAGACTTAAGAGATCTCTGAGGCTCTGAACTTTCACAAATCTTACAAGCAAACGGAAAGGAACTTCATTTTTGTTTCTCTTCCCAACTTAATCTGAAAATTAGGATTCATTGACAAATGGAAGAATCTAACATTGACAAGTAAAGCTGCTGACTAGAACTACTTGGACAAGAGAAATACGACACAAACAGAAACAGGAATCGACAAAAAGACCGCGCGCAAAATCTGCAATTAATTGGGGGCATATCAACAAACAGTTTATGTGCATTAAATTTTCAACATTTGTCACCAAACTAAAATAAAGGAAACCCATCTCTCAAACCATTGGATAAAAGCATCACTTACGATTGAAGCAAGAGACAATTATTACAGAACCCATTTCAGAATCTTTTTACCTTAGAATGTAGCGACAAAGCTCTTGACTTTTCGATTAATCATCTGCTTAGAGCAGAAGAAAAACGCAGATAAAGAATAAAGGTTCCGCCTTTCTTTGATTTTGAAGCAAACCCAAATGAGAAAAATTTGAATTAGCAATAGATATGTAGGGCTAATGATGAATTGCAATTGTAGCTTCTATCAAGCTTTAAGCTTTTGAGACCACCAAATATAACCAGAAAATTAACTTGATTTAGGTAAATTCCAACTAGGAATCAGAAGAAAGATAGAAACTTTATTACTAAACTATTGAATAATGGAGAGTGTATAAGATACAAAAAGGATGAATGTATGTTAGAAAAGAGAGATAGGGTTTGTAGATTAGGATTTAATGAAGGGTTAAAGTGAGGAAAAGAGTTGGGTGAGATTGTTGGTGAATCTGTTCTAAAGCTGGAAAGAAAGCTTGGTTTTGCAATTTGATGAAACAAAATAAGAAAATGAGAAAAAGAAAAGAGAGTGAGAGAGTAGTGAAGGGAAAGCAAAGAAATTGACAACTGTGGCATTTATAGCTGGATGAAGAAAATTAATTTATAATTATTATTTTAAATTAAATACTTTTATAAAATGTAATAAATTAAATAAAAAATATGGAGAAAAAACCTAAGTGGATAGAGATTGAAAAGTACAGCAGAAGCTGTTCACTGTTCACTTATACTTGCCTACTTGAATGACTTCTTGTTTGACTTAAAAATTCAAACTAAATCTATTTTATAGTATATATTAATTTAGAAAATGTTAGAAAATTTCTAGCATTTGTATTAGTTCGTCTTACAAGGATTCTACAATTAATACGATTTTATTTGTATTTAAAATATTTTCTGGATTTAAGTTAGATTTTTTTTCTGTCAACATTTTCAGTTTAAACTGATTTTCTGTATATATTTTAATATATGGAATGTTAAAAACTTATTAGAATTAATATTAATACGTTTTTTTGTGAAATATGAATCTGAAATTAATACTTTTTAAAGTTCAAAAAGAGAATACGTTTTGATTCTATAATTAAAATATTCTCTAAAATTAAACTTGATTTCTGACTTTTTTTTGGTCAACATTTGCTGTACTTAAGACTTTCAGTCAAAACAAAATTTAAGAATGAAAGCAACAAAAGAAAACTCTGAGAGTAACTCTAATCTTTATGAATTTCTGTATATAATTGCTTATGTATCCCATTATTTCCGGGTATGTATCACATTATTAGTATTTTGTTTTTATCTCTTAAACAATACAAGTATTTGTCACATGCAAGAAAAAGCCAAATGATATAGAAATTAAAAGTTTCATCATATCACTCAGACATTTAATTGGTGTATCTAGCAATAACTAGAAAGATATATCAAATACTATAATCATCCACAAACAAGTCAAAAGGAATTATCGAGTTTCCATGATGTGCATACAAGAATTTAGGGTCAATTCAATATACTATTGTAGAAATACTATTAATCGAGATTCAAGACTAAAAGAAATCAATTTTGCCACTATATTATTAAAGACCATATGTCAAAATCATGGTGATAAGTACAACACATGAGTGATGATGAGAGTGAGGTGTCTTAAGTCCAACGAAACAAAACAACTATACTTTGAAGCCTATAACTTATAGACAAACTATGGAACTACTGTAAACGACATCGTTCTAAGGAAGAAGTTTGTTGCCTTGAGACTCAAGAAAACCAGAAAACAGTATGTTTTGGGTTACTTGTAGGAAGAAGCTGCTTTGTCTTTCCGACCAGCGAGGATCATAGAGATCTGAAGACCTCTACTAAAAGCTTGATTGAAAAGAAGACGAGCTTGGAACTCAGAAACAATAGGGAACCAAGACAGAACAGCTATTGGCGCGAAGATGACAAGTCCCATTATCTTCTCATACGCTCTTCCTAGCTCCTTCACCGAGTCCCAAATCCCTAATGCTTTGATCGGTGACCTCAGTACTTGACCAATCTGAACAAACAACAGTTGTTCTAATTAAGAACATGATCCAAGTGTATGATTTCTAAGGAGGGTTTGATGAATATTTTACCAGAAGAATCGCCCAACCGGTTGGAAGAAAAGCAAGAACAGAAGCAGAGAGATCAGTGAGTGTGAGTTCCCACACAACAAACAACACAGTCATCACTGACAAGAACCCTAGGAAGAGTAGTGCCTTAAGAATCCTGAACATCAGCTGAAAATCTGTTTCAAATCTTCGTCTTCCCATAGATATCATCTGCAGAGTCAAAGTAAAACAAGTCAAGCATAAGCATTGAGATTAATAACTGCCAGCCGCAGCTGACGGTAATGGTAGGTTGTTGTTCGTTTATCTGCCGATGTCACCAACGTCCAACCGCAAGCTTTTACGTCTAACGATGATTAGTCAAATATTTACACTGCGGCTGGACATTGGCCATAGCGACAAATAAACGAACAACAACCGCTGCTGCTAGCCGTTTCCACCAACGACAGACAAACGAACAGCCATGATATAATTAATCTAAACGAGGTAGGGTTATGTGAAACCTTTAGAACAAGTAATGATGTGAGCAAAACCACCCAAGAGAGTCCATAAACCAGAAAGCTCTTGCTACGCTGAGAGATATTGAGCTGGTAAACAATACCATACTGATAAATAAAAAACCGTAGAGCAAGTGTGATCTCCAAGATCCTCCCTCTTATATTCGTATGTTTAAGATGTTCTTGCTCTACATTCCACCAAGATTCCCAGCTTTTATCAACTGGGATACCTATCCCACCTCGATCATTAAGCCAACGTTTCCAATCAGTCCAATCATCAACAGTCTTCTGCCACTCAAATCCTGAAGGGTTGAATATGAATGGTGCAAACAACCAAGAACCAACCATAAACCACATGGAGACTGTAATATACAGATAAAGATTTGAACTCCGGTATGAATGTCCATAGACTTGATAAACAATCAGCAACAAAAGCAGCTCTAGTCCCTTCACAAAGTGACTTCTTGAGTATAACCTATAGTTTTCCGCAAACTTTGCATGAAACACAACAAACCCTCGACCAGTTGGTCTATATTTGGAACCGCCGTGTAAGATTGTTCTCCCGTAATAATGTGACTTTGTCCCAAGCTGGAACGTGAAGAACACGGAAGCTAGCTGAAGCTGCATTATGAAGAAATCAACTATAGCTGAGCGAAACCCTTTCTCTAACCCTATTTCCATTACCATCGGTAACACCATCAAGAAACCTAGCTGAAATATTGACTGTGTAGCCAGAGCTTGCTCAAGAGCCGCTAGCTGGTTTGGTGTTGCGAGGCTTAGGATCTCTTTCTCTGCTCCACTCATAACCATGTACATACGTCCATACAAGAATGCATAAACAGTAATCACCGTGAGCTGAAACAAACACAAATGTCACAACCGTGCTAATGTAATATAGCTCGAAGGTTGATATTAGGCATGGGTATAAAAACCGAGAACCGGAGAACTGAACCGAAAGAACTGAAATCGAAACCGATCTAAATTTGGTAAACACATGAATGGTTCCTAAGGTATCATAACCGAACCGAAAATCGAATGGGTATTCGAACTAACCGAAATATGATTTGTATACCTAAAAATATTAGTTATATTTAGATTTAAAGTAAGCGAGTAACCAAAATTAACCGAATATTTACCAAGAAAAACTGAATTATCCGAAAAAGCTCTAATATTTTTTAACTGAAATTCCCGAAAGTATCCGATTTTTTCGGGTATTAGCCGGTTCCTAAGTTTACTATCTGAACCAAACCGAAAACCGAAAGAATTGAATCGAAACCAAACCAAAATTTTCAAATACTCGAATGGCTCCTAAATTCCTATACCCGAAAAAACCGAAAACCGAAAAAACTGAATCGAACTAAACCGAGCCAAACCGAAGAACCGAACACCCATGCCTAGTTGAATTCAAGAATCATTTATGTTGACATACCATGCTACTGAAATAGAACCCAATGGTTGTGAAATAGAATGAGAGCATCCTATAAAAGTCAAACCGATGTCCCAAACGGTAAACATCACGGCTTAACGTTTGCTCCCCATTTCCATTTGCTACTTTAGCTTCAAAAATCGAGATAGGGTTCAACCCCACATCCCTCCCCTTTCCAACTTGGATATACTCATGATGTGTAACGTATCCCCCACGGAGAGTTGAATTAAAACCTACACACAACATTGATAAATAAATCAGCATCTGTTTTAGTTTTGCTTGGAACCAACATTTAGTAGAGAAGAAAGATGTCTTTACCTCCGAAAATATCCTCACTCAGATTGATTACTTTGGAAGCCTTGCTCACACCACCCCTTGTTATGTGAAAGATTCTGTCAAATATGTCAGGATGGCCATAATGGAAACGGACCCTACACCAATAAATAAACATTAAAGAAGACTTATGAGTTAGCTCAACCAGTCCATTGTGAAAAGCTTAAAATGTAACAGGTTCAAGAACCAAATGCAATAGCATGGTTCTTGGAGAACATACCTTAGAGGATTTGCCAAAATTCTTTGGCCTATTGTCACAAAGCTACTCTCCTGATTGGACATGAACCAAGCTAATGACGAAACGCTGTACCAATATGCCACCACATAGTTGCTAGTCAGGCTCATTTCTTGAGCAGGAAGAAATTATAATATTTCCATGATCATATCTTGCAAGGCAAGCGTACCTTCCGGTAAATATATGTTCTCGGAGACCTAATATCGTTGGCTTGCGTCTGCCAACACGCTCCTTTTTAAACTCTTCCAGCACATTTCTTAATTTGAAAGCTTCTTCAAAGTAATTGTCCTGCAACATTGACTAACCATGAGGATACTATACTCAATCTATACTGTTAATGAGAATGAAAAAGAATCACATACTTGATTCATATCTATAGTTTGTAGCGCTTCACCACGTGTAAATATGATGGCATGGTTTTGGTTTTCAGGTTTTCCTTCACCTATCTCAGCTGGAGGGCCAGGAAGCTTGATCCGGTAGATTTCCTAATGATGGAAGACTATTCATGTTAAGAAGAATAAAATGTACACAAACCCTAACCAGTATGTAAACTCCATAGTGATTCTAAAGGGTTCTGACTTGGGGTACAAGTTACCTCATCAAACTTGTCACCTCCTTTGAGAAGAACAGAGTAAAAGACCTTAGGAGATTTAGCATCTGCTGTCTCTTCCCTCTCATCTACATAAGCAACCCGTAATGATGGATACCTAGAAAATTTGAGACGGTTAGAGCAAATATATCATCAAAAAAAATATCGGAATTTGACATACTTCAGCATGAGCTGCAGAATATTTGTATAGCAACTCCGGTTGTGGATATCACCGGACTTCTTCTGATTTCCATAAACCTGACAAGAAACAACATAAGTGAACTTGAGATCTGCAAGAGCTTTTGCACGTTCCAAGAAAGCCTTCTGATGATCATCATTGGAGGCCTTGGCCTGATCTACACTGAACTTGGCTGCAAGAAGTAGCAAAAAATAGTAAATAAAGAATCTCAGATTTTGTTTCCAAAGGCTTTGATAGGTGCATTGGGATCAGAAAGCACAAACCCTTTTCCCCTGCAACTTCTTGGTAGCATTGAAGCTCCAGAGCCTGCCTATAGTACATCATACCCCTAACTGGCAGAAGTAATAATAGAGACAAATATTAATGTATAGTAAAACCTCTATAAATTAATATAGTCTGAATCGTGATATTTTATTAATTTAATAAAATATTAATTTATCGAGAGATTAATTAGGTGGAAAACTTATTTTGGGATCGAAAAATTCTATTAATTTATCGAAATATTAATTTATAGAAGTTATAACATATAACATATAGACAAGGTGATACTTAAGAACAATATGATTTATATTTTGTTAACATGGGAATTCACAACATGGTTCCGGGCTGACCTCGGCTACACTCTTTGCCTAACATTAGCATTAGATCAGGGGAATAGCATTTGTACCTGTTCTAGCTAGCGTCTGGCCTCTGTAAGATACCCACTCTCTTAGAAACTCTGACTTATCTTTCTCAAGAAGCTTAGGATCATTCAGACGATCCAAGAAATTGGTCCACTCGTCTAGTTCACGTAAGATGAACTCAGTAATCTTGAATTTTGTGAAGATAAGAATTACTGGTTTTGTCAAGAATCAAGAATGTACCAGGGTAAATCTTTTGTAGGTAAAAAAGTATTGAGATCCCATCTTCATTCTCCTTGTTAAGCTCCTCTTCTGAATATAGAACATCTTCTTTGTAGTAAGGAGTTAAAACACTGAACATGAACAACAAAACAGTTGACTTCATCAAGTGACTAAGATTGATTGAATACTAAAACAGATTAGTATGTTCACCTGAACGAGAGCATATCTCGTATTCTTGGAGCATTAGGCATGTTCATAAACAGAGAATTAGCAAAGAATGTGATCCGGCGACGAGCTTCCAAGTTTTGAGGAACATTTATGGCAGATTCTTTGACAGACAATAGCAAATGAAGCCGAACAATCTACAAAAGAAAGAGTCAGATATCATGCAAGATGTTATTATTAAACCCGCAACTCTTCACATGAAGAGTATTACTTGCCCTTTGAAAAATTTACTGAACCGAGCTTATTGAACCGAAAACCAAATTTTGGTAAATTTGAAAATTAATTTTAGTTACCGGTTCGGTTTGGTTCGACAACCGATCAGGTAGCCGAAGTTTTTTAAACAAAATAAACCAATTTTTATTCAAAAACATTAAATTTTTTGAACCGAACCGATTTGAATAACCGAAATTACTCGAACCGAACCGATCCAAATAACCGAATATATAGAAAGTCAACCGAATTAACCGATTTTACCCGAAACTTCGGTTAATTTCGGTAAAAGTCAATAACCGAAAAAACCAAAAATTAACCGAATCGAACCGAAATAAATTTCAGTTAGTTTCAGAAAAAAATTCTAAACCGAACCGAAACTGAAACCGAAGTCCAGACCTAGTAGTGTATTACCTTCTCTCGCCAGCGTTTATCCCGTATGAGGTGAATATTAATTTTCTCAAACCTCTGTTCCTTTTTCTCATTCTTGATGTCAGGAGAATCAACACGAGCCCTTTCAAGAATTCTATATCAATAATAAGAGGACGTCATCACACTACATTTCTAATGAGATATGTTTTTATCTGCTGAGGGTACTTACTCATGACCATTAACCAAGAGATCTTGAGTAATGATTTCTATAACATCTTGGAAGACATTAATCAACTGAGAATTGTATGTCCCCTGGTCTTCATAGTCACTTAACTGTTTACATATCAAAAGCATTAGCTCATGTTGTAAGGGCTTAATGTAGTGAATGAGTGGGTTCAAAAGCATTACCAATATGCTTAGAAACTTCTCCAGCTTATCACTAAGGAGAGGTAATCCACTCATCCGGAATTCATATATAAATCTCTGGTTTTCTATGCTCGTTTCCACTTCTGAAAATACTTGTTTCATCACCCTAATTCAAAGATGTAAAAATGTGAATTCGTGAAGGCAGGGTTCGCGATGCATAATATGATAAGTATTGAGATATCGTAGAGATTAATAGGCCATGAAATCGTAATCTCTATAGAGTGTGTGATAATTATCCCACATTAATATCTACAATATCTCAATAATAGGGTTGGAAGAATTGCATGAAGCCCGTTTACCTTCTATCTGCTTCATCTTCAAGTAGAGCTGATATTATTTTCTTCAATGTCTCATAACTCTCAATAACAGCAGAACGCATGTATCCATCACTTTTAATCTTTCTAAATAGTTCAGCATCTTCTTTTCCCTTGAAATCTTTTGCCATATCCACCGCGATGGGAATCTACTTAGTTGAAAACATTATGCATCTTAACAAAATAGTTGATTGATAACTCATGTATGTTTGATCAATGGATCATTATTTGCTACTACAATGGAAGGAAGTTCTAATAAGAACACAAATAAGTCCATACCTTACTAGCAAGCAAGAAAGGTGGCCACTGGATGACAGACACATCTCGGGAAGAAGACGGTACAAGCAGCAAATCCCTATCTCTGAGTTTTACAACATGAATAGGAAACGTTACATGACATGACATGACATGCATGCTTGTTTTGTCTTTTCTAATAGAATATAGAGTTAAACCTGTCACTGATCTTATCCTCGCTTCTCATAGAGATAATGAACTCGTTCCACACTTGAGAGAAATTTGTGATGTTTTTATGGTCTATATAATCATCCTATATAGTTCACATAGAGAATCTATCAATGACAAACAAGGGAAATAAAACTTTGAGATATGTAAGAAACACTAAATTATAGCATAAAGCACTACCGCATGTTTTCTTTTTGCATCTTCTGGCATGAGTGTGCGGCTGAAAGCAATTGGTATTGACTCAAATCTAGACCGCAACATCCCAAGAGTCCGTATCTAACCAAACATGTCAAGAAAAAAACAGTAATAAAACCAACCAGTTAACTGAAGTTCCATCAAGAGGACCGGTCCTCGGCACAGCCGGATGAAACATTGGTTTCGGCCCCCAAAATTTATTAAGCTAATATGTATAAGTTTTATGGCCCCTAATTTTTTTTTTTAAATCTAATAAATTTTACGCTAAAATATTTATAGTTCCCAAAATGTCAGGACCTGTCATGTCTTTATCATCTATTAGGTTGCACAATGGTGGTATTCATAGGGTTAAATTTCACTTACTTCTCCCAAATGACTGAAGGCTCCATGTATGCCTCCAAACAGAGTTGAAAAAATGGCGTACCATATTTGAGTATCCATCAGGTAAACCTACTCACAACATACATGCAAACAAGTAAGCCATATCTAAACAACATTTGTTTCTTTCTTGTGAGCTCTTTTAATATTCTACTTACCAGTACAATTGGAGCCCATACAGCAAGAACCACTCCAATATTGTTAGTTGCTATATAAAAATCATAAATCAGTCAAATCAAGCGTAGTAAAATGTACATTGCAACCAGAAAAGAGGGCAACTCTAAAACTTACAATGTGGGAAAAACTCATGCCACTGGAAGTGACCAATGTGCATATTCATTATCATCTTTGTTGGCTTAATAAGGGGTAGTATCTGTTTGCAAGATATAATGTTAGTCACCAATGCTTACACTAAGATCACAGTAGGAAGACTCTGTTTCAGAGTAGACTCATCAAGGTCACAATGTGAATTAAGTTCAAGGAGAACATATTGAAGTAGAAAATGGTCGAAATCTAAGAACTGTATAACCAAATATAATATATCTCTTTGTGACGTATGCCCTAAAGACTTCCTAAACATAGACAGTTTGGCAAACCAACAACGAGGAGCTAGCTTAAGTCCGTAAAGTGATTTATTCAACTTGCAGACTTTATTTTCATCGGCATGTGAGAACCCCGGTGGTAACTTCATATAGACTTATAAATGAAACTACACTTTTATATAAAAAGACTCCCATAAATTCATAGCTCTCATATGCATGTAGACAGCCTAAATTGAAGTAACTATAAGTTAAAGAGAGATAAAGTCAAAATCCAGACCTCCACATAATAGTTGAAAGCAAGCTTGGTGATGAGTAGCATAATCCAGAAAGTGGTATACCTGAGCATAAATAAGTTGCTCTATATGAGAACATATGCTAATAAGAGCCAAACAATCTTTGTAACAAGAAATTTGGTCATCACTCACTTGAAGAGAGAAAGAGTGTCCTCATGCATACCTCTTCCAACATATAGTTTTGGCTACAACATGGAAAATCATAAAGACACAAAGATGACAAAATGAAACTTCAAGAACTCCGGTTTCTCGAACATAACTAAAGATGCCAAAATGAAACTTCAAGAACTCCGGTTTCTCGGGAAAAAAAAAGTGAAACTTTAAGAATCACAAGAATAGTTTTAAAACTTGCCTGAGCCCACCACATGATAAGCTTGATAATTCGCATGTCTGAACACTCCATGACTCTCCGGAATGGTGGAACGAGGAACAAGAAAGCAGCCAGTATGTTTGGTAACACGTAAAACGAAACTGCATATGTATAAAAAGACTTATCCTTCCAATCTCCAGTCCAAGTGCTGAAGAACTTTACAACTCCACTTGGTCGTTGGACAGACTTTGCGTAAGCAATTGGGAGCAGCACAGCCCACATAGCTGCTACTGCGAATTTCAGAAGGTACCGCAAGATCTGGGAGAACTTGAAGTTCTTCCAGGCATTGAAATTAAGGATAATGTCCAGTGCCGCTACATAATGCAAGTTAGAACATCAAGGTAAGATAAAACTCTAGGAAACAAGAAACTTAATCTTGAAATCAAAACCTTGTAAAAGAGTCAGATAGGCTGAAGTAATGAAAATGGTTAACACTTTTTTGAACACATCTTTGTCAAAAATATCAGCCAGAGATCCTGAACCATTCCATCCAACTATTACCATAGCCTACAAAAAGATAAGGAAACATATGATCAACTGAAAAAAAAACTTGGTTTCCAGACCAATCAACATATAAAAATTCTAACTTTACCTGAAAGGCCATGACAAAGAATATCCACATTCGATCAAAATCTCTGAAGAGGTTCCAGAATGTTCTTACTTCAACAAAGTTGGTTTTAGGTTTACTTTTCCCATAAGTTACTTGATTCAGCCTCTGCAATACATTAGACCTACACCATTATGTTTCTGTAGGGCCTAAAAATAGTAACTTAAGACTGCTTGCGTAAACTACAAGGCACATAACTTTCCACAATTAGAAAGTCTCATACCTCGTTCTGTGGGGTTATCTCGTCAGAGCTTAGGAAAAAATCTGCATTAGGGTCCAGTGGCCATCCTATCTTGAAACATCTTTTAGACCTTCATATAAATAAGGACCTTGACAATGAGAAACCAGATCATATAGACAATGATTATATAATAGTTAAGAACTCACCAAAAATATTCATTCAAATCATCATAATTTCTCCATTGTGAATGGCTTGCTGTGCCACCCTTGTTTCTTCTTGCTTCCTTCTCAAGGTAAATACAATCATGTTAAGTCAAAATAAACTGTCCAGTTCCTACGTGAGTGATCTTCATATACTTACCTTGCGGATGACTTGATAAATGGGAGTTATAACATTTCTTAGAAACGATTCTTCATCGATTATTTCTCCAGTTTCATATGTCTCACCACTTACAGCTTCAACATTGCTAAACAGAATCCCATAGACATCATTTGCCATCTTAGAAACAATAACAAAAAAAACAGAGAAGAAAAATATTCATTTCAAACCATCAAGAATCTGAAGAAAGCTATGGAATGTATGCATATATAATTCTAACTTACATTGTGAAATATATAGCAGATACATTCAGGCATAAACCTGACATTTGAAGCTTCACCCCATATTAAAAGGTACAAGGAAATATAGATAAGTTGCAGCTGTTGTTCATCACAATCTGCTGGAAACCTTTTCAAGAACCAAGTCGAAGCATCCAAGCATCAGATATGTCACAAAAGGACAGAACATATCATTGGAACTTATCAAGAACATAACATACCTGAGATTAGACTTACAGTGCAAATATTTACACCATGAGTAATAATTTTTAAATGTTTTGTTCATCAACTCGGTGACTGTGCTAGGTTTCAACTGCAAGAAAACTTACATCATTACTAAACCATAAAGGGTATCAGGAAGATGTGTAGGAGACACATAGAAAGCAACCTACAACTAGGCTTGGGCTTTCGGGTTCGGATCGGGTTTTTTTTTTTTTGGGATCTTCAGATTGAGGGCTAGAGACCATGTTTGAGTATTTCTATGTATCGAGTCGGGTTCGGTTCGGGGGTTTGGGTTGAGTTCGGTACCCCATAACCAAAAAAAAATCTGAAAACTCAAAACAATATTCAAAAGAATTTGAAAATACTTGAAAATCCCGTTTAGAAAAAAAAAACTATTCAAACTATAAAAATAAATTCGAAAATATCAGAATTACTTAAAATTAGGTAAATTTTTGGGTTACTTCAGGTACTCGTTCGGGTTCGGTTCATGTTCGATTTACCCAATATCCAAAATATCTAGACATAAGCCCTCATTTGGATATTTTTGTAGAATCGGCTCGGATTGGGATCGGGTTTTTCGGGTCAGGTTCGGGTTCAGATTTCAGGTAAATGCACATGCCTACCTACAACAATTTGCTCACCTCATCATATTCTTCATCAGTTCTGTTTCTAATATCAGCATTAGCAAGAAGTAGTATGATGTGCTCCCTCTGATTTGCCACGCTCCCTCTCTATACTCACCATATGAAAAGCTACATGAGCTATCAAATGATCATAACAACAGTTGGAGCTATATAAAGACAGTTTAAGTAGGACATTACTTGAAAGCCGAACTCAGAAGCAAGCCATTCAAGAATGTCATTGAAACACTTAGTTCTAGACTTGCGCATTTCATCAGGTGCATTAGATGGCAAATGAACTCTTCGTTTAGGAAGGTTGCGCACATTACGAACCGCACTAAATGCAGCCTTGACCTATTTTTCAGAAACGAAGAGTGTAAATATTTTCTTTATAGCATACTAATTGAGTACATGATGATAACTAAGTATTCAAACAAAACCCACCTCAGGAAGCTCTACAATGGCTGGTTTAGTCCCTATGGCATATAAGGGAAGAATGTTGTAGTGTTCATATCTATCTCTTTTCTTTTCAACTTCTTCTGCGTATCTACGGGTCTAAAACAACAGAGGAAGGGAACAAGCATATCACAGAGCAATCTAATCAAGATAGCAATACATATACATTTAGAACGTATATAAATCCGAACCTCATGATCCACTTTTGGAGAAGGTACAACAGTCTTGAGTACATCATACAATACTGATGCAATTTGGTAAAGTCTGGCCATCTCCTCCCTTTAGCAAAACCAGAAATATAAGAATAGGCAAGGCTGTGATTGTGATTGGTAACTTGCGGAATTGCGTTTTTCTGCCATTCCGCAAGTTTTTTACCAATAGAAAAATTATGCAGAACGTAAACTAAAAGGCAAAAACGCAAGTCTTGAGTTTTTGCTTTAAAAGTACAAAAAACATCTATTAATAAAAAAGGTAAGGTCAGGGCCGGCCTTGGGCTAAAGCTGGTAAAGCCCATGCTTTAGGCGCCAAAATTATGTTATATATTTAAAGGGCATCATGTTCAACAAATGTGCTTGTGGTGTAGTGGTTAAAAGTCTCTTTTCTTCCCTGTGGGTGCTGCTGAGTTTGATGGCTATTGATGACATTATATTAGCATTTTTTTCTATAGGCTTTAGGCGCCCAAGTGTATTGGGCCGGGCATGGGTAAGGTATAGGTAGATTGTGGTGGAATTAATTTTTTTGTTGATTGGTAACTTACGGAATGGTAGAATTGCGTTTAAACACAATACTTGCAGAATTGTGTTTTTAAACGTGATTCTACCATTCCATATGTTACCAATCAAAGCATAAATATTACTATTCTTCAGCTTATTGAATCTTTGCCATGAGTGTACTCACGGTTTTCTTGATGTTTCTCCTTCTTTGATATATTTCTCATAGAAATTCTGGTAATATGCTTGGATCTCTCTAGGGTCGTTTTTCGCGAGCTGAGGCTTGGTTTCCTCTTCTTCCTTAAAAACAAATAGGGCGTGTGTAAGCTCTTAATAGAAATCTTCTTATATTGCACCAAGCAAGTATATATATAATACCTTCTCCAGTCTATGTAGAAGATAGGTCTTAAACTGACGAACACCTCGTCCACTTGATGTAGCATCCATCCTATGAGCCTTCTCAAATGCATGAAACCGGCCTAATATAACCACAAAACAGAGTGTTACACAAACAGAGTGTTCTCAATCATACTGGTTATACAACCATGTCTATGTTAAGAACCCATATATATATATATATATATAACAATCTTAAATAGAAACTGGCAAAAGCAAGCAGACAGGACTATTGTCAAAGAACTCATATTGTCTCTTCAATTCTCACAAACTTATAACATATAATAAGCAAGAGAACCCATTATATCTTCTACTAGTTTCATCAAGAAATGAAAAAATGAAACTCACAGAGATAAGCAACCCGAGGATTATCTTTCTCGATTTCATTAGCAACACGAAGAATCGGAGCAATAGAAGCAAGAGACGAAGGAACAAGCTCGCTATCCATGGCGCTAGCATCTTCGTTTGGCCTATCAATCATCATAGTTGTCGCACGTGAAGGAGCAACCCTCCGAGACAGAGACCGAGGTAACTCTACTGTTCCACTCGAACTAGCTTCCATGGCCGCCGTGAATCAAAGTAAACAATTCTTCGTCAAGATTACAATGAAAACAAAGTAAACCTATTATCATATGTTTTGATAATTGATCTTCTTTTATAGTCACTTTATAGGAAACAACATTAAAGAAAAGAGATCGATAAAGAAAGAAAAAAGGTTTAATTTTAAATATATTTCTGCTTTTTTCATCTTTTTCCCTCGCTTTTTTGCTTTACTTTTTTGTACATAGGACGAAGCTCTCCAAATTCTTTTACTTAGCGAGGAAGGTGACAGTGGATGAAGACGAAAACAGGAAACCATCACAAATATCCAAAAAGGTCTCAACGGCTATTTATGGGTTTTTATTTTTTTTTCGATTTTATAATAAGATCGATTGTTTTCTAGGATTAGGTTTCCGGTTTGTTCTGTTTTTTCGTCTGAAGTTGTACTTTGATCAACAAAGGTGGGATATATTGTTGAAATACAAAAACCGATAGATAATTGAATAATTTTCAAAAACTAAGTTCAAAAAAGCAACTAATCCAAAAGAAAATATAGATACTTCTGGAAGCTAAACCTACAACTATAATTGACATAAATTGATGAAAAGCAAATTCTAGCAAAAACAACCCAACTTGCAAAAATTAACTACCAGTTTGTTCCGGTTTTGTTATTAAATTATATTTTTTTAAAAAGATAATGAGATGCAAATTCTAGCAAAAACAACCCAACTTACAAAAATTAATTATTGGTTTGTTATGATTTTATTTGTTCCGGTTTTGTTATTAAGTTATATTTTTTTATAATAATCCTTCAAACAAAAAATAAGACTAATTGATACATTAACCAATAGAAATCAGGCTCAGTTGATTAGACCTGAGATAGATCTGAATATTTAAATTTTCGGAGCGAATCTTGGATCGAATCTTAGATTCCAAATAATAGTTCCAGTTCGACAGTTGACCAAATAGAACGAGGCTGTTTTAAACAAGGAAGATCAAATTTCTTACTAAAGAAGTAAGAGCACATCTATGTATGTATATCCACAAGTCTCCCCCAACGCATCATGCAACTAAAACTAAAAGAAACTGCAATCAAAGAAGAAAATATTTACAGAGCTTCCACGGATCCAACCTACATTCTATCTTATAAACAAATTTGTTATCTTCGAAAAGGCGACGAAGAGAGCTTCCACTTTAGTTTCACTCCTACACGACACACCATGCTTTGGCCTAGAGTCATTACACCCAACTCCACGAGGTTTTTGTCCCGGTAATAAGAGAAGAACATAGGTAATAACTTTCACTTGAGGCTATTGCTATGATGTTTCTTTGGGATCATATTGGACTTGCCTTAGAAACCTACACCACCGAGTCCAAACCAAAAACATGTTGGTTGTTTACACTGTTGGTTAGGTTTGAATGTTTCAGTTTGGTTCAGTTTATATATACGCGGTTTAAAGCTTACTACAAAACTCCTTTTGTGGATCTAAAATGGTTTCCTAACTTGAATGTTGATCAAGAGAATTGTGTACCTGATTCTTCGAAACGGTTGTGGAGGTCCACTGCTGAGGAGGCTGCCTTGGAACAGTCTCATAGTTGACATAAGTGATTCTTCTTGGTTCTTCTTGTCTACTCACAATGTCTTGAGGAGGTAACTCCCGCAAAACCCATAAAACAAAAGCCAATGGTACAGTCGAACCTGTCAAAGAAACCGTTCTTATCAATAATACTACATGAGGTCATAGAAAACGTCAAAGGAAAATATAAATGATGTTATATTTTTCACCTATGAAATAGTATATGATCAGAAGAACCAATGCTTTAACGCCGTGTAATTTGCTTGGGTTCCAATGATAGAAGAGCTGAGATCACAAGTTGTTTTTGGTTAAGCATTTAGTTTTCAGATAATACTTTTGGTAATGTAATTTCTTACCGGAATCTGTGTGAGCAGAGCGATTAAAGAGCTGACGGTAAAGCATACAACTGAGACGCCTGCTAAACCCGATACCTATAATGGTTATAAGTTATTCTCAGTACAAGGTTTCAACTGGTATGTGAAAGGGAAACCAAAAATTTGTATAGTTACCTTACGCATCTCTGATGAAACTTGTTCAGACCGTACCTTCCTTAGATTAAAAAGCAGACGCATGCCTAGAGAACAAGAAAGAACACAAACGAGTTTGCGAGTTTCTGCCACACTAGATCAAGCCTAATGGTCTCATTGTGGCAAATAAGATCACTGTAATAAGCCTAGTAATCACTGACATACTCGAAATGATACAAGAAAAGTTCGATAGCTCTCAAACCAGAAAAGAACTGAAGCAATCACTCACCATAGAAGCATATTCCTCCACCCGTGATTAGGATGATTGAAGCAAAAACATCTACATACACCTACACAAAAAGTGAACTAAGAACAGGAAAAAAGAGGAAATATCATCGTATAATATATAGCACATACCTCAGCTAATAATGAAGGATCGGCAGAATTATCTCCGGAAG
The DNA here is from genome assembly GCA_030180135.1 of Orychophragmus violaceus. Classification (NCBI taxonomy): domain Eukaryota; kingdom Viridiplantae; phylum Streptophyta; class Magnoliopsida; order Brassicales; family Brassicaceae; genus Orychophragmus; species Orychophragmus violaceus. Next base: position 102,975,618 of record CM058231.1, on the reverse strand, counting down.
CAATCCAGATAAGGATTGCAAATGATATCATTAAGATGAACACAACAACAACCGCCTAGCAAAAATGGAAACATAAATCACAGGCATGAAACTGGCTAGTGGTTTTATGCACAAAGAAAGTATCTCATACCGCAACAACAAACTTCTGCCGAGTGCCGACATGAATCCCATGGAAAGAACAACATTTTCTACGATCACTTGAACTCGAAGAGCCTGCTTTGCTCTTTGTTTTTTCGAGTAACACTTGCTGGATGCTACTTTCTTCATCATCATCATCATCATCATCCTCCTCTCCATTTCCCTGATGGCAAACATCTACCCTATAACATTAGGAAGCAACATTGTCTTATTACCTCAGATCATTGTTCAGATCAATACGACAAAAGAAAACAATCACAGAGTGGAGAATCTACATACCAGAAAGAAAGAAGCAGGAAAAAAGTTGCCAGGAACAGAATCTTGGGAAAGGCTGCAAGTACAATTCAATTCATCAGGGTCTATACTAAAGGAGAAATCAATAAAAACCATACACAAAACCATAACAACAGAACATAAAATTTTACCCATAAGCAGAAAACCTAATGCATTGGACCAATGATGCCACCTTGTGCAAGTTGCTATAATCGCAGCCACAAAATAGACAAGAGAACCTGCAAACAGATAAAGTAGAGAGATCTTATTCACAGTTTCTCCCTCATTATCTATGTTAAGGAACGTCCGGAGGACTTACCAGTGTTTGAAGAGCCAATCATAAGATGAAGCACCTGCATATATTCAAGATGAATGTGTCAGATACACAACATGACAAGTAACAAGAACAGTAAAGTAGATTAGAAGACTTTACTTTTTGCCGTGTCCATCCAACTCGTTTATCCCGCCGGTGAAACCGAGTTAACTGAAAGCAGTAGGCAGCCAAGATAAATCTTACAAGCCCAAACCAACAAAAACAAAAAAGAATAAGACTTTTTATTACTTTCAATGTCTAAAACTACACTTAATCTACACTCATATCACTTTTGAAAAGAAAGGTTTCAACTTTCTATTTGAGATTCGTATCGGATTCAGATTCTCTCATTGTACACAAAACACACTCCAAGAGTTGACCTGAAACTTAAAAGTCAACCACATCTACAACAACAACAACAGACACAGCTCTAAAGACAAATCTCATCGTGTCTTAAAAATACGAAATTCAGCACAATGATTCACTTTCCCAACAGACTATGCACACAATCAAAAACGAAACCTTTGAAATCAAATTGAGTTAGAATCAGAATTCTCGAGAAGAAGAGAGAACCTGAAAGAATGCGATGAAAGCGAGAGCGCCATCGATTAAAGCTAGACAGAGATTGACGGCGATGAAGCTCGGAGCATAGCATTTAGCCGTCTTCGATTCGAAAAGCGTCGCTACGATCGTCATCGCTAAACCCTCTCTTTCTCAATCCTTCCAGAGATCGAAATGACCCAGATTTTAGGTTTGTGGAGAGAGAGGATCAAAGAACACCGAGACAGATGGTTGTAGGAGATGGGTTGGCTCTGGTCTGAAAAATAAATTAATATATCACAATATTTTTTATAAAATTCAATAAATTTAGTGAATATTCGGAGTCTTTTTGTAAATTTTTTTGTCAAAGTCTTTTGTAATTAAAACACTTTTCTTTGACACTTTATATTATAAATTTTAAATTTGTTATTACCGTGAAAGTATATATTTTTATTTTTATTTTTTCTTAATTTCAAATTAAGCTATTCACTTTCAACTTTATCTTAGTTTTTTAAATTTTTCATAATCATAGGATCATTGGTAAATTATACTTTTCTACTAAATCATATTAATATAAACTTTAACTAAAATTATGTATTATCATAATAATTTATTTAACTATAACTAAAATTAAGTGTTACATATAATGGTTTCAAAAAGAAGTTTGTCTAGTATAAATTTTAGTTTAAGAAACTAGATGGAAGCAATTTTTTTTAAAAAAAAACTATAACTAATTGGGTTTATTTTGCTTTTCCAAGCTATGGTAAATTCCAAAAAATACAAGTTGACAAAACAAAAATACATGTTTGAAGATAATTAGTTTCATATTTTGTTGACAAAAAATAATTAATTAAGTCAAACAAAACTGATTTATTTAAAAATGCAGAGTAAGATAAAATTTAAGAAAAGTGTAAAGCTTGAAATTAATGGAGAGCACAAAATTCAAAACGAAGACACTGTGTAATGAATTCAATGGCATTGAGTTTTCTTGTCGCCTCAAATGTAAATCAAAGTCACATGCTTTCCGCAACTCTCTTCTCAGGTACTGCATAATTTGTGTTCTTGATATCCTGAAGCTTCTTCTTACTTCATCTGCCATTACTCACTTAAATTCCTTCTGTGTCACCTTCTCAATCAAGGTCTCTTCTTCGTCGGCACACACACAAATCAGATCTCCTCGGAACAACTCACTTTCCGTCAGGTTACGGTGGCTCGACTGAGATTCACAATCCAGCAATCAATTGTATCACAAAGACGATGACTTTACCATTCCCTTAGGCAAACAAAACGTCTATGAATTACTATCGGTCTTTGCTGATTGTAGATGATAGACTATAGAGTTTATGAAAATGTATATAGCAAGCAATAATTTTAACACACTTGTATTCAGAAAATGAGATTTGAATAAGTACATTAGTATATGATAAAGCAATACATTATTTGAAGTAATATCCTAAAAAATGAAAGAATCTGTTCTCCTTGATCTGTCTAAATCTGACAAGAAAGGTTATAAATCTGCACACTTTGTAGGTGCATACCCAAGCTTAGACCTCTTAGTATCATAAACTATATGAAAATTCTGCTGCTGATAGTTTCCAATAATTGAAAACGCTGACTTAGGAGTTCCAAGAATCGCCAAGCAAACCAAACCCTCATCCAGCCAAATGAAAGAGTTCTCTGTCGGAAAATTCCAAACCGCACCATCTGCAAAAGCAATCCCAAGCTCAGGTAGCTGAACATTATCTACACCAGAGACATTGAAGCAAGGGTCTAGGACCGGGAAGTCTCGATAAACCGGGTACTTCCCTTTCACTTCGTCAGCCATCTTGTTTTTGATGAGTTCGTATGCAGGCTCCGCGAAGTAACTCAAAGTTGTACCTGAATCAATGATGGTTCCTCCACCGCCGTCTGATGAAATGTTCCATGTTTCTTCAGGTATGTTTACCACTTTGTTTGCAACTAGAATGGATTTGATCTGTACATAGTAAAATGTATCAACGAGGTTTTCTTTCCCGGCGACAAAAGAAGTGTAGTTCAGGTTCGGGTGTCTTAGCAAATCCTTGTCTTCCCCGAATATCAACTTGCTGCTAACGTTTGTATCGCTGTTTCGATCGACAAGGCAGTAAGAAAACGAATGACCATACAGAGATTGTAGCTGGGAAGAAAACGAAAGCGGGCCTCTTCCTAATCCAAGTAATCCTGCAGCACCATGGAACAGACCTCTGTTCCAATGACCACAACCAAACATCAAGTTTTCGACTTTATATAGTTCCGAGTTGTCTCCATTCATGGTGAGGTTCACCGTGAAAGTCTCGACTGCGAAATCTCCTGTAGTGTTGGAACTGTCTCCATACCAATAGTAATAAGGGCATGACTGGTTATCTGATTTGCAGGGGGTTGGAGGATCAGGTGATGAGACTAGTTTGCATCTTGGGTCATTGCAAGTTATGTTCTTGTAAGAAGATGAGGCTGTAGGGTCATAAAACGCACCGTTTTGTTGGAAACAATCGTAGCAAGGGAGGCATTGGATCCAGTTTAGGTCACTTCCTGTGTCGAGAATTAAGGAGAAGTGTTTTGGTGGTGAACCAACTAACACGTCCATGAAGTACTCTCCTGAACCGAGAGTCATACCGGACTCGAGTGTAGCCACTAACTGACCAGCCTGCTCTGCCTCCGGAGAAGAAGCTACCGGAGATGTAACTACTTTTGACTTCTTCTGTTTCTGTAGTTTTGAAACAGTGTTTTGGTTCTTCTTCTCTAAGACCCTTTTGTGAAGCATCTGGATTCTTGTGAGATCTTGGATTTGGAGATCAAGAACTGGATTTGTTGTTGTTGATGTCGTCTCTGTTTCTTGCTTGGTTGTCGTCGTTGTCTGTCGGCGCTTTAAATGAAACTTCACCGTTTTGTTTTCTCCTGTTGTTTCCTTGGTGGGTTTCTTCTCTGGCGGCGAAGAGAAACCGCAATCGTCGCTTGAAGAAACAGAACCGAAACGCATCGGATTCGGAAAGTCAAACCCGGAAAAGCCGGAGATGTTTTTCTGTTCATTGTTTCCGTCGATGGCTCTGGAGTCGCCGGAAAATGCTGTGAAGAAGAAGAAAATAAGACAAAGAATGAAACTATACTTGGACAACATTAGGAGTTGTGTCTGAGAAATCGCCGACAACGATGAAGCTCGGAATCGCCGGGAAAGGAAGTTAAATGAAGAAACTTTTGGGGAGATTTATGAGTTTCGATTTTGATAAATGGAGGAATGGAAGAGAGAATGAGCTTAGAAGAGAAGCGATTAGAAGAGCAAAAGAACAGTGACGATCTCGAGAAGTCAAACAAGATGAAATAAAATAAAAGTTGATAATTGTTGACCAAAGTCTTCTTCTTCTTCACGCGGTTTCAGACCAAGAACCAAACATGGTGTGGGGAAAAAGAAAAGAGACGGTAACAAATTAGAATTAAAAAAAAGAGTTTGTAGTGGTTCTACTTAAAAACTAAATGCCCATTGGTTGTCTGTAATCTCTGAGCTATAAAATAAATAATAAACATATAGATATTATTATTTAATTATAAGAGTTTCTTATCTCATTTGATATATTATTTTATTATTATTTTTGTGTATGAAGAAACTTTTATGAGAGACTATGCAATACATATGCTCTTACATCTTGTCTTAGTCTTAGTTTATCATATTTTAAAATTTAAGGAGAACAAGAAAATAAAGAGTTAGTAATTTTTTTAAAAGAGTAAATAAGTTAAAGTATTTTTTCGGCAAAATTAGGTTGAATAACCATTTAGAGAACGAAAAAGTAAATAACTCTTCTTTTTCATATGATTTTTGTTATACATAAAAATTGAAATCTTACAAACTAACATAAAGAGTTTACATCTGTTTTAACCAAAATCGGCGGAAAAAAAATAAAATATCTCGGACAATTAAATTCCAAACAAGGAAAGTTTTAATCCAATCATGGGTAAACATACCATCACAACATAAACTTAAAAATTAAAACTACATGAATCTGATACCACTAGCAATAGCTCCATTTCTATAACGGTTTCTAACTTTTGGAAATTCTATGAAAGATGCTTAACGGAAATATCCACGACCAAACCACCGATAAACTATTTCTTCCTAAAGCAGCGAGGAAAAACCTCCAAAACCAAATAATCAGAATTCCATAGACCGGCAAGAAAAGGAAATTACTCTCTAAACTCATAAACTATGGTGAATGCGATTATAACGATACCTATATTGGTGTCTCTAACTTTTCTTCTGTATTTGGTGCGGGTGTAAGCAACACTTAAAAGTAGACGTTTGAATTTTAATATTAATGACAATTGACAAATCTATTGAGATAATATTAGTTTGACCGCCAAACCAAACAATTAGATATCTTTGGAGAAAAGAAAAAAAAGAAAGTGGCTACCAATAAACTATACTGAACTACCACCTTTTTATAACGCATGTTCAAATAAAGTAGACCTCGTGAGACTATAATATAAGTTTGCAAATAACGCATTATCAAAATGGATCCTTGAACTCTTAAGTGTGTATTAAACTAACTATAATCAAAGACGTTAAAGTTGACCGGTTATCTAATATATATAAAAGACAAGTAATGAGAGAGAAAAAATCATACCTGGTCCAATCAAAGCAAAGAGATTTGCTGACGTGTCAAGAGTTTTTGGTGACTATTGTGAAAAAAATTTGGTGTCTATTCCCCGTGAAAAAAAAATCTTCTTCCCCTTCTCTCTCGAAAAGCAGTTTCTCCAATTCTCTCCAAAAAGCTTTGCCATCAATGTCGCAAAGCTTCAACTTTGCCATTTGATTAACCCTCTTTCTTTCCTCTAGATCTGAGTAGCAAACAAATAATCGAAGAAAAGATCTTCTTCTTTGAGGTAACTATTAATTCATATCAGTGCTAAGGTTCTTCTGAATCTTTTAGGTTTATGATTTCAATCTTGGATCGTAGCTGTCAATTTTTCACAAATTTTTTTTTCACAATAAATGATTTTGGTGAGTTGTTCGTTGACAACAAGGTTCAAACGAATGTTGTCTTCGCTAGCAATGTTGGATTCTTAAATTAGGCGAAGAACCGGAGTGTGCTCCGATTTCCGGCGAGGACAAGAGTTTTGAGGGGAAAGTAAATCCTGAATTGCAAGGCAAAACGAAGTTACTCGATGTGGTGGCTAAGGATCGAGTCAGTGTGTCGACGTTTGTGTTGTGAATCGGACCGAGGCGAACGAAGAATCTGAATACAGTGACAGTGACGATGATTTGAATATAGTGCTGAAAGACGATGACGACTACGGTTCCTGAAGCTTGTGGGTCGAACATTAACAATGGCGGATACGTCGAATCATCCCAAAATTGTTCGTTTTAGAAAAGGGCTGAAAACTGGGTAAGTATCCACGATTGAGCTTGATTTGGTGCCATTTTTCCTGCCTGCATTTGTTGTAGTTTCTGCAGGTTTCACTTGGAATAATCAATTTGCTTGATGACATTACTAAATTATAATCGAAGATGAGAGTCAAGAAGAAGTATTCAACGAATAGAATAACATACAACTTAAAGGTATTAAATGTATTCCTAATTCTCTTCATTTTGGCTGTCTTCTTTTTTCCAAGGTTAATCTTTCTTTTGAAACACAGCTAGAAAAAAAACACCATCTAACAATATGAACGGATGAAGAAACGTGTGCAAAAAAATATGTTTTTTTCGTTGTTTTCTCGATTGATGTTTGATAATTCTGCGATTGATTACTGTTAACTGTTAAATTCATTGGAATGTGTAAAGGTCTAAGCTTTTAGCATTGTTTATAGCTTCAGCTCAGCCTATTGTTTTGGTACCTATCTGAAAGTGCATTTATTGTTTTGCTTCAGTTGTTAGATTTGACATGAATCATTTAATCTTATGTTGGTCTTGATTCCTTTCACCTCTTGCAGAGGGGCTTATCCCTTTTGCACTCACCATGGCTCATGGAGGCAGTGCTTTAAAAGAATTTCTTGAATCTAATTCGACAGGGATTATGAGGTTAAAATGACCAAAGTGGAAGTAAATAACAATAACAAACCTACAAAGTCAGGTTACGCAGGGATTGGAAAATACGGTATGCATTCGAACAATGGTGTTTACGAGATTCTTGAATGTTCAGTTTGTACAAATTTAATGTACCCTCCAGTGTTCAAGAAAGCGCTAGGCGCTAGTCGGGCGGTGACCCACCGCCTAGCGCCTAGAACGCCTAGTCGGGGCCTAGTCGGCGCCTAGGCGGTATATGTATTTATAAAAAAACGATATATATTAGATATATTATATAATATATGTCATATAATTCAAATATTCTTAGTCTAAAAAATAAATTAAAACTCAAAGTACATCGAAATAACAAAAAGAATATTAGCTAAATTTATCAGCACACGACATTTACAATCAAATCTGTTAAATTGACAATATTTTTTATTGATAACCATTAATTTATAAAGTAAGAACTTATAAATTTAGTTATATGTAATAAATTTTTAAAATTATACCGAAACAAACATGAAAATTAAAAATCAAATGATAATTGGTTAAATATTGTGTGTAGCCGCCTAGGACCGCCTAAACCCGCCTAGGACCGCCTAGACCCGCCTAGGACCGTTTAAATCCGCTTAATAACATAAACGCCTAATTCGAACGCCTAGGAGGAAATCGCCACGGTCAAGGACCGCCTAGCGCCTAGACCCCGCCTAGACGGCCGCCTAGACCGACTTTTAGAACACTGGTACCCTCCAATTCATCAGTTTTGTCACTTCTTTCTTCCCTTTAAAGATTTGTAATTGCAATCTTAACGTTGTTTGATTCTACAGTGTCCAAATTGCCACACCTTATGTTCAAACTCCAAAGTGAGAGTGCAGAACACTTGCCCTACATATCGCTATGAGCTTGGTAACATAAGATGCTTAGCTCTTGAGATACAGAGTCCTTCGAAGATACATGCCGATACCAAAGTTTGGGGTGTCATGACATTTTCCCTTACTACAACAAGCTTAAGCACGAGCAGCACTGCAGGTTAGGCCTTACACTTGCCCTTATGTTGGCTCGGAGTGTTCGGTTACAGAGTTGTTAACTCTGTTTCTTCGTATTTTGACATTAGGATGAACGCAAGTTCACTTCATAAGGTTTCCAAGGCCTATATGAAAAGCTAAATTCATGACTATGTGTACAAGTCAAAGCATGTGGTGTCTGGTTTTAGTGGAGAAATCAACTAGCAGCTACTACTTCAGCCATTAATGTTTCCTTCACAAGTACTGTATGTTCTCTACGAGGTGGTGCTGAGGAAGAAACTACGAACTACTTTTTCTTATGTTAAACTATAAAAAAATCTTTTGCAGTTTCCAAATATGTCCATCTTACGAGGTTTAGATGTCTTGGATTTGCATATTAATTTGAATTGTTTAATTTTGGTCATCTGTAGAGTTACCAAACAACATGTATACACTCGCAGATTTTCATTATTTTATTTACTAACTATTTACTTTTCTATCGTTTAAGTTTTAATCCTATAGTTCTCTAATAAAATAATAATCACAATTAAATTTTATTTTAATCAAAAAACAATAATTTACCTTCCATAACTTGTAGTTTTTTTAACCGCAGATTTAAAATTAATTTTATTATTGGATTATCACTATTTTAGTTTTTATTTATATTAATATAGTAGGGTTTGTGTGTTCTGTGGTGATGTATATTTAGATTGTATTATGGTTCACTGTCCAAATCGATTTTTTCATATCTTATATTTCCATACTTTTTGGACCGTTTCTAAACGTCATGCGAATGAGGATTTTGGATATGACAGGTGGGTGTAGATCTCCTGTTTTTGGCGAAACGAGTTGCTGTGAACCGCAATTTTTAATAGTAAACTAAATTATAAATATTTAAGTAACTTTAGTATAAATATTATATAATGCAATATATTAATAAAAAATTATTTTTATAATATTTATTTAATTATATTATTGAAAAATCTTATTAAATATTATAGTTTACACACATTTTTTTTACGAATTTTCAGGTATTTTTAGGCTTTCGTGTGTTTTTGGATTTTAAATACTTTTCATGTGTTCTGGTTATACCCAACTCGAGTCCGAGCCAACCTAAATTTTTTTCGATATTTACATGTTCTTAACATTAAGACCGAACTAACATAAACCTTGATGGAACTGACTCGAAAATCCGATCGGAATTCTAACAGTTTTATATGGATACAAAATATTTTTTATACAAAAAATATATATCTCAATAGAATCAATGTGAACCTAATATTAAGACAAAACGCTTAAATCTACACAAATATATAGATCCAAATATAAATTTTGAACAGCAAAATCTAAAGCATAAATATTTTTACTAATTTTTTTTTTTGTAAAAAAATTGTTCCGCGCTAATGCGCGGACCAGAATCTAGTAACTTATAAGTGATAACCATACTATTCAATTTTAGATCAATTTTAATAACTCGAGGTTGTTCACGACTTGACGGCAAGAGACGAGTCCGTTTTCTTTAAAGTTGTTTGACTTTGACCAACCAAATAAATGTCTACTTACGATAACTAAAATATTTAAGATTTAATAGTTCGGCTAATTACTGATCAAAACTTAAAATCTAAAAGGGATTTCTGCATATTAACCCTTTACCTGGTCAATTTTTTCATTTCAACCCTTCACCTCATTTTTATTCTGGTCAACCCTCATACCTCAAGTCAAACCGCAATATAAACACTCCGTGTATTGATGACGTGGCACCGTCAATAATCTTAACAGTAACTCAAACGCTGTCGTTTTGATTGTGCTCGAAAACAACACAACTACTCGACGTTTTTTTTTATGGATGAAGCTTTAAAGGGGATTTTGTCTTCTTATTTCCCAATTTCAGGAGCTAGGGTTTTTAATTGCTGCAAAAAGGTATAACTCCTCTGCAATTTCGTTTATTTCTTTCTTTTCTGTTCATCTCTCTTGTCTCTCATTTCTGTTCTTCATCTCATTTCTGTTCTTCATCTCTTTTCTATTTGTTTTGAATTTTTTGTCAAAGATGGGTCGCTATAGTTACAGCCAACCATCGTCATCTTCGAGTGCTAGCAGGATAATGCGATTGTCAACGGATTATACGTTTGATGAAGGAATGCCAAATATGTGTTATTGTGGCCTTAAACCTATCATCGACACTGCTCGAACTCGGATGGACCCTGGAAGAAGGTTCTATACCTGTTCAAGCGCTCATGATGAAGAATGTCATGTCTGGAAATGGTGGGATGAGGCAGTGACGGAGGACTTACTTTCTTTGAAGAGTGATTTTGCTGCGTTATCTCTTAGTGTGGATTTCATTGCTACTGATGATTTGGAGGCTGAAGAGATTAAGAAATGTAATGAGGAAATTACTCGTTTGAAGCAGATGATGGCTGAGAATGAGGAGCGTATTGAAAAGATAGAGACGCTTCTTGCGACGAAGAAGACTGCATTTCTTGGTTTGGAGCCTAAGGTTTTGTTGGTTGCATTCGCCCTTCTCCTTGTTGTCATATGTTTGTCCTATGGTCTTAATAAGTTAGTCTAGACTCTAGATGTTCGAATGGTGTATGGAAGATGGTACTAATATGTTTGTATTTTGATTAAGACTTAAGCTATGTGTTGGTAGATGTAATGAACCTATGCGGTCACTGCCCTTTGATTTTCAAGGTTATTAAAGGGTTAAGTTACTAATGAATATGCTTATATCATGAAATTCAACTTAAACACAAACATTGTTTAGCATTAACACACACATTGTTTCAACAAAACAGAGTTGCACACTTTTTTTGATAAAGCACAACCACAGTTTGACAAAAAGCATAACAAAAACAAATTGAAACAAGTAGACAAGTGAAGACTCCAAAACAACTAGAACCGGTCACTTATCACTTCCCTTGGTGCGTCCTTTCCCACGAGTAGCCATCTTCTTGCGTTCCTTAACCCGATATAAATCTGTTGGTAAAATCGTGTTGTCACTTGTATCCACAACTCTCGATCCGACCGATATGTAATCATCACCTGTATGTGGACTTGTGAAGACTCCAAAACCCTCCTGATTTGGCAGTCAAAGTTGTTAAAATCTAAGTAGATACAAGTGACTAACAAGATTAGTTGACTAGCAATTACCCGTGGTAGTTGTATAGGACCAGTGTCGTAATTAGGTTGTGCTGCATTCGTAGGAGCATCTTGTTGGCTTGTGCTAGGACCAAAAAAACTTCTTCTTGGACGGCCTGGTTTTGGTTTTGGGAGAGCCTTTGAAATGCTTGGAGGAGCTTGCGATGTTTGTGAAGCTTGAGATGCGTTTACAGGCTGCTTTCGTGGTCTGCCTCGTTTTGCTTTTGGTGGAGCTTCTGAGACAGTAGCAGCTAGAGAGACAGTAGAAGCTTGAGAACCGACAACTACTTGCGAAACATTTGAAGATTGAGGAGCCGTTATAGGCAGTGGATGCTTTCGTGGTCTTCCGTTTGGCTTTCTCAGCTTTGGAACATGAGCATTCTTGCACTTACCCTTATTATGGCCCTCTTGACCACAGTTGCTACAATGCTGCAACATAAATATATGTTTTCAATCAGTTTGAAAATACCAATAGAGAAAGATTCTTGGTATGATGTAAGAGAACATACCATTTTCAGTCCAACTTTGGACATTTTTCCCTTCTCTCGTGGCTCTCCTTTCTCTCTCCTTCTCTTCTTTCCCGGTGGTCTCCCTGGTGGCCTTTTAAATGGTGGTGGTAGAACCCTTTGATCAGTGGTTTTTGTCCAGAGATTGATGCCATTGACAGGTTCCATCGGAATTTCATAACACTTACGCAGCTTCTCCACTGTGAACCAATCCGAGATTAAAGTTTTAGGGTCTTGATCTGCATTCCTCTCGAACCTAAGTGCTGAGATTATATGGCAGCAAGGAATACCGCTGGTGACGTACATTCTGCAAGCACATTTAATCTCTCCTCTCATTTGCACAACAAAGCCGTCAGTGAAGTATCCAACTTCATATTTGCCCATTGAACAATGTAAAGGCCTACAATGCTTGGTCAAGTTAATTTGATGGTCAAGCAAGGCTATTGCTCTCAGTGAGAAATTCCCTCTTGCCTTTTCTGCCTCATTCCTTTTCTTCTCGTTACTGACAAGCACACATCTTCGTATCTCTTCAAGCATCTCAACTATTGGTTTCGTTCTTGCGACCCGAATTGCGGCATTGAAAGACTCACCTAAGTTGTTCTCAACAGCTTCACACGTCGCTATTTCTGTGAAATAAGCCCTTGACCATGGGCATGAATTATGGAGCTTTAGATGATCATAAGCAGCTTGAGATACTGACTTCAACTCCTCCATTATTCTTTCAAAAGCAGTCATATAATAAGCTTTCGCAGCTCCCCAGAAAATATCTTCATACTCAGCCCCACTATACACTTTCTTCCAGTTGTGGTAGACATGCCGTGCACACAATCTATGCTCAGCAAAGGGCAGTACCATCTCAACAGCTCCTATCAACCCCTTGCATTGGTCACTCATCAACGTGAGACCATTTCCTGACTGCAGCCCTAAGTCATCTATCAAATGTTCAAAAAACCACAACCAGTTTTCTTTAGTTTCAGCATCCACAATAGCCCACGCTATAGGATACATCTGGTCATTAGGATCTCGTCCACAAGCCACCAATAGCATTCCTGTCATACGCCATTTCAGAAACGTACCATCAACATGTATGATTCTCCTACAAGCAGCTTTCCATCCATGTTTTAGTGCACCAAAGCAAACGTAGAACCTTTGGAAAACACCTTCACGAACCTCGCATTCTGCACTAGTACCCGGGTTGGATCTCCTTAGCTCATGAACATAGTCAAACATCTTAGCAAAAGACTCAGCCTGTTCAGCATCAAATGCATTCAGACATCTAAGCCGACTCCTCTCGCATATTGTCCAAGTAACATTGATGTTACGCCTCATTAATTTAGCTTGTAGTTGGGTGGCTGAGAAATGTGGATTCAGTCTAAACTCTTCCTCAAATAGCTCTGCTATGCGTGCATTGTTGAGCAGTGTAACTCTGCCTTGCCAACTACAGTTATGCTCCTCTTGAAGAGACCTAATCACACACCGAGAGCTTGTACTGTTGATTGATCCATATATCCTCCAAGGACATTTTCTGTTGCAACACACTGCCACAACTCTCTTACTATCCGACTTGAAGAACGAAATATCGTACTTCTTCTTGTATGCATACTTCGTTATTGCACTCTTGAATGTCTGGAGTGTTGCATATGACTGCCCAATGGCAAACTTCTTGTACTTGCTCTCATCTATAACCTCATGGCTAGGACCATCATTGTCACTGCTTTCTCCATCCTCTTCTCTCACTGACTCGTTGTCATTCTCATCATCGACCTCAAGCTCTTCATTTTGACCCGCTTCATCACTGCCATTACTCTCACTATCATCACTTTCGCTATCTTCTTCTGAACCGCTTCCATCTTCCTGTTCATGATGCTCATTCTGGTCATCGTCATCTTCTGATGATATGTCGCCAAGCATTTGACCACCATGGTTCAAATATGGATCATCCTTCCTAACAACAAACAAAGTCAAAGCACCAGACTTCAATCCATATGATTTAGCTCTCTGTAACACCTCGTCGTCTTCAATATCTTCTCTTTTTTCAGGACTGTCAGGTGGAAACCAAGCAAACATCTTCGGACCATCCTCCAATTCGAGATTTTGAATAACAACGGACTCAACATTTTCCAAAGTGAAACCACTACTCGCAACTCTCCCAATCTCATAAGACTCACCTCCGACATAAGAACCATCATTAGACCAATAGCCCCCAATCCACAGAAAGAAATCGAACCTGAAAATTTCAAACATAAAAGGAAAATCCCGTAAGTTGAAGAGAACTAAAATAATCGACAATCTTCAGTGTTACCTATTAAAAAGATGAAGAAATTACCCTGGAAGCATCTTGAATTCAACCGAGCATTCGATTTTGCAGCTTAAATATGATAGCGAGGCTCGATTACACGGATAGCATCTCACCTTAAACTGCGAATTACAAAAAGGAATTGAGAAACGAGTTAATGAGACACGAAATAGATGCTCGATATATAGAAATCGAAGAATGGATTTGAAAAGGAAGACAAACCCTAACCTCGACTAGATGAAAGTGAGGCTCGATCTTTTTCCCCCAATTTCCCAGAGGTATGAACCCTAATTTCCCTAATTCGTCTTAACTTATGCTCGACAATTTAGTTAGCGAACTACGTGCTGTTTAACAGCTTAAAACGGCAACAATTAGAGAAAACATGTTGTTTCGTTTAGAGAGAAAACGTCAGCGTTTGAGTTACTGTTAAGATTAGTGACGGTGCCACGTCATCAATATACGGATTGCTTATATTGCGGTTTGACTTGAGGTATGAGGGTTGACCGGAATAAAAATGAGGTGAAGGGTTGAAATGAAAACATTGACCAGGTGAAGGGTTAATATGCAGAAATCCCAATCTAAAATTATAACTTAATTACTCCCTGGAAACGTATGAAGTTAGAAGTTGACCGGAGAAAAGTTTGATGCTTTTCGTTGTAACACAATTCCAAGTCAATATAAACAAAAATATCATTTTGTTTTGACTTTCGTTATCACCAAAATTGTATTGGAGATAAACATTCTAGTTTTATTTATTTATTTAGTATATTATAAATATTAGAAAAACATCTTGCAGAAAACAATTTACAATACCATCATTATAAATTTGTGTATTTTATTTGAAATTCCATGCATATAAATTAAGAAATTTACTACACACATGCTTATTCTAATTGCTAAAAATACATATACGCTCAGAATCTCCTAGTCATTCAAAAAAAAAATATATATATATATACAAAAAACACTTAAACGACTAAATAAAAAAATGTCAAAATCCTCTCTTAATTTGAAAGATAGTAGGGAAAGATATGAAATCAAACGCTGAAACAGAAAACACAAAACAAAAGAGCCAAAGCCGAACACTAGGTCCAGCTTAACTTGGATCATACGCTAATGAAAAAAGACATAAAATAGCACAAAAAACATACATTATCATAAATATAGCACCAAGGGAAATAATTCACATTTTTAGTATTATTTTAATTACAAAAACTTTTATAGCATTATATATTTTAGGATTTAGAATTAATTATTTAAGGTTTAGGGTTTATTATTTAGGGTTTAGGGTTTAGTATTTAGGGTTTAGAGTTTATTATTTAAGGTTAGGGTTTAGTATTTAGGATTTAGGGTTTAGTATTTAAGGTTTAGGGTTAGGGCTAATTTAGTGACAAAACATATTTTTGTGCTATTTTTATGATTTTTTTCTTCTTGTTGCTATAATTTTGATAAGTCAGGTTTTTGTGCTATTTATGCGATTTGCCCTACGCTAATTACATCATCTTCTTATTCAGTTTTCCAATGCATTTTATAATCTTGCTTAACATTGAAGGGATTAACTTAACTTTTGTCTATCACGGTATCACCCATTTTATGAAAACAGGTTTCACTGATATGTGTTTTACCAACATATCAGTGAAACCTGTTTAGGAACCACAAACTAAGTGACAGGCTAACCTAAGTAAGGTTCTGACGTTCAGCTTGCATGCGTTATTATGCAGAGTCACTCCTAATTATGCAAGGGTGTTCTCTACACTCTTCTTATGTTCATCTATCACTTGGATGTATATCTTGTATAGAGGCAGAGTTGTGGCTATTTGTTAAATTTTGGAACATTCGCCTATAGCGTATAATTTTATTTAAAATTTAGGAAGCTAAATTTATAACTATTTTAATCTATTTTATATGGCTTTTAGGTATTATGTTTGATAAAAAAAATTTACTAAATTAAAAACTCATCAAAATCTCAAATTTTACATCGATTATCCAAATTTATGTCATATCTATTTTTCTTTTCAATCAGATTAGTTTATCATTTTAATATTTTTCTTACCAATTTCTTCTTTGTTAGTTTGTAAAATCTAACTTATTTTCATTTATAATTATTTTATAGATTTTTAAATACATAATTAATATATATAATATGAAATTTAATATTAGACTTTTCATATCTATCACTTTTATCAAAAAAAAAAAATTATAAGTTAAATTTTGTATCAACCTTTTATGAGTTTCTTTGCTTAATTTTTTGGTAGTATATTTACTTTAATATCTAAACAGATGCATACATTTTGTGTATTATATTATAATAATATGTGGGGTGCCCGCACATAGCGGTATTTTGTTTGAGTAAAAAAATTGGAAGTTATTTTTACTATGAAATATTTTAGATTCATGAAATTTAAACTCCGATGAAATGTATGGTTGATTGACTTTTTAAAACGATTTATGCATTTTCGTATGGTTGATTTATGAAATGTATGGTTGATTTATGCATTTTTAATATGGTTGACTTTTTAGAGCCATACTCAAGTCCACCGTCATCTTCTTCATCGTCTTCTTCTTCTTCCGCTTCTTCTTCCTTTATTAATTTGTATGTGCTTCCAACCTAAAACCAATTGGTAATGAGTGGATTAGCCCTTACGCTATATATATTAGTTAATTATTTCTCCAACTACCGATGTGAGACTTACTTTTCATTAAAATTTCATTAAGGGTAGACTGATAATTAACCTCGTGAAAATGAATCTTGTGCATTCTTACTTCTCAATTATATAATTAAATTTTTATACATTGAACAATAATTTTTATTTTGCTTAGGACCTTCAAATCTCTAGTCACGACTCTGTATGGCTCCAGATTAAACTGAACAAAAGCTCTTATCCAGGTCCATGTCCACCACATGAAGCTTACAATACAGTTAAGCAAAAGACGGCAGTGTGAAAGACCATCCCGCAGTACCACTGGCATAGCAAACATTTTCCAGCAGTCGTTGAAGCAGCAGATATGTGGTTATTAACGACTTCAATTGTATGTCTCAGCTTGTGATATGCATCCCTTGGAGGTATTTTGAGCTTGGTTATGAGCCTGTCAACCTTTTTTTTATCACAACAACAATATAAGAAGATGGTCCTGGAATGCATGTCGTATGGCCCTCTCTGTGTTTACCATCATTCCTTCTGCGCTGTCAAAAATCAGAACAGTACCATCAACAAGTCTTAGCTAGAGAGCAGTCTTTGTCAGAGAAATTCACATGTTTTGGAGTATCTATGACATCTACTGTCCTCTCAAAGACAAGAATTTTATTGATATATTCCTGTGTTGACAAGATGTTAAAGAATCCTTTACCTTCACCTCAAATCTAACGTCTCTGTCATGTTTGATTATGGGCTGCTCATCTTCATCCTTCACCAACGTCTCAACATCTTCCCTATAAACCTTCTCTTCCGTAAGCCTAATTACACTTGGAAGTGGATTAACTAAACTCTAGCACTATGTGTATTTTATATGAAAATTGCTGCATATTTTAAACTAAGAAATTTACTACACACATGCTTCTTTTAATTGTTAAAATACAAACAAAAAACCTAAGAGATGTTATGAATAATAATATGGATGCTCATTATAAGGCTCATCTCGTAGTAGCTTCTAGAATTACTTGTACTCTAGGTTTTACTTGGTCTCCAAGTTCTTGTACTCCTATATAAATGAGCCTTCATTCATTGGAATAAATATCACCAATTCTTCTATCTCTCTTCTTTTCACAACACGTTATCAGCACGATTCTCTAATCACTAGAGTTAGAAGGTAGACAGTTTTAAAGTAATCATTTTTTTTCTAGTCTAGTCATTTTTCGAATCATGTTTATTATCAACTCATGATTCGTAAAAATAGATTCAGTTCTATCGATACTTAATCAAAATATTATTTATTGATAGCACGATAGTCTCTTGTTCTTTATTTTTTTTATGATTATGTCTTATTCTGGGATGATAAGTGATATCTTCTCTGAATATCGTTATGATATGCTATGCCTTCACGATTATGATCTTATTCATAATAGAGATGATTATTAATACTTATCTAGAATAATAATTTATTGATATTTGTCATGATTTAATCATGTATTTAAATCATGTTTATTATTAATTCATGGTTCATCTTAATGGAATCATATATATATTATGCTATATTACCTATTAAAATAAAAGATTTTCTTTGCATTGAATTTCCAAAATTTTAAACCTTTGATTTAATAAGATGGGTAAATTTCTATTTCTAAAATATTTAACATATTTTATATTTTCTAATTTTGTTTACCTTTATACAAATTTATATTGTGAGAGTTTACGTATATATATATCAATTTTTTTTTTAGTTTCTATCATGAGAGTTTACATATATATATAAGTGACGACAAGTATATTTTTACAATATATATGGCAAGTTTATATACAAGTTGCAAAAAGGGAAACGCCATTCCAAATTTAAAAGGGAGTAGGGAAAAGATAAAGATATTTAAATTTTTTTATTTTGATTAACAAAGGCTGATTAATGATCATAAACCTATTGAAAGAAACCCAACGAGAAAAGGCATGTTGGGCGCCCGAGCTCTTGTCGCTTATCGTAACTCAACATCCAAAGTTATGCGTGCTTATATTTCCTCCATTAATAGCTACACTACTATGCTCCAAGAATCTCCTCTTAGATTTCGTGTGACGCAAGTATCGGCTGAGTATCTTGATGGAGAGATGAGGATATTTGCAACTCTATTGTTGCCTCCTAACACAACCATTGTGAATCACTTATGGCAAGACGGTCCGTTGAAGGAAGGAGATAGGCTTGGGATACATGCAATGAGTGGAGATCATCTCAAATCCATGTCCACTTTGTATTTGCTTTCCGGACAAGTCACAACGACGAAATCAGTTAATGGAACATGTTGTTGGTCAAGCAAATCCATGGATTGGTAAACTCATGTCTATTGGAGTTAAAGGCTGCAAGATACATGAAGATTTACGAGATCTTAGATCCCACATGGTCCAGTCTCCCTAAAATCTCAGAAAACCATACATAGAGGAAACTTATTTGGAAAATGAAATAAAAATAAAAGCAAAACTGAAATATGAAACAAAAGCAGATAGTTGTTTAATGGGAAACTTAAACCCAACAACATGAACACGTAGATAGACAACAATTTTCGTGACTGGAGGATGATCCAAAGTATCAATAGAGAGTCTGAAAAGAAGATTGATATATATGATTTAAAACAAGTATTAATAAAGATGATACAAAAAGTTTATTGATTTATTACTGCAATGAGACACCATCCCCGTTCGAAGTGAAGTGATGGTTGGATTAAGTAGAAGAGTGGATGATCTTTATGAACCAGTCACGTTTATATGAAGTGAGAATATGACCGATGGTGAGTCCACACACAACACCTGGTACATAGCCTATTGCAGCTGCAATCCAGCTCAATACTTGACCTTGTTCTTCCTTTTCTTCATCTTCCTCTTGCTTTGTTGCTTCTTCTTCTTCTTCTCCGCTGCAGGTTTCTTGGAGAGGAGCACCACATAGCCCGGGATTCTCAGCGAATGAAGAACTATTTTGGCTTTGAATTTGAGTTCCTTGTGGTATTGGACCATCAAGCCTGTTGTGAGAGAAGTTCATCCGCGCTAGAAACGTAAGTTTCCCGAGCTCTGGTGGGATTTTTCCGGATAATCTGTTTCGAGATAGATCCAATGATTGGAGATTGGTTAAGTTCCCAAGCGATAGTGGAATACGGCCTATGAAATCATTGTTTGACATGTTGAGCACAATCAGTTCCTTGAGTAAACTGATGGATTCAGGGATGTTTCCTTCTAGTCTGTTTCCAGAGACATCAATAGTTTTGTACAAAGTAAAAACACTCCCGACCAGCTCCATCTTAAATCCTTTGTTCATCATACCCACAGATTTTTGATAGTATTCTAAGTGACGTCCGGCAAACCTACTCGGTAGACTATTTACAATGTCAGTGACCGATGACATTGCACTCCAACCTTCAAAATAATCTGATGGCAAAACTCCAGTAAAGCGATTTTCCGAAATGTCGAATATTCGCAACTTGGGGAAACTAAAAGAAACTGGAAGAGAAGATATTGGCCCGTGGAACTCGTTAGAGCGAAGGACAAGAATCTGCAGATTGGGCAACAAACTCAACCAGAAAGGAAAGGTGTCACTGATCTTGTTATCTTCCATGTTCAAAAACTCGAGACGAGTGCAGTTGATCAGAGACTTGGGGATTTCTCCTGATATTCGGTTGCCACCAACATCAAGTGATACCAACTGATTACTGATAGATTCCTTAGGGAAAACTCCAGAAAGATTGTTGCCCTGAAGATGCAAGATCGAAAGAGAAGTATTGAAATTCTCAAAACAACGAGGAATAGAACCGCTGAAGTTGTTGTTGGATAAAACAAGTATTTCAAGAGAAACCAATTCACATATTTCCCTAGGAATCTCTCCTGAAAACAGATTGTTAGATCCTGTAAAGTACATCATAGATGCTGGTAACAAAGGAAATGGTTCCTGAAATGTGTTTGAACTTATATCAAGCATTTTTGTTGTACTTCTTTGAATAACATCAGCTGATCCTTCAAAACCACTGAAGGAATTATGAGAAATGTTTGCATAATGCAGCACCGGCAGTCTCCATAGCCACTCCGGTACTTGACCTTCAATTAGATTGGCAGAAATGTCCAAGTAATACAAACTGGTTTTGTTTTGTATAAACTTGGGAAACTCAGCAATATTGCAGGATGATAAAACCAATAATTCTATGGATGAGGGAAGATGGACAGTTGTTGCACTAATCTTCAAATTAATCCCTGAAAGATCCAGGTCGCGAAGTGACATGAGATGGGAGAAAAGACTCAAGTCAACCATGCTTCTTGTATTCATATAAGAGAGGTCAAGAAAGGTAAGTGACTTGAGATGCAAGAAAATGCTGAAATCTACCATGCCTCTTCTTGTGTTCCAGAAAGAGAGGTCAAGTAACCGGAGGCCGACTAGTTTCGATAGAAACTCCGGGATTGGCCCATTGAAATTGTTTCTTCCAAGGTATAAAGTTTTAAATTTAGATGGTGAAGAGATATTCCCAATTTCAAGAGGACCAATGAAGTTGTTTCTTCTCATCCTAATGTGGATCAACGAAGGGATCATGAAAATAGACGAAGGAATGGATCCGGAAAATGAATTTCCACTAACATCAAAATACTCTAGTTTCGAGAGGCTACTCATGTTAGATGGAAGCATACCTTTGAACTGGCTAGATTGAAGGTCTATCTTTGTGAGTTCGCTCAAATTGAGTAGCAAAAGAGGAAAGTTCCCACTGAGATAGGTAGTTGTAAGTACCAACTCTTTTAGTTGGTTTAGGTTGCCCATCGAATTTGGTAGTTCACCGGTGAAATCATTTCCAGAAAGATCCAAATTTGTGAGATAAGAAAGATTTCCTAGCGATGAAGGAATCTTTCCAAAAAGTTTGCAACCCAAAAGACTCAAAACCCTCAAATATTTGAGGTTGTCGATGGAATTTGGTAGAACACCTGAAATATTACTGGAGCCAAGATACAGACTCTTGAGATGTTTTAGTCTGAACAGACTACTATTAGATCTCAAAGGGCCACTGAGAGAACTGCCCCAGAGGTCTAACTTAGCAACCATGCCCGTTTTAGGATCACAAGAGATACCACCCCAAGAACAGCAATCAGTGTTGTTCCTCCACCTCTTCGGATCATCAGCCATTCCACTGAAATGGAACTCGCTCTGGAGCTCCCAAAGAGCATCCCTCTGGTCTGGACGACACAAGTGCTTAACAGGAGATGCAAACGCCAGTGTTGAGTAAGAAAGGGAGAAGATCAAACACAAGGTCCATATTATCATCCTATGCTCAGTACAATAATGCATCATACTTTTTTCTTTGACTTTTTTTGCTTTTTTTTCTTTCTTTCTTTTTTGCTGTGAAACGAATGATGTTGGGGACTCTATATAATTGTACTGTCTCATACATTTGTGGATGAAATAAAAGCTCGTCTACAAGTCTCCTGTGAAGAGTAATTGCTTAGACAAAAAATGACTTTTAATTTCCATGTGAATGCTCCACAAAGTCATGTCAAAGATATTGAATATTCTGTGATTTGATCTCACAGGTTATCCAAATGCAACTTTTTTCAAGCCTGAAAATTACTTTGATTATTCAAAACTGCAAGCGCAATTCTCCAACCGTCTGATGGAGATTGATTGTTCATATCCATTTGCTCTTTCTTCTTTTTTTTTTAATCACCTCTGCGAATGCTAAAATCCACACTCAAGGATTTAGAGTGATTTTGTGTTTAAGGAAAGATGGGCTACAATCTCAATGAACGAACAATATAAATAAAGACTTGAATCGACGAATTGAATTTGTATTGAATGAATAATGAGTTTACAAGAAGAGATTAGCTAAAATATAGGTTTAGCTAGGTAAAAATATGCCCTGATGAATGAAGAAGAAGATCCTTTTATAGATCTGTTTTTGCAACTAACTTCCGCAGTTCCCGGCCGCGAGCTCCACGTACTCCGCGATTTGGGGGATTTTGGAGACCTGATCCACTCTGCGCACGTGCTAACAGATTCCGGAGATTGCGAGATCCGTTACGACTTAGTCTTGCCTCGGTCTTCGGCTTGGAGTCGGAGCGTAGAGCTCGATGTCCGGAGCTGCAGAGCCGGAGTGTAGAGCTCGATGTCCGGAGCTATAAAGCCGGAGTGTAGACTCGATGTCCGGAGCTGTAGATCCAAAATGTAGACTCGATGTGTGCAGCTCGATGTTAGCTACAGGTGCAGAGCTTGATGTTACGGAAACAGATAGAAAACCTTCTTTTGGTGTAAGAGATTTTCATTATTTTTTATGTGTTTCTCAAGCTGTTGAATGATATAGTCAGCTCTCTGTTCTTGAAAACTTTATACTTGTGGTCTTTTGAAAGTCTTATGATCTAATTTTGCTTATAATACTGGTCTTTGTACCTTATGTTTGATCGTGACTGGAAGAAGATAGAAGATGTTGTGAGTTCAAAAACTGTGATTCAGGTTTGAGAGAATATCTTACTTTTGAGTTTTGGTTGAACTCTTTTCGGCATGTTTCCGACTTACTGTTTATTGGTGCTGACTTCTTGATTTACTACATATACAGAGTCATGCCCGAAATACTTTTAAATTGTTTGCCCCTTTATGGTGATCCAGGTGTTTACTGCTGCTGATGTGGCCATTGAATGGGACGAGCACTATAATCAATAGTTTCTTGACATGGAAAAGTATTCAGTCTGTGCTTGGTATCAAAGTTTGCTTGAAAGGACCTATGGCAACGCCAATTGGGAAGGGTCACCGTTCCATGAACCTTACTCTTAGTAAAGAGCTGAATATGTATGCCAATGTTAGGCCTTGCTACAGCCTTCCTGGGTACAAAACCCGTTATGATGACGTTAATCTCATTACCATCCGTGAAAACTCTGAAGGATAGTATGGTGGGCTTGAACATCAGGTTAGTATGTTTCTCTGTCATTTGAGTAAATCTATGTTTAGTGTCTTTTTAAGAAACTTGCTGATAATTTTTCATTTTTTTTGGTAGGTTGTTAAGGGTATGGTGGAAAGTATCAAAATTATTACCCGTAAGGCGAGTATGAGAGTTGCGGAGTGTGCTTTTCTCTATGCCAGGACTCATGGAAGGAAGAAAGTTTCTACAATTCACAAAGCCAACATTACGCAGAAAATCGATGGTCTATTCTTGCAGGTCTGCTCATTTTGATAATCTAAAATACATTAGGACTTCTATGTAGGGGGAGCAAAGAGATACTTTGTTGGCTTCTTTTTTAACTCTTTGTTCTGTAACAAAATTTCATCTGCTTCCTTCAGTGTTGTGATGAGGTTGCTGAGAAGTATCATGATATAGAATACGGGAAGGTTGTTATTGACAATTGTTGTATGATGGTAAGCCGCTACATGTTCTTTTTCTTTCTTTCTGAATTGTGTAAGGGTCAATCTCATATTTAGTTAAGGCAGTGGAAGAATCTGCTCATGAAGATTTCATATCAGTTAACCGGAAAGGAGTACCCCGGGAGGATTATCCTGGGAGAGAGGGCTTTCGTCAGAGATCAAGGAGACAATTTCTGGTTTTGATTTAATCATGGTGTATGGCACTTCCTCTTGGAAGAAAAAAATAAGAAGTAAAAGTAAAATCAAGGATCAAATAATTATTGAAGAGAGATATGTCACGAGGATGTCAAAAAAAAAAAAAGAGAGATGTCATGAGAAAGGATGGTGGTTGAAATCGTAGAACCTGAAGGGAGGAGCTAACAGAAAAATGGTTGACACAATAGACATTTGCACAGGTGATACTGAGATTTTTAGTCCTTTGAAGTGTATCAATCCCTCAAAGTGCTTATCGTGTAGCACGAGGTATCAATCCATATCGGAACGGAATCAATCAAGCGGAATACACTAAACCGAGCAAGTCAAGCAAATAAAGTTCAGTTGTGATCCTAATAGTCTAAGTGCAATTAAACCAAACAAATAAGTAAACAAAAGCTAAAGAGAATCAAGCAGACAATTAAGCAGAATAGATCAAATAGATAAAATCAATATTAAAGGCAAGGCCAATGAGTTAAGGTCAATGATTTAGGTGACCTAGAGCTATCAAGGGTGCTAATTCAATCAACACAGATATTAATCCTAAGCAAAGAATACTAAACAGTCAATTAATCCAATCTCTTGGTACTAATTACTTTGCATAATCCTTAATCAATACCAAATTCTCATTTGTGAATAAAGATAAGTCAAGCATTAATATCAGGTTCTCATAAGCTAATAAACACCTTAAACAATCACTCTCATCATGAGAGTCTCATGAGTTAGAACACTTTATCTAGCATTTCAGACAAAAGGCAAAACGTTTAGATTAACTTGATCATGGTCAACCTAGCATTAAACACATCTAAATAGGCAGGATCAATCATAACCTAGCCCTAAGCACCCATGAATCACCCGACTCGGTCTACGAACCAGACTGTTTATCGGATCACCGGGTCATTGGGTCAACCGCGGGTCAACCATGAGTCCAAAACTATTAAGGTTTATATATATAGTTATATATATATATTGATGTGTACATTTTTTAATCATACAATATGCTATTTTCCTAAAAAGTAAGAACCATACATTAAAAAGGTAAGAAATTTAATAACGATTCTTAAAAGAGTATAAAAACACCATAATCCCATAAAGAAAGAAAATAGGAAAAATAAAGTTTTGTAGCATAGTTATAACTAGGTAAAAGAGAGTTCTACTTACTTTTCTATGATGAAAATTTGTGAGTACAACGTTTTTGACAAATGTGTTTTTGATGAAGATTTGTGAATACGAGTTTTATGAGGTTGGCGTAGATAAAATGTCTGTGAAAAACTTGTTTAGACTAAAACTTTATAGTTTATCACAATAAAACTTTTTTGGTTTAAAAGGTTTAAAAATGTTTATTATCCGGGTTAATCGGTTCGACCGATCTATCGGGTCGTAATAAACCGTGGATTTTTTCGGGTTTTGCTGGGTTTTTAACTAAGTGGTTTTTACATATAACTCGATCCATCACATAAGCCGGATCACCGGGTTTACCGGTTCGAGCGTGGGTCTAGGTCGGGTTTCAAAACACTGTTCTCAATCATGTCTACATTTTTAGATTTTTTTTTCCAACAACAATGTATGATATTTTTGTGAAATAAAATATTTATAGTTTTTGTTTAACGCATAGTCTTATGTTTCAAGTTTTTAAAACTACTAAAAAATCGTAAATATCGGCCACATTTTTCTTTGTGGCCATCAAAAATTCAGAACCGGCTCTGCGTTCAACTTATATGCACTACTCAGAGTCACTCCTAATTCTGAAAGGGTGTTCTCTACACTCTTCTTATGCTCACCTATCACTTGGCTGTATATCTTGTATAGAGGGTCTAGATTAAACTGAACAAAAGCTCTTTCTCCACCACCTACTGGAGGATTTCTCTTTCAAACCCTAATATCACGGTGATAATAAACATCTCCCCAAAGTCGAGATGCAAACTTATCCGCGTCCATTTCCCCATGAATTGGGAGATGGTCATGGGTTGCATGTCGTATAGCTCTCTCTGTGTTTACAACTTTACCATCAGTCCTTCTGTCCTTCAACACCGTCAAAAATCAGAACAGCACCATCAACAAGTCTTGGAGAGTAGTCATTTTTGTCAGAGAAATTCACATGTCCTGAATTATCTATGAGACTATGACATTGCATGGATATGATGATCTGCTGTCCTCAAAGACAAGAGACATCGGGACAGCCTTAATTTATTGATATGTTCCTCTCCTGCTCATCAACTCTCGTGTCTGTATATTTCATGTTCTTTTCGTTTTTAACATTAACAGTAGAGACATGGTGCGTCTGCTCTACCAGCATAACCATGAAAACAGTGTTCCCATGCTGTAGATGCCCCCACAAGAGCAACATTCCTCACAAGCGCTGGATTAGACATGATGACCGATAAGAAACTGTGTTGACAAAGATGTTGAAGAATCCTTCACCCTCACCTCAAATCTAACGTCTCTGACAGGTTGATTATGGGCTGCTCATCTTCATCCTTCACCAACGTCTCAACATCTTCCCTATAAACCTTCTCTTCCGTAAGCCTAATTACACTTGGAAGTGGATTAACTAAACTCTAGCACAATGTGTATCTTATTTAATTTGAAAATTGCTGCATATTTTAAACTAAGAAATTTACTACACACATTCTTCTTTTAAATGCAAAAATACAAACAAAAAAACCTTAAGAGATAGAATTAAAAAATAAATATGAAAAGGTCAAACGCCATTCCAAGTTTAAAAGGGAGTAGGGATGAGATTAGGCCTGGGCAATCGGGTATCCAATCGGTGTTCGGTTCTACCCATTCGGTTCTCGGGTATTTCGGTCCTATGCTATGAAGCCCCAATCGGTATTTTACAAAAAAATCGGTTCGGTCCGGTTCGGATCATGTCGGGTTCGGGTCGGTTTTGTACTTCAACATGAAATCCGGTTAGTACCGAAGTATTCTCGGATTTCTATTCGGTTCGGTTATATTAGACCCAAAGTACTAAAATAACCGATTTAGACCCGAAATAACCGGAGTATAAAAACTTAAAACCGAACTAAGCATGAAAATATGATAGTTCTTTAACCAATCTAGCATCCGCAAAACATCCAAATGATCGAAAAACATAACAAAATCCATAATAAAACATGGAAACATAACCATAACCAAACAAGTTCAAAGTTTAAATAAACTAAAGACTAAAAACAATGAAGAAAAAAGGTTTTCTACTCCATGTTCTTGTGAAAAACTGTTTCATCCGCTAGCAGCAACAGCAGTAATACTCCATGCCTTATCAAAACCACACAGATGATCATCAATCAATCTCATGAACTCATAATACATTTGATATAAATGAGATATATACAACAAATTTAATGTGATCCCATTTGAGTCTTTGACAATCAAATAGAGCAATATCACGAAATCTATCAATCTCAGAAACCACTGCTACTTAATTAATCTCATGATAGCGAACAATATAATAAGAACACATGCCACAGTAACACTAACCTAATCAAATGTACCATTTATGTAACGAAATTCGTGAAGCTAATATGTAAATAAACAAATCAATTATTACGAATCTATAACTGTTTCGAAATTAAGAGAAATATAGAGATAGATACATGAACCTGAGAATGATTTGCGAAGACTGGTGAATGAGAAGAGGCTGGAGAGTTTTGAGCCAGGTTTCCGATCATGAGGATTTGTGGATTTATAGCAACGTCTTCGGTCTTGGATTCGCCAAATCGTGCAGGAGATCATTCGAAAAGTAACACACTGCCGAGGAGATGAATCGAAAAGCAATTTTATCATCTCGGAAATGAAAACTAATGAACGGTTCTGTAGTG
Organism: Orychophragmus violaceus; assembly: GCA_030180135.1. Taxonomy (NCBI): domain Eukaryota; kingdom Viridiplantae; phylum Streptophyta; class Magnoliopsida; order Brassicales; family Brassicaceae; genus Orychophragmus; species Orychophragmus violaceus. The sequence goes on along the minus strand of CM058231.1, from coordinate 102,947,376 downwards.
TAGAGATAAATGTGTCTAGGGTTTAGGTTAAACTCGGGTACAAACGGGGGTCCAATGGATATCGGGTAAAACCCGGATCCGACCCGATATCCAAAGTATCGTAAGGTGTAGCCCCAATCGGTTTTTTCCGCTAACCCGAACCCGATCCGAACCCGGTTTTTTCGGTGCGGTACCGGTTCGGTTCTTCGGGTTCGGATAATATGCCCAGGCCTAGATGAGATAAAGATATTCAATTTTTTTTTGATTAACAGAAAGCTGATTAAGGGAAAAAAAAGAAGAAAAAAACATAAGCTCAAAAAAAGGAAAAACAACAACAATATAATTAAAGTATTAGGAGATATATATGCCATAGGTTTATCTTAAGATTGATATATATCTATTCCCAAGCACTATAAATATGCGGCAATAGGGCAAAGCTTTCTGCTACTCGAAAACATTAAAACCTCTTGATTCTTTTTGTTCAACTCCCTCAGTCTTCGGAAGATTAAGCTTCGTGTTTTTTTTCCAAGCAAAAGCAGAACCATCATCAACATCATGTCTTTGTCTCCAAGAGCCGTTCTCGTCATTCTCGGCTTTCTGTCTTTGCTGTGTCCGTTCTTTACTACGGCAACAACAGATCAAGCAATTCCGTCTCGATGCAAAACTCACAGTTTCAACAACGGAAAACGTTTTCGTTCTTGCACGGATCTTCCGGTGTTAGACTCGTTTCTACACTTTAGTTATGTTCGAGAAACCAGAGTTCTTGAAGTTGCTTACCGTCACACTAATCTTGAGTCTTCAAATTGGATCGCTTGGGCCATAAATCCAACGAGCAAAGGGATGTTGGGCGCTCAAGCTCTCGTGGCTTATCGTAACTCAACATCCAACGTTATGTTAGCTTATACTTCCTCCATTAATAGCTACGCTACTATGCTCCAAGAATCTCCTCTTAGCTTTCGTGTGATGCAAGTATCGGCTGAGTATCTTGATGGTGAGATGACGATATTTGCAACTTTAGTGTTGCCTCCTAACACAACCGTCCTAAATCACTTATGGCAAGACGGTGCATTGAAAGAAGGAGATAGACTTGGGATGCACGCAATGAGTGGAGATCATTTCAAATCCACATCCACTTTGGATTTGCTTTCCGGACAAGTCACAACCACGAAATCAGTTGATGGGAACATGTTGTTGATCAAGCAAATTCATGGATTGGTAAACACAGTGGGTTGGGGGATTATCATGCCTGTTGGAGTAATGGCTGCAAGATACATGACGATTTACAAGATCTTTGATCCCCCATGGTCCTACGTACACATCTGTTGTCAACTCGCTAGATATGTAGCTAGTTTGTTAGGTCTTCTAACAACGATTTATATGGCGATACATACCGGGATGAGAAGTACGGCGCATACCGTGATAGGGATTCTTATATTCTGTTTAGGGTTTTTGCAGATACTTGCGATTGAAGCGAGACCAGATAAAGATCATAAATGCAGAAAGTATTGGAATTGGTATTATCATACGGTGGAATACATAGTGATTGTGCTAAGCGTCTACAATATATACAAAGGCTTTGCTATTTTGCAACCGGGAAGTGGCTGGAAGATCGCATACACTACCATCATCGGTGCTATTGCAGCGTTTGTGATTGTGATGGAGATTTTGCAGTTCAAGAAGAGAGGGTGTTGCTTGTTCGGAAAGAAACCGGAAAACCTAGAAGCTAACTAAACTAATTACAGAGAAGTGCTCTAGTTTTTATCTCTTTTTTAGTAGTGTCAATGTTGTTGCCTTAGTTATATTAGCATTCGTGTTGGCCATTATTATTAATATTGTTTTTTTTCAATTAAAGTTTATAATTGAATAATCAACCAAGAATTTTCCAGACCAAACTGAGCATATAAAAATAGTTTTTTTTTTTCTTCCAGACCAAACTGAGCATTAAAAACCAACGTTATGCAACTTAATCAATTTTTTCTTTTCAAAAGCATACCAATTTTTTTTGTATATTTCACACAACATTTGGGTTTATAATTGAATAATCAACCAAGAATTTTCCAGACCAAACTGAACATATAAAATCAACATTATGCTACTTAATCAATTTTTTTCTTTTCAAAAACATACCAATTTTTTTTTGTATATTTCACACAACATTTAGGTTTTTTTTATTAAAAAAATTTAGATGGGTTGGTAAATTCGTGGGAGCTCATTAACAATCACTGGTAGCTGCAAAAACAAAGATTTGTTTTAATTTTTTTTCCTACTCGAACATGTTAAAGATAAGCAAAATTTTCGTATTCAGCTAGATTTTGAACAGTGTGTTTTGAACCTTCAGATCTGATCATCATAAGGTCGGTGGCGGAGCAGAACGGAAAGAAGCGGTGATAGAAGCAAGATAAAGCGAGCGGCGGATTTGAAATTCAGATTGAAAACTATAAAATAATGACGAACATCATGATCCCCATCAGGTTCATTTGTTTCTTATCCACATACTTCTCCGCCGCTTCTAGCCTTTTAACCCTTCTACTCTCCGCCTCTAATCCGCATTCCTGCACCGCCGCCATAGCCGCCTAAAGGTTTCAGAACGGTCTCTTATAGAGCTAGGGTTTTATTGGGCCTTTTCCTGAAATTATATTTTTACATTAGAGATCAATTGGGCCTTGCGGATAGCCTAATAATGTCAACCCACAATGCAAAAGCCATTATGACTAAACTTTGGGCCTTTTGTTTACAATGAAATAGGAAAAAAAAATTAATGAGTAAGAGGTTCGGGCCGTAGCCCATACGTCCCCCTAAGAGGAAATCCTTATCTTTGTAGAAAATTCCTTCCAAAAAAAAAATCGAACCCAGTTTAGCGGAAAGCTATTAAGCGGCGTTTAGATAATGAAATAAATTTAGGCCTTTGCTGACTGGTTTTACTGCTATGTTTTCTTTTAGTAGAGAGCCAATGTGCAGCTTTGTGCTGGATCGGTGATCTCAAAATGTATTCCATTTTAGTCAGTTAAAGATCCATCCCAACCCACTTAAAGACCCTGACACATGCTATTGTCTGTTTGGTAATCAAAAGTAACCAATTAAATTTTTCTTTTGCATCTTGTCTGTAAGTCTATCTTGTCTGTAAGTCTATCTTCGTATTCAGCAACTTTAAGTAAGTCAACTTTCTTCATCTACAGGCAAAAAATTGTCTAAATACAAAAACTGAATGCATAATAAAACTTATCCAAAAATTTTGGATGTTGCATTTAAATACTAAATCAAAATGTTGCATTTAGATATTGCGTTCAGATATCCAAACAAACAACACCTTACATTTCATCAGAACACGTAATTGGATATCATTTAGTGATATGTTATGTCCCTGAATACCTTGTTTTTTTTTTTGTAGTATTCTAAACATATCAAATTATCCAAAAACATTACAAGTTATTAACTTTTGTTATCCGGTTTATTATTGATTTATGTAATACTATAAAGTTAAATGATCTACAAATATATATTAGAATGTTCATGTTTTCAAGAAAATTCATATCTATAACTATTTAGTTATATAAGTTCATTGGTGTTTTATTCAGCCGAAATTCATAGCTTTTATTCATATATAGATAGAAGTTGAAGTTAATGATCCATCGAGGCGGTGACTTATACCAGCATGACTTTGACCATGTGAATTCGAACCTAGTTGAGTATATATATATATATATATGGTATGGCTCTATAGGGATTTCATGAATTACGGCCGTGTATACATGCATGGTACATCACCCACACGATCAACCTAGTTCACACAACCGCATAATATATGTTTCAACACAAAATGAAACAAAACAACAATAGTCAGTTACAACCAAGTATTTTCTATCCATTGTTTGTCTGTATATATATGGCTGCAAAAGAAACTTACGTTGCTTGGCTGATGGCCTTCTACATCTTCGAATCGACGCCATTACAAACGTGTCTCTTTCTTGAAAAAAGCAAATGAGGCCCCAAGACTTTAAAGAAAACGTCTTCAACTTTCGGTGGATGCTCTAGTCACAATTGCCCCCACTATACCTCAACTTGTAAGCTGCGATCAATTCTAATATTTTCAAGTATCTATCATATCATCATAGTATGTTCTTTACCATTAGATCGGTAGGGATTTTATGCACTTTCAAAGAACAAAATTATGCGATAAGGGTTCGAAACTGACCTAATATGAAAACTAATGTGATAAGGATTCGAAAATTTATGTGGGCAGAATTTGGGTGGACCATTGTTTGTGGTCCATGACAGCGAGTCACGGCAGCCCTCGAAATATTATCACATTGATGAAAATGTAAGTTTTTCTTATTAGAAAAATTTTCACAGTTCAGTGAATAATCATATATATATATATAATTACATAACACAAAACTTACCACTACAAGAAAACTATATATAATCACAAATTTATTTTTAGCTATGATGTAAATTTCGTGGCTATTTGACCAATAATTACATATAGATACAATAAAAAAAAATTTGTGCCTATAAAATTGTGAATATCATCCAAAGATGGTTATCACGGTCACACCTTCATGAATAACCATAAGTATTATTCATGGTTATAATAACCACAAATTATCATAATTATAAATTGTAAATATTGCCATGAAAAAAAAAATATATATATATATATTGCTATGATATAACGACGACATGATTTATTTGTGACTATTCATAGTTAATAAATCATATCATAAAACATGTTGTAGCTAATCTTTAGCTATTTATATATATGTTTTTTTTTGTAATTTACCTACATAAAATAAATGAAAACTTACATACACTAGATTTTACTAGTCAACATGTGAATTAAATTCAATGTGGAAAATGCCCGGGGAAATAGTAATGAGTTCTGAAGAACATTTTTGTAATAAGACTCTTGACAGAAAATAGAATTCAGAAAATCAATAAACCCTTTCATATTTCCCTAGTAGATGATGAACTCATAAAAACCATAGTTGAAAAATACAGAATTCTAATTTGGAAATTAGTTTATTAGTATTTTTTTATAGTGAGTACTATTGGCTAAAAGAAACATATGCAGGTGTATGTGATTTGACAAAAACACCCTTAATCATTGGTCAAGAGTGTTCCAGTTTCAGATAAGGTACAGATCACAATCCACCACTAGAAATCTAGCAATAGATCTCTCACCTCCACAGAACAAGATCCAACGGAGGTGATGGGTCCCCCATTTACTATCAACTCTCCACGTGTCAATCATCCTGATCTGTTTCAGTACTATTGCCCCCACCGAATCATTACCTCTGCTCGCTCGCTCGCTTGCTGTGTCTGACTCTTGTCGCTTGTCTGAACATAGCAAGAACCTTAGCCTCTCCTTTCTCTCTCTCTATTCTCTCTTATCTTTTCTGTTTCAACTTTCATTTCTCAGTTTCTAGAGAGATAAAAACCGAGAGAGCTAGGAGAGAGAATCGTCTCTTACCTCTATTTGATTACGTGTGAAGATCTTCTCATTCAGAGGCTTCTAAATCTGGTAACTACTTTAAAGGTTACGTGTGAAGCAGAAACCAGATATAGCTAAGAAGATCTTCTCCATCATTCAGAGGCTTCTAAATCTGGTAACTACTTTAAAGGTTTTAGGTTTTGAGAGTGTTACTATATATGGAATTAGCTACTTTTTCTGACTTATTAAATCATTTCCTCTCCTGGATTGCTGGAGAGAGAGGGTTTGTTTATTTGTTTAATTATTTTTTCACAATCTTTTCTAATGATTAAACTGTTGGGATTGGAATAATATTTGGAAGTTTGATGATTGCTTTCATCATCTTTTTATGTTCCTAATGTAAAAATGCTCCTGTTAAATTATCTTAATCAACTATAGTTTTTTTATTCAGTTACAAAAAGTAATATTGTATCATCATCCTTTGTATAATTATTTTCCCAATCTTTTCTAATCATTAAACTGTTGGGATTGGAATAATATTTGGAAGTTTGATGATTGCTTTCATCATCCTTTTATGTTCCTAATGTAAAATTCCTCCTGTTAATCAATATCTTAATCAACTATAGTTTTTTATTCAGTTAAAAGGTGTACTCTTTGTCCAAAAAAAAGGTGTATTGTTTTTTATTCTTATTTGGGTATCTATCTCCTGTACAGATCTGACATGGAACAACTGATTCCTGATTGGAATTTCGAAGATAATTTCCACATATCCTCTAATAAAAGATCAATCAGGTATAAATTATCAATTTTTCACTTCTAAATTCTAATCATAATTACTTAAGTTGTAGTGTTTTATGTGCATATATATGTATGTGATTATTCATGTTTTGGACAGACCAGAAGATGAACTAGTGGAGCTACTATGGAGAGATGGTCAAGTGGTTTTACAAAGCCAAGTTCGTAGAGAACCATCAGTCCAACTCCAAACCCACAAACATGATCAAACCCTACAAAAACCCAACAATACTTTTCTTGACAACCAAGAAACAGTACGAAAACCTAATGACACTGTTCCGGGAGATCAAGAAACCGTCTCCTGGATCCAATACCCTCCTGAAGACGTAGTCGACCCCTTCGAATCCGATTTCTCCTCACACTTCTTCTCTTCAATTGATCACCTTGATGGTCCATATCGTCCCGAGAAGCCAAGGACAACGACGATCGAAAAGACGGTTAAACACGAGGCTAAAGCCATGGCTCCTCCTAAGTTTAGGTCCTCGGTTGTAACTGTTGGACCGAGCCATTGTGGGAGCAACCAGTCTACGAATGATCACCTGGTGACTCATCCTCCGGTTTCTATGAGTGATAGAAGCAAGAACGTTGAAGAAAGACTTGACACTTCGTCTGGTGGCTCGTCCGGTTGCAGCAAAGAAACCGAGAGTGGAAGAAGTGTAACCATTATCCGTAAAAGAAAACATGTAATGGAGACTGATCAAGAATCTGTGTCTCAGTCTGATGTACGTTTGATGTCAACTGATGATCAAACCATGGGTAACAAATCTAGCCAACGGTCAGGATCTACTAGAAGAAGCCGTGCGGCTGAAGTTCATAATCTCTCAGAAAGGGTATGTACATATTTAATTATTCTTTGTTTTAGCAACAAATCTGTATAGTTTAAGGTGAAATTCTTATTTAAGGTTTTTAAATTTTGTTATTTTCTTGTGATCTTGGTTTATTATAGAGGAGGAGAGATAGGATCAATGAGAGAATGAAAGCTCTTCAAGAACTTATACCTCATTGCAGTAAAGTAAGTTCCCTTTAAGACAAAAATATATAAGAGCTCAAAAGTAATCAAGTGAGTTAAGTTGAGATTCTAGCCCTGGACTTTAACCGAACTGAACTGAAATTTTTTGGTTCGGTTAGTTTGGTGGTTTTGAAAACTATTTTCGGTTTGGTTTGGGTCGGTTTGGTTCAATGAATCGAACGGTTAACCGGAATTTTTGTTTTTTCTTCTCAAAACGAAAATAAACCGGTTTCAACCAAAATACATAAAAAAATCGAACTGAATCGACCCAAACCGACCTAAAATAACTTAATATACCCAATATTAATCAAATTAACCGAAATTACCCGAACCAAACCGATCCGAACAACCATATATATCCAAAATTAACTGAACTAACATAACTAACCGAAATTGTCCGAAGTTAACCGATTTTATCTGAAATTTTTATTTATTTCGATAAAAAATAATAATAAAAAACAAAAACCAAACCGCATCGAACATAAATAAAATTTGGTTAGTTTTAGCAAAATAAAAAAAAACCGAAAGGTAAAAAACTGAATCGGATAACCGAAAAACGGAAATCTCAAGCCTAGAGATTCTATCGATAGAAATTGATTAGTTATATGTTATTAATTTTTGCAGACAGATAAAGCATCGATATTGGATGAAGCCATTGATTATTTGAAATCACTTCAAATGCAACTACAAATGATGTGGATGGGAAGTGGAATGGCTGCCGCGGCTGCCGCGGCAGCGACTCCAATGATGTTTCCTGGTGTACAGTCACCTCAGTACATTAATCAGATGGCTATGCAGAGTCAAATGCAATTGCCTCAATTTCCGGTTATGAACCGGCCTACTACACAGAATCATCCCGGTTTAGTATGTCAAAACCCGGCGGTACAGTTGCAAATGCAAGCACAAAACCAGATCTTGTCGGAGCAGCTTGCGAGGTATATGGGTGGGTTTCCACCGATGCCCGCAACAACTCAGGTTAGTGCAAACGACATCGTTTTCAGGAGAGTATGAGTATTGTTACTAATTTTTTGATATCTTACGTGTAATGTTGAAATTAAATGCAGACGCAGACGGTGCAACAGCCAATAGACATGTCGAGATTTGGTTCTCTGGTGGGACAGCAAAGTCAACTGTCGGCGCCGATTACTACCGACAGTCTTCGTATGGGTAAAATAGGCTGACATGGAAAATTGTTTTTACTTTTTTCCCGATATTATTCTTACAACGATTATTATGTATTTTTGGAGGCATAAACATGAAATTTAAGAAATGTATTATACAGATCTACTAAGGTAGTTATACTTATAATAAATGATTCAAACAATTAAATAATAATCAATTAAGTGTTGATATGTATCAATTCTGTTTTATATTTGGATGAGTGATAGGCAATCAACATTATTTAGTTGATGTTGTGATTCTTTCCCTCTTAAAGATTTGATATATGATCTGAAAGGCTTTAGAAACAGTATATAAAAAGGCCGAATTGGGCCTAGAAAGCTCTGATGGGTTTTGTTTACTTTCAACCAAACTAATTTATCATTGCTCAAAACGCAAACGCGAAAAATTTAACGGAAAACGCCAACGTGAATTACTCCAGCACGTTGCGTCCTTAACGCAACTTGCATTTCAGTTAGAGCATGTCCATCGCTCGTTTCTAACGGGTTGGTGGCCCAGTTTCTTATGCATTTTCGTTTTTTTAAAAATGATAAAGCCGAATAAATATAAGGATCGGTCCTTATATTAGATACTTTAGAGCCCGTATCTTAAATACGTGGCCTCATCCCATTCGTCCTTTTTTTTTAATTTTTCGGGTTGAAACCCTTTGTCTGAAACAAAGGCTTCTCGACACTCCTTCATTCCTCTAGGTTTCGTTTTGTTTCTGCGAGAGCTGTCTTGTTTGGTGTGGGATTTCCTGAATCGATCTAGGGTTTCTTATTTTGGGGTTTTGATTGGGTTTTGTTACAGATGTTCGGATTGATTTCCCAAATCTGAATCGATTTGGTGTTACAAATTTTGGGGTTTTGATTGGGTTTCGGATTTTGGGGTTTTGATTGTGTGTTCGGATTTAGGTTGTTACAGATGTTCGGATTGATTTCCCAAATCTGAATCAATTTGGTGTTACAGATTTTGGGGTTTTGATTGGGTTTCGGATTTTGGGGTTTTGGTTGTGTGTTCGGATTTTGGGGTTTTGGTTGAGATTTGTTTGTTGATAACCCCTGCTGTCAATACATTAGCTTGTGTACTTGTCTTTGTTGATAATTGTTATGCAACTTGTTTCGTTTTGTGTATTCGTATCATGCTGTTGTCATATAGATTATGCAACTTGTTCTATTTAACTGTCAATACATTATCTTGTGTACTTGAGACTTCTTTGTTGATAATTGTTATGCAACTTGTTTCGTTTTGTTTAATCGTAGCATTCTGTTGTTATATAGATTATGCAACTTGTTCTGTTTAACCTATGCTGTTGAATGTGTTGCTTCTTGAACTGTTCTCTTTGGTCTGTGATTAATTGTTTCTGCAGCTAGATAAGTTAATTAGTGTGTGGAGTATATAAGTTAACTCATTGGTGTTTAATTACTTTTTCTCTTGAGATTTTTGTCGTTTATATAAATGTCACAGCTGCTTAATGTATGTTTCGATGACATTTTGGTCAATTCTGATGCATTTATGATTGCAAGAGGAGATCTCGGCATGTAAATTCTGATTGAGAAGATCTTCTTAGCTCAGAAAGTGATGATCTACAAATGCAACATCCAGGGGAAACCTGTGGTCACAACGACTCAGATGCTTGAATCCATGATCAAATCTCCTCGACCCACAAGAGCTGAAGCCACGGATGTAGCAAATGGAGGTGTTAATTTTAAGAACCCCAAACAAGTAATACCAATGGAGGTGTTAGAAAATTAGAGACTCTTAGCTATTCTTAAGTAACAAAAAATTAATAAAAAATTGGTAAGAAACCCACATTGGGTAACACCAATGTGGGTGCTCTTACCCCAAGATATTAGGCCGGTGTTGCCAAACTACCGAGTATGTCTCTAAAAGGGGACACGTGTCTTATAAAAAGAGCGAGTTTATCCTATATATACTCGAGCGCGTAGGAGTCCATCCTTATTCACAAAAGCAAAGTTAGGAAAGAAACGTAGTATAATCCAACCAATCAGATTCCGACACCTCAGCTATCTCAAACAAACACGATCAATATATTAAAAAGCTGCGACTTTTTCTCTCTCTATTTCTGAAACCTCTGTGATATTTGATTTTTTGGCTCATCGTTGGCCGCAACTCGAATCTGATCGTCGCCGGATCTTTGTAATTGGGGAAGATAAGAGGAATCGCATGAAATTGTTTGGAAGACTGAGTTTTACATCTTCGATTTCAATATACTTAACTTGTCTTCTGATCTCAATTCTTAGTTTTTCTCCCCAATTGCCGATTTCGCTCTTTCTTTTCGAGCAGAAATCGTTAGATCCTTTATCGCACAATAGTAATTTTAATAATCTCGATAGTATTTAATCTCCGAGCATTGTTGATTCATGGAGTCTCAAGGCAAAACTGATCGTCAGCTGAATAAAGGTATTATCTTTCTTCCTTTGATTTTTGTTGTACTTAGTTTTGTGGTGATCTGATTTTAGCTGGATTTGCTAGTTTCCCTTGGCTAAAACTCTTTGCTTCTAAAATTATCAGTACAAAATTGAAAATTTTGGGGGGGGGGGGGGGGGGGGTTGTTTGATGTAAATTACTCTCTTCTGCTATGGGTTTTAGCCTCTTAAGCCCTGAATTGTTGCATATGTGTTTGGTGGTGATCTGATTTTAGCTGGATTTGCCAATTTCCATTATCTAAAACTCTTTGCTTCTAAAATATTAGTACAAAATTGAAAATTTTGGGGTATGTTTGATGTGAATTACTCTCTTCTGCTATGGGTTTTAGCTTCTTTGGCTCTGAATTGTTGCATATGTGTTTGGTGTTGTCAGCTAGTTCTGTCTCAACCCTAGAGAGGATGAAGAAGAGATCACCTTCAGTGATAGTGATTGGAGCTGGTATGGCTGGGATTTCTGCTGCTCGCACTCTTCAAGATGCTTCCTTTCAGGTGTGTATCACGTTAGTATTACAATGTTGTGAGGAGGAAGGAATATAATTACGTGGTTATAGCAAAGTCAGGGTCTTATTAGTTATTACTTGTGTTCTTTCGCTTTTAGGTTGTGTTATTGGAGTCTCGTGACAGAATTGGTGGACGAGTTCACACTGATTACTCATTCGGTTTTCCTGTTGATTTGGGCGCATCTTGGTAAAATCATGAGTCTTTCTTTCTCATTGTTCGATGTTTGGATCTTTTTTCATCGATGCTAACTAAGCAACTTCGTTCTGTGACAGGTTGCATGGTGTCTGTAAAGAGAATCCTCTGGCTGCAGTCATTGGGAGATTAGGTTTACCCCTTTACCGTACTAGCGGTGACAATTCAGTCTTGTATGATCACGATCTTGAGAGGTATGTACAAGCAGTTCTGGATATTCCAAATGTAGTTCTTATTTAGTCACCTCTCTCTCTTTGTTTAGACTTATAATGCAATTTTGTTTTCTGCAGTTATGCTCTATTCGATAAAGCTGGTAACCAAGTTCCTCAAGAGTTGGTAACAAAGGTTGGCGAAACGTTTGAGCGCATTTTAGAAGAGGTGTGTACTTGGTCTGAAATTTCTTTTGTTCAGTTTCTAGATTCTGCGTGTCTTTGGTTTACTAGATACTTATTTCACAAATGCAGATTTCTAAAGTCAGAGATGAGCAGGATGAAGACATGTCGATAGCTCAAGCCTTTTCTATTGTATTCAAGAGATCACCTGAATTGAGGTGAAACAAATTGTCTCACTTAACTCACTGCTTTAATGTTTGTTATTATATGTTGTGTGCTCAATGTAGTTTTTTCACTTCTAGGTTGGAGGGGCTTGCCCATAATGTGCTTCAGTGGTACTTGTGCCGCATGGAAGGATGGTTTGCTGCTGATGCTGAAACCATCTCGGCAAAGTGTTGGGACCAGGTTAGTAACTTTATTGTCATCTGTCCTCGGTTTAGTGGCTGAGGTGTGTCTTGGTTCCTTGATATGTCTGTTAAAACATTCGCAGGAAGAACTCTTGCCTGGTGGACATGGTCTTATGGTTAGAGGGTATCGTCCTGTTATCAACACTCTTTCAAAAGGTCTTGATATCAGACTATCCCACAGGTAAGATACTAAGATTCGTTTGTCAAAGTATTTTCCATCATTTCTCAACTCTGCAGCTAAACCTTATGCGCTTTCTCTCTCAGGGTTACCAAGATTGCAAGGCGTTACAATGGAGTGAAGGTGACTACCGAGAAAGGAGACACGTTTATTGCAGATGCAGCAGTCATTGCTCTTCCTCTTGGAGTTCTAAAGTCAGGAATGATTGAATTCGAACCAAAACTTCCAGATTGGAAACAAGAAGCTATCAACGATCTCGGTGTAGGAATCGAGAACAAGATCATATTGAACTTTGACAATGTGTTTTGGCCAAACGTAGAGTTTCTAGGAGTGGTTGCAGAAACCTCCTATGGATGCAGTTATTTCTTGAACCTGCATAAAGCCACAAGCCATCCTGTCCTTGTTTATATGCCGGCTGGTCAGCTCGCTAGAGACATCGAAAAGATGTCTGACGAATCAGCTGCAAATTTTGCTTTTTCGCAACTTCAGAAGATTCTTCCCGATGCATCTTCACCAGTACTGCTCTAATCTATCTATCTAAATATCTATCTTTACCATAAGTCTCTGTATTGTTTGCTAATGTTTTAAGCTTTGTTGGCAGATACATTATTTGGTATCAAGGTGGGGATCAGACATCAATTCATTGGGATCATATAGCTATGACATTGTGAACAAACCTCACGACCTCTATGAGAGACTGAGAGTGCCATTGGATAATCTATTCTTTGCTGGGGAAGCTACTAGCACAAGCTACCCGGGATCAGTGCACGGTGCTTATTCAACCGGATTGTTAGCTGCTGAGGACTGCAGGATGCGCGTGCTTGAGCGCTATGGAGAGCTTGAACTTGAGATTGAAGAGGAAGCTCCTGCCTCTGTCCCGCTTCTGATATCCCGTATGTAATTTATTTGTGTTCTTGGGAACAATGTTAGATTTGGTTTTTAAGATTACGTGTGATATATAACTTATAAAGTTCAAACCTTTTTGTCACATCTTTCTTTATGACTCTACAAAACATTTCCATACAATCATTACCTTGCACGATTCGAGACAACACGAGTCTTCTTTCTTCTTCTCTGTTCTTCACAGCAGCAACATATTGAAGCAATTGCTGTTAAAATATGTGGGATGAGATTTAGCCATCTGTGTAAATATCAGCTGCCTATAGGGGCAGTATTGTCAATCAACCCCGGCCTCCATTTTAAAGTTTTCACTTTTAAAGGATTAGAGAAAAAATAGCTTTCTTCTTCCTCTTGCCTGCTGCTACAGAGGAGAAAGCTACAAACTTTAGATGTCACAGACTGTAATTTTCAAGCCGTTTGTCTCAGTTCCATCAAGTAATCACAGGTTTCCTTTTCTTGACTTTCTTTCGTTTTCCATTGACGGGTTGGGATAATTCAATGATTGTGTAAGGCTGTAAGCTTGAGACTGTGACCTTGTGGGGTTTATTTTCTGAATGTTAGCTACTGTTAGGGTTTATGTTCATTTACCTCAAAATCATATCTTTTTTAGGTTATTAAAAGTTATACTCGTTTTCTTCATTTACTGAACGTCTCTCTGTGTTTATCTTTGTGTTAGTCAGAGGAAACTACAGAACAATATTATCAATGTTGGTGTTAAAATCTGATAGACCTCAAAGGCTAACATGGCTTTAAACGTTGAAGAATGAGCCGTTGAAGAAAAGAAGTTGAGGAAAGCTTCTACATCAAAAGGAGGCTTTGCTGTTATTCGATTAATTGAAGAACATTGTGTATAAATAAGTTTCAGAGCTCATTTGTTAGCCCATGCTTGATTGTAGTGAGTGAGAGACGATATGAGTCTGTGCTTAGCCGATCGCTATGAGATCGTGATCTAGGGTTACATACGACATGAGTGTGTAATTCTGGATCTTACATTCAAGCTTGTTCTTCATTCCTTATATCAATTGAAGTATTATTCAGTCAGATTACAGAGTATAGATATCATAAATCTATCATTGGTGCGGTGAAACGGTTCGATCCAACGCAACGATGAGGAATCGAGAAGAATCGAGACCGATGTTGATGAGCAGAGCTAGGTCGTCAATGGCGAGGGTTAACAGAGTTGAACCAGTGGTGAATCGGCTGTTTGTTGATGAAATTCATGTGTCGCAGGCAGAACTGGGAGCTGTCTTCAAGATTTCACATGGAAAAAGGCAGTGTATGTGTAAATCACAGGCAGAGAGATTGGAGTCGTGCATCTGTGATTGGACGAAACGGTACGACACCGAGGTCCGAGCTGACGCGTACACCTCCGCCATGGATGCGAAGCTGAAAACGAGGATGTCGATGTTGGGTGAATTGAACTCGCAGGGAATTGATGGTGGTTTCAGAACGAGTCATACACTGGAATCTTCGCAAACACAATCTCAGGTACCTCCTACTACGCTGGAACCAAACCGGAATGATTATCTGTTAGGTTATCGATCTGGTCCTATGACGGTTGCAAATAGAGACAGTAGGTTGAAGAAAATTGAGATGCCAAGTTTTGATGGCTCATATGCTCATGTTTGGTTGGGAGAGATTGAACATTTCTTTGCATTTGGTCGATTCCGTGAAGAAGATAAACTGGATGTGGTAGCATTTGCTATGACGGAGAAGGCAAAGAAATGGTTTGCTTGGGTGATGCGCAGAAAAGGATTCATAGATTGGTCAGATTTTAAGCATAAATTGCTGGAGAGGTTTGATCATCCTACAATTTGTCCTCCAGTAAAGATGAAGTTAGAAGATGAGGCGGGTTCAGTCATGGAGGTTGTTCATG
This sequence comes from Orychophragmus violaceus, assembly GCA_030180135.1. Lineage (NCBI taxonomy): Eukaryota > Viridiplantae > Streptophyta > Magnoliopsida > Brassicales > Brassicaceae > Orychophragmus > Orychophragmus violaceus. The sequence goes on along the minus strand of CM058231.1, from coordinate 102,932,168 downwards.
AGACAGAGATGATGCCATTGGAACATTCACCTAGTATGGCAGAAACCGAGACAACAATTGTTGAAGAAAATACAGAAATACTTCAGAGCTGGAACTCACCTTATTGTGGGGAGAAGGATGATTTGTTTTTTGAGTATGAATCAGTGCAGAGCATGAATCTAGAGCATGATTCAGTACAGAAGATAAACTCACTATTTCCAAGTCAGAATATAGTGGAGATGCTGCAACACTCATCTAGTCCAAACACAACTTTGGTGCAGGGGAATGATTTAAGTTGGAGGATGGCAGTGAATCAGATGGCAACTGTTAAAAAGGAAACACCTGATTCACTGTCAACAGAGAATGATATGTCTCTGAGCTGGAGTAAGACTGTAACACCTGTAAATATAGTAGAGGTTTCTGTCCACTCTCTTGAAGTATCACATTTGACAACAATGTCTGTTGTACATTCTCAAAATACGGAGACTTCAGGTTGTGTGGAAAACCATGAAGCAATTCAGATGTGTAACCATGAACCAATGCAAGAGATGCAGAAGATAGAATCGCCAAGTCTGCACATAATTTCTGAGAGATCCGATGCAGAGAATGTCACCTTAATTCCGAAGTGGACTGTTATTTCAAAATCTTATTGTCTTCACCGACCAGATACGGATACATCGAGAAGAGTAACATGTACACACAAACAGAGAAAGTCTCTTAAAGCTTGGAAGTTTAAATACAAAACAAGAATTCTGCAACATCTAAGGACTCATAGGGGACAACTTCAAATAAGGGAGGAGTTACTGAAGTGTGGTGGACATCAACTATTTGCTCACATGACTAGTAGAGTTAATGGTAAAAAACATCGCAGGAAATCCCACAAAACTGGCAAATTCAAGGTCACCAATAGGCACTTGCAGCAATTTACAACTCAGCGGGATTCACATCGACTTATTGTGGTGACACATCCTATTTTTGCTGATTGGGAGCTCCACACCAAACATAGATGGAAATCTAAACCACTGCAAGCAGTTTTACAATCTGTCTTGTGTCTGAAGATTGCTAAACCTGTCAATAGTTCTACACTTGGTGTATACTCAGACTGGAGTCAACACATAGACAGTGTTAAAGCGTGGCAACATGAACTCCTTACACCCACGAGTAACAAACACAAATGGCGGTTTAAACATGCGTTGGTTTGCCTTATGGAGATGCTCATGCATCACTATTTTGCTATATGGCACTGCTGGAAAAACAAGTTCACACATGAAAGGTTGCTCCAGCTCCAATTCATACAACTCAATGGAGAAATGATGAGTTTATGGTTGCAGTTGAATTCAGAAGGAAGAGCTCTGAATCTGTTATCGTTACATGTGCTACTACCACCGGAGCTTGTGTTGAAAGATGGGATTGAGTTGCACTCCGCAGTTAATGATGGTCATGATGTGGAGTTTGTGTTCAACCGAATGGCAGGGAACCGGTCAGAATTGCAGTCAAACAGATCATATCAAAGGTGTTATCCACTGATTTTACAGAGTTCAAGCTTGTGGTCAAGCTTATTTTCAAGGAGAGGAGTATATAAGAGAACTCTTGAGGGCTGTTTGATAGTGGATGTGTTGATTGGGTTATTCTCGTCAGCAATTGAATCTGATGTTATTGAGCGGAATGTTAAGAAACAGGAGAAAAAGACAGAAGCGAGGATTCATTGGGTGGTACATGTGATGAATTATCAAAGAGGCAGTTTATTAATGCATATCGAGAGATGCTTCCTACAGGTCCTTGTACAACAAAAGAGAAGATGGAAGAAATGGTACAAATCGATGATGTTTAAGTATAGACAAAAGGACAACAAATTATGGGCTTGGACAAAAGTGCAGCAGCTTATTGTAAAAGTTGATAGATGGATGGATGGAGACTATAGAGATGGATGGCTTTCTCACAGATGGTCTGCTCGTATGGGAAACAAGCTGGTGCACCATTTGCAGAAAAGAAAATTACCCAAGCTGTGGAGGTTCAAAGACAACCAGCAACCTTGATGGTGTGAATAGCTCAAGTTGCAATTGGTGGTTCTATCTCTATAGGCTCTAGCATTGTTGTTTAACCAAGCTTGTGGGCAAGCTTGTTTTTGAGGGGAAAGTATTGATAGACCTCAAAGGCTAACATGGCTTTAAACGTTGAAGAATGAGCCGTTGAAGAAAAGAAGTTGAGGAAAGCTTCTACATCAAAAGGAGGCTTTGCTGTTATTCGATTAATTGAAGAACATTGTGTATAAATAAGTTTCAGAGCTCATTTGTTAGCCCATGCTTGATTGTAGTGAGTGAGAGACGATATGAGTCTGTGCTTAGCCGATCGCTATGAGATCGTGATCTAGGGTTACATACGACATGAGTGTGTAATTCTGGATCTTACATTCAAGCTTGTTCTTCATTCCTTATATCAATTGAAGTATTATTCAGTCAGATTACAGAGTATAGATATCATAAATCTATCATTGGTGCGGTGAAACGGTTCGATCCAACGCAACGATGAGGAATCGAGAAGAATCGAGACCGATGTTGATGAGCAGAGCTAGGTCGTCAATGGCGAGGGTTAACAGAGTTGAACCAGTGGTGAATCGGCTGTTTGTTGATGAAATTCATGTGTCGCAGGCAGAACTGGGAGCTGTCTTCAAGATTTCACATGGAAAAAGGCAGTGTATGTGTAAATCACAGGCAGAGAGATTGGAGTCGTGCATCTGTGATTGGACGAAACGGTACGACACCGAGGTCCGAGCTGACGCGTACACCTCCGCCATGGATGCGAAGCTGAAAACGAGGATGTCGATGTTGGGTGAATTGAACTCGCAGGGAATTGATGGTGGTTTCAGAACGAGTCATACACTGGAATCTTCGCAAACACAATCTCAGGTACCTCCTACTACGCTGGAACCAAACCGGAATGATTATCTGTTAGGTTATCGATCTGGTCCTATGACAGTTGCAAATAGAGACAGTAGGTTGAAGAAAATTGAGATGCCAAGTTTTGATGGCTCATATGCTCATGCTTGGTTGGGAGAGATTGAACATTTCTTTGCATTTGGTCGATTCCGTGAAGAAGATAAACTGGATGTGGTAGCATTTGCTATGACGGAGAAGGCAAAGAAATGGTTTGCTTGGGTGATGCGCAGAAAAGGATTCATAGATTGGTCAGATTTTAAGCATAAATTGCTGGAGAGGTTTGATCATCCTACAATTTGTCCTCCAGTAAAGATGAAGTTAGAAGATGAGGCGGGTTCAGTCATGGAGGTTGTTCATGAGACAGAGATGATGCCATTGGAACATTCACCTAGTATGGCAGAAACCGAGACAACAATTGTTGAAGAAAATACAGAAATACTTCAGAGCTGGAACTCACCTTATTGTGGGGAGAAGGATGATTTGTTTTTTGAGTATGAATCAGTGCAGAGCATGAATCTAGAGCATGATTCAGTACAGAAGATAAACTCACTATTTCCAAGTCAGAATATAGTGGAGATGCTGCAACACTCATCTAGTCCAAACACAACTTTGGTGCAGGGGAATGATTTAAGTTGGAGGATGGCAGTGAATCAGATGGCAACTGTTAAAAAGGAAACACCTGATTCACTGTCAACAGAGAATGATATGTCTCTGAGCTGGAGTAAGACTGTAACACCTGTAAATATAGTAGAGGTTTCTGTCCACTCTCTTGAAGTATCACATTTGACAACAATGTCTGTTGTACATTCTCAAAATACGGAGACTTCAGGTTGTGTGGAAAACCATGAAGCAATTCAGATGTGTAACCATGAACCAATGCAAGAGATGCAGAAGATAGAATCGCCAAGTCTGCACATAATTTCTGAGAGATCCGATGCAGAGAATGTCACCTTAATTCCGAAGTGGACTGTTATTTCAAAATCTTATTGTCTTCACCGACCAGATACGGATACATCGAGAAGAGTAACATGTACACACAAACAGAGAAAGTCTCTTAAAGCTTGGAAGTTTAAATACAAAACAAGAATTCTGCAACATCTAAGGACTCATAGGGGACAACTTCAAATAAGGGAGGAGTTACTGAAGTGTGGTGGACATCAACTATTTGCTCACATGACTAGTAGAGTTAATGGTAAAAAACATCGCAGGAAATCCCACAAAACTGGCAAATTCAAGGTCACCAATAGGCACTTGCAGCAATTTACAACTCAGCGGGATTCACATCGACTTATTGTGGTGACACATCCTATTTTTTCTGATTGGGAGCTCCACACCAAACATAGATGGAAATCTAAACCACTGCAAGCAGTTTTACAATCTGTCTTGTGTCTGAAGATTGCTAAACCTGTCAATAGTTCTACACTTGGTGTATACTCAGACTGGAGTCAACACATAGACAGTGTTAAAGCGTGGCAACATGAACTCCTTACACCCACGAGTAACAAACACAAATGGCGGTTTAAACATGCGTTGGTTTGCCTTATGGAGATGCTTATGCATCACTATTTTGCTATATGGCACTGCTGGAAAAACAAGTTCACACATGAAAGGTTGCTCCAGCTCCAATTCATACAACTCAATGGAGAAATGATGAGTTTATGGTTGCAGTTGAATTCAGAAGGAAGAGCTCTGAATCTGTTATCGTTACATGTGCTACTACCACCGGAGCTTGTGTTGAAAGATGGGATTGAGTTGCACTCCGCAGTTAATGATGGTCATGATGTGGAGTTTGTGTTCAACCGAATGGCAGGGAACCGGTCAGAATTGCAGTCAAACAGATCATATCAAAGGTGTTATCCACTGATTTTACAGAGTTCAAGCTTGTGGTCAAGCTTATTTTCAAGGAGAGGAGTATATAAGAGAACTCTTGAGGGCTGTTTGATAGTGGATGTGTTGATTGGGTTATTCTCGTCAGCAATTGAATCTGATGTTATTGAGCGGAATGTTAAGAAACAGGAGAAAAAGACAGAAGCGAGGATTCATTGGGTGGTACATGTGATGAATTATCAAAGAGGCAGTTTATTAATGCATATCGAGAGATGCTTCCTACAGGTCCTTGTACAACAAAAGAGAAGATGGAAGAAATGGTACAAATCGATGATGTTTAAGTATAGACAAAAGGACAACAAATTATGGGCTTGGACAAAAGTGCAGCAGCTTATTGTAAAAGTTGATAGATGGATGGATGGAGACTATAGAGATGGATGGCTTTCTCACAGATGGTCTGCTCGTATGGGAAACAAGCTGGTGCACCATTTGCAGAAAATAAAATTACCCAAGCTGTGGAGGTTCAAAGACAACCAGCAACCTTGATGGTGTGAATAGCTCAAGTTGCAATTGGTGGTTCTATCTCTATAGGCTCTAGCATTGTTGTTTAACCAAGCTTGTGGGCAAGCTTGTTTTTGAGGGGAAAGTATTGATAGAACTCAAAGGCTAACATGGCTTTAAACGTTGAAGAATGAGCCGTTGAAGAAAAGAAGTTGAGGAAAGCTTCTACATCAAAAGGAGGCTTTGCTGTTATTCGATTAATTGAAGAACATTGTGTATAAATAAGTTTCAGAGCTCATTTGTTAGCCCATGCTTGATTGTAGTGAGTGAGAGACGATATGAGTCTGTGCTTAGCCGATCGCTATGAGATCGTGATCTAGGGTTACATACGACATGAGTGTGTAATTCTGGATCTTACATTCAAGCTTGTTCTTCATTCCTTATATCAATTGAAGTATTATTCAGTCAGATTACAGAGTATAGATATCATAAATCTATCATTGGTGCGGTGAAACGGTTCGATCCAACGCAACGATGAGGAATCGAGAAGAATCGAGACCGATGTTGATGAGCAGAGCTAGGTCGTCAATGGCGAGGGTTAACAAAGTTGAACCAGTGGTGAATCGGCTGTTTGTTGATGAAATTCATGTGTCGCAGGCAGAACTGGGAGCTGTCTTCAAGATTTCACATGGAAAAAGGCAGTGTATGTGTAAATCACAGGCAGAGAGATTGGAGTCGTGCATCTGTGATTGGACGAAACGGTACGACACCGAGGTCCGAGCTGACGCGTACACCTCCGCCATGGATGCGAAGCTGAAAACGAGGATGTCGATGTTGGGTGAATTGAACTCGCAGGGAATTGATGGTGGTTTCAGAACGAGTCATACACTGGAATCTTCGCAAACACAATCTCAGGTACCTCCTACTACGCTGGAACCAAACCGGAATGATTATCTGTTAGGTTATCGATCTGGTCCTATGACGGTTGCAAATAGAGACAGTAGGTTGAAGAAAATTGAGATGCCAAGTTTTGATGGCTCATATGCTCATGCTTGGTTGGGAGAGATTGAACATTTCTTTGCATTTGGTCGATTCCGTGAAGAAGATAAACTGGATGTGGTAGCATTTGCTATGACGGAGAAGGCAAAGAAATGGTTTGCTTGGGTGATGCGCAGAAAAGGATTCATAGATTGGTCAGATTTTAAGCATAAATTGCTGGAGAGGTTTGATCATCCTACAATTTGTCCTCCAGTAAAGATGAAGTTAGAAGATGAGGCGGGTTCAGTCATGGAGGTTGTTCATGAGACAGAGATGATGCCATTGGAACATTCACCTAGTATGGCAGAAACCGAGACAACAATTGTTGAAGAAAATACAGAAATACTTCAGAGCTGGAACTCACCTTATTGTGGGGAGAAGGATGATTTGTTTTTTGAGTATGAATCAGTGCAGAGCATGAATCTAGAGCATGATTCAGTACAGAAGATAAACTCACTATTTCCAAGTCAGAATATAGTGGAGATGCTGCAACACTCATCTAGTCCAAACACAACTTTGGTGCAGGGGAATGATTTAAGTTGGAGGATGGCAGTGAATCAGATGGCAACTGTTAAAAAGGAAACACCTGATTCACTGTCAACAGAGAATGATATGTCTCTGAGCTGGAGTAAGACTGTAACACCTGTAAATATAGTAGAGGTTTCTGTCCACTCTCTTGAAGTATCACATTTGACAACAATGTCTGTTGTACATTCTCAAAATACGGAGACTTCAGGTTGTGTGGAAAACCATGAAGCAATTCAGATGTGTAACCATGAACCAATGCAAGAGATGCAGAAGATAGAATCGCCAAGTCTGCACATAATTTCTGAGAGATCCGATGCAGAGAATGTCACCTTAATTCCGAAGTGGACTGTTATTTCAAAATCTTATTGTCTTCACCGACCAGATACGGATACATCGAGAAGAGTAACATGTACACACAAACAGAGAAAGTCTCTTAAAGCTTGGAAGTTTAAATACAAAACAAGAATTCTGCAACATCTAAGGACTCATAGGGGACAACTTCAAATAAGGGAGGAGTTACTGAAGTGTGGTGGACATCAACTATTTGCTCACATGACTAGTAGAGTTAATGGTAAAAAACATCGCAGGAAATCCCACAAAACTGGCAAATTCAAGGTCACCAATAGGCACTTGCAGCAATTTACAACTCAGCGGGATTCACATCGACTTATTGTGGTGACACATCCTATTTTTGCTGATTGGGAGCTCCACACCAAACATAGATGGAAATCTAAACCACTGCAAGCAGTTTTACAATCTGTCTTGTGTCTGAAGATTGCTAAACCTGTCAATAGTTCTACACTTGGTGTATACTCAGACTGGAGTCAACACATAGACAGTGTTAAAGCGTGGCAACATGAACTCCTTACACCCACGAGTAACAAACACAAATGGCGGTTTAAACATGCGTTGGTTTGCCTTATGGAGATGCTCATGCATCACTATTTTGCTATATGGCACTGCTGGAAAAACAAGTTCACACATGAAAGGTTGCTCCAGCTCCAATTCATACAACTCAATGGAGAAATGATGAGTTTATGGTTGCAGTTGAATTCAGAAGGAAGAGCTCTGAATCTGTTATCGTTACATGTGCTACTACCACCGGAGCTTGTGTTGAAAGATGGGATTGAGTTGCACTCCGCAGTTAATGATGGTCATGATGTGGAGTTTGTGTTCAACCGAATGGCAGGGAACCGGTCAGAATTGCAGTCAAACAGATCATATCAAAGGTGTTATCCACTGATTTTACAGAGTTCAAGCTTGTGGTCAAGCTTATTTTCAAGGAGAGGAGTATATAAGAGAACTCTTGAGGGCTGTTTGATAGTGGATGTGTTGATTGGGTTATTCTCGTCAGCAATTGAATCTGATGTTATTGAGCGGAATGTTAAGAAACAGGAGAAAAAGACAGAAGCGAGGATTCATTGGGTGGTACATGTGATGAATTATCAAAGAGGCAGTTTATTAATGCATATCGAGAGATGCTTCCTACAGGTCCTTGTACAACAAAAGAGAAGATGGAAGAAATGGTACAAATCGATGATGTTTAAGTATAGACAAAAGGACAACAAATTATGGGCTTGGACAAAAGTGCAGCAGCTTATTGTAAAAGTTGATAGATGGATGGATGGAGACTATAGAGATGGATGGCTTTCTCACAGATGGTCTGCTCGTATGGGAAACAAGCTGGTGCACCATTTGCAGAAAAGAAAATTACCCAAGCTGTGGAGGTTCAAAGACAACCAGCAACCTTGATGGTGTGAATAGCTCAAGTTGCAATTGGTGGTTCTATCTCTATAGGCTCTAGCATTGTTGTTTAACCAAGCTTGTGGGCAAGCTTGTTTTTGAGGGGAAAGTATTGATAGACCTCAAAGGCTAACATGGCTTTAAACGTTGAAGAATGAGCCGTTGAAGAAAAGAAGTTGAGGAAAGCTTCTACATCAAAAGGAGGCTTTGCTGTTATTCGATTAATTGAAGAACATTGTGTATAAATAAGTTTCAGAGCTCATTTGTTAGCCCATGCTTGATTGTAGTGAGTGAGAGACGATATGAGTCTGTGCTTAGCCGATCGCTATGAGATTGTGATCTAGGGTTACATATGACATGAGTGTGTAATTCTGGATCTTACATTCAAGCTTGTTCTTCATTCCTTATATCAATTGAAGTATTATTCAGTCAGATTACAGAGTATAGATATCATAAATCTATCATTGGTGCGGTGAAACGGTTCGATCCAACGCAACGATGAGGAATCGAGAAGAATCGAGACCGATGTTGATGAGCAGAGCTAGGTCGTCAATGGCGAGGGTTAACAGAGTTGAACCAGTGGTGAATCGGCTGTTTGTTGATGAAATTCATGTGTCGCAGGCAGAACTGGGAGCTGTCTTCAAGATTTCACATGGAAAAAGGCAGTGTATGTGTAAATCACAGGCAGAGAGATTGGAGTCGTGCATCTGTGATTGGACGAAACGGTACGACACCGAGGTCCGAGCTGACGCGTACACCTCCGCCATGGATGCGAAGCTGAAAACGAGGATGTCGATGTTGGGTGAATTGAACTCGCAGGGAATTGATGGTGGTTTCAGAACGAGTCATACACTGGAATCTTCGCAAACACAATCTCAGGTACCTCCTACTACGCTGGAACCAAACCGGAATGATTATCTGTTAGGTTATCGATCTGGTCCTATGACAGTTGCAAATAGAGACAGTAGGTTGAAGAAAATTGAGATGCCAAGTTTTGATGGCTCATATGCTCATGCTTGGTTGGGAGAGATTGAACATTTCTTTGCATTTGGTCGATTCCGTGAAGAAGATAAACTGGATGTGGTAGCATTTGCTATGACGGAGAAGGCAAAGAAATGGTTTGCTTGGGTGATGCGCAGAAAAGGATTCATAGATTGGTCAGATTTTAAGCATAAATTGCTGGAGAGGTTTGATCATCCTACAATTTGTCCTCCAGTAAAGATGAAGTTAGAAGATGAGGCGGGTTCAGTCATGGAGGTTGTTCATGAGACAGAGATGATGCCATTGGAACATTCACCTAGTATGGCAGAAACCGAGACAACAATTGTTGAAGAAAATACAGAAATACTTCAGAGCTGGAACTCACCTTATTGTGGGGAGAAGGATGATTTGTTTTTTGAGTATGAATCAGTGCAGAGCATGAATCTAGAGCATGATTCAGTACAGAAGATAAACTCACTATTTCCAAGTCAGAATATAGTGGAGATGCTGCAACACTCATCTAGTCCAAACACAACTTTGGTGCAGGGGAATGATTTAAGTTGGAGGATGGCAGTGAATCAGATGGCAACTGTTAAAAAGGAAACACCTGATTCACTGTCAACAGAGAATGATATGTCTCTGAGCTGGAGTAAGACTGTAACACCTGTAAATATAGTAGAGGTTTCTGTCCACTCTCTTGAAGTATCACATTTGACAACAATGTCTGTTGTACATTCTCAAAATATGGAGACTTCAGGTTGTGTGGAAAACCATGAAGCAATTCAGATGTGTAACCATGAACCAATGCAAGAGATGCAGAAGATAGAATCGCCAAGTCTGCACATAATTTCTGAGAGATCCGATGCAGAGAATGTCACCTTAATTCCGAAGTGGACTGTTATTTCAAAATCTTATTGTCTTCACCGACCAGATACGGATACATCGAGAAGAGTAACATGTACACACAAACAGAGAAAGTCTCTTAAAGCTTGGAAGTTTAAATACAAAACAAGAATTCTGCAACATCTAAGGACTCATAGGGGACAACTTCAAATAAGGGAGGAGTTACTGAAGTGTGGTGGACATCAACTATTTGCTCACATGACTAGTAGAGTTAATGGTAAAAAACATCGCAGGAAATCCCACAAAACTGGCAAATTCAAGGTCACCAATAGGCACTTGCAGCAATTTACAACTCAGCGGGATTCACATCGACTTATTGTGGTGACACATCCTATTTTTGCTGATTGGGAGCTCCACACCAAACATAGATGGAAATCTAAACCACTGCAAGCAGTTTTACAATCTGTCTTGTGTCTGAAGATTGCTAAACCTGTCAATAGTTCTACACTTGGTGTATACTCAGACTGGAGTCAACACATAGACAGTGTTAAAGCGTGGCAACATGAACTCCTTACACCCACGAGTAACAAACACAAATGGCGGTTTAAACATGCGTTGGTTTGCCTTATGGAGATGCTTATGCATCACTATTTTGCTATATGGCACTGCTGGAAAAACAAGTTCACACATGAAAGGTTGCTCCAGCTCCAATTCATACAACTCAATGGAGAAATGATGAGTTTATGGTTGCAGTTGAATTCAGAAGGAAGAGCTCTGAATCTGTTATCGTTACATGTGCTACTACCACCGGAGCTTGTGTTGAAAGATGGGATTGAGTTGCACTCCGCAGTTAATGATGGTCATGATGTGGAGTTTGTGTTCAACCGAATGGCAGGGAACCGGTCAGAATTGCAGTCAAACAGATCATATCAAAGGTGTTATCCACTGATTTTACAGAGTTCAAGCTTGTGGTCAAGCTTATTTTCAAGGAGAGGAGTATATAAGAGAACTCTTGAGGGCTGTTTGATAGTGGATGTGTTGATTGGGTTATTCTCGTCAGCAATTGAATCTGATGTTATTGAGCGGAATGTTAAGAAACAGGAGAAAAAGACAGAAGCGAGGATTCATTGGGTGGTACATGTGATGAATTATCAAAGAGGCATTTTATTAATGCATATCGAGAGATGCTTCCTACAGGTCCTTGTACAACAAAAGAGAAGATGGAAGAAATGGTACAAATCGATGATGTTTAAGTATAGACAAAAGGACAACAAATTATGGGCTTGGACAAAAGTGCAGCAGCTTATTGTAAAAGTTGATAGATGGATGGATGGAGACTATAGAGATGGATGGCTTTCTCACAGATGGTCTGCTCGTATGGGAAACAAGCTGGTGCACCATTTGCAGAAAAGAAAATTACCCAAGCTGTGGAGGTTCAAAGACAACCAGCAACCTTGATGGTGTGAATAGCTCAAGTTGCAATTGGTGGTTCTATCTCTATAGGCTCTAGCATTGTTGTTTAACCAAGCTTGTGGGCAAGCTTGTTTTTGAGGGGAAAGTATTGATAGACCTCAAAGGCTAACATGGCTTTAAACGTTGAAGAATGAGCCGTTGAAGAAAAGAAGTTGAGGAAAGCTTCTACATCAAAAGGAGGCTTTGCTGTTATTCGATTAATTGAAGAACATTGTGTATAAATAAGTTTCAGAGCTCATTTGTTAGCCCATGCTTGATTGTAGTGAGTGAGAGACGATATGAGTCTGTGCTTAGCCGATCGCTATGAGATCGTGATCTAGGGTTACATACGACATGAGTGTGTAATTCTGGATCTTACATTCAAGCTTGTTCTTCATTCCTTATATCAATTGAAGTATTATTCAGTCAGATTACAGAGTATAGATATCATAAATCTATCAAAATCCAAAACCGATTCAGAGTTGTCTGTATGGGGATGCTGGCCCCAAGAAAATTCCTGCAAAAGAAGAGGAAAATAGAGGTTTTCAAAGATGCAGCAGACGAGGTTGATCAGAAGAGAAGGAGAGGGCTAATGTTAGAGATTGAATCGACCGGCTCTGCAGTTCCAGTCCTTAGGCAATACAGAACTGATGGGACCAAGGTCTTCCCAGAGACATTGTTTTGGGTACTTTGGTTAGATTCAAGCAGCTAAAGAAATGGAACCTCGTCAGTGAGGTATGGAGAATAAATGAGAGTGAACATAACTGCTTTTAGAATAGAATCTTTAAGTGTTTGATTGGCTGAACAAGATTCATGATGTTAGTCTTTAATCTTGATAGAGAGATATTAGATGAGCCATCTTAATCTAGACCTGTGTTTGTTCTTATTTAGACCTGAATAATTTGTCTTACTACACGAATAAAGACTGGTTGTATCGTGATATTTTGTTCTTTTGTTTCTTTCTGATTCTCAGATTCTTGAATGGCTTAGATACCAGAACTGGTGGAACTTCAGTGAAATGGATTTCTTAATGCTCATTACATCTTATGGGAAACTAGGAAACGTCAATGGAGCTGAAAGTGTTTTAAGTGTACTAAGTAAGATGGGCACAAGTCCAAACGTGATTTCCTACACCGCTCTCATGGAATCTTATGGAAGAGGAGGCAAATGCAACAATGCTGAAGCGATATTCCGGAGGATGCAGTCTTCAGGCCGCCCAGAGCCTTCTGCTGTAACTTATCAGATTATACTTGAGACTTTCGTAGAGGGGAACAAGTTTAAAGAAGCCGAAGAGGTTTTCGAGACTCTTTTAGATGAGAAGAGATCTCCATTGAAGCCAGATCAGAAGATGTATTTCACATGATGATATATATGTACAAGAAAGCTGGAAACTATGACAAGGCTCGGAGAGTATTTGCTTCAATGGCTGAGAAAGGAGTTCCACAGACTACTGTTACTTACAATAGCCTTATGTCCTTTGAAACTAATTATAAAGAAGTTTCTAAGATCTATGACCAGGTGATCTGAATGTTCCTTTCTCTTAAGTGGGCTATAAACACCATCTAGATCTTTGTGACATGTGATAGTAGTGGAGCAAGCAAAGATAGTTTTTAAAAGCATGCGACGAGACAGGTAAAGAATAGTTCTATCATGTGGATTGGTGTTGTTTCTATGTTATAGATTGGTAACAGAACATAATTCCCTTGCAGATTCTTCCCGGATCTCTGCTCTTACACAACTATGTTATCAGCGTATGTAAATGCTTCAGATGGGACGATGATAAAAGGTTATGCGAAAGCAAACGATCTTGATAAGATTATGGAGGTATATGAGAAAATGAGGTTAAGTGGCATCAAAGCGAATCAAACCATCTTAACAACTATCATGGATGCGTCCGGGAGGTGTAAGGATTTTGGGAGTGGTCTTAGTTGGTACAAGGAGATGGAGAATTGTGGTGTACTACCTGATCAGAAAGCTAAGAATGTGCTTTTATCATTGGCTTCAAATCAAGATGAGTTAGAAGAAGCTAAAGAAGTTACTGGTCTCAGAGATGAAACAACATCCATCCTTGCTGGAGTCTATCAATCTAATGATGATGATGATGATGATGTCAGTAGTGATGATGAGGATGATGATGATGATGGTGCAAGAGAAACTGTGTTGTATGATAAAGCACAAGAAGGGTCTTTAGCTTATGTTGGATCACAGACGGAAGAACTTCTGGGGTTATGAAAACTACGAGAAAGTTTTATGTTTGTATTCAACAAAGGAGAGGAGACAAGACAAGAACAGAGTTGATGTTGCTGTTATCTTAGACTTGTTCTGTAGCCATCTCTTGATTCTCATTAGCCGAAGTTCTTAACCTATGAGCTGCATTTGCCACCTGCAACAGATGCAGAGCAAAGGTAAGAACTTTGGAGTATAGAGAGAGCGAGAGATTTGCGACTGTTGTACCTCAGAAGTCCAGTTAGTTCTAAGTGTAAGAACAATCAAAGTTATGGTTTGAAGTATGACTCCTGCAATCATCCCCCACCAGATCCCCTGTAATGAAAAATCTCCCAAATCTTATGATACGTATAATTGGCCTGGACTATTGGATATTCAGTTCGGTTCCGGATATGGAGGTTTTTATTCAATGGGTATTTTAAAATTTCCGATCAGGTTTCCACCGGTTCTGATTCCGGGTACCCGATTAATAAAAAAGTTGATAAAAAATTGTAACATTATGGAAAAAACTCTCACATTCGGTTATATAAGGAGTGTAGTGGATTCATTGGTTATAAATATCATTTACTGTATCTCCATCAATACATCAATTGGGTTTTGATAATTAATTGACCCATGTTTTTCGGGCTAAGTCCAAGAAAAGGTTAGTTTTAAGCAATTAATTGGTTATTTTCCTATTTTAGAGCCTAATAGTATATATTTTTGGGTTTTTGGTTCGGTATTTTGGTTTTCAGATAAGAACCGGAACTTAACCAATACCCATGATTCTCGGGTCTGAAGATCCATCAAATATTTTGGCTGGAACTAAAATTGAACTGAACCAGTTATTTCAGATCAATTCTGGTTCGGTTTTTGGGTTTCAATTTTTTTGCTAGGCCTACGTAGAAATACAAAGGGAGAGAAAGAAAGAGTGAACGAGATTATACCGCAACTCCAAGACTGGTTTTGAAGCCAAGAACACAGCCAATAGGTAGACCAATGACATAGTATGTAACAAGATTTACATAAGCCACCACTGCTTGCCATCCACTTCCAATAGCAACCCCTTTGTTCCAATGTCACAAAGATTAATCAACATACTCAAATTCATTAAAAGTATGTTCTGTGTGTTTTTACCAGAGAGAATTGGTTGGATTCCGTTTAAGAAAATCGAAACGGCTAGGAGAGGGAAGAGGTCAGACACGACGGCTATAACCTCTGAGTCACTTGTGAAGGCTTTGCTGAGACCAACTCGGAACACGAGCACCACGACACAGAGGAATAAGCTGATGAGAACAGTCGTGATGTTGACCACTACCACTGATAACTTAGCCACTCGTGGATATCCCGCTCCGAGCTCGTTGCTCACTCGGACACTGACCAAGAACATAAGAAAACGGCACAATGTTTCCAAATGGGTCACATAACTGAAAACTGCATGTTGTTTTCTTTGTTTTGTTATTATACCTGATTGCTGCACTTAGACCAAGCATAAACTGCATGTCCCAATTTAAGTAATACATGCTGCAAAATCATTAAGCAGGAGTAAGATATAACTAGGGATGTTATAATGATCTATTTGTAAACGGTCTAAGCGGGTTTTGTATATGAAAATGAATTTGTTTAGACCCGTTTAAACCACATGTGTTAGCAGATCTAAATGAGCCGACATGTTTAAACATGTTTATTAACTGGATTTTAGTAATTTTTAAACGGGGAACCGTTTAGACCCGTTTAAGCCCATTTATTAATAGAGTTTTAGTCATATAACCGTTGAGATTCTTGGTATATGATAAGTATCGGTGAAGATAGTACCAAATCGAAATTGCGTCTAGGGAAATTGTGGGATTGGTGAGTAAACCAGAGATAATCACTAGCCCTTGGGTGTACCATATCTCCAAACTGCAGATTTATCATTTCAAATTGGTATCAGATTCCTTTATACCAGATATTGAACCGGTCAAGTCTAATACATTTGTCTTTAGGTTAGAGACATTTACCATAGCATGACTGCTGAAGCTACCGTGAGCTTGAAGTAAGGCCAAATCCCTCTAAAAGCCCTAGCTGAAAACCCGGTCCAAGTCTCCTTACAACTCGGGCTCATCACAATGTACAGACCGTTAACCGCCACTAGAAGCCACCACGAGAAACTCAGAACCAGAGCCGCACCAAGCAACCCGAAATCAAGCACGTTGGTTACAAGCCACGTGAGTAACGTGTGAATCAAGAAAACTCCTAAGGACATATAAGCCAAAGGGTTCACTATGTTCTGAGCCTGGAGGAACCTCTGCATAGGACAAGCGAGAGCGAAAGCGTATATCTGCGGAATCATCCCACGTGCAAAGACCTGACCCTCACGTGCGATGGCTACGGTTTGGCCCATCACCTTTAGAATCGGACCTGAGTACCAGTAGAGAAACGTGAGGAGGACGGCAGCTGAGAGGTGCAGGACCATGGCTCGTTGGCAGATTATTCCCATTGATGAGTACTGTCTTGCTCCGTACGCTTGACCACACACCGTCTGGACCGCACTCGCCATTCCCAACTAGTCAAGAATCAAGATCATTTAAAACATTTAAAAACTAAGAATGGCCAACAATATGGCATGGTAGATTATATGGACCGTAATGTTTTTGCCTACCATGATACCGTAAGCAAGGCCTTGGATGCCAACGGTGGCGATAGAAGCGCCGGCGAGCTGAAGAGAGCCGAGATGACCGGTGAACATGACGGTGACGAAAGTGAGCATGTAATTCAGCACAGAGACGACAATAGAGGCTCCAGAGAGCTTCCATAGAAGCTTTGACTCCCACACGAAAAGCCTTAGCCACCACCTTGGCGTCACCGTGGATCTACCACGGCCAAGAAACTCCTCTATCTCCGGTGAAGAACGTTCAGTTATCTGCGAATCTGAGTGGAGCCGTCTCAATAACGGCTCGTATGTCTCTGTGGAGCTCATGGTATTTTGTTAGTTCGTCTTTTTTTCTTTTTCCCTGTGTTTATAGTTATAGACCGGTCATGTGTTATATTAAGATTGTTTGTTTTTGTTATGTTGAGGGTTCGAGTCGTTGACAAAAATTGAATTGATGGTTCAGATCTTGCACGACTGTTTGGTCTGATTTTTAGTGTACACTGTAACAACCATTCTCTAGTTACCATTTTTAGTGTACACGTAACAACCATTCTCTAGTTACCGTTAATGGCTTAAAGATTCTAATTAACTGATAATTTTTTTTATCCTTTTTCTTTTAGAATGTTAGCTAAAAGTGAAACTTGTTAGAAAAAGGAAATATATTATTTTCTTTGGATTAGTTAGAGTCTTCGGTCCAAATATTACAATTAGTCAAAAAAATATTTATGCGATAAAAAAGGAAAAAGATGGCAAAACATCTCAATCGAACTAAATCAAATCAAAATAACTATGAACAATTTTCTCTTCACCAAACAAATATCCAAATAATCTAAAGATGAACGGACCAAAACTAAACAAACTTTACTCCACTGGTTAAGTTATTTTATTTAGTGATTGTTTTGATCATATTTAGTTTGTGTTTTATATTATGACCTGGTTTAACTTATGTTTATTTTTAATTTTAACTTATGACAACGTACCTAATGTTCGTCAACGATTGTGAATAGATCCAACGACTAGTCTCAACCTTTGTACATCCTCCAAATTAGATGGGTGAAGAAATAGTGTTAAAAGAAAGTGATAAAGATAGTGATTAAGAAATATTAGTAATTTTTTCAAGAGCAACTTTGTCATCGCTAAAACTAAAAGCTTCCAGCTTTCCTCCTAGTCTTGTACCAAGCTCAATATTCCGCATATCTTGGACTACAAATGTTTCGACGATCTCAGTGATCTTAGGATTATTTTGATTGATTTCGAGCTGATTGGTTTTGACTAGTTTAGCTGGTTGTACAATTTTCATGTAGATATTCATTTGCCCATAACAAAACCGTTTTGTCATAACCGAAATGTGAATTTGTTAGACTTTGACTTGGACCGATCGAGAGATATGAGCCTCGATCAATTTTTATTTACTTTCTTATGATTTTAGTAGTTTTAACTTCGCTGAATCTGGTGTGGATTCTAATATCAGTAAATACTTTTTACATGTTACCACAATATTACTCATGTGCTCTGGAAAGTTTCTACCCTAAATAAAGATGCTAATGATAATGAGCTTTTGAGAGGAAAGGAAAAAGTTTCTCAAAAATATGACCCACAAAAAGTCTTACAGACCCATTTACCACTCTGGTCCTGAGGCCCAACTATAACTTTCCAAATAATCCGAATAGTAAAGAGAGAAGGAATAAATTATTTGCATTCGATGAACTGTCCCTGACGTAAGATGAAATCAAAGAGTTGTCTATTAGGGTCGGATGACCCCACCAAATTCAGAAGATTACTCATTATTCGCACCAATTATATAAAAGGATGATTTTATTTTCTATAATTATAAATCTTACCTTTCTCACTAGGTTTGGACGTTCGGTTCTTCGGTTCGGTTCAGTTTTTCAGTTTGTTGTTCTTTCGGTTTCTAGAAGTTTAGGATCCGTTCGGTTATTTAAAAAATTTGGTTTGGTTCGATTCAGTTTCAGTTCGATTTTCGGTCCGGTTCGGATAGTAAATTTGTGAACCGACTAATATCCAAAAAACCAGTTCCAGTTCGGTTTCGGTTCGGTTCGGGTTTTTGGGTAATTCAAGTATAAATTCGGGTGAAAACATCGGATAATTGAGTTAGTTCAGATAAAAATCGGATATTTTTGAATTGAAACAAGATGTCTGAAATAGTTAAATCAAATTTAAACTAATTAAAATTTATGTAAATTTCCTCCTCTGGCAACATTATTTGATTTATAGCAGTAGCCTAAATAAAACTAGGGCTGGGATTATTATCCGGGATCTGGATTTGATTCGGTATCCGCTCCGGATTCGTTCCGAAAAAATGGATATCCGGGGTGCCGGATCCGGATAGTAAAATCATGGATCCGTTGGAACCGGATCTGAATCCGGATAATAGAAAATTTGAGAAACGGATATCCGATATCCGTTTATATTATATTATAATATATTTTTTAATTATACATGTTATAGTAAACATCTTAAATTTATTTGTATTAACCATAAATATGGAAACATGAAATTATATGTGATTGTTCATATTTTACCATCCTGTGTCTTTGTTGTGGACTTAAACTTTATTATATTACTGGTTCTTCTATGCCAAGATAAATCCTAGATCTTGAGGTTTGTTACAAATGTGCAGTTGGATGCTGAGATAATGAATATGTACAAATGAGTGCTTACTGCATGAAATCATTTTGGAAGTTAACACTAGTTGCGATCATGTCATTTTCCTAAAAGTGATTGTATATTGTTTGTTAAACTTGAAATTTTTGATGAACTAGAAAATCCAACCGTAATTTTAACCGTTTTTTTTCCAGTCATATAAACATATATGCAATTAATATAGAAGTTGGGTTGTTTGTATTGTTGTTCTTTGAACTGATTGTATAGCTTTTTTTTTTTTTTTTTCCGGTCGTAACGGAGAAGATGGACATGGACTTGAAGATCAATCTCTTTTGCTATTTTATATTATGTTACTTGATCTTTTGTTAGTTAAACTATTTTCTTTTATCTCTTTCACAATGATCTTTTGATTTTTTGCTATTATATTTTTCTGTGAAAAAATGTAAACTCTAAAAATTTAGTTAAATTCCAAATCAGATCTGGATATCTGGTATTATTACGGATATCCGAAAACTGGATATCCGGAACAAGCGGATCCGGATCCGGATAATCATATTACATATTCGGTGGAACCGGATTGGGATCCGGATATCTAAAAAAAAAAGCCGGATATCCGGATCCGTCCCAGGCCTAATATAAACACACCATTGAAGCGTAAAAAGTAAAATAAAAAACTCCATCGATTGACCGACCGTAACTAACTATAGAGGTCCAGGCAAGTCTGAGTTGGGTTGTATTGTGTGTCTCACAAAGATTATCTTTTTCACTAATTACCACGCGCGTGTGAGACTTATTACCTGACCAGACCAACGAACAATTCCTTAAAACCCTAGACCTTCTTCTTATACCTCTATCTCCTCTTCCTCCTGATTTGGACTCTTCGTCTCTTCTATTTCTACCGGAGAGGCGGAGAGACGACAGGACGACCTGAGCTACCGATTGTCCATCGGAGAATCTCTTTGTGAATTTTCCGATTTAAGTTGATGGATCCATCTAGCCTTGCAGTAATCATTGCTGCTGCTGCTTGCAGTCACAATCCCAACGAGCGTAGAGCCGCTGAGCATAGCCTTGATCAGGTTAACTGAATTCTTCCTTCTTCATAAGATTGACTTGATTAGACTGTTGGTCAATTATTTTTCTCCAGGAAGATAAGAGCAATCGTTTATACAATAATGGTTTAATTTTGATTCCAAATTTGCAGTTTCAGCACACTCCGCAGCATTTGATAAGGGTTTTGCAAATTGTTGTTGATGGTGGCTGTGACCCTACTGTACGCCAAGCTGCTAGTATCCATTTTAAGAACTTCATCGCTAAGCATTGGGAACCTCGTTCCGGTAATTGATCGTTTGTGTTAGAGTCTCCTGAATCAAGACTTATTAGTCATTCCTTGTATTATGTTGTTTTTGTTGTGCAGGTGATCAGAGTAAAATCTTGCCAGGTGATAAGAATGTTGTCAGGGACCAGATTCTTGTATATGTCTCTCAACTTCCACCTATTTTGAGGTAGCAGTTATTGTACATCTCGCAGCACTCGTTAAGACAATGCCACCTCTATGTGTGTGTTATGGAGAGAGCAATTAGTGGATTTATTTATACATGAAAGTTTACTTCTGCTTGTTGGTCCTTATTCTAGCTTTTTGTTGTTGTGTATGATGCAGAGTTCAAATGGGAGAGTGCTTGAAGACAATAATCTATGCTGACTATCCTGAGCAATGGCCTCATCTTCTGGACTGGGTGAAGCACAACTTGCAAGATCAACAAGTTTATGGGGCGTTATTTGTGTTGCGGATTCTATCTTCAAAATACGAGTTAGTTTGCTTACTTTACTTATGTTATGAATCTGGTTGTCCGGACATGCCATGTGCTTAGGAATTATACTTTCACTTAATCGGAGATTTCTTTGCACGAGTGATTTGTAGATTGTATCTCGTCTGCTCAAATTTTGATAGTCATAGAGGGTTTATATCTCTGTAGCCGTCACTTGCTTATGTTCCTAACTTCCCATTCTTGAACTTACAAAGCATGGCATAGTTGTCATTAGTAGACTAGTAGAAATGCGCGTTTAGATCAGTTGGAGTGACATGTATCATATTCAAAATCAGGGCAAAAGCTTTAATTTTCCTCTCATATTCCTATTTTCTGTTAATAGGTTTAAGTCAGATGAAGACAGGGCACCCATTCACCGAGTAATCGAGGAGACTTTTCCACATCTTTTGAATATATTCAACAAGCTTGTCCATATTGAAAATCCTTCACTTGAAGTGTCAGACCATATCAAGCTTATATGCAAGATATTCTGGTCGTGTATGTATGTAAGTTGTACATCTTCTGATAGTTATTCTGAATCGTTCTTCATTACTTCCCGGCTTCAAATTGATAAATTCATGGATTATATAATTCTTGTATTGAGTTATGGACATTAGGTGGTATGTGATGAAGTTTTTTAATATATCTCTTTCATCCTTGGTCTATACAGCTAGAGCTCCCGAGACCATTGTTTGATCCAAGCTTCTTTAATGCTTGGATGGGTCTGTTCCTAAACATTTTGGAACGTCCTGTTCCCGTAGAAGGTCAGCCTGAAGACCCTGAGCTTAGAAAATCATGGGGATGGTGGAAGACTAAGAAGTGGGTTGCTCACATTTTAAACAGGCTGTACACTCGGTATGCGGCATCATAAAAACCTATCTATTAACTTACAACCTTGACATTTTTTTTTCATTTTCCCTTAATTTTTTTTTTTTTTTTTAAACCCTGTAATAGGTTTGGTGATCTGAAACTTCAGAATCCAGAAAACAAAGCCTTCGCCCAACTGTTTCAGACGAACTACGCTGCCAAGATATTGGAGTGCCACTTGAAGCTGTTGAATGTCATTCGTCTTGGTGGACATCTTCCTGACAGAGTCATCAACCTAATTCTTCAATATCTAAGCAACAGGTCGGATATTCTCTATGGCACATATAATACTTTTGATAATCTTTAGTTAGAAATACTAAAATGTGTTTGACTAAGAACTCGGCGTTTGGTACCACTTAGTTTCATGTTAAGGAGTCTTGGAATTTCTAGTTGCAGTTTCTATTGTTTCCTTGAAAACTGATAAAGGCTTTATCTGTATCTGGATTCCTTTATCATATTTGGGGTACCAGTTTTCGTATTGACTTTGTTGTGTCTCTGCAGTATCCCGAAGAATAGCATGTACAATTTACTGCAGCCCCACCTTGATGTTCTACTATTTGAAATAGTTTTCCCTCTAATGTGCTTCAATGATAATGATCAAATGCTTTGGGATGAAGACCCGCACGAGTATGTGAGGAAGGGTTATGGTATGTTCTTAAAGTCTTCTTCGTCTTGTTTGGATAATTCTAAAACTTACCCTTTTTTATAATAGCATTACTTTTTGTACAGATATAATTGAAGATTTGTACAGTCCGAGGACTGCATCTATGGACTTTGTGACTGAACTGGTCAGAAAGCGTGGAAAAGAAAACTTCCCAAAATTTATACAGTTCATCGTGGGCATTTTTAAGAGGTACCTTCGAATTTTATATTACAAATATAGAACAAGGTCTAATTATATAATTGAGACATGATATAGTTACTTTGTTACTTTGTTTTAGATATGATGAAGCACCTCTAGAACAAAAGCCATATCGCCAAAAGGATGGTGCTCTGCTTGCTGTTGGGACACTCTGTGATAAACTGAGGCAAAATGAACCCTACAAGTCTGAGCTGGAGAATATGTTAGTGCAACATGTTTTTCCTGAATTCAGCAGCCGAGCCGGTCATCTCAGAGCCAAGGTTTTAGTGACTGCTTTTAGTTGTTTAGGCCTCCCTTCTCATTCGTTTCTGTTATGCAAATCATACCTCTTTTCATTATTATTTATGCAGTTGCTTGAATATGGTGCAAACATGTTTACACAAATTCTCCATCTCTATATGCTTGGATTTCTCTATTACTGCTTTTGAATTCGTGTGACTGAAGTTCTTGTTCATTACTATCCTGTGAAGTTTCTTGAAGGATGACGTTTGTGGTGTAGGATATGCTTGGGTAGATGTTGTTGACTAGTTTTTGTTCATCCTTATCTTTCTGGGTTATTGTCACTGTGTCACATAGCAACCTGTGTTTGTTAAATGATGTTGCAATACACCCATGTTGCTTTCATCATATGAATGCAGTAACATGTCAAGCTTATCTCTCAACATATTCCTTCCTCTGTGTAGGCTGCATGGGTTGCAGGCCAGTACGCCAACATTAATTTCTCAGACCAAACCAACTTTTCCAAGGCATTGCATTGTGTTATCTCTGGAATGCGTGATCCAGAACTTCCTGTTCGGGTGGATTCAGTTTTTGCTTTGCGTTCATTCATTGATGCCTGTAAAAGTAAGTATTGGCACCACCAAAAATATATGTTCATTCATTGAAGAGTGGATTAGTATAAATTCAACTTAATTTATCTATCCTGCAGATTTAGATGAGATCCGCCCAGTTCTGCCTCAACTTCTTGACGGTATGCTTTTTAAATGATTTTGCTGATAGTTATACTTACTCCCATTTCAAATCGTTCAAAAGCTAAAACCTAGCATCATGTTAATCAACTGAAATAATTGCTAAGGACTTGTATTGTGCAGAATTTTTCAAGCTAATGAACGAAGTTGAAAACGAAGATCTTGCTTTTACTTTAGAGACTATCGTGTATAAGTTTGGAGAGGAGATTTCTCCTTATGCTTTGGGGTTGTGCCAGAACTTGGTAAGATAATATTCCGTTGTGTCCCCATTCTGAGTATTATTTTGCTTTAAGCACTATTAACCCCGTTCTTGTTAATGACTTCCAGGCCAGTGCATTCTGGAGGTGTATCGACACTGACAATGGTGATGATGAAACTGATGATTCTGGTGCATTGGCTGCAGTGGGATGTCTTCGTGCCATCAGTACAATTCTTGAATCTATCAGTAGTCTCCCTCATCTCTATGGTCAGATTGAACCACAGTTGCTACCAATAATGCGTAAAATGCTGACAACTGATGGTCAAGGTATGCATAATGTTTTAGAGACCCCTTAGTTATTTCTTGGGGTTCCTTTGAATGAATTATGTTGATTACTTTGGGGTTTATGTAATTTGTAGATCTTGATTAAACATGGTGATACATTCATATATTTTGTATGGTCAGATGTGTTTGAAGAGGTTCTTGAGATCGTCTCATTTATTACTACCTTTTCACCTACTATATCATTGGACATGTGGAGTTTATGGCCTTTGATGATGGAAGCACTCGTGGATTGGGCGATTGACTTTTTCCCAAGTATGAAACTTCCAGTGTGTTTCATTCGATTGTTCTTATTTTTTGTACTTTTTATTTGATCGTTGTTTTGAATTTTATTAGATATATTGGTCCCTCTGCACAACTACATATCCAGGGGAACTGAGCGTTATCTCACTTGCAAGGAACCAGATTACCAGCAAAGTCTTTGGAGTGTAATCTCTGTGGTAAGATCACTATACATTTGTATGGTCTCGTCCTTAATCCTCCCGACATACACATATGTCATTGATTAATTTGTTAATTCTTTCTCATGATCACAGTTTATGGCGAACAAAGATATTGATGATAGTGACATTGAGCCAGCTCCGAAGCTAATGGGGATCGTCCTTCAGACTTGTAAGGGTCAGGTGGATCAATGTGTGGAGCCTTACCTGAGAATCACATTAGATAGGCTACGGGGTGCTCAGAAATCTTCCTTTAAATGTCTTCTAGTTGAAGTGGTAAACAAAAGCAGTCGCAGTTAAATGTCTTCTGATTGGCAATAACCGCTGAATATAATGCTCTGACACCCTTTGGACAGATCGCAAATGCCTTTTACTACAATGCTCCTCTAACACTTGGCATACTGCAACGCTTCGGTTGCGTAACGGATATTTTGACTGTATGGTTCCACATGCTGCAAGAAAAGAAGAAGAGTGGTGCACATGCTAACTTCAAGAGGTGGGTCAATTTAATCTGTGTAACCTCATATCTCTCTAGTTATTCTCCTTACATTTCTTTCAAGATCAGCAATCTTTCCTTGCTTCACATGCAGAGAACATGATAAGAAAGTTTGCATCTTGGGTTTGACATCACTTCTCAGTCTTCCTGCTGGTCAATTACCTGGAGAATTCTTGCCACATGTATTCAAGGCTCTACTTGAGCTTTTAGTGGCATACAAGGATCAACTTGCTGGTCAGTGCCTTTTTCACCGTCTCTTATCTTTCTTATAACAGACAGACACTGATATTCCTTTGATATATAACAGAAGCTGCAAAGGCAGAAGAGGAAGAAGATGAAGATGGTGATGACGACAACATGGATGACTTTGAGTCAGATGATGAAGATGATGACGAGAATCCAGATGAAACTGATGGAAGTACACTCCAAAAGTTAGCCGCACAGGTTTGTCTTCTTAACCTCTTAAAGTGAATTTTCTTGGAAAAGGTATCACTGTGGCCAACACCATTGCTAAAAGATCTGGGACACAAGATCGAGTGTTTTCGTC